>JAINUG010000039.1:2562500-3287500 GCA_029706075.1 Aldrovandia affinis | reverse complement strand
CCATATAATTCAAATGTAGTAATTTCAATGAAGGAATAGAATGGTTATTTAAGGGTGCAGAGATTGCAAATAACACATGTGGCTTTGTTTACATCTTTAAAGCACATTTCACTCTGGATAAATTCCCTTCTCCACGCCCCAAGAAAATAATCATTTGGTATGACTAACCAATTCCAAGGGGAGACACTGAAACGGATGTAACTATATACTTTAAATATAAAAACATGTTTTTTCCCCCAGAGCAAGAATGTGTTGCCACATAAGGATGAATAAAAATAGTGTTTGCTTCTATATTTACATGATTTTCTTTTAGTTTATTTTATGACATTTAATACAAAATGACCAGGTATGTGGTGGTTAATTGAATTCCACTCCCCACATAGCAGTGCATATATGATACATACGGATTTAATTCACATATTGTTACATAAATGCGATCTGTTGTATTTTTTGGTGTGCGCCTGTCCTTGCCTAGTCTAAAACCGGGCGGCCGTGTTCTCCTCTCCTGCTGTCGGAGTGGAGGTGGTGGAGTTATTGCTCCAGACAGGTGTCTCCTCATTCACTCAGGCAGAACATAGCCCAAAGTGCAATCATTTCACGCTTGGCATCACTAAATAAGAGAACAACAAAGCGGAGAATAATTACCCGATTTTATGCATACATGATCAGATTAAAAATATATATATAGAAAAATGAATGGCGTGACAAATTAATCTCGAGCATGTAGAGAAATGATCGATCTGGCAATGCGATTCAGAGCTTGTGCAGAATAGAACGCTCGCTGGCACACAAGGACCAGGACTACCCCTGTAGAGTAAAGCACATAGACTAGAGCAGGGGTGTCCAATCTTGTCCTAGACGGTGGGTGCGGTCTTTTGTTCTGGCCCAGCAATAAAAAACCTGATTCAACGAACCACCTTATCGTTACCTTCAATCGGGTGTTTTAGTGCTGGGCTAGCACAAAAGCCCGCACCCAATGGCAGACCTTCTCGGATAAGATTGGACACCCCTGGCGAAGAGTGTACACAATTAAACCGGATCTCGGTGGCCAAAAGGCTTGTTTTAGCCAGTATCAAATAACTCCCTGCTATATAGCTCTTCAGTTCATCTGAGATTAACCACCTACAGCATTACTGCTTTTTACTGTTCGGCATGATGCAGACTTAGGACCCCATTTTGTGTCTTTTTTTACAAGGATCATAAAGGAGGTCCAGCCGTCCCCATGGTGGTGTAAAATTACAGCCTAGGAGGCACATGACCAAATAATTTGTGGACAGCAAGGACCCACACTCTCCCTCTGACAAGATGGAAGACACCCTATTAGTCTGTCATCCGCCGATCGGGATGGCGTTTGACACAAATGGTTATTAGAAGCCTGCGAACACATCCAGTTGGAAGAATGACTGTAATCGAGCAAAGTAAAACACATAGTATTGAACTTACTTATATTAGCCGGTGACTTAAAGTGTCCTCTAATTCAGGGGTTGTCAAACTGTCACTGTCATTGTTCCTGTTTTGGCGTCAGCCAATCGTCTCGCTCAGTTAAGGTTGTTGAAAACACATTTTGAAGTTCCGGCATTTTTTCTGTTAACCTTATTTTAACACAATGGAAGGTTTGACTCATTGTCATTTTCTCTGTCACTGAACTCTTCGTTGTCCACAAACGTTTTAGTTCCGGGTGTCCACACTGAAATTGGTAGCACACTGACTTCACCTTGCAGTATGATATTGGTTTATGACATTATGGTATGTCAGAACTTATGTTGTATTCACAAGCACGTCCACATTACCTTTTGAAATGGAAAGAGAAAGAGGAATTGTTCAAGTGTAACAATTGCAGGTCTACGTTAGGAAGAGATGCAGGGACTGCATTGCTGAGGTGAGGAAGGCGGAAGTCTTATTCAGCACACAACACACTGGAGACCATGAGAGAGAAATGCATTAAATACAGAGGTAATGATGGAAATATTTGCAATGCAATAAATAAATAAAGATAGTAGAAATTCCCACAACACCCCTTGTTCAAAGGCAGGTGGATACTGGCTGTATATTCTCCTGCAAACCTGGAATGCTAAACTGTTGCAGGGGATTATAGAATGCCAGGCACTTTCAGAAAACATCTGTGGGGGGTGGGAGGGGTGTTGCTGGGAGTTCTGTGCATATTTTACAGAGGGACACCTCAGAGGTTTGGGGAGTGGTATAGTACGGGAAAAAAGGGCAATTGTTAAGAGTCTCTGCCTGAAAAATTGTATTTTTCCTCAGATTTGCCTGTACTTAAACCATCAGAATCCCATAATGTCACTTGCACAAGATGCCTCTTGTTGGAAAAGCCAATCACATTGTTTGTGCATTGAGGCTGTGGCCATTGTGCCAGTGATATACCCCAGATCATTTAAAAACATTTTTTCACATTGCCACGGGAAGCAGTGTACACGAACTGCAGAAAGCACTCAACTTAATTCATATTTCTTTAAGAGCAGCCTTGTGGAAAATGGTCCAAATTCTGAATTTCATTTTTTTATAATATCCAGCAAGCAGTGTGTCTAATTCTTTTTTATCGACTTCATGATTGGTATGGGAAAAGAAAAATAGAATTTTAAACCATAGCCTCTAGTGGTTTCAGACACTTTCAAATATTTCTGAACAAATATGTTCTCAATTACAGTTTTGAGCAGGCTTCATTGCTCATCTTTCCAAACACATCCCTCAAAATAAGGTACCAGCTATTGCTTGCAGCTATTAAGGGGGTGAAAATACATTATTGTGAATTATTAATATTTATTTGTTGTGAAAAATTTGCAACCTTTGTGGTGCTGTAATGGCAGAGGTGTTTATTTATTTTTTTACATCTAAGCTTGATTGCACAGTTGATTGATTCTGAAGCTGAATATTCAGGGGAGTCTGAATGGTGAAAATTGGAGTCATAAGCCCCATAAGCGCTTATGCCCCCCCACATAAGCGTACCGAGTGGGGGCATGTCCCGTCCCCCCCCAATATTCAAAACAGTTATATCTGTCCCCCCCCCCCACACACAATAATTTGTAGATATAAAACATTCCATTTCATTATGTCCTTTCCCCAATATTTAATATGTGGTTATGCCCTTGATGTGAGTACCTCCAGCACCTCATCACCATGTGTTCATTAAGCCTAATAATTAATCAAATGATGTTGGGGGTTCATATGGAGCAACGAACATAAACATCCATATATTACAGAAGAGGGGTCATGATCACATGTTGATGTTAAGTAAGTAGGCCATTTAAATGTCAGAATTTATGAGATAAAGATCATAAATAGATCCCTCCCTTCAAGACTTTAGAATATATCTTTAAATAGAGTACAGGTGAGTGCAATCAATTAAAGCTATTTTGGCTGAATGACGGGGATTTTAAATGAGGTGAAGGCGCACATGCATGTTAGATCAAATTTAAACATGTCTCAAGGACGTATCAGCAGCTTGTCTTTCTTCCTAGACTGAGAAAGTCGAATGAAAAATATTTCAAGTTTAGCCACGAGTGTCCACGTCGATTCATTGAATGAAATGACCAGAGCAGAACCAGAGAATCATTGCAGAGTGATGGATAGCGCTATGAGTGTACAGTGCATCAAATTAGCATGATGGATGCTATGGCAGAGTGATTTAAGGCGCCCAGGGTCCTGGCTGACCACATGGAATGAAACCAATATGAATTTGTCAACACTTATACTCCTTTTGGCTAATAATCTCTTCTTGTTTGTCTTATACAATCTACTGAAATGTGTGTAGATAAGGGAGTGAAAGAGATATGAAGCTCAGTGTCACGGACTGACCGGTCAACCGAATGTGGCATGAACCCAGAAGTAGCATGCTCCATCAATATTAACCTCTTTACCATCACCGATGCCAAAAGGTGCGAGTTAAACCATTACTGTCAAAATTAGACAAGGCGGCAGTGTTAGCATAATGGTTAAGGAACTGGGCTTGTAACGCAAAGGTTGCATGTTTGATTCCCAGGTGGGGGCACTGCCGTTGTACCCTTGAGCAAGGTACTTAACCTGAATTGCATCAGTAAAACATCCAGCTGTGTAAATGGATTGTATGTAAAGAAATGTAAAGTGTGTAAGTCGCTCTGGATAAGAGCGTCTTATAAATGCCTAAAGTGTCAATGTAAATGTAAAATGTAAAAATGACAACGGGGCAGGCCTAGAATAAAACATGGAAAAAGAGATTGATGCGAAGAGGAGGCGGAACACAATCTAACGGTTCTCAAAGGGAGCAAAAGATAGCAGGTCACTGAAAAGGAGATGTATCGTACCTCGGAGGTTGTCCTTGTCCGTGACAAACAGCGACGGTCTGGCCGTGAAGACGATGTCTGAAAACGAAAGCGTGTGGAAAAAGCAACGAGCGATGGCCTCCGTTCACCACCGAGAGGTCATAGTCCCTTGTTGCGGTTGATTATGACAAATACGTTTTTTATTACTTCAGAAACGGCGGGGCGCTGATCGATCTGACATCTGAAGGTCACGTAGCCGCGCGTCGATTAAAGGTGGCCGCCGCGACTAAATATCGCCAACGTCATATGTTCCCAACTTTGATATGAGGTTACTGACCTGCATTGTATTTTATATGTTTTATATGCCCCCCAAGCATACAAATAATGTACATACACACACTTTATGAACCCAGATCTTCAGAAATCATAGAAGGAAAATCTTTTGCTTTATGCTTCCTGGTAGCCCAGAATATTATGGGGGTTTTTTCAGCATAATTCTGCAAATATTATGTTGGAAAGCATTGACAGTGCTTGCTTTTCAGTGTATTGCATTAGAAAGAAAATCACAGCTGATTTATGGTCTCCAAGAGGTGTGATCTGAAATATGATGCGCGTGCCTTTCAGCCTTATCTACAAGTTACATCTTGTGAGATTGTAACACAAATTGCACCAAGCCTGAGCACAAATAGCCATATGCAGATCACATTACAGAATGAATTACAATGAATTGCAGACACCACAAACTGACCCGTCACAACTGAGCCGACAATGACAACAGAAGAAAGGGGTTTCACTGCCTGCAAGTCTGCTCCAAAACAGGATACCGTCTGTGTTCTGCGCTTATCCTTTCTAAACCCCTTCCATATTCATGGTACGAATATGAATATTGTTGAATATGAAGATTTACAGAAATATTGTAAGGTGTTAAATGTCAATATTGAACCAAACGTGGTGAGCAGCTTACAATATGAAGATGAACATTCTGCTATATGGATGTATTTTAATGTGAAGAAAAGCTCCACTTTGCTTGTAATATAATTAGGCTAAATGAAGTGATGGTCACATTCCTCTATTTCTGTTATAATGAATATAACACAGAAATAAAAAGCAGTCATACATTTGGACAGCAGGAAATTGGCTACAGACATTTTTGTCATATTGGATAAAAATTCTCTGTCAATGCAGAGCTGCACATTGGCGCGTTTCTAAAACGGTCATTGCTAATATTTTCGGCGACACTTTGGCCTCATCATTTTGGCGCTGACATATTGATGTGAAGCCTGTCCAACCAGACTAGCAACGTCAAATTTATCCTTGTGTCCTCATGGCATCCTGTCTCAAAACAATTTAAAAAGGATAAATAAAATGTCACATGACACCTCATTAACAAGAACACTGCCATTCTCGTATAAATCACTGAGTTGCTATTATTACACAAATTAGATTGCGTATTTCAGATTATAGGACCATTTCCAAAAGCATAATTCCCGCAACTTTTGGGATCACATGGTGTCTTGTGGAGGGTTGAACAGAACTGAAAATAAAATCCTGATTTATGGTACTAGTTTGTATAATATATAATACAATTTGGATAAAATATTATATTATACATAACATATTTTTTCTCATAATAATATATGACACTTATTTTTAAGTACGGTTAAACGGTTTTACTATATCTTATTCTAATGCTTTCAGTGCCAATACTAGTATAATTCGGTGGTTTGAACAACATATTAAAATTCTAATTAAAAAACGTAATAAGAAAAAAATGTCATATGGGGTCCCTGGGCAAGACAAGGTTGAAGACCCTTGTTCTGGGTCTAATACAGGATCTGCCATATGCTGATCCACGACACGGTAATTTAAACACACACCGAAGACAAAGACAGAAACCAAACAAGATGGCATATGGGTTTCTCTTCGTGCCGCGCGTTTAGCTCCTCGCAGCCTGCGACGAACGGAACCAGCTGCGCGGGACAACCGGAGGCGTCAAACAGACCGTGCCCAAACGTGTGCGGGCAGACATTAGCGTCGGGCCGCCATTACCCTGCCAACCTCCTCTGCCATCAGAGTCTTCACCTTTAAACAAATCTCACACCCTCTCGAGTCTCCGCCTGAATCTCAAAAGGCGGCCTGCCATGAGCCCGGAATGTCATTCGTGATGAATATTAATGAGGGATCGAGCCCGGTCGATTTTAGACAGAGGCTGCAGCAAAAGCGCGAACGTGCCCAGCATGAAATGGCACTATTTCTCGTTATTTATCAGTTTTCAATATTCATATTTCGAAGATAACAAATTTGAATAAAGAATTCATAATCACCGATAAGACACAATTAATTTATATTTAGCTGGCGCTAGACAATTTATTTCCAGTTGTCCTAGGTGTAACTGGATGGAAAAAGAGGATGGAAATCTCCTGATTTAATTTTGTACTATTGGAACAACTTATATTGCCAAGATGTGGGTGGCATATACGTATATGAAAAAAATCAATATGAAAATGGTATAATATAACCTTGGTAGCGCAAACTGGCAACACATTGACACTAATTAATATACATTGTAGCAGTCAGGATGGACTATTAATTCAAGCCATAGTGTGATTCAGTATGTCTGGAGATTATATATATATATACACACACACGCCCGGGTAACTGCCAAAATAAAGGTAACACTTCAGTAAATTACAGGTTCTAGCGGCTCTGTTATGGTGTGGGTGCATTTTTCTGCCATGGTTTAGGTCCACTCAACCCCACAAGAGGGCAAGGTAAAGGCCAATAAATACAAAGTCATTCTGAGTGATCACCTTCATCTGATGGTGAAGCATTTCTATGCTGATAGGAGTGGTTTCATCCAGGATGACAATGGCTCCTTCCACAGGGCACAAGTAATATGTAAACCATATACCATGGCCACCAGATCAGTCACCAGATCTCAGCCCAACTGAACACTTACAGGAGATTCTGGAGCAGTCCCTGAGACAGCGTTTTCCACCAACATCAACAAAACACCAGTTGATGGAATTTTTCATGAAAGAATGGTGTTGCATCCCTCCCATAGAGTTCCAGACACTTGTAGAATCTATGCCAAGGTGTATTGAAGCAGTTCTGGTGGCTCATGGTGGCCTAACCCCCAATTAAGACACTTTATGTTGGTGTTTCCTTAATTTTGCAGTTACATATACAATATATTCAAGACAAACTTCTATATATTCAGACTTACATTTATATAATCAGGATTTATTATTCGTATTGCGTGTTTGGCCCCCCATAATATATATATATATACACTACCGGTCAAAAGTTTTAGAACACCCCCATTTTGCAGTTTTTACTGAAATTTAAGCAGTTCAAGTCCAAAGGTACAAAGGTAAGCGGTAAACTGCCAAAGGTTAAAAAAAAGGTTTAGGTTACCAAAAACTGAAAAATAATGTACATTTCAGAGTTATAAAAAAAGGCCCTACACCATCAAAAGGTACTTGGAAAAGGTACTTGAAAGGAAGAGGTCTGGCAGACCCAAAGCCACAACAAAATCAGAAGACACTTGTCTGAGAGTCAATAGTTCTGATAGGCGGCTCACAGGACAACAGCTTCACGCACAGCTTAACACTGGTCAAAGTAAGGAAGTCTCAGTTTGAACTGTGAAGAGAAGATTTTGAGCTGCAGGTTTGACAGGTCGAGTGGCAGTAAGAAAGCCATTGCTAAGATGGCAAAATAAGAAAAAGAGGCTTGCCTGGGTCACGAAGCACCGCTAGTGGACTACTGAAAACTGGAAGGTCTTATGGACCAATTAATCAAAATTGGAAATCTTCGGTTCATCACACAGGGTTTTTGTTCGCCATCGAGTAGGCAAAAGGATGGTTCCTCAGTGTGTGACACCAACTGTCAAACATGGAGGAGGAAGCGTGATGGTCTGGGGCTCTTTCAGCAAGTTGGTGACTTGCTATAACTTAATGTTATACAGAGTGACTGTTAACCCACGTTAACCCATTACTTGTTCCTGAAAAGGACCTATTTTTATCATTCTGAAATGTACATTATTTTTCAGTTTTTGGTAACTTAAACTTTTTTTTTTTTACCTTTGTACCATTTCAGGTTATTCACTGGACTTGAACTGCTTAAATTTCAGTAAAAACTGGAAAAATGGGGGTGTTCTAAAACTTTTGACCGGTAGTGTATATATATAGTATTGCCTAATAGGGCACTTATTAGTATTCTTCACATAAGCTGCATTGAAATGCATTCTGCAATTGCTGGATACATTCTATGCACATTGCATTTCAATGACTGAATAGGAACTGGGAACAGAAACAGTGACAGAAACCACTGTAGCTTACAGCAGTTCCCAAACTGGATGCAACTATCTGATGTCTATTGAGCTTGCTGGGATTGGGGAATGCCCCGGAGTATTCCCCCAGGTCATTAGAACGTACGCTCCCAGCTCGTTTCCGCGGGCACGAAACAGCACATGACGTAGCAGCCCTGTTCCAACATGCACAAGAGCCTCGCGGGGGGACACTTATTGTCATTCCTGCTGCGCGCTGCCAGATTCACCGGCGACAAAATGAACCATGGGAAGAGCTAGGAGGGGCAGAACGACCTTCAGACCTGCACCTCTGCAGAGTCGTCTGGACAACGGATTGATGGGAATCACAGGCAGCGTCGGTTTATTCTTGCGCTCAGCTGCTCCAAAGACACCTCTCCTTTTACCCTGGGAATTTGTCATGTTTTGCGACTCTGTTCCAGTTTCCCGGTGTCCTTGCACCCAACAGAATAAAAACAGTACATATTAGCATATCTCGTATATGCCTTTTCTTCATGTTTTCTTCACTTTAGTTTTACGAGTTTCCCTCTGTAACTTCAGAGTACCTACAGGCAGGACTGTACGACATATACGTATGATTTGCCGGCTTGGAGAAGCCTGACAGCAGCAGGCTGAATGCAGGCTTTTCAAATAAATATATACACATAGGTGATCCGTCCCATCGCTACAGTGTCTGTGTCTTTTTGCTGTGTCTTCATTTCCGTAATTCACTGTCCTCTTTCCTACCGCTGCACTTAATCGTCACTGTTGTTAGGGCTCTTCGACTGTGGCACGTTGTCGCGAGAGAAAGGATCGAGTCGCGGGCATGAATAAAACACGCCGTGTGACGTGAGCGTGACGGATCTGAGAGCCCACCTGTAGGCCCGTCCTCTCTGGCTCCCACCGCGGGTCAGCGCACGGCCACCTGGGGGCGCCATGCTGCGAGGGGCCCGGGGGTCAAGCCGGTCAGCAGATGTGCGAGGCGCGAGGGCGAATCGCACTCAGGGGTGGCGGTGGCGACGGCGCACCGAGGCTGGATCCGGGCGAACGGCCGCCGATGTGTCCACCCCCCGAGGCGCCTGTCACCATGGCAGCTGCGCGTGTCACAACCCAGGCCACCAGGGGCTCTCATTATCACAGGCACGTTCATTTGAATATAATGTAAATTTATATATATACATATCATTTACATTTATAATGTACATTCATTTACATTATATTTAGCAGACACTCTTATCCAGAGCAATTTACAGCCTGTTTGGGTTGTTGTTTTTACATACAATCCATTTATTCAGCTGGATATTTACTGAAGAACTTCAGGTTAAGTACTTTGCAGTTCACAGGCAGTGTCCCACCTGTGAATCGAACCTGCAAAGAGTTATGAGCCCAGCTCCTAAACCGTTATAGCTACACTATGAGAGGCAATGGCCAGTTGCACCCCATTATGGGTGAGGTCCAGGCATGCATAACTGTGAACATCTCTGTAGGCCATTAGGATTGTCATAAATCAAACCCAAAAAACGATGTTTTAAGTGAGAGATAATGGTTGACAGAAGCCGAAAAAGACGGAAAATGTACATGAGCGCCTCAGCCATTATCATGACCCATGTACTGACACGTCTTCAACCACACACTGCTTTGACAACTGCTCTGGTACCGCAACTATGGTACTTCAAACAATGTACTCACCTCACCATGGGGCCGGCTGCTGAGGATTCAATCAAACTTTCAGATTATTTTCAGAGGAACGCAATATAGCAAATACTAGTTACATCAATAGCAGCTTATTTATGACACTATAATTTTTTACTGTATATAATTGTAAACTATAATAAACTGTAAACTATAATTTAACTATAATTTAGCTATAATATTATTATATAATATATAAATGGTATCATTAGTAATAATTACGTTATAATTTTTTGGAACATATTTCACCCAAGGTGAAATACAGAAATGGAATTAGGCTTAAAAGTGTCCTCACTAATGAGGTGAAGTAAATATGCAGAAAAGCCATGAAAATGGCAGTTTTCTATTCTCTCCCTCTGAATGTATTCTGGTTTCAGGCCATGCACAGTGTTACTGTGGAAACTGTTGCTGCGCAGTTGGTTGGCATGGAGATGAATGTGAATTCCAGTGTGACATCAGCCTATGCGAGAGGAAGTGGACGTGCACTCCATGCACATCTCCGGGTGATGAGATGAGCCACGACCGATGCCTTGCCAAGTGTATCGTCGTCCACAAACGTTATATCAGTATGCCTGAGACGGTTATAAAAAGGTTACCAGTCATAATCACTCTCGATTTAATGAAATCCAATAAAGCCTTGAACTGAACCATTTCCCCATGTACCACTAGGAAAAATGTCTAAGGGCAATGGACTGGCCCGTCTCTAAAAATAAAATGACACCTAAAACATTTAGACATGAATGGATTTGGATCCAGTTCCAAACAACTCTGAGTGAAGGAGGAAATTATTATTGTTTTAATTAATTACTTTATTTACTGTATGTCCCCAATGAAATGAGCTTGGCAAGATGGCACAAATCAATTGGCGGTATTATCCTGGGATCTTTCCAGCAGCACTCTTCTCTTGATTACCATGAAATCAGAGGGGTACTTCTGTGTGGCTCTTTGGCTGAATTTGAACAAAGAGTTGAATTATTGATGTGTGGTCAAGCACTTCCCTCAACCAGAATAAGCGTTTGTTTTTTCCCCGACACAGAACTGGACCGTATCATCCATATTGCGGTGTTCAGATCATCGCACAAAGCAATGGCTCTCTGCCCTTTTGACTCGGAGGGCCCAGTAAAATGTTCTTCGCACTCTTGTGACCCATCGTAGACTACAAAAGTAAAGTAAATGCATTTTAACTACAATTTAAACTGAATACCTAAACAGAAAAGTACATTTAAAGCATTTTAAGATTTTAAAAATGATTTGGTTACTCTCGGATTCCAGAAACAAAACAATTACCTTTTGATAAACTCAGTACTGTATTTTCGCAGTCAGCATTCATTGCAGTCTCAATGTAATCTATATGTATGTCTGTACAAAATATGGATTATATTTTAAAAGATTCAATTTAGTGGTTTTTATGGGGAAAATATGTTTTTTTGAGAGCAAGTGCAGTTCACTGATGCAGTTCATTGAGGAGTGCTGTTAACATCGTCCCCGAGGCCCATTTTGCTTCTCCTCGTCAAGACCCAGTACAAACCTGGCCCAATTTGGGTACTGATCCCATAGTTTCAGAACCACTGAAACAGAGCATGCCAAAGGTAGAACCGAATAAATACAGAAAACCTTCCCTCCCCCAGAACGTTTTAGACTGTGCTCTACAAGGGGAAGATGCATTTTCTCTTAGCTGCAGGAACCCCCCGTGCAATAAAAATGCACATTTTATTATTTACATTGTAATTATTACTACTTAAAATCAGGCAACAACAAAATTCAATTTGCTGATTGTAATAGCCAGTTGGTTCAATAAGCTAAATCAATAGACATTAGCTTAGGCAAGTAGGCAGACGGGAAAGCAGGCAAACCTTTCGCCGTCCATAAGAAGTGACTGGTGTACTGGACATACCATATCTACTAGGGATTGGCATTTTTTTAATCATTTGAGCATCAAGTACTCTCATGAAATTATTATCGAGTACTCGCAAGAAAAAAAAAGTCTAACAGGAGAATATCTATTGCATGCACATTTATGTAAATTAGCCAACAAAGAAAATAAGTGCAATTTGACATTAATTTATTGAACATGAGAAGGGGCACATTCCTCATAGCCAGGCTACTTCTAGCTTATTAAACAATCATTTGAAACGTGAACCTAAATAATTTAAAAATACATTAAAAAGTTAACATTCTATTCTATGTTATTTCAATAATGTTGACTGAAATCTAACAGTGAAATGTTGCAGCCACGGCTGTCGTGGCAACGTATATAGGCAACATATTCTTGTAAAAAATACTGTTAACATAAATTAATATGACCCTTTTGAGGAGTACTGTCACACTATGACATTTATTCTAGAACATGCTGTAAAATTGTCATAAAGGGAAATCATAAAGGGCTGCTAATGGCATCCTCAAAGAACTGTAAAATTCCAGAATAGAACACTGTGAATTAGAACTAGAACTCTCAAAAATGCATTCCTCAAAGGTTCAACTAAAGATGATCGCTATTTATTCTTGTCTGAAAAATAAGCAGATCCACAAGCTCAAGGGAGAGGAAAGTGCGCAGCTGATTGACTATTAGTCCGCCTGTTGACGGTGATGTTAGACCTGAGATGTCTGAAAAAGTGTAAACACTCACCCCACTCTGAACCCGCACCATCATAAAAAACTGTGTTTAAAAAGGTATTGTCTTAATTATATTAAAGCATCTCACTTTTATTATTATTATTATTTTATTTTGTTTTGGATTTTTGCTCGTTTTTCTCCCAATTTGGTAGCCAATTACACCCTCTATTTATTTTGATTTAACCCTCCCCACACGGGTCCGTCGCTTATCTCTATGAGGCAAGCTACTGTGGGCAGTGACCTCCACCTCCTTCGCGACGGAATTCGCCCACCCACGTTGTGGAGACTCCTTTTCCGTGCTTCACGGCGGACCCGAGCCGGCTCATCCTCCCCCTGGGGTGGACAGCCAAATGCCGCCCCCGATTGGGGCTGACGACCAGGGCCGGTCTGGTAGAGACGCGGATTTCGAACCGCAGTGCACACCACACCGGACCAGCCAAAGTGTGGTGCATTAGACCACTACGCTATCCGCTTATTGTTACTTATTTTTAAAAAACAGACAATCAAATGAAAAAAAAATGAAAAGAATAATAACATCCTTATGTACTATACAGGGCTGGACTGGGACAAAAAATAGGCCCTGCCATTTGGCTCAGACCGGCCCATCCAGTGGCGTAGCGTGGGTTGCCAGACAATCATTTTCTCGGATGAAAAAATTGCGCCCCTCGGAACACCTGGTCCGTGGTATAATATATATTTTTTTTTAAAATATATATATATATAAAATAATAAATAATTCTACCGGCCCTACCGGCCCTACCAGCCCAAAACTAGACCGGCCCACCGGGAATCTGCCCGGTAGACTATATAGCCAGTCCAGCCCTGGTACTATATAATAACTACTCATGCCCACCCTTACTATCTCCCCGCTCAAATCTGTGTGGGAGGCCAAAGTAGACAATATGAATGTGAATGATTATTGTGGTTATTATGTGATTATTCACATGAATAATATGCATTTTATTTACATTTATAATTATTATTACTTAAGATCATGCAACAATATAATGCTATTTGCTTATTGTAATACCCAGCTTGATTCAGTAAGCTGGCACTTGCTAGATCAATAGACGCCAGCTTGAACATATCAGCAGCTAGGCAAACAGGCAAACTCTTGGCCATGACATAAGACGCTCAGAGCTGGTTGGATCACGGCTCTGGGAAGGGGGGCAAACCTGTGTGCAGCAGCTTGGTACATCCAGAGATTCCTGCCAGCTGGCTGCACTCCTCCACACCCTTACTGGGGAAGATAGAAAAACTGGGATTGTCCCTAATGGTGCTCAGCCAGCTGTGTGTCCCCCGCGGCTGCTATCACCACGGGAACGCAGATCGTGACATCTGAACAGGAGGAGACTCCTCGTCGGCGGGCCCTTGATGCGCTCGCCGCTGTGGATCCATGACCCGGAGGGAATCTGACGGCAGCTCCTTTTCAAAACATCGCCTCGACTACTGCACTTCCGTTGCCAACTGCTCCTTCAACTCCTGCGCCCAAATCAGCACTGGCCTAGAAGGGGGAGGGGAAACGCTCTGTCCCCCGGCCCACTCTGAATGATTTGGCTCCCTTGTTTTACACCAGAACAGAATCTTAGCATCAAACCCGCTCTGCCTCTTTGTGTATATCACTGCTTTATGTAACACTATACCCTCAAATCCATTCGCTACTCCCTCTTGCACCCACTGTGACACTCAATGTTATGTTATATGTTTATCGAATGGGTACTATTATTGGTTGCGACTCTGACTTAGTAGTCTAGAGGCCATATTATATTATATTTAATTAGTCTCAAAAAATTTAGTAATTATAATCAGTCTCATTTGATTATTCACCTGTGGATTATGAATATATTGATCCCAGTACACTGGTGAGGTCCACAACAGGTGAAGCTGAGGCCCGGGGAAACGGCTGCTGATCTGACCTTGACCTTCTCTGACGCTTTGTGATAATGCTGACTGCTAATCTCCTTTATTTCCTAACGAAGTGCCCTATAGTGTCAATCTCACACAACAAGGGTTTTTCTCCAACTTCATAATCCTCAATGTCAAGCAGTTACCTAGCTAGCTAACGTTAGTTCAGTTGAAACATGCGAGATGAGACAAATACTTTACTAGATAACGTTAGTAGCTAACCTTAGTTAGAACAAAACAAAACCTCAGCTTATTATTTGACTTTCTTCTTATACGTTTAGTAGCTAGCTAACTAAAATCTCATGTTTGAACTGCAAATCTCAGCTAGATAGCTAACGTTAGCTAAGATGGCACAAACAAATGCATTTAAAACTGACAAACTTATTTATTAATTAGTTTATTTGTAAGAGACAAGCACAGAGAACATTGACAGCCGCAGAAGCAGTGCCCGATGCACTGTACATGTGTAGGCTATATAGCCAAAGCTAATTTCCAACACCAGTCCCTTGATGAGCATTGATAGTTCAATCAATCGATAAAATAATACTTTGTTACAGTTTAAAAACACTGCGTATAATGACCAAAAACAACAACAACAACAATCATACATGACATGACATGACAAAAATAAACAAACAAACAATAAAAAGAGAACATGAGCTCAAATACAGTAATGATTAGTTGGTGTCATGATTACAATTCTGGCAAGTTTTAACCAGGACTTGATTGTTGTGGAAAACATTTTAAAATCTTAGATTTGTTTTGAACTGCCAGGTAGAGAATTACAGAGTGTCGTGCCTTTAATTGAAAATGCAGTTTTTTCTGCAATGTCTGATTCTACAGTTTCCTTCCGTGATGCTTTGGGTGTTAGTGGCAGTATAGTGAAGCCCAGATTGTACTTCTTTAGGATATTGCCATGATGAAATCTTAGTGGCCAGGACTTTGATAGCTTGGTTATAGTGGTTTGATGGCGGAGGCTGATGCCTGGGACCAAGAGGTTATGCATTATGAGAGATGAGAGAAAATCTTGGTGTGCATAAATGTCAGAGCTGTGTGGAATGGTAAGCAGTGTCTGATTTGCCTAAAGGTTTGAAAATTGGCCCTAACAGTTCTACCTAATGTTTTAATATGTTTGTCAAACCTTAGCTGAGAGTTCAAAACAATTCCAAGGTACTTAAAACCCTGTACTGTCTCTAGTTTGTTGTCTTTTATCCTCACACTGAAGGTTTCTGTGGCTGGGAGATTTCTAATTGAGAAACGCATAGAGACAGTTTTTTTACATTCAATGTTAGGTAGGGAGTCTCAAGCCAGTGTGCCTTAACCTTAACCAAGCAGTCTGTTAGTTTAGCTGCAGCAATAGTAGGTGTTTTTGCTGCCACAAACAAAACACTGTGTCATCAGCATACATAACCCAACTCCTGTGCAACACTTAGAGATGTCATTGATATACAAACCAAACAACAAAGGTCCAAGCACTGATCCTTGTGGAATATCTATTTTACTTTCACGGCATTAAGATTTAAAATGACTAATGGTGACCTGTTGACTCCTGTTTCGTAAGTCATTGCAGTTATCTAACATTAGCTAGCTACTGTGGCTAACTTTCAAACTCCAAGAGATCAATTTAGAATAGAAATGATTAACAGTTCAATTAAAATACTGAATTACAATAATAGAGGAATAAAGACCAAATAATTCAAACTATTGCCAACCTCACCTGTAACCGATGTCACTCTCCAAAAACTCCTGTGTCCAAGCCACAAATATTGCAGCATTCTTCTATTGGACAGGGATGTAGACAGATCCTGATTGATGGAGGCATGTCAAAATCAGATTGGGCGTATGGCTCGGAAGCTCAGCTTCCAGGCAGGCTAATATTTTCCAATTAAATCCCCCAAAACCCATCACATGTTATTCCATTCAATACAGTAAATCCATAGAAATCCAGAGACAACTGCGACCGGCCAAGCTTCCACTGACAGCTTCAAGTGCGTGAGGCAATAGATAGTGCTGGTTTAAACAAAACATTTCAGTGACATACCATAGAATTGAAATACCACTCTATATCTTTGGTATTTAGCAAAATGCTAGTGGACTGTATTATGGCAGATTAATCTATGCAGGATTTTCTTCCTGCGTAGGAATTTAAGTTTAAGCAAATTATTTCTGCCAAAATAATTATTTCTGTGTTGTACCAATGCTTTTATTTCCTCAGGGGTCATCAAAGAAGGGATATGGCGCTGAGAGATGATGTCATTGCAGTGCATTTCAAACTGTTACCAGAGCAGAACTGTTCATGGGCAGATCTGTTCTTTTGATGCTATTAGCCACTGCCAGTGTACCTATAGTATCATCAAAGCCAGCATCAGACAATGATCAGCGGAGGGGCATTCGTTTTCAATGGGTGGGCACTTCTACTATATATAGTATATATAGTATATATTTAAGGCTATATATATAAGGCTGCATAGACTCAGCTTTTATAGCATCATTATTATAAACAAACACACATAAGCTAACACTTTAATGATAATTGCTGTCTGTGCGGCAGGAGACAGTAAACACTTGTTTAATGTGTCTCGGCTCTGTGTCTGTGTCAGTGGGTGAAGAATAGGTGTTTTTTCCAATATGCCCAACATGGTCTGTTTAGCATTATGTCTTAACCAAATATAGTACATTTACAGTAGCCTAATAAGCAGTCAAGCACTGACTAGGTCTAGTCCTAGGCGCCTTTGCAGTTGGCCCTCCATAATATAATATTGTTGTTGTTGTTATAAACCAAACAAACACAGCCACAACATATAGAGAAATCATATACCACTACTGTTAATGCTATCTCTTTGGTGGGAGCTGTAAGACTATAGTCTAATTACAAAATAATGAACTTGGACAGTCCAGAAAACCGATTACAAAAAAAAGCGGGTCTACATAAAAATGTAATTTTACTCACCAGTACTCACTAGTCGTCCTGAAGGCGACGCCTGTGAGCTGAATGAAACCTTCTGAGAACGACGTCCTTCCACTCCTCCCAACGCTTTTTAGTCAAGTCTTTTTCAAATGTAAGTCGTACTAGTCTGGCCTTTCTTGCATGAAGCATGCTGCCTCCGTGTTCTGAGAATACATTTTTGAGAGCGGAGAAGAAACTTTCGCAAGTCGCGGTTGAAGCAATACCAATTCGAGTCGAAGTGCTGCCAATACAGTGGCCATTGCTTCAAGCATTTTGTGGTGTTTTTACAATAGCCTGTGAACAGTGGGGCCACTGTGAACAGTGGGGCCACTAACGTTAGCCGGCTAGCATGCTGTATGGCGAGTCCAGAGGGGTCGCGGTTGAAGCAATACCAATTCGAGTCGAAGTGCTGCCAATACAGTGGCCATTGCTTCGAGCATTTTGTGGTGTTTTTACAATAGCCTGTGAACAGTGGGGCCACTAACGTTAGCCGGCTAGCATGCTGTATGGCGAGGCCAGATTGATCGTTGATTGTGCTTGAGAGAGATGCCTGAGAATTGAAATATGGTGATAGGTCTGAGTTGGCAGGTGTAGATGTTGTCAATCCTGGTATGGATGGAGCAGATTGGGCTTTGAGCCATTTCCTTATGTCCATTTTATTAAACTAGGTGACAGTTCGCTAGCTGTTGTGCAGGTGGAAGCCGCCAAAACTGAACTAAGGCTTTAGAATGATGACATAGCATAACGTGCTGATGTAACGTAACGTCAAAGCTGAGTGAAGGAGGGCAGTAGGGGGCTTACCAAACTGGTTGTATTTTGAACCTATATTAACTGTCTGCAAATGCATATGTCTATCCTTCCTCAATTAAATGTGTTTACAGTATACATATATTATTTGGGCTATTAATGTATAATGTTTTTTGGGGGGGGACGGCACAAAAGCCAATTTGGATGGGCATTGCCTCCTAATGCCACCTCCCATGATGCCAGCTCCAAGTATCATCTCTGCTTTGTTTAAACGTTTTATATGCACTTACTGTAAGTTGCTCTGGTTAAGAGCATCTGATAAATGCCTGAATGTGAATGCATTGAAATTGCTCCACATCATAGTTGATGCCAGACATGGGCACCTGGATTGAGTCTAGCCACATTGCTTTACCTTTTATCTGCTCTGGTAATATTTTATTTCATTTGTAAATTCAATTATTGAAGACTTAGTTTTTTGTCAGAACTGAACGTCCATAAGATAATTTCCTTCCACTCATTCTGAAATTTTAAAAGAATTTCAAGCAGACATATATATACGTAGTGGATAATATATGTAAAATTATCCAAGGTCTCTCGCAAAGTACTAATATTCAACAAACTCTGTCTGGTTGAATTTCACCTGGCAACTTGGGAGATTAAACTTTAGGTCTATGCAGGACCCAACATCTGCCAGTCAAATATGTAGATTATAATGTACAAACACATAACACAGCTTATCTTTAAACATTAGACGGCATGACGGGGTGCCAGTGTAATATAATGGTTAGGCTTGTAACTCAGAGGTTGCAGGTTCAATTCCCTTGAGGAAAGGTACTTAACCTGAAATGCTTCAATAAATATCCAACTCTATAAATGGCTTGTATGTTAAGAAACTGTGTAAATCGCTCTGGATAAGAGTGTATGTAAAATGTAGTTTTGAATTCTGTTGCCACTTTAGATTTGTGACTGTACATTTAAGCAACAATAACATGTTATATATATATATTTTTACAGCTCAAATTATGCAGGAATGATTGTTGCTCAGCACTAGCAATGCCCCCCCAATAATCATCTGGGGTTCCCGACTTCCTGTTTTGTTCGGCAATCTCTCTTGAGTGTCAGGGTCGTTATCACTATAAGCCAATTAGATTGAGTTGCCTGTGGAAACACCTGCTCTCTCCAATTTAAACCAAACAAGCAGAACAACATGGTAAATTGCACAGATGCGAAAAAAAAAAAGAATCATGATCAAAGTGAAACAAAATCCAATTTGGTTCAGAGATTAAGACACGCCAGTCTTGTTCAATATGGGTCTTGTCCATTAGGTTGCTTGAATATGTTGGGGTTTCTTTAATTTAAAGGTTTGTAACACAATTCTAACAGATTTCCTCCTTCACTTGCTTTACTTTGTGTCTGGAGTCTAAATGTAGAACACAAATGTCTAGTTCAGTTTACCCTTATTGTTAGTGAAAGAATATTTCCCTCGGAAATCCTTGGTGGTTTCATTGTTTCTTTGTAGTAGTAGCAAAAGGACATGTGTATTAATGAAATATTCAAATATGCTGAATATTTACTTGTATAAAATGCACTTCAGAATCAACTTGAATAGGTTTATCGCTGCACGACGTTTAAATCATGTTAACGAGTATTAATCCAAGCTTTGCGCACATCCTTTTCCAAAAAGGCCTGAAGACAAGTGTAGCAAATCCCACCGTTTTCAGACCATTCGGGAACCCCAGGTGAGGCTCAAAGCTAGTCTTCCCAACAGCTTTGTACACAGACACTGATAAAGCCCACTGTCTGCATATATCTATCATCAGCTCCCAGGCAGCTAATCCTTCTCTCTCAGCCTGCGGAAGGTCACGGACAGTGCCGTTGTGGAAGGCATGCCTGCACTGAAGTCGGGCCCAGGAAGAAGTGAAGAAAGGAGGGAAGGGATTATCATCGTGGCATGTTGACGAGAGGTTAACGTACCAACAGCCTACACACAAATAACGCATACACACAAATAAAGGCAGGTCTCGCCAAATCTGCATCGAAATAAAACTGAAAATAACAAGTTAATTTGGTTTAGATTGAATTAAGCCAGCAGTACATCAGAAATTGCCAATACAGAAGTGCAGCTTTTTATTCTTGTGCAGTTGCAGTGCATGTGAACATTCATGTGGAACGTTACCGGTTAGTAAGCAGACAATCTTGTGAATTAACACACATTTATTAGTATTAGAGCATCCACAGATAAATTAGCCTGAGGGTCAATGTGAAGCAGATTTTGTCTGAGCCAAAGTGTTTGTGCTTCCTGAACTTTTAAGGAGTGAATGTTTCTAATGATGATGTATGTATCTATTGACGTTGTGTGCACATGGGAGGGAGCAATGTGAAAGGTCAGTTGCTTCATGACAGCGCTTCAAAACTTTTATCAAGTACATTTGGTCGACAAGGCACATTTGCTGTGGCCTGTGATAATTTCCTGAATTATAAAATGTTTCTGGATGCCATCTTTGAATATATGTGGTTCAATGTGAATGATCAAGATATAAATATATATTTTTTTTGCATCAACTTTATGGATTAATAAACTCAAAACCAATTTTCTATATTGCAGAGGCAAAAAAGTAGGATGAAGTCTTTATGCACTTATAGGTAATAAAAAAAAGTATGAGTACTGAAGCATTTCACGCATTGCTCTGCACAGCGCAGTATCCAAAGAACCCATCCTGATGAATTATCCCGTGCAGGAATCATTTTGTGGAATAAACAAATGCCTTAATTTGCCTTGAAGATGTTGCCTGGCCTCCAAAACTTTACTGGAGCTGCTTTACATGGTGTGAAATTTACGAACGTATAAACAATTTGAATTTGAGCTATAAAAACCAGTGCCAAGAAATTGTTCACCTGAGAGGACTGGATCACGCCCAAGACAAATGAACAGGAGAGCCTTAGATAACCCTTTCCAAACATTGTTACAGTTCCATGCCATTATGAGTCAGAAATTCATAATAATTGACCTTACTTACACAAAATAACTATACTCTTACAATCTTGGTGTGGAAGGTGTCAGTCTAGGCAGGGGAATCGGGTGATTAATGGCCACGCCTACTGGCAGGGCAGCTAAGGCACACAGCTGTGCAGCATTATCTAATTGTACCTGTGTGCTTAAAACTGCTCTGCTCTCTTAGTAGGTGGCTAGGACACGGAAGCTGAATGCCGTCCGAGAACCCAGCGATCCTGAAACAAACGCCACTGAAAAGTAGCTAAAGTCTGTGTGTGCGCATAGCGAACATTTAGTGTTTTGCCGAAAGGTGCTTTTTGTTTAGTTTGTTCTTTTGATTTATTGTTTTTAGCTGGAATCCCATGAGGGGGATGGCCAAGGTTTATTTTGTTAATTTGTATCGGTTTTCTCTTTCTCTCTCTCTCTCGCCCTCTCTCCCTGTGGGAGAGCTCATTAAACCCGGTCCGCACACTAATAACTCCTTTCCATGCGTCCTGCTGTTCTGTTCCAATCCTGGTTGTGTCGCACGGCGTGTGACACTTTGATAAAAAAATGTGGACAGTTGGGGACAGTGCTAATTAACTAATGGGGGACTATGTGGGACTATGTCATTGTCTTCATATTGGTGAAGTTGTGTTTGCAATGGTTGACAATCCCCACAGTGAGCCAGTGGGTGGTGAGGATCTACTGATTGATTGATTGATTGAACATTGGATTTTATATAGTGCTTTTCAAGGAACCCAAAGCGCTTTACAATGATAGGAGTAACTCACCTCAACCACCACCAATGTGCAGCACCCACCTGGGTGAACGCGACGGCAGCCATAGTGCGCCAGTACAAACTCACCACACATCAGATACACAGTGGAGAGGCGAGGAGGGAGGGAATGAATTGTATAGATATTGTCTGGGTTAGGAATTTGGCCAGGACACCGGGTTAACACCCTACTCTTATCGAGAAGTGCCGTGGGATCTTTTTATGACCCCAGAGAGTCAGGACCTCGGTTTTTACCGTCCCATCCGAACGACGGACATGTAGTCCCGTGGGATCGAACCCACAACCTTGGCATTGCCAGTGCCATGCTCTACCAACTGAGCTACAGGATCTACTGATAGACTTCACAGCAGGCCCCTTTGTGACTCTTAGGGATCCAGTCAGTCATTCTTGAAGACAAGACGTCCAGTTCAGATAAAGATGAAGAAGAATCAAGTTCCGTTAGCAATGGAGATGACAAGGCCTCACCTCCTCCCCCCAGAGAAGAAGAGACTCAACCTTCAACAGCAGCAGTGAACGAGTGCTAGGATAGCCTGGTGGCCTGAGTTGTTTAAAATGAAAATGACCCTCAAGCCTGTAATGCTCCCGTGTGGAATGATCCAAAAATCAAGATGGGGACCAGGAAAGTCTCCAGGGGGAACTTTGTCAAGGACATCCAGACCCTCGATAACAACTCCAAAAACAGGAAGTGCTCTGATGCTATCAGCTCAACAGGGAGTGTGATAGGGTTAAGAAGACTTTGGAGACCGCTATCCAGGATCTTGAACAATCTGCTATTCACCCCCCTGTCACGACCCTCCCCTTTAGACCCCAAAATGTTACTTTGGGCCTAAAGAAGGGTCATAACACCCCCCCAGTCCCATCCACCCCCCTCCAAAAATTCCCATCCAACAACCCCATAAACAATAAAACTACAGTACAATACAAAAAACTAAAAACAAATAATTGGGTGTCTTCTTGGTTCAGGATAGTCAGGGCCATTGTACCTGATGAAAGCCACCCCTTGCACCCAGAAGTTACATTCAGCAGAACAGGAAGGATGGTCACCTTAGAAACCAGGACTAATGTTTTCCAGAATGTCTTTTTTTTATAGTGGTATCCACCTATATTCAATGTTTTAAGTGTACTCTCTGAAATGATTTTTTATTGTTTTCTGAAGTTCATCTTTTTTGTGCCATATGTGCTGACACCAAGGGCAAGTTTGTGACTAATAAAATACATCTAAATCTAATAAATGCACAGTGCATTTTAAAATTACATTGCAGAATTTCTTCAATTTTGGAATATGCACACACACACACACACATACACACACACACACACACACACACACACACACACACATACAGTATTTTCATTCCAAATTGGAAGGATGGGAATGAACAGGTAATATATTTCAGTTATCTAATATTAGATATGAGCACTTCATTTGGCAGAATTTTGTGCAGATAAGTTATTTGCCTTCTTTTTCAGTAATTAACTGTTGGACACTTTGCAAGTGTGACATTCTCTTGGACACATACTTGGTGTGATACCATCTGTAATACTTGGAAGAAGCATACCCCAGTCCCGGTCGCATCATGAACAAACTGAAATGATAGAGGATGCCTTTATATTTCTGTAGCTTGTAATTATTGAGCATTATTGATCTTAAATGTGAAATACCTATGGCAATTTACAGCTCCTACATTGAGGAGAATTATCATTCAATAATCCTCTACATAATTTGTACACTGTTGCATGCAATGTATTGGTTTTGTAATGCTGGGCAAATTGAATATTTGTTTCAGCCTTGGTTAGTTAGCATTAATGCTGAAATGACAATTATGCATATGATTCTTTTGTTGTTGTTGTTGTTTGATGGTTTTATGTTTTACTATGCTGCCTTCATAATTGCCCTTTGGGGATAAATAAAGTTTTTTTTAATTGAATTGAAGATAGAAACCCTCTAATCTAAATGTGTCTAATGTGCACACATATATTATGCCTTTGAACAGATGCGTTTAGCTGGAATAGTATATTCCCCAGATGTATCGATCACACTTCAGGTTGTTATGTTTCTACTTATGTACAGGTAGCTTGTCTTGTAATAGCACCCCTGCCAGGATATTCATGGTTTATCAACATCTGACCGTTTGTACTAGGTGCTTTACCCATTCATCCAAACCGTATCCTGTAATTTATTACCATGGCACTGACCGTGCTGTAAATCTATATGACAGTGGTTACAAATTTTAATGGAAAGCTTTCATGTATAATCCTCAGGTAACCATAGTGATTCAGTTATCAACATGATTCAAGGGTGAAAACAATCAACCACTTTCACATTGGAATAACCATTAAATCCCAGCATCAATTTGTATAAACACTGCTTAAGATTAGTACGTAAAGAACATATAAATCATTCCCCGGTAAAAGTAAATATGGTAAATAAGAAAGACATGATTAAAATGAAGATGTGTGTTTATCATTCATTTAATTCAGCATGTCAACACTAGTCCTCAGTTCTGAAGCCATAGTGAAGCAATGGGCCCCAAACAGGCAGTACGGTGAAACGATTTGATCAAGGCAACTTTAATTTGACCAGGAATTGATTCAAAGCTCATGGCTGGCCCTTTAAAAGGGAACAGTTTCTGCCTCTTGTAGAAAGACCTGTCCTTTTCCTCGGGTCTGGCTTTCGTCATTTGCATTACTTTTCTACCTTCCCTGTCTCTCAGTGGGTTCCTGCACCGTGCAGCACACTGCAACGCAAACAGCAAAAAGGTTCCAGAGCGCCATGTCCTGCTTCTCCAGCAACACTGTGATTCGATGTCAAAAAAGAGCAGCGCTCTCCGCAACTGAGGCGAGGCGACATTCACGGTTCAGATTCTCTCGGCTTACGGTTTGCGAAAAGGGAGTGACGCGAACTTGTCAAAACCGCAGAGAGCGACCCAGCGCACAGGCGGTGAAGAGCGAGGCGAGCCCTGACTTTGAGGCGGGGTGTGTGTTCATTGATACGCCGCTTCAGTGGCGGCGCCATTCGACCGAGAGACTTCAGTCGAATACTTCAGCCAACTGAGAGGGCGTACGTGTTGCTGAACTGCCACTCCAGGAGAAACTTGAAAAGGCACTTAACTTGTGATGCACTTGTACACAGTGCGGCATGATGAAAGTGTGTCAGTTTGCCTTCAGTCTCTCCACGGTAGACTGTAATATCGACTCTCCGAGGGCAAATGGTGAAATTTGAGTCTCCCAGAGTGTCCCATGTTTTGTAAATGAAGCAGCTACATATGCACGGTGTTAATGGAGCTACAGTAGTCTTCGCCTCCTTGAAAAACTGCACATTCGATTTTTATTTCAAGCCACAGGTATTGGTTTGGGGAGTACACGAGATGCTCAGTGTGGTTTTGTTTCTGTTCTCATCCCTGGACTCCAGTAACACTGGTCTACAAAAAATATATTTTTCTTTCTTGCATGGAAACTGGTTTTGGCTAATTTTGGGCTGCTGAATCCAAATCTGAGCTCAAGTTGTTGTGCTATCTATGCTCCATATTCATGGATTTGACAAAAGTTGACCATCCAGTCTGGCAATCTTGGTGGGGATAAAACAGCAAAAGCTTGATTATTCTCACCCAAACTATTTCATTTAGGGCCTTAAAATAATTTTACAAATGTTTTAAGCCATAAAAACATGTTTTACATAAGTTTATGTGATTTTTTGTGATTTGCAGCTGTGAAGACTCTACCTAATCTGCTGTTAAGACTCTACCTAATCTAAGTTTTACAATTAAATATTGTAATTGAAGTAGGTACCTTTCATTGTAAACATTTTTGCATCTATCGATCTTCTAATGCAACAGTGTTTTTCAACTTCGAGTGTAAAATTGCTGTTTTCTCAAAAATATTGATGATGATGATTTTTCATAGTTCAAAAACCTGATGTGATAGGCAAAAACTAATGCCAGATTTGGATTCAGCACCCAAAGTTTGCTAGAATCCGTTGAAAAACCCCATGCAAGAAAAATCGTGTTGACCAGTGAATCTTTGTAATGGACAACAAGGCCACTAAATTTCGATATTTATGACCCTATATCATGATTTTCCCTTTGCCAGGAATTTAATAACTTCAAGTCAAGGCAAATCAAGTTTCTTTACTGCCATGCAACCAAAGTAGATGTAAATAGTTTTGGCACATTAGCTGCAGATACAGATATAACAGCACACAGCAATAGAGACGAATTGTACATACCAAGAGCGCAATGACAAAGGACAACTGGACATAAAATACAATTACAAAGTGTGAAGAGCTTGAGATGTGAACAATGTGTTGGGTTTTAGAGGATTATTGAAATAGGCTATTGAGCGTTTATGGTCCTTTCTGTCGTTGGGAAGAAAGTGTTGTTGAAGTGTGTGGTCTTGGTGGTCAGCGATCTGTACCATTTGCCCTGGGCAAGGGCCTGGAATAGGTGATGTTCCGGTGGGAATTGTACTTAATGATTTTGCTTGCCTGGGTGATGTCAAACTTGCTGGGCAAGATAGCAATCGATGACTGTTCAGTACCCTTTATTTTGGAAAATCTTTTCCAGTTTTTTCCTTGTGTGTGCGTCCGTGTTCCCACCCCACACTGTTGTTGATGATGTCATTAGGCCTTCTGTGATTGCCGTGTAGAATCAGACCAGCATCTGTTGGTTGTGTTGGTTATTTCCGCTGATGGAGAAACCACATTAATACAGACCATATACTTTCTTTAGGGCGATCTTTGTTCATGTCCTACGTGGGCTGTGTTAATGTGGTTCTGTGTCAATTCAGAGACAATGAAAAGTGACATCACAAAGACCCATGCCTTACAAAATGACAGCCGGTCACAGTAAAGGGACCGTACTCGAGCTTTTCCGTATGCCTTGAAGTACTCAATTTAACAATTATTTTTGTTATTCTCTCAATTTCCTTCAGTAATCTTTATCTCCATTGTATAATCCCATCACAGCTTCCATTTACAATACAATAAAGTGCCAATTGAAAAGGGTATTGCACAAATTCAAGTTAGCTCTGTGGATTGTAGCTTGATGTACATTGAAAACATTTGTTGCCTATACATTTAAGGCTACATGTTTTTTTCTGTCAGATATCTCATCAAAAGATGCAACATTGTAGCATCACTGAATTGCAATAGTTCAGGTTGAACGGCAGATTCAAAATGTTCTTTATTGCATGTCCCATATCAACAGACATCAATCTGCTTCATTTTAACAGGATGTGGAAAACCAATGTAGTAATCATAGATTCTGGTGTGTCCTTCACAGGTCAAAGGTGTTTATTTGTCCTTCTTTCTGTTTCATCTGTCAAGTGTTTTTTTCCCCCCACATGTTTTGGTCCTGTATGTTTTATTAAAGAAGCCACCATTTTAGGATGGATCACAAGAGTGGAAACAAAAATCAATGAAAGTGGCAAAGCCGCAAATTAACACTCCCCTTCAGGAATGACTCATGACAGAGGTGAAAGTTAAAATCGATAGCACGGGCGTGTTGTGACATCACCGGTCGCCATGGCAACCGGGCGGCTGTGGTCTGCCTGGGCTGTCTGGAGGCTCTCCAGACAGGGGCGCAGGCTGTCCTCAGCCGGGGTACCAGTCGACACGTAGTCAGCGTGCCACAGATTAAGGCGCACAGGGGAGTCGGTGTCACGGATGAACTCGAGCCTTAATATTTCAGGAATTAAAATGTGTGACCGTGTAGAATCTGGAGCTGCACATATTTCCCTCTTTCCACGATTAAGCAAACTTAGTTAGCATTCAAATTCATTTTCAATGTCAGTCCTTCAGTGGAGATTTGGCCCGTCTGTCTATCAATGTGTAGAGAGGTTGCCTGTTAGACATTTTCATTCTACTACAATGAGGAACGACAGAAGAGAGGCTGGGGGGAGTGACTAAAATACTTTTTTTTTTCAAGTTTGTATGAAAAAAGCATTCAGATAAATGGGTAATTTTATTTTTTCCACATTTATCGGCAAAATTACAACATTGGAGTGATTTTTACATTTTAATTAAAGAAACCTTCTTCTTCCCCAAATCTGTCTTGATTTTACAGTAACTTACTAGTTTTGCATAATTTAAACTTCATAAGAAAGTTTTGGTGAATATTACAGTGACTCTAATTGGCCAAAAATATACAATTTTATTTTCAGCTATAGCTCTAATTACTGTCACAAGTTTTGGTTCTAGCACAATAAATTAATTACTGCTATTAGAAGAGGAAGAATTATTCTCAAGATTTAAATAATAGTGTGTTATATACTTAGTCTCTGTTCATAAGTGGAAGTCCGGAGTCTCTGGTACTCTGTCTGGCTCCTCCTGGGTCCTGGGTGTCAGGCCTGGAGTCAGGGTGTGTGTGTTCTTGGGTCCTGGAAGAGCTCTTGGGTCCTGGAGTCAGGGTGTGATTTAGCCTGGGTCTCCACTCCTGGGTCCTGGCTCAGAGTTCCTTTGGGTCCTGGAGTCAGGGTTGTGGTGGTCTGGCTCTCCTGGGTCCAGCCTTGGTTTCTGGGTCCTGGTGCCGATGGAGCTGAATTTAGCCTGGGTCTCCATACAGATACTGGGCACAATCTAACTTAGAATTTAGTTAGTGGTTCTCTGTGGCTCAGTTTGTAGAGCACAGTGTTGGCAACGCTTAGGTTGTGGGTTCAATCCCCACTGGGGCCACATATACTGAAAATGTATGCATTCACTACTGTAAGTCGCTTTGGATAAAAGCGTCTGCTAAATGGCGTATATTATTATTATTCATTTGGAGCACATGCTTGGAACTTGGAACACATACTAAACATGCAAGTTTAGTGTGTGTTTAAGTAATTATACTGCCGGTTCAGTTCAAGGTAGACCTTGGTTTTCGCTCACCGTGCGGTTAGGGCATGGATCCCTTCGTAGGTCCAGAGACGCTCCTCTGCAGTTGAGGGAGGGTAGGGTGAGAGAGAGGGAGACAAGGTGGGGGAGTTTTGTAGTTCCAGAGATATCCGAGCCTAGGTGTCAGATGTCCTCCAATCACAAGACTATAGGTCATGGCAGGAGTCCAGGAGGTGGGAGGGTCAGTGCTAGAACCAGGTTTACAACCCTTGTCCTTCTTTGGGAAGGGCTGAGTTCCCTCTAGGTTGGTGATCATAAGTGAAATAAGTGATCATAACCATCCATAGATACTACATGCAGTAGAACCTCTGATATGAATGCATTGGAAATGGAGGTCATTTCAAACTCATTTGTTTTTCTATTGTATTCAAACTACTCACTGGGCCTCTTGGCCAGGTTGTTGTTGTAAAATATAATCAAACTTAGCTGGTTAAATGAAGGATTATTAATAACAATAATAATAATAATAATAATAATAATAATAAAAATACATAAATGTAAAGAATTTGGGCCTAACTAAATACTCTGAATTTGCTTTTGTATTTGATAGCTCTCAAGAGCTGGTGCGATTCAATTTCCTAGCCACTGGCGACCGAATAACAAATGCAAATGATGCTGGATCCACTTCTGCAGCAGTGCCCTGCATCGATCCCTGCAGAAAATAAATAAATAAGTCTGCGCCATTAAAAATAAATACTTTTCGACCAATGGGAGCCCTGTGACATTGGTGCAGCCCTGTGTCAGCAGCCCTGATCGAGAGAGGCCCTCAGGGTAGGGCAGAGGGGCGGATCAGTTTCTGGATTTTATGCCAACCTTCGCTCTTAATTATTTAACTAGACCGGGGGTTCTCGATCGTGAAAAGAAACATCTATTTGCCACATTGTTCAGAACAAAATTCTTCTTTCGAATGATTGTACATTTTTGTTAGCAACATGTTTCCTTGAAAATTCTCAAGGGTCTGCAGGAGTGCTTTCAAATTGCTGGCATCTAAAGAGTTGCTGCTGTTTAACCCAGATTTCATGGTAAGCTCATGGCCGACAGCTGAAGAAGGTTCTCCTGTCCCTCTGTGAAACGTTTTACTGTGATCTACAACTGAGCTATGCTAGTTTTTATTTTTCACCTAAAAATCAGCAACCAATTTATACACAAGAAATCAGGTTAGGTGAGTTAATTATGTAATCAACAGCTTTCGCTTTAATTGATCAATTACATACTGGGTAACAGCGAAAACCAGAAAGCCCATGACAGCTCTCCAGGACCAGGATTGAGAACCACTGAATTAGCAGAAGCCTAAGGTTTAGTTATTCATCCTACTCTGAAGAGCGTGTGAATTACAGATTAATTCACAACTCTATGAACGGGAAGCACTCCCAAGAGTACACATTTGTCATAGAATCACATTATGAACATCAATATAGTTTGATTCCACCCGCAACCCACTGTACTTGGACTTCTGAATCGTTTGTTTTTATATCGCATTTTAGCAGTTTAAAGTCTACTTAGTACTCCAAGTTTTAAAGCATTTCCATGTGTGCCAAAGCTGACTGTTGCTTTGCAAACTTTGAGACATTCAGTGCCAGACTGCAGGGCTTTTAAGACTTCACATAAATACAATACCTGTAAATGAATGAGGACTGCAAGGCAGCACCAAGCTATGCCTCTGTTCTTCCCTCCACAAACTAGAGTGCTTCAGCCTTCCCTTTCCCCCCCACCACACCTGATTGACAACCTGAGGCTAATTGCTTTGTGTGCGTGACCGGCAACACCAATTGCATCTTCCTGTCATAAATCAAATGCTGACATCTCAAATAATGACAATTAACTCTGGTTAATATGCTGGCTAATACAGAGTTAGTTGGATATTGAACAATTCTCACCAAAAAAACATATTTAATAAGGCACATTGGCACACAGTAGTCTAGCACTTTATTTAGATTTGGTGTGGTATTGAATTTTATTTGTAAATCAATAAAGAAATTGTCATTTGTATTTTTTATTAAACCTGCCACTTTGGAAGCAGGAAACAAAACGTTGTGCATTCAGTGTTGATACTGTCTATATCGCTGTGACTGTTTGACTGGGGGGGGAAAAAGTCTAATTTGTGCAGAGATGCCCAACAGAGATGGTCGGCATTGTGCGGTCTGGCCACCTCACACTGTGGAAGCAGACTCTTCGCTCACGCCAGGTCACACCTCTGACTCCAGGGGCACTTCTCACAGAAACAAACAATGCCTTCTGCTGGCCATCTCTCGCTCGACTGCAGAAACAGATGTGGCAGGTGCTAATATAGTCCTGGTCAGGGCCCGGGGGCAGATGGCTCTAATCACAGCTAACACGACTCTTCCCTCACAGGTCCAGATGAAGTCTAAAATTGGCTCTGCCAATGCGTCCCTGTGCCCACTGTCGTCAGTCACCCAGCTGTAAAAACGTCCTGTTTCCACCTGAATCTGACTATTTGTGTTGTTTTTGTCACTTCCCGCTCACAAGCTAGCTGCGTGCGGTGGCAAAGCGTGCCCCAGTTTATTTTCCTTCATTTCGAGCACTTGTTTGTTTTGCCAATAAACACACTCTTCAAAAATCACTGTCTGAATGTGCATCCAGGAATTGCACAGGGCTTTCAAAAATGTACAGGAAATTAACTTCACCTTCAAGCGCATGAATGCATTGAGATATAGAGTATGTAAGATATAAACCATGATAGGCATAGTGTTTATGTAGTGGTGATTGGGGGGGGGGGATCCTCATGCAGACCCACTTCCTCCTTGCAAGCAGCCATTTTCTGGGACAGTGGCTGCATATTTTCTGGGACAGTCAATTTTAACAGCTAATAATAATAATAAAACATTTTTTTTACAAGCACTTTTCTTAAAGTAAATCTCAAAATGCTACAAAAGCATATAGCAAAGAAAACAAACACAAAGATGCATAAAAACAAACACCAAGTTAAGAAAAGGCTTTGTTGAAAAGGAAGGTTTTTAGGCCTGATTTAAAAGCGGATTCTGTGGTTCCCTCAGGTGGTCGGAGGGAGAGAATTCCACAGGCGAGGTGCGGGCGAGCAGAAGGGCCGATCCCCCATGGTGCGGAGCTTGGTCCTGGGGGTACGGAGGAGCAGGCTGTTGCTTGATCGTTGAGGATGAAATTTTGGAGGGTGAGCAGTTCCTTGAGGTGGGGGGCAGGCGGGCGGGGGCATTTCCATGGATGCACTGATATGTCAGGATGAGTTATTACAAATACTAGCTTTTTTATAAAAAAGAACAGTATAAGCACATTATTCGACTCCAGTACTTGGGCTATCGGGGAATAGCTGCACACCTCTGGGATGTGATAAGACACGAGGCCGCAGGTCGAGGGCCTTTAACCCCTGTGGTGCACGGCCTGTCATCCTTTAATGTCAGCAAGTGACCTGCTATAGAGTAGTTAATATCTCTGATATCACAGCTACATCTAAAACACATGCACATGTTTTAATCAAGTGCAAAACTAAAATCATGATTACATCCACCCCATAGCTGCCACGAAACTTTGCATTTAGTTTGCAAGCGTAGACTTTGCAAGCCACTTCTCTTTGCATTAGATCGCAAGCGAAGACATTGGAACTTGACCAAGGAAACCACTTAACGTTAGCTATACAAGTCTCCTCTAGTCACTCATTGCTGGAGAGCAACAGCAACGAATACTGGTTTGCAATCTGCTGATACCCTGTCACGGAAATCTGTGTAAGCTAATGTTACAGCATGCTGCTGTGCTCCTGTTCCAACAGAAGACACTATGCATCTGCAGGTGCCTATAGCAGTGATGTAGCTGGTTGCGTGTTGCGTCCCATCTGTGCGAAGCATGAAGTCTTTGCAGGAAGCCAGTTCCCGAAAGTGTTCATCTTGCCCGGTTGGCTCCTGTGCATCACTGTCTTTAATACGATGTATCTAATGTATCTGATGCAATGTATCTTGATTGTACAATTAAATAGGCTATCAGAATAAACAGTATAGGCTAGGCTAAGCTAAGCAAACCAAGGCTTTCAACATCGGTTTGAAATGTTTAAATGAACAGTTGCTGTTAACATGAAAACTAACAACCTTAACCGTAAAAAATAATTAACCATAGCCTACTGTATCATATAGTTAATATCAATGTCCCTTTAAAAAAAAAAATCACGCATATATGTTTATACATATGCGTATATACAGGTATGTATGTTTTGGTTTACAGTGCCATTTTACAGCAGTGCACTGTCACATTCTTTCCTCAAGCGGCTGAAATATTAATGGCAATGCTTTATGGGATATCATTGTGCCACGCCGAAAAGTGACAATGCCATACATGCCTGTCGGATCTGTTCAGGGACGTGACACAACTTGGCACCGCCAGCCCAGATGTCCCCCGGATGTGAGATGGGAGATTAAATATGCAGGTGGCACTTCCCCAGCCTTCCTACCAAAGCAGCAGAGGTTACACCGCCCCAGACACTGACATCTGTGGAGCCATTTCTCACTCTGCCGCTGATTCAGACAGCCACCTATCTCCCACTGACCTCCCCTTCCTCAGTTCTGATTCAGCCAGCTCCCCCGGCCACCCTGCCAATCCACTTACAGGCTGGAAGAAAAGGGCAAGCGTCGTGGCGGCATTAAAAATGTAATGAAACCTTAATCGCGCGGGGGCGCGGTTCGGGGCGAGGGGCTGATGAAGAGGGTTTGTTTTTGAACAATTGTCAGCTCTCAGTGGTCAGACAAAGCTCCCCTGGGCGGCTTTAAAAACATGCCGTTCCTCTCCCTGCTTCCGTGAGAGACAACAGAGAGGCAGTTCGCAGTCTGAAGAGCAATGTTATTTTTGTCAGGCAAAATGACTGAAACTCACCTGAATATTAATTTAGTAAATATTCCTTAATCCGATCTGTGCAGATCAGGTTGTTTAATGCTCATGAAAAACCACCGAACCAATGTTTGTTTACGAGGATTTATTACACGTATTTCAAAGCTAGTGCGCTAGTTAACTTAAATATGTTAAGTGTAGCGTATTCTCTATAATGTTGTAAAACTATATTGATTTTACTCAGTTAAACCTCTCATTTTTAGTTTACTTTAGCGTGGTGTGAAAAAAGAATGTTACAATGTGAGACAGTTAAGAGGAGGCTTTGGTTCCTTGCCAATTATTTGGCTCGCTTGTTAATTAAGGGAAACAAATGAAAACATGTTGAGACCAATTGTCGATTTAAAAGGTAAGGTTTCAGCCTCCTTTATTCCCAGATCACCAGCCACCACTGATGTGAACATAGGGTTGGGGTTGTGCACAATGCTATTGCATTCTTGTGGAAATTCTAATTATACCAGGAAGGGCCTCTCAGCTGGATATCTGTGCCGGGTACTTGACACAATCAAAAAACGGAATTACTGAATTGGGTGACATATGCATCCACAGCAAGAAAGAACCATCTGTGGTGTGTTATGGAGAGACTTGTTTTGTTATTGCATGATTCGGGGTGGTGCTGAGGATGTGACTATGTGGGCATGGATAGACAATGAATAGACATTAAGCCCTTTTGTGACTTTAATCAAGACACTTGAAAGCGCATACTGTACTTCTCTTAAGACAATACTTGTGTAAGAGGTGCAATTTCAATCAGAGGCTTGTGATGCTGCTCTTCCAACACAATTAAATGCTGCTCCATGGGCCAATTTTGTATACAGCTGCTTCGTCAATCGCCCTGCACAATGTAGTCCTCATTCCAACAGATTATGAATTGTCTCCATTTTCATTGGAAAAGTACCACACTGTCTCACTGCATACAACATATGCAGTATGTGTTCCAAGCCTGGCATTTCTGCTTCAGTAATCACCCACTGTGTTGTATTCCAAAGATGCACTTAGACATACAGACATATCCTCCATAATTAACTTCATGATGGCTTGTTGTCATTACAGGGCACCTACACTAGCTGCTATTAAATGCAGGTAACAAACCAATCAATGTCCGTCCTTGCCATTCATATCATGGTGTCATATAGTAGAACAAAAGGGTAAAGGAACACATTTGAACATGCGTTAATCTGCTAAATAATCCCTCTCAATGTTTTCACTCTGGTCAAAAAAGAGACTACAGAAAACCACAGTTATAAGTGCATTTCTGACCTGACACTACCCAGCTTTACTTCTAGCTATGAATTTGCCAGGAATGAATCAGCAGTTTTTGGAACTCAGTTGTTGACCACTGTTCTTCTTTCAGGCCTTCCGATTCAGGTGTGGTCTGTAAACCCATTGGAGTGTCTTCACCTCCGTCTGTCACTCATAGCCAGTGCATTTCCTAATTGTAAGAATACACCATAACATGTACTGCCAGGCTCATTATGATTACTATGCTTGTTCTCAAAGAACATCATATTCGGCAACATGTACTTATAGATATTTTTTTTTATAAGTGATGTCTTAATTGATTAATTATAATTGTTGACAGCAAGTTATCCGGGTCATGCACAATATGCTAAAGGTATGAACTATTTGTTTTTGAATTTATATTATGACAATTACAACAATTTCTTCATCATAGAGCCATGGCATATAGGCTACCATGTGTCATTCCATGTGTAGTCATGTTTAACTGCAACGGTGTGTGGCACCTGAGAATCGATGCAATCAAATGACCTAATCATTTTGATCATTAATATTACCTTGTTTAATAATGAAATGTAATTAGTAACAAAAAGACTATAATGTAAATGTGAAATGTATTTTTTTTTAATTTCAGGATTTCAAAATTGTTATGTCATGGTCATCTTGTTATGTTGTAAAGTTAGTTAACCAAATTACTGTTTTCTTGAGATCATAACATACACATTTAACAAAATTACAAAATTTATCATTTTGAGATCACAAGATACAATTATATACAGTGGGTATAAAAAGTATTTGATCTGAGTTGCCATAGGCCTCTTGGTGGCCTCCCTAACAAGTTCCCATCTCACACTGATGCTCAATTTTGGAGGATGGCCTGTTCTAGGCAACTTCACAGTTGTGCCTTGTTCTCTCCATTCCTTTATGATGGGCTTAACAGTGCTTAACAGGACATTAAAAGTCCTTGAAATCTTCTTATATCCTTCCCCTGATTGGTTGTTTTGGAGAACCTTTTCTCTGATTCGCCGTGAATGTTCTTTGGTTGTCATGATGAAGCTTGTTTGGAAATGCACTAACCAACTGTGGGACCTCACACAGACAACTGTATTTAATTTTAAATTATTTTAAATACCTTAGTTTTACATATATGGACTCCAATCAAATAATTATGTGACCTCTGAAGACAATTGATTGCACCAGAGTTTATTTAGATACAGTATGTCTTAGCAAAAGGGATGCATACGGATTAAATTATTAGATTTATTTATTTATTTATGTTTAATTAATAAAAAGCTTTAGAGTTGTTTGTTTTAGTATTTTGCATTGATCTGTGGCAAGAAATTCCAATGAAGTCCATTTTGATTCCATGAAGTAAGAAAATAAAATTAGAAAAATGCCAAAAGGGTTAAATACTTTTTATACCCACTATAAACTAGAAAAGATTCATGAGGTCCCTCCCATTGCCTTGGACTGATTGCTTGTGACTAATTGCAGAAAATAAGATCAATCAGCATAGCCATTATTGTTTTGATCAAGGGTTAATACAGAAATTGCATTATTTGTACTGGAAATAGATGGGGGTTTCCCGTAAAACACATTTTTCTAGGCAGTGTAACCGTGATGAATCTATGTCTTTGGTGTGATGCGGATGAAGTCACATTTTTGTAAGTTGGATGTATTCTGAATGAATTAACTTGATTTATTGGCTTGAATAAAATGAGCCCAATGCTATGGGGGGACTACCTTAATACATTCATAACAAATGTGTTTGTCATGATCTGGAGAATATTAAGCCTTTCCACGCCCATGGATTGCATTTCATCGTCTTTCAGATCACACAAAAAACAACGCAATAAACCTGCCAATGTAAGTAAAAAATATATAAATAAAAAATGATAATATTGATAATGACAAGCTGACAGTATTTGAACGCTTTGTGATAGAAATACAATCCCTTAAAATGGCATAAAAACAAGTAAACCTAGCCAAATTCCCATACTCTTAGTCAAGACGAATATCAAAAATTTGTCAGCAGCCACCATTTTGCTTAGGTTTTACCCTTTATTGGATCATCTATTAACCACAAGCTGATTTCAAGTGTCCCATGTCCCTCATCAACCAGGCCCCACAGATTAATACCCTTCAGCAGAAATGTATTGCTTTACCTTACCTAAACAGAAAAATAATTAATTTCCTTTACACCGTAAACATTTACTTTATTTTCCTCTCCGCTAAATCCATAGGACAAAATTAGATGCATTAAAAAGGAAAGGCGGCGCAATCAATACAAGGTGTAATAGCTTAGCTTGTCATTTAAATTGCAAAGAGCCTTCATTGCCTTTCACGGTGCGGCACGCCGACTAAGAAAGATGATAAACGAACAGAGCAAAGCACAGTGTGACCACATGCTGAGGAAGTACCTCTGGGAGGCTCCGTCAACTGAACGAAAGGCTCTCGCTCCTTAGCCGTTGTCAAAACCCACCTTTTCAGACTCCACTACCACTGAATTCCATCTAGCCAATTGTCATCGCCACTGCCTACTTGTTTAATACTTTTTGTATATGTATACTTGTTTACTCCTCAAAAAAATTAAAATGAATCGCCAACCTTTTCCTTCCCAGTGTTACAGGTATGGTATGCAGCTGCCAACAATGATATTTGTTGCTGTATTACTGCACTGATCTCTGGCACGAACAATGATTGTTCTTACCATGTATTAATGCACATCTTGTAAGTCACTCTGGATAAGAGCGTCTGCTGAATGTTTAAAATGTAAATGTAAATGTAATGTATGGGTGGGTGAGGGGACGTTTCTGAAGCAAAGCAGCGACAGCATGTTCGCTTGAACCGGTCTCAACGTTGGGTTTTCTCTTCCTTTCCCGAAACAAACGCGTGTCTAAAAAAAATAAAAAATAGGAGAGGGAGAACGACAGTGCCCACTCCTTCATCCCTGCCTCCCAGCTCTGTGTCCTGTGGCCTCGGTATCCGTGGCGACAGATGGTGCAGGAAGATATTCCCGTTTCCCCGCAGCTGTGCTGAGAAGCAGAGCTCTTCTGGCAGAGACTGTGAGATGGAGGAGAGGACGGAAAACGATCTCCACGTTGTAATGTGTTGTTAAATGGATACATATTCGGTTAACCCTTAGCCAGTGGTGTAGTGGTGGACAAAAGAGATGGGTAAACCATATGCAAAACATCACTGAAGGTCAAGGACTGTAAGCCATGGAAAAATACCAAATGTGATGTACATATTTATTTCATTTGATTTTTTCCTTGGGAGAAAAAGGAAGCGATATTCAACAGAAAATATGTGATGAACTGCTGCTAAGCCACATCCTCAAACATTTATCTGAAACATAGGCTATTGTTTCAATGTGGTAGTTCATATTTTAGCATACATTTGTTACAATCATTGTTCACCATTTAAAAATTTCCAGTTTCACTTTTTCCCGACTTTCTATAACTTATGCGCTGTGTGGCTTTATCACCCTGTCTGCAGTGTGACACCAGACACCATGGCTGAGTCCCAGTCATCTTTCCTCAATTCCTACCCTCGTCTCCTACTCCTCGTCGATTTCGTGAAACTGCAGAAGGAGACAAGGGTAGAGGACAAGGAAAACGAGAAGCACGGAAATGCGGTGGGAAGAAATGGGACACCCTACACACACCTGCATCACCTGATGCGACGTTGATAAGTGATTACATCAGTCTAGGCTGTATGCTCAGACGTGCCACTTAACTGTAGTAATGGACTGCTGGCCGCATTATATGTATGCTTAAGTAAAACGTTTGCAATGCAACAATTGTATGTGTTTAATGTTTTCTGTTTGTTCCAGGTTTTGTCTTCAATCATATATTTCTGTTTTACACTAATTACTTCGCAAGCAATATGTAAGGGCAGTTATAACACAATCAAGTCTTTGATTTGCCAATTGTCACTGCTACGACGCTGATCAATACAACTTGTGCATGATAGCTTCCCTGTCTAATTCCCACCTTTCTACTCCAGCCTTAGTGCCATACATAGATTTCTGGTGGAAGGGCATTGGTTAATCTTCACACAGCTCACACCTGTTCACACCGACTCAATCAGCACCATGGTAAGGTGGATACAGGTCACAGCACTCACGAAACCTCTTCCCTCTCTCTGCATCCTGCCTCCCACTGCTTCTGTTTCAGAACAGACTCCTAAGCCTCATTTTTGATGAGACGCATGGTCCATCTCAAGTATACATTTGTCTAGTATGCTGTTGGAACTTATCTGTTCACAGAAACACTGGCGACTTAAGTAAGACTGATGTCGAGACACCGGTTTCAGTAAAAAGTAAATCAATAAATCAAGTGGCTTTCGCCAGAGAGAAGCCCAACAAAATTGCACGGCATTATATTTACTTGGAATGTGAAAATAAAATATTGGCTTGGCAGTTAGTCAGCTAGCTGGAAGGAAAACATGGTGTGAAAATGATTAATTTCTCCAGTAAGTGAGGCCCCTGTCCACAGCCACATGCAGTGATGGCCTGGGCCATTGATATGTGCGGGGAATGCAAGGGAGTGTATAGCTAATCCGACGTAGGGGGTGATTAGGTGGCTAGATGCAGAGAGAGAGTTTTGTGAGAATTTGACCAGGACATAGGGGTTGACACCTCTAATCTTTGTGTCATTGGATCTGTATTCTTCCCTCTTCCATCCCATAGGGGCCCTGTGTCTGTGTCTGCATCTGTAGAGCCCAGAGAATCACAAAAAGTGCATCTAAAGGGGGCTGTGAATGATGGCAAATCTTTAGGCAGCTGTTCTGTTTCATTCACTGTCGACTTGTTTATTGAGCCAGGAGAACAATGAGGGGGCATTACGGTCAAAGCCGAGTCATGTATTCTGGTGTCATCAATAGGCAAGTGGCAAAGTTTTCCACAAAACAAATCTATGATTGTTGATAAATAAGGCCCCTGATGAATGAATTAAACACAGATGGGTTGGTAGCATGGCTTAATTGTGGCTCTCATATATTGTATACATTTCACTGTCTTTGCATATGAATGGATAAATCAGCACTGAACTGGGTTGAACAGTTAGCTAATTGGCATTATTTGGTTTGTTGAGAGAGGGAGGGTGTTGTACTGCTGTTGAGTTCTGTCTATTTCAGTTTGTAAAATTGCCTAGTTAACAGGACTTAATTAATTGTAGCACTCGTATTGTGCATTGAAATGTTTGGAATATATTGTAATTTGTTCAGTTATATTGAATAATTTCATTATTTGTTTCTATCTGCAGTTTACAGTAAGTATTCAGAGCAGGAAATATTGTATTGGAGAATGAGACAAACTGCTTCCAGTGTCCAGAGTGAGAACATTTAACAGTTAGGGAATTCCAGAGAGGTTCATCATTGCATTGTTATGGTAGTAAGCATTTTTAATATTTTTGTAATTGCATTAGTTGTGGCATATGTCTCTATCAGGTTTTCAACAAAGCAGTTGCCAAATTTCACCATTTAACTGCAAATGGCTCACATACAGCAGGCCTCCAACAGTGTGACAACAAATTGGTAATTTTAAGCATGAAGAATTAAAGAGTTTAACACTTGAATGTCACCAAGAATATGTTTTTAACTGTGTTTTTGAATATTTATGAAATATAAAATATGAAAAATGAAATGTGATTGTGGATCTTTGATGCTATGGGGTTGTTTTGCATCAAGTTGTCTGAGGGATCTTATTAAGGTCAATGGAATCATGAACTCCAGCAAGTACCAAGACCCTGACTCTCTACCCTCTACCAGGATTAAATTGAAACTTGGGATCACCTTCTTGCTGAACTATCCATTTGAGGCCAGGCATACCTAAAAATAAACCAAGAAACGTTTTACTGACCACAAAACAAAAGTTTGCAATGTCCATCTGGGTCTCCAGACTTGAACCCAGTTGAAAATGTATGGTTTGAATTGAAGAGGGCAGTCCAATTCTGTATTCTTACAGATTCATCCCCAATATGTTCATCAATATCATAAAACACTATAGAAGATGAAATGTGCAGAATGCAGATTTATTTTATTGAAAATAATTATTATGGCTGTGAATAATTGACATCTTTTTTTGGGAAAAATATAACTTGTTTTTGCTCACCTTTATCAAGTGTTTGTACCGAGGTTACTGTACCTGCAAAATGTAATTGTTTCCCTTTGCAGTAATTATCATAATTATCATTTATTATTTATTTAATTTATGAATTATTCATAAGGCATTTTCTTTAAATTAATGATGCAAATAAGCAAGTGATTCTCGTTGTGCATTTAATTAATGATGTGGAAAATGTATTTGGAAAGGCTCAACATCCAAGCACCAAAGAGGCTCTTTCAGTTCTTTGAGTGGCAAAGGTATGCAATTTCGAACATCTTCGCAAAAGGTTAATTGCAGTGGCACACGGGTTAAAAGGGAGAATTTCTTCCTCAACATCAAAGCCTCCTCATTTGGCTTGTAGGAATGTTGCTCAGGTGCCTCACCCATGGATATGTATCTGATTCTTGATTGTTCTATCTGATCTGAATTGTATTATCTGATCTTGATTGTATCCATGTTCTGGAACACAGATCAGCCGACCACTACTCCAGGAAGAGTCCCTTAACAGTACAAAAGTGCACGATAGGCTTATTTTTCTGGTAGTGCATCAAGTATGTAAATGAGTGATGCATTTGTGATAGAATATTCATTTCAGGTTCCATCTTAATCTTATTTAGATTGTTTGGTCATTGCAGCTTGATATGTATGAATATATGTGAAAGAATGTTTTTGTAGATTCTTTTTTAAATATGTAAAACAAATAACTATTACACTTTCAGAACAGCAATCTTTCAATCAATGGATTATAATCAGAATAAATGTGACAAAAGTAATGCCAGCATGCAATATCCCTTCTGGAATAAACGCAAATCCATTTCCACACGCTCTTGCATTTTTTAAGCAGTGTTGCTCGTCGTCTTCCCAATTTTGGAAGCAAACCGTGCCACTTCACCCCGCTGCTGTGCGTTGCAACAGAGCATCGCACCTGCTGATTCACTCTGAGCACTGTGCCAAGCCATTACTCAGGGTGCATTCACAACAGCCTCAGCCAACGATCAGCTTTCAGCACAGGGAGATAAATAAATAAAATAATGCTACATTCTCTACTACTTTACCGCCAGGAGTAAACACTTCAACTTCCCCGAATCTGACCTCAGCAACACAGATGGAGAGATAGTTCCACTTTGCCCTCACCTCCGCATGACTAAGGACGTAGCCACCCCTTGATACCAGTGGACCTATTTAACGAGCAAGTACATTTTCTGTGACTGTGAACCAGCTCTTCTTAAAATGTAGCCTAACAACATGTTCTAGATTGAATTAAAATGGTTTTAACATAATATGTCAAAACAACTGTATGTGCATTGTCACTAATGCTATGTATGTCTGTGGAAAGTGGAAAGTATGCAGTAATGTACAACAAGTCATTTTTTCCACAACCCACCAGTGGGTCCCGGGCCACAGTTTGGAAAACAAAACCCTTAATGCATTATATTTTATAGCCTAACTCCATGGTTTAAGAGCTGAGGTAATTGATATCAGATTCAGTTTATTGGTTAGAGCAAATACCAGCAGCTGCTTGACTAAGTTGGTTCTATAGTTATCAGTCTTGTATTATATACTATATATACTGTATGTATATAATGTATAATATACTTCAGAGGTTTCTGAAGCTGGGGCTCTCAAGGCCACATTATGCCAAAAAAATCGATGCATGCCATGAAGAATAAATGTTCCCATGTTCACATCTAAGGTCTTTAATCAGTCAGATCAGTTCTCAGACAACTAATGATTCCTTTATAAAGAGGTTCACTGTTTTTAATTGATTGAATTATTGCCTGACAGGTGAAATCAGTGGGGTCCCAAATGCCTAAAATGTGAACACCTGGTCACTGAAGCTAAACCACACGGACGTTGTCCATTTACCTGATGCTTGATATGGCCGGATATTTACTTAAGCAATTCAAGTTTAGAACATTAATCAACGGTCTGATGGCAGTGCCCCATCTGAGAACTGAACCCGTAAACTCTGGGTTACAAGACCAGTTCCCTAACCATTGTGGGCATGCAGAATGGAGTCCTTGGGACCTGTGGTGGTCAGGAAATGTTGTACTATAATGATGTACAGTGTGTCACATTGTTGTGCAAGCAGTTTGGGATGTTCTGAATAATGTCACGTTTGTGCCACCATTGCCAGCTGACATGTTTTGTTGTGAAATGGAGAGCAGATGAGAGGTTGACTCCGGGAAAACGATAGTATTTTGGTAAAGCGCATTTTACAAAACCAGAGAGTGAGGCCCTGGACAAAAATTCTTGTCTCAGAAATGCGACAAGAGGAATCATGCGAGCAGCGACAGCCTTTCACATGACTGATGGCTCACCTGATATACCTCAGTTCTTCTCTTCCCTCCTCACCTCCTCCAGTAGCCATAGCAACTGTGATTGCTTGGAATCTCTGTGAAATTTGAGATGGAAGGAATACTAATGCCAAAGGACGCTGAGTAACTTTGCGTTAAAGGATGGCATATGCTTTTTGCTGGATAAATTATCAGCAGCGGTGAAATAGCTATTTGACACAAGCTAATCTAATCGCAGCTTGAGATGAAATATCTTTTTTTTTTAAAGTGTTTTCTGAAAAACAAACAAACAAAAAATATCATGACATACTGTACCTGTTATTTGGAAATGAACGCCGTGGAAAAACAGAAAACCAGCCACTGGCTGATTTTTTAAAATGATTGGTTGTGCACTTTCAGCAAAGTGCTTTCCCAGGTTTATGTGAGAAACGGCATGGTGCCCCCCCTCCATCCCCCCCACACACACAAATAACACAAAAGATATTGAAGAACACTGAGAAAAGAGAAGCACTCAAAACGTGGATATAATTTTTCATTCAGATTTCTGCATATCACCTGTATAACAGCATTCATTTCACTGATTACAAATTATCTTTATTAAAACTATAGTGTTGTATGCAAGTAAAACAACTGTGGAAGCAAAAGCATCTTTTTTTTCTTTGTAGACACATTACCTTGTAACCCTTTATATGTTTCCAATACGACTAAATGTCATAAAAATCATTTATACAGGAATGATTACATATACAGGAGAAGCTTCACATATAAGTATGCAGATACATGAACATAATTCAAACGATGGGAGAAAGGAAATTAGTATTTCCGACGTGGTGTATTTTTATTTGAACATTTTGGCCAGCCATCGTTTCTATCCGAAGGTGCTGTATGAAGACTGATCAACAACACACACTGCAATCACATCATTTATGATATATTAGCTATGTATCATTTACTTTAAATAATAATAATAATCATAGGTACTGCAGAGCATAAACAGTGCATGTAAATGGTGCAACACTCGTTATCTTACACAGCAATCAATTATAAAATATTAAATGATACAAAATAATTTTAGGAAAAAAAAACTATTCTAGATGGCATATAATCAATATTCTATGTTATTAAATAAACCATTTTCATTATCCCTATTATTTATTTCTTCTCACTGTGTAAGCATTCTGACCAGCAGTAATTACATCAAACGTTGAGTTTCCAATTTATCTGTAGCCGTTGAACACTTGTTCAAGAAGTAATTAAAAGAAAGTACATCAGCCTTAATTTCAGGGAGAGGTTCATAAATACTGTGCTTCCACGTTATCTATTCACTCATCTCCGAAAAGAAGACTGGCCAGAAAAAGAAAAACAAGAAGTTAATTGAAAATAAGAGAGATCGAAACTCTTTGCTTTGGCCTTTTCATGCTTTTTAGTACTAGGCAACCTCTCTGGTAATTTAACCCCTCGAATGACCGGTGCAATAATATACTGCACTCTGTATTGCATTAAGTTTGTTACTGACATTACAGTACGCCTTTATATAAATATTTTATTCAATAAGTTGTATCTGTGTATACAACATAAACACAAACTGTACAGTGCAGACAAACTCTTTGCATATATGTATGTAAAGTTAGCAGTACATACCAACAGTTCTTGATACACATAGCCTACCACATGCAGTTCTTTAAAGCCATCCTCTTCCCCATGCAACAGGTGAGACAGAAGACAAATGATATATTTATTCAAAATTAAAACGAACAACACAGACCCCTCTTCCACAGTAATGTTTCAACAGAGAGTACCAGAAATTATTCGAAGACAACAGTTCATTGGAATAAACATCATGACAGTCGACCTGTATAGGACAAATAATAATAACAACAACAACAATAATCATAATAATAACCATAATAATAGAGATAGAACACATACATGTACACACCAGTCATATACAAAAATAAATCCAGCCTTCATTTAACCAGTCAACTGGTGTTGCAGGGCAAGTTTAGCCCAGCATGTAGAGTTCACTGTTTGAAAATGATTATTTGTCATGTGGAAGTGGGACACCAGCCCTAAATAGATTTAAAACGTCTTTTGCGTATAGTATTGTACTGTGTAATAGCCTTAACATAGCTTCTTCTTTTTTTACAGACAAATATTTAAGTCTTAATGTGCTTCAAGGTCTCCTACAGGAAATGAGCTCATAATTCCAGTGTTTCGGAAATCATTAACATTCAAATGGATTTCTTAACATACTTGCGATTCAGCAGCATAACTTGAGTCTAAATCATGTCAACTCCTATTTAATAAAACTATTATGAAAATTGTTAAAGCAAGACCATTTTTATGCTAAATAGTTTTGATTGATTCAGATAATCATTAGTACATTTACATTAAAAAATAATGAGAAGAAGAAATTCAAAGGACGATTCAGAACTGAAAACGGAATTAAATTAGAGGATGGATATGAGCTAACCTTTTATAGTAACATGCCGATCCAATTCGGAACCAAATATCAACTTATGCTACCATGGTCATAGGATAATATTCTTTTCAAACGTGTGCATATTTTGGTCCTTTAAACATGCATGCACATGAGCAGGTACAGTAATCTATTTGATACGCCTAGCCGTTTAAAATGAGTCTCAACAGCATTGATTATAACCCTCGGGGATGAGCAAAAAGGTGACCTTTGTCTTTGTGATGTAGGAATGCGAAACGAAAAAGAGAACACATAGGAACTTTACTGTCGTCACAGTGAAATCAAGCAAACAAAGTAAGATGCGTTTCGTCAGCCTTTGTTTGTCGCCGTCGTTATCACTACTGCCGTTACTAGTTCTGAAGTCAAGGACATGAACACTTTGGTAATTTAAAGATCGATCTCTGTAAGCAGAGAGGGGAGGAAAAAAACATCTCAAGTTAGTGTTTTTTTTCCGCCCCTTGAATATGCTACTTGGTTCCTACCGGAAATGGATGAAAGATGAGGCACCTTTCCCCCAGCGGTGACTGGGTACAAGTTTTTGCACGCTGGGTTATAAGCCTGACCAGGCACGTGAAAGGCCAATGTGAGCTGTACTGGACTCTGCATGCTGAGCTAGGAGAAAAAATCCTCTCGTAATATCTCGTAATGTCTAGTCGTTTAAAAAGGTTCATTTTTGTATGTTTGTTTTTGTTTGTTTTTCGTTTTATACAGTGAAAACATTATAATAGAAGCTCTCTCTTGCATCGCAGCTGCAAGAATGGAACACAACACTAACCTTGCCCATGCTTTTTGCTGAACAGAATGGGGGATGCAGCCGAACGGCGATGGCGTCTACTTAACGATTTAGCCGCTTTGCTTTTTTTTTTTTCTTTTTCTTTTTTTTTTTTTCCGCCTCCTTTCAGACGAGTCCGTTGTGTGTCTGGGCTGGGCGGAGAACCGGGGCCTACAAGGCCCAAAGATACCTCCTAGAGCCCACGCTCTAAGATACAAACCAAAGGCTAAAAACAGAATTCAGGTCCCTGGCAACCGTCGCCACAGACGGAGTCAGGCTTGCGGTGCGCTTGCGCTCCTTGTAAAGAGCTCCGGGGCTTGTCGGAGGCGTTTGTACCGAGCGCTGTGGCCTCGGCGCTTCCTAAGCCACGGTCTCATCAGGAGCGGTTTGCCAGCTTTGAGCGCGGTTATATTATCAGGGAGAAAGAATTAACTCTGAGCCTGAGGCACTGGCTCGGCGGTCTCCATGAAGTTTCCCTCCCTCCCCGGTCTTCCTGAATGATTCCCTGCAACAAATCCACCTCTGCTGTCTACTGTTGTATCACTATGTATGCATGTGTATGTGAACGTGCGCATATGTGTGCGTGGATTAGAAAATCATACATAGCTTCTGCAAAAGACTCCTAAAGTATCTGATAGAGAGAGTGAACAGAGAGATAGATAGAAAGAGATAGGAGAGGGGGTATACTTGTAAAAAATACACAATGACAGTCCATTTTAGTGTGTGTGTGTGTGTGTGTGTGTGTGTGTGTGTGTGTGTGTGTGTGTGCAGCGTCTGCTCAGATCATCGCCGGCGTACTCCGTTATAGAAAACAGATCTACTGAATTACATGGACTCCGCCGCAATTGAGGGGGGCCGGAACGAGGGAATTATGGGTAACCGTCAGCAGGCAAGGTACCACGTGTGGCTGTGAAATACATCATTCTCGTGGATTGTCACAGTTACAGAAAAAAGATTTTAAAAGGCATTCCATATCTGGTAGGGCATTCCATATTCTAGAGTCTGGCTGGTTATCCACTCGTCTCCCCCGTCGCGGATTTCTCGGCCACGCCCTCCGGACTGAACCCACTGGCGATGAGACGGCTGAAAAGAAGGTGAGGGAGAGGAGGGGAGTTGCCTGAAACCTGATCCACAGACAGAGAGAGTGTGAGTCTGGGCTGGGCCCTGGGGGGGGGGGGTAGAGCTCCCCCGTGGTAGTCAGCGCGGCTCAGCGGGCCCAGCTATGTGGCCTTGGTGGGCTTGCTGACGGGTTTCCCTCCGTTCATCACCACCGGCTCACTTGTGCTTTTACTGGGAGGCCCCCCGGCCTTGGGGACGGTCTCCCCGACATCGTGCAACGAGGGCTCTCTGTACATGGCGACTGCAGGGGGAGACAAGGGGAGATGGGGGGAAGACCGGATTACCAGGTGAGCCCGGGATCCCGAGGAGGCTGACGACGTCACACGGGGACTCCCATCTGCTTCTCCCAAGTTTCACAGGGGTAGTGTCTGGGCTTGTAACTTGTTGCAGGTTCGATTCCCAGGTACCGTGAGTTAGAAGCACTTCTGTTGTATCCTTGAGCAAGGTGCTTAATCGGAATCGATTCTCTAAATATATAGCTGCATAAATGGATTGTATGTTAAAAAACGTATAATGCCAATTGTATAATTTGCTCTGGATAAGAGCACCTGCTAAATGGCCAAATGTAATGCAATGGCCCTGTTGTGATTGGGTTGACTATAGCGGAGGGCTAAACCCCAAATTAGTATTAGAAAAATAATTGCTGAACTCAAGAGTGGAAAATGTCTGGAAAATCCTACAGTGTAAGATTTAACTCTTTACACCGTTTATTGTGCAGCCAACAAAACTACAATGAGTTACAACGAGACGCTGACGCGCTACTTCATGAGAGCTCTCGGGGCCTCTCAAGGCTACCCCTAGGCTAGGGTAATGATGAGATAAGACTTCGTTGGCACAGAAATTTGTTTCGCATCAATACAAACCCCCATAAGACAGAGAGATCTAGAATAAAAATACAGAAATAAGAAAAAGGAACAGAACATTGTTTTGCATCATATGACACTTCCCCTATTCGCCCGAATGTGTTTTGTCAGGAACAGAAAAACCTTTTGATTGGTTCAGACAAGTCAGTGACTGACAGATAATTGATAATAACACCAATTTTTGATGCCATACGTCATTCTCCCATCACTACAAAGAACACAGGTTGGGTTAATGGTACAGAATGGGCTGCTTTTTTTAGACCTGCACTCCAGTGAAAGAGATGTGCTTGACTTACCAGCAGCCATTCCAAAACCTGGCAGGTGATAATTGCTACAAAGCATGAAAGGTAGATAATTAACCTGCCCCCATTTTCTGGGTGCCTGGGCTTCTTTTAATGTGGCTGACTGACTGCCATCCTCATTGTCCTTATGGTAAAATGTGGAGAGATTTACTGCCGATAGTCAAGACTAAATAGTTTTTGCATTATGGGTAACATTTTACACAAGTACTTTAGGCCTTCATAAACAAAGATAATGTCTTCACGAGCATGGAATTATTGATTTATTACATTAGCTATTCATAAGTTATTTCTGTGTTATAGTATGTAAAATTGAGTTATGCACAAAATGTTAAAAAAGTAGACAAGGCGGCATACTCTGTGTGCCTTTGAATGCATTGCAATTAAACCCTTCATTGGTGGTGTTTTGAATAATGAATCTGTAATTCTCATAGAGTAGCAATTTCATGCTCAGGCAGGCTTTATGGACTGTATGTTTTATTAATTCCTTATTAAGGTAAATGTAAAGTAAATTGTGATAAATAATTCCTAGCCCAGATATGTACTGGTAAGAGTAGCTCTTACCAAGCAATACAGCCTGCTTGCAAAAACAGCCATCGTTATGCAGACACCATTTAACATGGTAAATACTCTCATTATCTGGCACATTTACCTACCAACTAAAGGCTCATTGATCAAATATAAACCATAGAATTAGAATCATTGATTCTGGAAAGTTATAACAACATCGGTTTGAAAATAAGTTCAGGTCTGTTGAGGACACTGAAATTGATGACATCTTTACAAGGGCTTTTAAAAGGACGAGCCTAAATGCCATATTGCAGGGGGGGCGGAAAAGGGAAAAAAACATATATTGCATCAACCCTGGCAGTTGATTTCATGTTATGATGTAATTTATGTATAACATAATTTAATACAATGGACACAAATCAGTAGGAGCATGAGCCCAGGAATGACAGTGCCATAAAGCATCAACATTTCACAGCCTTATAGACACCGGTCGTCTTATCTCTTCTTTACAACTGCAGCCATAAATTGGGCCTCCACATATCATTACAAATTGCATGTCAAGGAGGGGATGGCCATAATTCGCGGCATGCCAGGCCGTATTTCACGCTGTGAATGTAAATAAGCAGATCGCGCTCTCACGCACCTTTGAGCACGGATTGGCCCCTGGACAGTGCGAGTATAGATGACCTGTTATAATCTCTGCATACCTAACTCCGATCTCTCGGGCTCACACAGCACTGGTATGTGTACTAGTGTGTGTGTGTGTGTGTGTGTGTATGTTTCATAACAGATTTTTAAAAAATGAACACCAAACATTTCAGGTTGTTTCAGCATGTTAAAAATTGAGGCTCTGGTGTAAAATCACTGTATTTTCTGAAACAAACTGAATACACAAACCAAAATGTTACATATCTCATTCTATTTGTATAAAAATATAAGAACAGCAGTTGAACAGTGCCTCTATGTCCCACAGTCAACCATAGTGGAGAACAATCTCAACAGCTCATAACAGGAAACAGGAAGTACTTTACCTTCTAATGGCTTGGGCAGGAAGTGAGCAGCTGGCTTTGTTTTCTTCACTCGATTTCCCTTCATAGCTTGGCCTTCCTTATTGAGACCTAGGAACCAAGCTCTACCCGACTCCTGCTGTCTGTACAACATGGACGAGTAGATCACGTAGTAGTTTTCAAATACCGACTCTTTGAACTTACATTCTGCCGTAAAGAGTTCCTGCAAGACAAGCAAACAAATGTAAACGGTCAGCCTTTCAATAATGCTTTCAATAATGCATTCGTGTGCGTTCGCAAACGAATTGACATTTTATGCATTACAATTCTGTGCACAATTCTTCAAATGCAAGAACAAACACACTGCACAGAACATATTGACTGAACATATTTGCTCTGCCAAGGGAAAGTCATACACCCTTTCTCAATTTAATGCTCTTAGCCAAATGAGCAAGTTCTTGAAATCACCCCATTTTGTTTAACGCCACATGGTTGCAGGAGGTGGGCATGTATTGTGCTGAAAAGCCGGTTTGACACACGGTTTGCATATTTTTGCATCTCCAGAAGGGAACAGTGTGGTACCCTGGGGGCAATCCATAGGCTACATAGTCTCATACAGAGCAAAAGCACTTGGGTCTAATGATGTCTGCCTTTAGCATGCTGAGGATGTAATGGCCTCATTGGGCACAATGCAATACTCGCTCACAACCAAATTCCCCTGACCTTAACCTTGACCCCAGGGTGTCTGCAAAACAGCTTGCGCTACAGTCAGAATGAAGTTTGAACCAAAGAACACTAACAGCTTTGATCCTTCCGCTTTAACTGTGCGCTCTATTCTCAATACACTTTCTTAAACGCCTCTCAAAGCCCAGCTTTCCCACAAAGGAAAATGCACATTTATCTGCCGGTATCTTATTCAAGCAGAACTGTAATATCTGATACTAAGCTTGAGTGAGTGAAGCTACTTGCTCACATTCAATTAAGGACACTCTAAGCTCTCTGGTCAGTCTATAATACCATAATGCACAATGTAAGTTATGGTGCGAAACGTATATGAATCCCATGCTACCTTCTTCTCTTGAACAATTCTCACCTGTTCAAGCAACTTCCAAAGTAATAATGTCATGTATGGATGGGGAAGGAAAAAAATTTATTGTTTAAATTTAAATAAATCAAAAAATGAATCTCACAAGCGGCTCCAATCCAAACGACGCACAGCCTGCAGTGCACGGGAACACAATTAGCAAGCGCGCCTCCTTCGAAACAATAAGCGCAACAACTTCCCCCTCATCAGTCAGACGACAGGCCCTTTAACCAGGAGAGAAGGAGCCTCGCGCTCCTCCGGATCTGTCGCCCTGACGTAATTCTTTCCTAATTCTCTCCCACGACAGGCCCTTTTCGCGAGTCACACTTTATGAGGACGACGTGCGATTGGCTGGCCCTCGGGGCAAGCCTCTGCTCATTAGTCTAAGATTCCACCGCAGGGCACACTCAGGCACCACCCCCACGCTCCACTTCCCAAACAATAAACCATGCCCCGCTAGTCTTTATTACCCTCCTACCTTAAACAACCCAAAGAGAAGCCTCGGATGTTGAAATAAGATTGCGACTCGGTGACACTCGAGACGAAACGACCAGATGGATCGCATTTACGCTGCGTTGTTGCATGTAAATGTGATTTGAAAGGTTCTTCAACGCGAATGTGTTTGAAGCGCTCCTCTTATGGCATCGCTATCGGCTCTCGCGCCACGGTATTTGAGAAGGATCGAAAGACGGGATGTGAATATTTTCCCCCTGCCACGACAAGGTTGCAGTTGGAAAGTAGGCTATTAATATGCATTGCATTGCATTGATATTATGTATCATATTGCCGATCTTGTTCAATTAGACGTTCCATGGAAAGGTGCCCTTGTTGAATTAGGAATCTCCGCAACACCGTTGTACATTAATGGGCCGTCGCCCTAATCTATAATGACGCGATGCCTCTTGGACGTCGCATTGTTTAAGGAAGCCCCGTTTCTCCTTTTTATGCGGCCGGAATGAATGGGAGCCAGTCCTTCAAAAGGAGCCAAACTGCTCCAGACTGATTAAGGTAAATGGTTTTACCTTCATGGTTGCCTGAGTCATTTCAATGAGGTAATTAATTACAGACCTACATCAGGTGAGACATATTGCTGGTTGGCTGGTTCCAGTAATTAGTCGGATCATTTTGTACAGGGCACTCAGACTGCCCATGCGTTCCAATAGCTCAGGATAATTTCCTCAATGCACAATCTGACACAAAGCCAGTTATTAAAACTAATTACACCCCATAATAAAAATGCAAATGGCAGGACACTTTGCATAACAAACTCTATCCCAGTTTTCGGAGTAGCCATAAAAATCAAAGGACCTTGTTTAAAAAAAAAAAAAATTTTATGGAGTGAAATATCCAGTGATATCATCGATTCCTAGAGTCAAAAGAATGTGGTAAGATGTCGATCATACTTTATGTGCGGACAGAGAGAGCGAGGGAAAGCGTTGCGGTGTTTTCTTTTTGGCTTTTCTTTTTTCTTTCCTTTTTTTCTCGGTCGGCTTTAATGAGAAAGTGCACAATGCATGGCACTGGCGTGAGACATTTAATAATTCATAAATCACAGTTGTATAAACAAGAATGGTGATTAAGACATTTCCATTGATTTGAGGCCAGTGAAGTCATGGGTGTGACATTTAGAGACTCCACAAAACGGCAAACTGAATTTTTTGTTCAGCGTCAGAGTGCCACGACGCACAAGTAAAAAGGGGAAAGTGTTTCGTTGGACAAATCAACCGTTTTTCAATCAACCTTGTAATGGCCATCGATAGCACTGGCATAATAATACAATAATATACGCCATTTAGCAGACGCTTTTATCCGAAGTGACTTACAGTAATGAATGCGTACATTTTTCAGTATATGGGGCCCCAATGGGAATTGAATCCACAACCTAAGCGTTGTCAGCGCCATGCTCTACCTACTGAGCCACACAGAACCACATAATCCCTCCTAACATAGAGAATCAGTGATAAATGCATTATTCTCTTGCTAATAATCATAATAAGGGATTGCATTGATATAGCGTTTTTTTATGATACTCAATGCACTTGGGGGGGAAACTCGTCATCCGCCACCACTGTGGAACAGCACATTGGTTCCTTCATGTGGTTTTCTTTCTTGATTCTCACAAGGCTCATCAACAGGATGAATCATCCCATTGCTTGGGCCCAATCACCTCTATTACCAGTGGGGCAAGGCGGTGCTAATGCAACAGTCAAAGCCAGCCAAAGGTATTTCAGTCAGTAATGAAGATCAGTTTGGAGGTCCTCCTTTTGATGCCCTGTACATATCAATGCATCCCCCATTTAATTAGTTTTAAAATGTTATAATGAATAATGAATATCTTGCTGATGTTCCCGTCACGACATTTTCCTCTGCCCTGAATCTTTTGACCCCCTCTTTCACCTCTGTGTGGAGTTGCCATAGCAATATAAAGAAGGGGCTTGGCTGGCGATTTTTTTTTTTTTTTTTAAATGTTTTTTTTAATCTATTTTCACCAATATTTCTTGTGCAATTTAAGATACTTCACAAAATATCTTCTGAGGGAATAAATCAATAACTGTAAGTGTTACAATGAAGATAAGGATATTTTACAGTATAGTGAAACATATTAATATGCATAGCAAGGATCATCCTGTGTTTCTACCACTTAAAGTAGGGGTCCCCATTCTTATCAGAGAAGGACTGGGTGCAGGCTCTTTTTGTATTGTTTTCCTCTAGCCCAGCAATACAACACCTGATTCAATCAGTGCCTTGATTAGTTCAGGTGTTTTACTGCAGGGATAGAACAGAAGCCTGAACCCACACTGAACTTTCCCTGATAAGATTGGGGATCCCTGTCTTAAAGTAACATGTCCTACTTGAGATAAAAGTAAATAAATATTGTCAATAGTATGAATATTTCACAACTAGCGTGATAGTACCTGAACTAATTAATTTATTGTTCAATATATACCATATGTGGTTTGTACAAAGTAAATATTACAGCATTTCTACAAACTTCACCTCTATAACCAAAAGGATTGTTAAAGGCCCTGAAGAGTCAAAATGACATTTTTCACGATGTGTGGATGAAATCCGATGAAAGTGGGATGTTGAAGGCTTGAAATCCGACAGTTCTGGGTACACCAATAAAGCTAGTTCAGGCTCCTCCTTTGTAAAAAAAAAAAAAAATTCTGGTGTTGCAATCCTATTGGCTGGGGTATTTGTGACATCAGAAAACCCTTCTCATTTAAATACACCAATGATAGCTTATGAAAGCTCACCAACTGTAAGCTTCATCACTTTGTAGAGGAGGCGTATTCACATTGTTTACTAGCCAGCAAACGTAGCAAGCTACAAAAAATGTGACGGACAGCAATAGATGTTTCCTGGATGTCAAAAAACAATATGTCCATATATATTTTACCAAAAAAAGAAGAGGAGTGAGACAAATGCATTTTATTAAGGTTTGCCACACTCCCACGTCTTCTATCTAACAAACACAGGACTCGTTGCTGACGTAGGTCACATGCATGTGCAGAATTTAATGTTTCCGTAAAGGGTGGAGAAGAAGAGACGGTAACCTGAGCGACGGAGGACCGCGACGCTGCAGACGCCGCCGTGTCCCTCGCCTCTCCCCCACCGCCTCCGCCTCCCCGCTCAGATTGGCTCCCGTTGTGGCGGAGTGTGTGGAGCTGCGGCTGACCTTGGGCGCTAACTGAGAGCGGCAGCCTCATGGCTCAGACAGAGATAATGAGCCTGTCCTTCTGGTCTCCCCTGAGCCGAGCAGAGCTCTCTCCCTGTGTGATGTAGGGTGGGGCGTCCTTTAGCGCAGGGAAGCCCTCCTCGGGGAAACATGAATGCATGTAGGTGAGACCGGATAGAGAGAGAGAGAGAGAGAGAGAGAAAGAGAAAGAGAGAGAGAGAGCCAGGACAGGTGCAAATTGAAATGCAGTACGATCTGTCACCACCACCGAGCCAAAGGAGATTTACTTTTCCTTTTTTTAATGCTGTCTGCCTAAAGCCTATTAATCCATTGAAAAAAAGATGATTTTCGATCAAGCTTAGCCAAATTCCATCGGCAAGGACGGGGAATGGGGGGGATGCGGTGGGGGAAATGCATTTATTATTACCCAGCCTGTTACTATGGATATCAATACCAGACCTGCTTTTTCTTATTCTAGTGAGCTCTACAGATTAGATTAGCTGCTCCGATTGAACTGGTGCTCCATGGAGGGAACCCTACAAAATGGAAAATGAAATACTATTTAATATAAACATTTGCAGGAAGACCAAACTAAGAGATAGAGCCCATAGAAAGACACACTTCTAACAATATTAAGAGAAGAGGTTACTCCAGTGCAGACAATATGCAGTATGATAGTGCAGTAATCTATGGCCACCAATTCCACCAATGTTGAGAAATGCAGACAAGTTATGAATATGAATTATAAATCTGTTCTCTACCTCAAATAAAATCAGATGGTGAAAAAAGGCTGATGCATTTACATTAACAAAACTGCTATTCCGGTTTCCAGCAACCTCCTCTGAAACATGTTCTTTTATGGTTTGTCCTTCTGGAATGTAATAACTCTAGTCATAAAACAGCTTATTTATGTCTCTTTTACTTTATCTCAACTTGGTCCATTCATAATTTTCTTTCATCGAAGCCCACAGCATCTTAAAATGTAATTTCATTTCTGTGCACATTTCTCTCAAATTTTGAAATGGAAATGTAATGTATGAATAGAAACCCAGTTAGGAAGTCCTGTTTTATTTTTTCCTGAAAACCTCAGTACCATATGAGTAACCTTACAGTTTCCCACTATTTATCAAATTATCTGATTGGAGGAGAATTATTTCATTGTAGGAGAGAGAGAGAGAGAGAGAGAGAGAGAGAGAGAGAGAGAGAGAGAGAGAGAGAGAGAGAGAGATTTGATATTTATTTACTGATATGAATGGATTTATGGATATTTTGTTTTTGTTTTCCTATTATAACATCATTTTATATAATATTTTATATTGTTAGTTATCATTGCTAATTATATACAAATGATCTAATATTCTTTGTCAATATGAATATTGTTTTTGTCATGTCAATAAAGCAAACTTGAATTGAAATCTCCAACAATCCTCTCATTATCCATATAAATATATATATATATATATATATATATAGAGAGAGAGAGAGAGAGAGAGAGAGAGAGAGAGAGAGAGAGAGAGAGAGAGAGAGAGAGAGAGAGAGAGAGGGGGGGGACATCATTTTTGTGATGGAGAAATTAGAAACAAGATATGTAAGTACTTAAGTACCGTAGGTTCAAACTTCTATGAACAATCCTCTACAATTCCAATAATTGGACACATAAAAATAGTGCTGTTTACCAAAGCCCACACAATCCACCCCCCCCCCAATTAATAAACAGAGCACGCAGTATAGCCGCAAACTAATGCTTTTTTATGAAAGCTATCTTGTCTTTGGAGCTGGGCAAAGTTAGATAAGATCATTTTGACATTCTGACATTTTACCTAGGCTGTACTTCCCCGGTACCTGTTCTAAACTGCCATAGAAATACAGAGAAACCTCTCCAATTGCTGAAAGGCTCATGTATTGCTTGACATGGGTCAATGAATATGAATCAGGGATTTTGGGCTCAGCGCCAACACGGTAGGGCCTATGTCTGATTTTCTCTGATTCGGCTTTCTTGAAGAGCTTCAAATCCGGCCTACTTTCAAAGCTTAGCTCTAATTTCAATTAGCCGCCTCAGAGCCCGATGAAGCTCTATCCCAATCGATTGAAAGGACCCCCCGCGATGCTATGGGGCACACGTTGGTTTTTACGCTCTCATACCTTTCTATCCTCGCTGTTCCCAAAACGGGAGTTTCTCTGACACAGTTTCCTCCGTGTTTAAAACAATAAGAACGCCCACAACAACTAAACCGCCCAAAAATAAGTTGTGGGATGCTTAGAGGTAAACGTCCAAGAAGAGGCTTGTCGAACAACCGCACGGGGGATAGAACCCACCACACAGTTCTGTCGAAACTCTTCTTTCGAATGTTTATATCGTTATTGATCGGGTGTCTCCTGGAATGAAGAACTAGCTTGTAGGCCGGATGAATAAATCACGCGGCAGAAGTGCATTTGGAAAGGAGGGCGATACCAGGCTTGATTCGAGGCCCGCTGCCAGCTACAAGAGCACAGAGGTCAACTGGGCATTCTCTTCCAGCACGGAGCCAAAGCCCTGGACTTGGACTGTGGCCCCCAAAACCGAAGGCCTTTATTCTCCTGCCAAACGCAGAGGTTCCCCGCTGGCAGCAGCTTTCACACTGATCTCTAAATTGAGGCCAGATTAGCATTTTAAGATGCATTTGTGCCTCCCTGCAAACCAGCAGCAGTCACTTCTAATCTGTCTGAGAAGTCTCCAGGTCCTATTAAGAAACAGACACTATTTTTCAAACAGAGCGCAGAAATAACAAGCTCACACAGTTTTGCCAACTAAGGATTCCAGGACACTCGTTTCTGTGCCTTTGAACAGGATGGTAATGTTTGTTTCGGTGCCAATGCATTTGTTTCAGAGATTCGGTGACTGACTGGATGCGGCGCAGTAGCAGGTGCAGTCAGGAGTTTCTCCCAGTGTGACGCAGGTAAGGTTTCCCTAATGAGGGATACCTGCGTAGTGAGCCAGGTGAGCCACCACGTGACGCTCTAGCGTCTGCCCTCCCTACACCCATCGACCAATGAGGGCGGGAGAAACTCCCGACTCCTCACTTTAACCTTGAGGGTCTAACTATCTATCACTCCCAGCTGCAGATCAAATTTGATTCGCTTTCCCCCGCGCTGCAGAACCATCTGGGTTGCTTTCTCTTGGGAGACTTAAAGGAGATTTAAAGGAAGTGGCTTTAAATTCTCTCTTGGGGGTTGAATTAGCACGGCCTGTTTTTCTGTGCAAACACCTGCTCTAGTGGAGCGAAGCCGTGGCTGTGCTGGAGCAACATGCTACGGGGAGCACAAACGCGAACATGAAGAGTGGCATCGGAATAAACTCAAGCCATCGGTTGTATATATGCTTAGTGTTAAACTGAAGGACGGTTTATTAGGACGATTGAACTGTATATTCTGGACGGGCCATGCATGTAACCGAATTCAAGTGCAAATTAATTAAAGTCAGCGACGTCTAGGACATCTCTTAAACGACAAGCGGCACAAATGTGCCTTGTTCCCTGGAAAACATTACCTGGTGGCGAAAGATCTGAAAGATCTGCAGCGTATCTCAGGCCGGGCCCATTTTTCATCGCCGCTTCGAGCGCGTCTCCATTTAATCATGGCGATGGCAGCGCCGTCATGCAGTTGGCCAAAGGGGGGGTTATTCAAAATCAGCTGTCAACTACTGCGGGGAGGAGGAAGAAAAAAGGCGCCCAGGGAAATTTCAACCGTCCATCTTACAGCCGCGACTGGCTTTTACCTCCTCTCAATGCAACGCCTGGCCCGCGCTTGGCCTCCCGCGCCAACGTTAGCAATTAGAGCTTCAGTCAGCGTGACATTTGGACAGCCCCAGACGCGCGGAGATGTAAATGCACTTGAAAGCTGCAATGTGCTGTGAGCGAGGGCTAATGTTCCCCTTGGTGTGCTAAAGACTTCTCTTTCTATACCTATTTTTCTCTCACTCTCTCTCCCTTCCTCCCCCTCTCTCTCCCTGGCGCTCTCATCCTAGCTAAGGAAACACTTTGTCCAACAGACCACAAAAGTTTATGAAGGCTTCGAAAAGTTTCCCTTTCTCTTCGCTCAATCGGATTTGTCTCGTCTCGCCCTCTGACTTCGTCCAGCTGGATTTCGTTCAGCTAGCAGACACGCTGAAGTCTTGAAGTCTTGCATTTAAGTCTGTTTCTAACCAAACGAAAGCATGTATTTATATGATATGAGTTTTTGCTTGTCTGCCAGCTGGATAATAGTACTGTACAGTTGCAATATACAATGATAATACAGTTGCTTTCCGGATGTCTGTGACTAGAAGTAGCCGCCAACGAAATTGATTTAGTGATACGTAATTCGATTTTTGTTAATCAAAATGTTTTAGGACAGTTAGGAACCAGGTAACAAGGGAAAGATTACCTAATTTTTAATAATAACATAACAATAAATAGCCATTCCATTCAAGCCATTCCATGGTTTCATTTTTTTGGCTGTGTTTTTGATGCGTCACATTTTCTTTGATTTATTCACGGAACCCGGGCGGCGTGGCCGACGGCAATCTTTATGTGGGGCACCTGGATGGGGTGCCCAGGTGTCGTAGCAGCTGAACGGGCGCCGGAGACGGTCCCCGACGCCGGTCGCGGGGTCAGACGGCCGGCCCGCCACGTCTCCCAGCGGCAGCTGTTTCGGGTGCTCAGATTAATGATCCTGCTAATGAAGTAAATGACAGAGAAATGTAAGAGGCCTCCTGTCTAATCGCTCGCCTCGCGGCTGCCTCCTCCTCTAACGGAGATGGCGGTAGGACATGCAGTAATCCCGCCGGCTGTACTGTATCGAGCTGACAGCGCCTGTCCGTGGGCTGGATACAGAATCCCAGTATGTGCTGTAGTGTTACGCAATGTGTGCCGTCTGTCCACTGCATGATAAGGGGGTGACACTATTAATGTGATGAGAATCATGGAAATGCTGTGGAGGTAGCAAGTTAGCAAGCTGGAATAATGGTAAGTTACTTAACCTTCCTTCACTAACTTTCCAGCTAAACATAGATAGTATAATATATAGACACTGTATAATGTATAGGAGTACCAAAAGATCCAGTTACATTCCAGCCTAGCTATTGAAAAAGGGGAATAGGCATGGTGCTTGACAGTCAGGACTCAAAATGTGTGTAAGAAATGGTCAAATACATAAAAAGACTCTCACATGAGCAAGGAATGTTTTATGTAAAATGTATACTTTGTAATAAAATGAACACGCAAACAGCAAACCCACACTACTTTCACTCAGACACTAATTTGCACCAAGTTATGGTAACTGTACTTATGCTCTGTTGTCCTTTAGCAATCAAATTCCCTGGGATCACAGTGTCTATATTATAGACCAGTAGTTCACAAACCTTCTGAGCTCACCATCCACTTAACGGTCCTTATTTATGAAGGGATTGTATGCTCAAATGTTCTCGTAAAATGAACGTATACCCATGTCCAGGCAAAGTTCGGGACTTACCAATTTCAACATGATCTTAGGATACGATCAAATCTCATATCAACTCTGAGTTGATGTATGGTCAGTCAGTCCTTGTGGTTAGAAGTTGCATTGCATGCACATAACACACATTGCCATATAACCATGAAAAAGAACATTTACGTAGGCTAGTAAATTGTACTCAGGTAATGTTAAGTTAATTCACGTTATATTACATATTAACTTAGAATCAGCGTATGAAATAAGAATACATTTATAGTCGGTGTTGATAAGAGGGTACAACACAATCTTTGTTGAAAGAGTGGCATTGATGGGTTTTACACAATGCCATAATTTCTCACATTTTCACAATGCCATAATACCTTACATACAGACACATCAATGTAAAACTGGATGATTAACAATGGCAGATTCAGCCTTTTTCAAGGAATTGTGCTGCAGTTCCCACTGCACTGCAGTGAGATGAGAAAGGTTCATTTTTTTCTTTGTTTTGTGCGTCGCCATTGTGTTCTCGGAAAGATAGGTGGATTGGTCTGCGTATAATTGGTGATATGGGGGAGCGTAATTGTGTTAATTTATAGCCATGTGCTCGTAATTAACGAAAAGTGAGATTTATCAATCTTTATACCACTTTACACAACTTTACTTGCAAACGTGCATTTTTAGGGGTTTAGGCACTGCGACCCGACCATAGTATCCCTCTCTGTGAAGTTTGATGGACTGCTCTTGACTAAATCACCTGCTCGCACACTAGATTTATATTTCCAGTCACCTGACTCAGAGTTGCTCGTCTGATTTGCCTTGCATCTCGAAACCAATGCACAGACATAGGTCAAGGACTTTCGACTTTCTGCACTTTCGACCACAGTTGCCCCTAGTTGATGATGTCTTTCCCTCAGACTTCCAAGCCAACATCACCTTAGCCACTGTTCCTCCTGAAACATAAGTGAGTTGAGCAGTCTTCGTCACGGAAACTCTACTAAACATGCACCCTTTTTAAAGTGACCGAGATCTCTTCTTCTAGCCACGGTAGACAACATAATGGGAAGCTGGGCCTGCCTACCATTTTTATTCATGACCCTAAGCGTGATGGGAGTTTAATTTCTGGAACCACACCTCTATGCAAACACAATTCTTTCAACATACTTTATATCCCGCATTTACTCAAGTGTTTTCTTTATTTTGGCAGTTACCTGTATGCCCCTAAATGCACTCAATCACATGGTTCAAACGCAAGTTCAATCACAAGCACAAGTTCAAACACAAACAACTAGATCTAGTTCAAAGAGCCTGGCATGTTTACGACTGCACTACTCTGACAATACCCACGGAGCCAATCACTCGGTGAGAAATTGTTAGATCTGACTTCCTCCACCACATCTTGCAGTGACATAAAAAAAACATGATTTTATTGTGATACGGTGCTGGATTAAATCAAGGGTGTATTGTTTCCGTTTGATTGAATTGCGTCTCTCCTTAATGTGGCTCAGCGGCGTTTGATTGAATCCTCGCCAGTGTCTTTTAAGTCAAAGCTAAATTGGCGAAGAGGAAGTTAAAGGAGGCAGTGGGCTTTTGTGCTGCCCATGCTTCAATCAGCCAATTAACGGGAGGAAACACTTCAGGGAGGATATGGATCGAGCAGCTATGGACTTCCGCCGGAGCATATCAAGCATTTTTTGTACGTTCTGGGGTGGGCAGAACACAATAAACACGTCTAATTCTGTCAGATGGCCTCCGCTGACACCCCTCTCGCCTCCGCCGTGCCCTCCACAGACGCCTTTCTATTGGGAGCACTGTGGTTTTGACACATCGATTCGGCCAAATGTCAGGCCTTCTTACACATGGAGACGCAGGAGCTCTGTGAGTCTTTCAGCATCCAGACTGACAAGCCTGAGCAGGCAAAGTCTGAGATCACAGTCAGCAATGAAAAAGAAAAAAAAGAAGAAACAAAATACACACAGACACACACACACATATATATATATGACAGGCATCAATAGGCCTATAACCCTGTCAGTGTTTTTTCTTTTCCTTTCTTTTCCAGACGCAGTGGTAGGCAGAACACTTGATGAACAATGAAATGTCTACACACATCAGTTTTACCTGCACCGACCCAGATTGAGAGCAGGTTTGGCTTGCAAAAAGAACCAGCTGTTTCTCATTTCTGACAGCAGACTTCCCTCCGATTTACTCCAGCTGTGTTCCCAAAGAACCGGGACCACGCCCAAATCTCTCACATGCAGTACCCCTGCTGCCCACTGATTTATTCACTGCTGAACTCTTTCACCTGAGCCAAGGTTGGCTGGCAGAGAGAACAGGAATATAAATATTCCATCAGTAATTTATACAATCTTTCATGTCTAATGAGCGATGATTGAAGGTCACACGTCAGACCAGTTCTCATACAGCTAATGATTTTATTTTCTGAAATGTGCTGTGGCAAATTATTCCTTTTGGGAGAGGTTACATTTTTTGGTGATTTATTGATAGACCTATATCTGAAATGGGTGAAGTCCTCTATACTAAGTCTGGACACATGGTTATTGAAACAAAAACATTTGTGTAAAATGAATGAATTAAAAGACCAAGCAAATGTTAATGAGCCAAACCTGCAGTGTGTTAAAATCACTTTCAGCACAAGAAATGAGGTGGGATGAAAATTAGCATACACAGGAGGTTCTCCAGTACTGGGGTTGAGACCCACTGTCTTAGATCTTCTTCAAATGTTTATGCTCTGCTAGGAGGAAATATCCCCTGAACTGCAGAGTGTGAGCTATGCTTTGATGGAGGCCCCCAGGGGCCCTTCCCGCCCCGCTATCATTGTTTTCGGCGAGGAGTCGGCTCCCGTTCCGCTGTGGCAATTATCATCAAGTGTTCCTGTGTTCCGACATGAATGATCGGGGCGGTTTACAGTGGGGGGAACAGGGGAAGAAGCAGAAATGTCTTGGGAACTTAAATAACCGCGTTTCTCACATCGTAGACTGCGCAGGTCATAACCGTGGACCTTTCCGGAACATTTCTACGAGGGAATGCTTCTCTGGAGCCTCTCTGGTCACGTTTCTGGTCCCCGTCTGCTAATACATTCCTCGCGTGCACACAAAGTCATTTTTCTGCTCTGTCTACCTGCGACAATGCCTTTCATTACTTCCTGCCATGGAATCGATGACAACGAGGACTTAAAAGAACGTTACAGCTAAGCAGCAATGACTGATGAAGGACAAGAGACTCAATACCATTTTTGCAATCTGATATCCTTTCAAGCCCAGACATATATGTGTAGGGACTAGGGGGGGGGGCACTACACACTGTATATAATGCTGTGTCCAGTCTTGTTATGTCTGATTCAGTGTCAGTTTAGGCTCTAATAATTGCCTCGGCTTATAGCAGAGAGATGCAAAACAGATGCAAAAATGAAGCACAGTCTGTCCGTGAAGAGCTGGTCTCCCCCCAATTAGTTTAATAAAACATCAAAGCCTGCTGTGGTTGGTTGTGTCTGGTTTTTGGTAACCAGCATGTGTAATACGTGTTTTATTCTTTTTTTATGAAAACCAGTGGGGATAGCATACTGTTAGTTCAAGTATCCATGACCTCAGTAAAAAAAATCAATACATCCTGTTCATTAGATCAACACATATAACATGTGTGGCCACCTATGATTATTTCTTCCTTTAACTCATTTTGACTATACATATTTATTGCCTTTTGAGTCAAGAGTCTGGGTTTTTTCTACAAAATGTGTACATTGATTCTAATTCTAATGTTTATATATATATATATATATATATATATATATATATATAAAGAAACCCACACAAAAGGAATAGGTTATTGTACATATTTTTTTTAAACCTACCCGATGTACCTCAAATCACACAGATAAAAAAAAAACATTCATATTTTCGAATGTTCGATGCAATAAAAGATTGTGTAATATATAAAACTTTCATTTTCATTCATGCTTTAGTTAATGTTTCCACTGATATAAATCTGCCTGACATGTAGAATGTGCTAGAAGATGTTAGCCCCTTGTAAAAGACACAACCTTGTAGCATTGCATACTACATACATTTATATGTATGTAATGCATGTGTAATTAAGCCATTAATATTATTTAATATCTGGCCATTATTATTATTAAACCTCCAGTTACTTCCTGTTATTGTTCTAAACCGAACTATGATTTTAACATTTCATGTATGTAATTGAGTAAATTGAATATACAATGTTTCTAACATATCATGTTTCTTTAACATATCATTACTTAATTTTTTTTTACTTTCGTATTTTTCTACTCACTTTCTGTAGCAAGGATCTTCACATGCATATTTTAAAGGACATGCTACCCATCCCGTACTAAATTTCAAACATAATTTGAAGCTTAAATGTCAAGCTATTGCAGACCGAACGTCAAGTCAATCTATATCGAGCACGGTTTGATGTCAAATTGATATGTCCGCCTACGCCAAAACGAAAACAATGTCCACCTGCCACCCTCTGTAGAACCCGCTCGGTATCAGAAGCGACTCGAGACTGACGGACGTCAATGCAGAGAACAAACGGTGACCTACGATTTGAGGGGGTTGTTTTCATTAGGCCGCCATTACACTCACGGATCACGCTGTATTCGGATCAATGTGCTGCTGGAGAAACGTGCTGGAGGCCCTGACCACTCACGCGAAGCGTGGGGAATTGGTGCGCAAACGCACACCGGTCTCCCTCGTTTTGTGTCATTTTAATCTCAGGAGGATTGTAGGCCCGAGCAGGGTCCATAGGACGAATTTACACTAAGGGGCATAGTTACAACTCGATACGTAGTGGCCGCTGACATTCGAATGTTGACAGAAAGTCAATCGGGAGTTTACGTGGGGGAAATTGGCGGAACTGGAATTTCCCTGCAAACTGCTATTTATGCGAATGACGTTTTTGTGTCCTTAAAAAAGTCATCAGAACGGAAAATTAGATCAATAATCAATCATCCATAGTGCCCTGTTCCAGGGCGGAGAGCATCTCACACTCCACGAGCCCCTTAATGCAAGGAGGGCTGTATCTGCTTCTGGATTTTATGCCAGCTTCTGCATTTGATTATTTCATTAGCTCGGCCATTTACGCAATCTGACGTTTTAGCAAAATGTATTGATAAACTCATGAATGGCCGCTGGAGATTTGTCTTGTGCCCCTTTGTGTAAAGTTTCACTGCTAAGCGATCTGCGAGTTAACCATAACGGTGCATACAGGTAATTACCTAATTGAGCTAGGTTCATTCGTGACAACACAAAGGTGGATGCACACCGGCCCTCCAGGGCCAGAGTTGGACTTTATGTGATGGAGGAGCGTGGTCCTGTGTTGACAGTGAGAGAGAGTCAAATATCTAAGATAGATTTTCCATAGCAGGGAATGGCATTGAAGAAGGTCACACCTGATCGAAACGTTTGCTTGGTTTTTTTTTTTTTTTGGGGGTTTCACTTACGTACTGACACCCATTAGCACACTATATGTATAATACATTTGCAGAAATTTTTATATATTTCAACAATTGCTTTTCCTCTTTTGGGAATGTTCCCTTCTTGTGTTAATTGGTATGTGAGTCTATTTTCTTCCCCTCATTTCAATGTAGTAATTTTTTGCTATTAGTAGTAGTTTTATGATTTGTCTAAAAGATGCAGTTTCAATGATTCCTTTCTGTAGAAGGGACTTCAAAAGTAAGAATTCTAAGTACATTTGCAACGTATGCAACAACAACAAAAACAAAGACAAAGTACACAAAGTATTGCTATTTAATTTCTATTGAAACACGGATAGCATGCTGTGTACCGACTCTGGAGGGTAGACCTGGGGACAGCTAAAAAATATGTTTAGGTGTGTCCCCAAAACACTACATCAGAGCCACAATCATTTTCACAAGCAAGGATTTACTGTAGCAATAACATCATATTACAGTGCACAGAATGATAACCTCTCCAGACTTATTGGGCTTTTTCCAAACCACGGATAAATCAACCAAACAAAGGTTTTCAGGCAGTAAATCTTAAATTAAGATTATACTGTAAACTACCATCGGCTGAAATATGTACATTGGACCCAATATTGCAATTACATTTGTATGAGCCACATTAATTACTGAAAACACAAAAGACAAGCAGATTATGATACCGTTTTCTCTTTAAAAAATACAATAACAGTACGCTGCAGAAAATAGCTGTAACAATCACGCACTTCTGTGGGCAGTGAACAGCAGTTTATCACCCATCAAAATCTCTCTACGGTGACTTCCTACCAAGGGTCCTCCACTGCTCTCCCTCAGCTGTACAGATCAATACTGTGTTCTTTCTATACTCTTGCTTCCTAAATGTCTGTCACATTCGTATAAATCATTCCCAAGGTGGGAGTTTCCGGTAGTAAATGTGATTCCGCTTTTCATAAATTTGAGAAATGATTGTACGTTGACCCGATATACTTTATCCTACTTCTTCGTTATGGTATCAATGCACTGCTGTGGCTCTGTCCAGCGAATAATAATATATGCCATTTAGCAGACGCTTTTATCCAAAGCGACTTACAGTTGTGAGTGCATACATTTTTCCAGTATATGTGGTCCCAGTGGGAATCGAATCCACAACCTAAGCGTTGTCAGCGCCATGCTCTACTTACTGAGTCACACAGAACCACAGAACCAGCTATGCCTGGGTCCTCCTCGGGAAGAGGAAGAGGAAGAGGAAGAAAGGAGGTGGGGTGGGGTGAATGAGAATCAATAGCTCTGATATGGTGCCGCTCATGGAAATGTCTATACGCCCTATGTAAAGGGATGTCAAAAGAATAAATAAACACACGCTGGCAATATATCAATATGCCATTGCAAACCCTCTGGCAGAGGACATTAGGAGTATGCAGTAAATAATTTCTTGGGTTTTTTTCCCCAGTATATTTTCGTGTGCCAATAATAACTACTTTTCTGTTGACGGGAATATGGCTCATTCTTTATTTATTCCCCTGGACCTTAAAATGATGGTGCATAAATATTTATATTTCCGTGCATTTTGCTGCATTTATAGTTTTTGTACGGTAATATTGTACAAACATATTGAGGTTGCATTGCCCGCCCGGTCACTGCTGACAGGTCTCTGTGGATCCTAAACATTGTCCATACCTTACGCGGGGACAAATTGTGAAATGACGGAGGATTTCCAGGCGGTAACCCAGACAAAGAAATAAAGATTGTCCCCTAGTGTGCCATTTTGTGTGTAATCACTGCAGTTTGTCATCCTGATGGTCAGGCCAACAGGGCACCGCAGGGATCCCTGGCACACCAACTTTGGTCTTTTTTAGGTCTGTGGTTCCCCACCTCGGCCCTGGGGGCCCACTGTGTATGCTGTTAACTATAATTGCGACCTCTTAATAGCAACTAGCTGCTAATTTGTTATTTATTAGACACTTTCTATTAAAGCATGATTTATTCTCTCAAGGGCATATTATATTATATTGACTTTAAATCAATCAGATCAGCAAATGCTCTCTAGTTTTGTAATGTGCAATATGACACACAATATGATTCATTTAGAAATAGGTTAAAAAATGTTAATTGATTCAAGGGTGTACACCTGGTCAGTGAAATTAAACAATTTGTGGAGTTCAATGGCAGAGCAACTGGCGACGAGCCAAACCTGAACTGTGTTTAAAGAAAGGTTAAAGAAAAAATGAGGGCAGAACACACACACACATATTTTCAACAACCTTAACTGATCGAGAGATTGGCTGCAACAAGGACAAGCGTACACAGTGGGTCCCCGGGACCGAGATTGGGCACCGCTGTTGTAGGTGATTAGACGGCACTCGCCAGGAGACAGCCTGCTTGTTTGCGCCACGTCAGGCGGTCTGCAGCTAATTCATCTGCAGCACCGGGCTTTGATTTTCAATCTTCACAAAACCGACGCCGAAACCTGGGAGCGTGTCTTCCTGCGTGAATGCATTTTCCGAGATAAGAATATAATAACAACAAGAGCCACGGACGATGGAGTGAAAGAAATCCCAATTTGAGTTAAGGAAGGACAACTGGACTAAATGTTACAGACACATTTGACAATGAATTGAACAGCACCCTATAATAGTGAATATCACATAACAGAAGTAGTGCCACAACTGGCTCTGTATAATGACCGTTGACCTCTCCAAAAACTAAAAAAGACAGTAAAATAATCAACAGATTTTCAATTAATAATCATTAGCTATTATTGTTCTTACCATGTATTAATGCACATCTTTTAAGTCGCTCTGGATAAGGACGTCTGCTAAATACTTAAAATGTAAATGTAATGTAATGTAATACTCCTTTACATATTCGTAAATAGTGGGGGGGGAGCGCGGACATGCTCCCCCCAATATCCAAAACAGTCATACTGTATATGCCCCCCCCAATAATTTGCAGATATAAAACATTCGCTTTCATTATGTCCCCCAATATTTAATATGTGGTTATGCCCTGGGTCCATTAATACCAGGCTGTGACCAACCTTTCAGGATTCCCTTCATCAAGGAAAATAAGCTTACCAATGAAATGTGTTTGTTCTTCTGATTCAGATTCAAATGATTCAGTACATACATATCTTATGCTTTACATTTCAACATGGCTCTCGTGTGCAGAGATACACAGATTTGAGCTCCATTTGGAATTTGACCTTGAACTAATGTCTGCTAATTCTAGGCTTATCCGTCTTTCTGCTGGTACGCTATTTGCCGTTCAACTGTTTACCGTTTCCCTAGTAAACATAGCAGCTGTTCCATCCGTAGAGTAGCGCAATGGATTACGTTAATAACACTAATGGTGAAGCGGGTTACAGCGTCACGAGGCTAAATAACAGTAGCGGTGAAGCAGGTCACGGTGTGGTCATGTGGTTGACCGCAGGCCCGGGGCACAGGCGGCAGTATGCACCACTGGTTTTCTTTGTGACATTCCAACTGCTGAACTCTGTCACAGGAGCACGGGCCTAGCGGAAAACGAGGACCCCAGACCATTGATAATAATCAGCGTGCCATAATGTAGCACAAGAAAGGGGTCTATTTTTAGCTCTCCTGGCCCCTGGTTAGCTTGGCCAAGCCCAGCCCTGATGAGTAGCTTCGACCTTGTTGTTCATTAATGCATGAAGCCGGTCTCCCACCAGCTCCCGCAATGGCAGACCTCAGACACAGACTCGACATTAGGGGAGGGAAGCGGAGCACTTTAGAAATAATGAACCTCACCCCGAACAAGTCCGGCATCTCCTCTCCGCCGCCAATTGGCGGAGTAATTAATTACCGTGAAAACAATAGGACAAGGTGACATAGAGCACGACGAGCTTCTGTTTGGTAAATAAGTGAATAGGTACGTACTGTAACACATTCAGGGAATCTATTTTCATGAAAATGTCAAATAAATATCAATTATTTCAGTTGTTATATCATATGATAAGACTGTCAGATATTAACATTTTATAGACAAATTCTGCATGCAGCGCTACTTGTCTCTCTAGTTCCGACCGCTTGCCTCCCTAGTTCCATTCTGTTTGGACTGTACCTTTACTAAACTCTACCACTAGCGATGGTTTTCGAACCATTTTAATTCACTTCTCTAAGTCGTTTCGGTTAAAAGCATCTGCCTAATGCCTGAATGGTAACCCCTCTGAGAGATGGACTTTGTTGCTGTTTCCTTTGTTGTTTTAATTTCTTTAGTAATGACTAATTTGACACTTCCGTGACCCTGAACTAGTTCAATCAATATAGCCATTACATCTGGGCATACGCATTTATTTATTTTTTTCGTTTACAACCAAACTGTTTTGTCATTAACACCAGTGAAACAATGCTACACAAAGCCAGCAGTTGCTTTGTCAATGCTTCTCTTTCCAATGGGAAATTAACATGTTAGATGTGCTAGATACACGAGAGAGATAACCCCCATAATATTGCAATGTCTAATAATGAACTCCTTTCATATATTTTTTTTCTTGGGCAATCATGCTTGAGGATATTTCTCTGGATAGAGTACTAAAAAACAACCTGGAGCTTGAATTATGAGAGCCACAGGAATACTGCAATGCCTGTATGCCGCACTTGTTCTATCCTTTGAAGGATTGCATGCTTGCCATGTGTTAAAATCAGATACCGTGCTATTGGGACGTGACTATTTGATAACCGCACCGGGTGCCATAGCAGGGTAAGAATTAGTTGACTGTATTAGAGACTGTAGTTGAAGGGTTAATGACTAAACCAAAATGCTGGACTCATTTCAGGGCAATTTCACAGTCATTGGTTATTTGCGAAGCGCATCCCCGGAAGCTGGGCAGACCACATTGTGAGTGAAAAGTTAAGTCAGGCGTATAGTCCTGAGCCTGACCAGTGAGGCTACCTCTTCACAGGCTGAGGACTAAAGGGTGCTTGGGAGGGAGGAATTTTCAATGAGGACTCAATGGCTGAGGAGCACAGCAAGACTCAATGACACATTGTCTGGTGAAGATGGAGGCGCTGCCATTAGGGGGCAGCGGCGAGCCTTTGAATTTATCTTTCGATGGTTGAAATCTATTTCCCCCGTTCGTGTGTTCCTGACATTTCGACGATGGATGACTCGCAAATGGGGAAATATAAAATTGACGGTAGACTCACACGTGCATGCTGATCAAAAGCTTATGGGAAGGCCCCCCGAAGCGCTTCTTGTCCTGACTGTAATGTTAAAGTGTTGCCTCCGCGGTACACTGCAGCAGGTATCCAGAGTCACAGAGACAAAATGGTGCCAAACGCCTGTAGCTACACAAGGCCCATCTGTTGCCGAGCAGTTATCATTTAATCACCCATGCCAGTTTAACCAGGAACGTGGAGCATCAGGAAGCCATTCCACCGAATGATCAGAAATACCTACATGACTCAGGCCAGGACAAAGAGATCAGGTATAATAATCCATAATGCTGGCCCATCCGGCATTTTCACACACGGCCCTATGCATGCCGAGATGCTATTTGCATAATTAACGGGTGAGCCATACCTGTGTGTGCCATACACTTGTTGGACCTCAATCACGCAGGTGTTTTGTTCACTACCTGTACCATACTTTTAAAAATGCTGTTAAATGTTAAGCAGCGATCGTCCAGGCCATCCCAGTTTGGACCCAACTTGGACCCATATACTTAAGGCCTGAATACCTGCATGTCATAGAGTATCTATCTAGTCATCTATTGGCCCGCCGCCACCGTGTTTTAAAACAAAAGTTAAATAATTCAATTTAAGCTCATCAGCAGCCCTTCATTGTGTACAACCTCCCGCCTCCAGTCAGAATGCTGTCATCATTTCTATTACTTCTGTTTTATTATTATTTTTAATTTCCTCTTATGGAACACAAGGTGAATTGCCTCCTCGGTACAAGATGAGACCCAGTCTTATCAAGGATTTTATTTCACAGCATTACGGTGACGCAGTGAGACAAATTGATGCTCATTACAGGCGGTGTTGACACACATCGACACCAGATGAGTATAACCTCGCTGCCTGAATTGAACTGATGCACAAAAAGGAACAGTGGACAGAAAACCAGCAGGGTGTGAAATTATGTATGTCTTTGATTATTTGTTTAATATTTCAGGAGATATATTACAATCGTATTGGTGGTCAGAGAAAAGAAGAATACTCCCATTGCTTACTATCAAGGAGAACAGATTTTTTTTTTATTCATGAGGAAAATAAAATCAAGCAATATTCGGGTGATAAAATTCAAATGCGAGTTTTGTGTATGGTTTACATCATGTTACAGCAGACCAATTTTTTTCATGCAAAGGTTCTCCAATAAATTGCCCTGACCTCTGTCTATGTAGCAAAACAAATCCCATATTAATAACTGGACAGGAAATCGCAGGTCTTGAACAACACCAACACCTGCTAATGTTTGTTGTGAGGGTAGTGTAAGCCATGTTCAGGGCCTGTATGTATAAAGCATAAGAGTGCTGCCGTCAGATCAAACATTAGCAGCTTTGTAGCCTACAGAGAAATAAGCTACAATTAGCCTGGAGATCATTCATAAGCCATATGCAAAACAAAGAGAGAAAAAAAAAGGTTAAATGATTGAGCTCCTCTTTTTCCTACAAAAGCTTCAAATCACATCAAAAGATAAGATTCAAAACAGCCTTTTAATATGATTCATCGCCCTTTTGTAAAGAGCACAAAACCCTTTCATTTATTCCGAGGGAGAAAGTGAAACCCTGGACACCAAAGTAGGTGTTTATAATGGCTCATTTTCCATTAGTGCTTAATAAATTACAGTAGCTGTGCAACATTCGACGATAAATTAATGAGTCTTATTGTTGTTCGCTTTTTAAGAGCCGGGAAAAATCACAGCACAGAACTTACTGATTTAATTTAGTAATCATTTTGACCGAATGTCATCTTTCATAATAGCTCTATTGTGATTGCTTCAGTACATACAGAATCCCTGTCTAAAGTTTTATTGTTGCTAAAAGTCTCTCACCAATGTTACCTGACAACTGAGTGGTACACAGCATACAGAAACTGACTGGAAATTCAAACAAAATGAGTTGCCATTTACTTGCCTTGCAGTGCACCATTACTAATGGAAACCAACAGACGATTTACCATACGGGTCACATTCATAACAGAAAAGAACATTTTTAATGCGACAAAAAAACAAAAACACTCTCCATTCCGCCAGCAGGGAAGGATTACCTTTTCGCTGGCCTTTTGCTGCCCCTGAACATTGTTTTTAAAAACCCTGTTATTTAACACAGAACTAGCTGACTGAGCAGTAAGAGCCTTTAAAGCCAACATCTCAGCTCTTGGTCGCTTGCTCTAACCAGTGAGCTGAACCGCCTCACGTCAATTAGCTCAGCTCTTAAACTCAAGGAGGTAGGCTGATCAATGGCATCAAAGGAACGAACGCCTGCAGCGACCGTGACCCTCAGGACCGCGAGTCGAGTACCCATGCTTCAACGCGTGAATGAGAGCAAGTACGTCGAACCGTACCGCGTTTAGGGGCCTTCTCCGGCCTTTTCACACCCCGGCCTCTCCTTACCTAATAATGGACTCATTTCCTTTCGTCGCCTGTTAAACCGTTAACTGCCAATTACAGCCATTCAGTACGTTTGCCTCTATCTGTTTGTGCCCTCTTGTAAAAACACCACAGGCTGTATCCGTGGACACGTATCGGTGATGCGTAGTGATATTACATTACATTACATTACAGGCATTTGGCAGACGCTCTTATCCAGAGCGACGTACAACAAAGTGTTAACCGTAGTCAAGACCAGTTTCGCTGAAAGCCGCCCTAGAGGGAAGTACAATTCCAGGTGCTAGGAGCAACCACATAGTTAAACTAGGACCCTGTAGGTAATCTGATATCCAGATTATCTTTGCAGAGGTACTTTTATGACGATCAAATTCCGTCAGACACACATACACTGGGCTGTATCTTCATTGCACTCAGGAACCCTGATCTCGATGCGCACCTGGACCAGTGTAAGATGTGCACAAACCACCACATCAACCCACGGGGCTCTCTGAGCTAGTCTGCATCCCACTCTGCCATCAAATCATCTCCCTCGCTCTGTCTCCCCGACGAGACTGTACGCAGAAGTTCTGCGCGGCTGAGCGGAGTCTGTGCACTTTACATAACGGGATGGGAAATTAAAATGAAATCAGCACCATGCTTTAGGATTTGATGAGTTTGACTGGAGCCGCAAGAACGGCGAGAATGGATGAATCACGGGCAAGTGGCTGTCTTTTGATCATTTTTTATGGTTATTATTTCAAGCTTTTTTCCTGCATGGCTGTCAACTCTACAGGTGGGCAATATATCCACAGAAAGGGAACCAATAATAGCTGATGTGTTCTGCACCAGCCCACACCGAGCTCAGAGTCTTAGCTGATAACCAAGAGAAAGAAATGTCTTGCTCTTGGTTCTCTAATGAAACGCATTATACAATGGGGGCTCGCCGACGATGTTTCGTGAGAAACGCCCGAGCACGCATGCACGTGCGCACATAATACAGACGCGCAATGAGAGGATAGCCAGATCCAGTTTATATAAGCTATTCGTGCATAATGGTCATCCCCTTTGAGATTGTGATCTGTACGCTGTTATGAATAATTTTCTGACACGATGTAATTGTCTGTCAACCCTTTTGTAAAAATGTGCTGTTTATTTGTTAAGAAAAAAACTGTGGTTAAAGTTATAGAGTGGGAGTTAATGAGAGGGCCGGGTACATTATCTGGAACATTATTTGTTACAAAGAAATCGATTACAAACTATTTAACATCTAAAAACATTTCTGAGAGAGAGAGTATACATCATTACCATCATCACCATCATCATCAGTGTCATTAAGTCTGCTTATAATAAGAGACTTTGGCCTTGTTTTGTTTGAGCTTGACAAATTGGATAGTTGCAGGTTACTGTTCTTTGGGCTTGTTTAACAAATGTGGTTGCTTGTTAGGGACAATCTTATGTACAATTATGGCAACTATTTCCCCCTTGACGCACGGCATAAAACAATCTGCTTCCTGTACAATAACCAGCCCGAGTCAATATCGCCTGCTATCAGGGTCAATTCATCTCCCATGGATCCAGACGTGAGACCCCTATTGGAGGATTACGTTGTCATTTATGTCATGGTCCAATCAGAAATGCTATTGGTGACAGACCCCGCCCACACTACCCAGTGAGTCAAACTGTCTCTGTTGTACTACCTACTCCTATTCTGTTCAGCCAGCCCATAGTAAATGAGCCTATTTCCTGGCCATGGATCGAAGGGCTATAATTCTGCTGGGCTTGGTTTGGGCTTTTGTTTAAGATGGCATTGCTTATCAGTCTTGTGGGAGTTGGAAACACCATCATCCACGTTATCATTATCATCCTGTTGTCTGTGTTATGGCTGATCGTTGTTGCGCTTCTTCTCTTAAAAAAACTAACAAAAATGACCAGCCCCATATGCTCTTAAAATGTGCTCTGATCAGTCAGTTCATAGATGTGGGGGAAATCTACCTTTATCATATTTAGCAAACATTATGCATATTTTTTTAAAATACTCTGTGTGTGTGTGTGCGTGTGTGTGCATGTGTAGCGGATGGGCTCACGTGAGCGCCCGCTGCAGAGTGACGTGGATAAGAGTGCGATTGGTTCCCGGAGTTAGGACTTGAGTCTTTAGCTCGGCGAGCTTAATCGCTCTCTTGTCGCGTCAGAGATCCCTCGGTTCGAAACTCGCTGCGGGCAGAACCAACACCGTCACACATGTGCATGTGAAACATATTATTTTTCAATTAAGGATGTTCTGCCATATGGCTCACTGCTACCGCTAGCTCTCCGTGGAACGTGTCTATTTATTCCACTCAGGTGCCTCTGGGAAAACTTAAAAGTTGACTTGGAGTTAAATTAAGGCACTTTCCTCAGACGTCAAAGGGCATATTCAATCCAACAGTTCCCTCGCACATTCATTTACAGTGCTCCCCAGTCTCACCTGTCCATCCAAGTACTTTTTACTACCTTTTATTGATCCAGGTGGGTCCCATTAAGATAAAAAATGATATTTTTCAAGGGAACCCTGTCCAGGTAACAGCATAAAGAATCGCCCGGCATAAAATACAGAGCAGTGCCATACAATACAGAACAACAACCATAAAACAGAGGGCCTTAATGATTTTTTACAGGCCAATACAGAATCTGTGAAAACAAGAACATATATCATTTTTTTACGGTTTGTAATAAACTTTTAAAATGACACAAAGGGATGAAGTATCGAAGATGTGTTTGACACTTCCAACCCCACGGAGTGTAATAACTAAAAGCCATCTTCCCAAATTCGGAGATGGGCTGAGGCACAGTGAAGGCAGCAGGCCATTAGATTGGAGTGGCGGAGGTTGCCGGTGTTACAGGTGAAAGGGCTGCTAAGATAAACAGGAAGTTTCCCCATAATCGTTTGATAAATACAAATGTGCAAATGGGCCCATCTACGGTGGCCTGAAGAGGACAAGTCTGCCTCTCATACAGGTGACAGTGGTGGGTGAGGGGTTTTGCATTAGCGATAAAACATAAGGCACCGTGATAAACTGTGTCAACTGGGGGGCACGCATGTACAGAGTGTCACCATAATCAATCACGGACAGGTGGCTAAAGCAAGTGTCCTTCTAGCAGGGAACGTAAAACGTGATTTATTTCTCAAATTTTCGAAAAAAGCTTAGTTTGACTTTTTCACAAGATTGTTGATGTGGGTTTTATGACTGAGCTTTTCATCAAACCAAATATTTATAGGATGTTACACACTCAATACAAATTGCATTCATGGTAAACATATTTGCATTAGCGCTAAGGTGGGAGAGAGATCTAGAGAAATGAACAGCAACATCCATTTACTGGCCACAGAAAGGAGCAGAATTATTCACTGCTCCCATCGCCCATGTGTGACTACATTATAAAGCTGTATCGGAAGACCCGGCAAAGTACCTCCGCATTCAGTGTGAGCAATGCATTACACAAACCCATTGCTTTGGTTTCACATTGTGTGAATGCTACAAAGCTGTGTGCAACAAGGCAGATGGTAATGCAGGCCTGACGAAAAATGTGAAGCGAGCCATTCTTTAACAGCCCCTGCGAAAGGCCCGTTCCGAGAACGTCTTCGCTCGCTCGAAAAAAGAAGAAAGGAATAGCTGGGCACTTACCGATGTGTACAGGTGGCCTTCTCCATTCATAGCGATGTATAACCCCGTCTTCACGGATTGAATGGCAACGACGCGAAGACCCACGGGGATGAGATTGAACAAAGCTGTGAACAAACGAGTGAGCGCAAAGATATATATGAGCATACATTCAACCGAGTAGGCGAGAGATCCAATAAACGCGAGTAGTTACAGCAAATTAACGCCATCGTGGCGGATTTAATGGGCATTCTGTTGGCCGGCAGCGCGCTCTTCAGACTTGTTATGTAAGGCCAATTGTTTGCTCTCGTGAGATGCATCAGAAGAGACCTGGCAGTTTCTGAACGCTCCCACACTTCAATTTCTCCCACTGTCTGTTTTTCCTTTAATGACTGAACTCGGACGCTTTGACTGAAACACGCGACAGCCCTGCTTTGATGTTATATCATACGGGTTCAATTCCTAGTTCAAAAACGAACATATTGAAGCGTATCAAAATATTACGACATGTGCGGAAGTAACGATGTTCACCGACGATGCATAATTGATACGGTAACATGCATGCATACATGAGACTATCAGCGAAATATGGTATTTCATATCCTCAGTGCGACATTGCAAGGCTTCTGTGCGTGCTAAAAAGTCTCCGTAGACTTCGAGGCCTCGTTTAATTTTAATGAAAGCCATTCGAAATTAACACTGCGCTATGTTTACATATGCATGGCGTTACTCACATGCGTGTATGATTGTACAAATGGGAAGTGACAGACACGTTGGGCCTGGCAACATAATGCATTTTGCCTGGGCGCCTCTCTCTTTATTTCTGTGCCCGACATGCATCCATTATGCGCTTGTTCAGAATGCACAGTGTGAGAGTGCTTCGGTGTCCGAGACCAGCAGCGCCAACTCGAGACCCGCATATTTCTGTGCAAACTTTCAACTAACTGAATTACTTAATTGGAGCCATTTATTGGACGGGAGCTTCAATCACCATTTGTTCCAGGTGTAAATCTGCTGATGGTTGGAGTCTCGGACACCCTCGGCATTTGGGTATCTCCAGGCGGACACCCACTATTTAAGACCGCTGTGTTCATCCACACACCTGGATTCAATCCACTGTCCTCCTTAACCTTGACTCACAATTCAATTCAAGGTTTAGGTTTGTTCTTCACAAACACAGTTCATTTTGGCGATCGATGATCTCTCCAAACTATGCTTGTGAAGAAAAACTCTGTCAAAGTTCAGGACTAATGTTGATTTACTTCAGGCCAAAGTCAACACGCAACACGGACACCCGTTGAAGAAGCACCTCAACATTAATTAAAGTGAATGGTGCATATGTCTAGGTGCGCGTGTGCCTAAATAATACAAAAAATAACAAATAAAACGAGCTGTCACGCAGAGCGTAATCCAGATGCATAAGCAACCCAAATGGTTGACCTGGCTCATGCTCCGTGCCTGGTTTATCTGCGTATGAGAAGTGACAGATCATTTTGGCTCAGAACGGCGAGACTGTGACGGGTGTCAGGCTATCATCCGCGGCGCAAATTTAAATCAAATTAACAAACCGGCCCGCGGCGCGCGCGACGAGGCTTCGGCTCTCATTTCAGCCGGCTCTGATCACACGCGGCTCCCTCCGCCACGGCTATCACACGTCTCTGTGATTTCGTGAACAACGGCCCGTCTCTGGTTACATTTACTGAAAACAAGAATGTGCGCGTGCGAGCATTTGTGTGTGTACACCGATGGTATTTATCTGTGATTTCTCTGTAACTTCTACAATAACCACTCAACAGTAAAGTCGTTCCTTTACCCAGTTTCTTTGTGTCTCTTTAGTTGTTGTTTTTGGGGGTTTGCATTGTTTTATATCGGGGTATTCAAATTCAGGCCTCCAGGTCCGCAGTGTCTGCAGGTATTGGCTCCAACCACGCACTACATCACCTGATTTAGAATAATTCGTTGGTCCAGGAAGCAAGCTAATTAGTGAAATCAGGTGGTGTAGTGCGTGGTTGGAGCCAATACCTGCAGACACTGCGGACCTGGAGGCCTGGATTTGAATACCCCCACTTTATATCATTGCAATTGCTCTGGAGAAAGTGCAATGTGTTCTCTACATATAAAATAGGGCTCTCGGCACGGTTTGATGTCCATTGTCTTGGTAAAAGAGTGCCCTCTATTCTCCTTGTCTGAAAATTGCTCTAGCAGCTCAGAATGTTAAAGCGCAAAGCGCCATTAATCCGGGAAGCAACAAACACATCCAGGTTGTAATATTACAGATTAACGGCGACGCATTAAAATATGCAGCCGGTGCAATCAATAGTTAATTTAAGCAACCATGTACGTTAATTAGAGAATTGACATGCGCATATGCCAAAAAGGAACCTTACAAAATATTGCACTATAAATAACCTGAGAGCGTGTGTTCCACTTGATCTGTCGGAACATGATTACAGCTTTGCCCGGTTTGCGCGCACCCGTACCCTCGGAAGGCAAGGTCAACGGAAATCGTTACTTAATGATCATTTTTAATTAATGGCAATTAGTGGTCCTCTTCACACCGCGATAAGCATTTCTGTCCTGCAGAGAGGGCGCTCTGTCGAGATGACAATGGCCTGCACATTGCACAGAATGGAACATCAAATGAAAAGTGCGAATAAGACCGAACTCACAAGAATTAGTGCTGTCATCCTTAGTGCCATCCAGAGATCCTTCTGGGTTCATTTGCAAGTAGTATCCCTGCCTGCAATATAACCTGGTCACTATACCCTTGAGCTGGGGATCTGGAGGAAAGAGACAGGGATGGATAGATAGAAATAGGAAGACAAAGGGCGAGAAAGAAACAGTGTATTCGTTAGTAACAGACATTCATGTCAGTGAAGACAAATAACATGACCAATTTCCCAGACAGGAAAACCACATGAATTTCACATATAATATATCATTTGCATATAATGCCAAAACACACATGTATGTATGTTATTATACTGTATTACCAATGAAGTAAATGTGACAACATGTGGTATATGTGTGGACATGTGTGGTATACATGTGATTCACATTTGCAGATTTCATGTGATTTTTTTGAAAGACCATGGGTGGGAGGTGTTTGAGGTGTTTTTGCAATACCAGGGGTTTTCACCGCTTAAATCCCAATCTCGCATGCATATTTTGGGGCCAATAACATTTACGGACACCTTAAGCACACTGCTGCACTGCTAATTAAGGGTGTGTGAACCTAAACGAGGGACCACACTTGATGCACTCAACAGCGCCCTCTTAAGGTTCTCAGTGAGAAGATCAATGAAATAATCTGTTCAAATCGCATTTTAAACAATATTTCTATCTGTGAGTTTTATGTCAGGGTCACAATGGAAAGTGTTAAGGGATGAATGAACTCAGTCAGAGCCCTTAACTCTATTATATCTGATTTAACACTGGACATTTTGCTTTGCAGAGCAAGTTATATTACCTTATTCTGTGCAACACCGCCCATATCTCATTTTGTCATGCAGAGTTGGTTCAATAGCACTGCCCCCAGGTTTAAAAAATGATAATAAAAAAGTGAAAATTTTTGTAGTGTACAAAATATGGAACCATAACAGCATTCCAACAGTAACGGGTTCTGGTGGTTCCAGGGCATTTTCCTGGTACAGTTTGAGGGCACTCACACCCTTTTTAGGCAAAGCCAATGACAATCATTACTGAATGGTACTTAATCTTCTTGACCCCATGTTAAAGCATTTATTTCCTGCAGAGAGAGGGGTCTTTCAAGATGACATTGGCACCCGTCCACAGAGCATGAACAGTTGCCCAAAGGTTTGAGGAGCATGACACACATGGCCTATATATCATTGCCTTCTAGGTCACCAGAACTAAACCATGCAATATTTTGTAATAATGCCTGAGAGAGCATTTTACACTCTCATTAACTGAGCCAATTGAATTTCTCATGGAAGATAGTGGTCGCATTCCTCCTGCAGAATTCCAGATGCTGGTGGACTCTATACCACAGTGCAGACCGGCCATATTGGCCACACGTGGTGACCCAACACCCTAATGTGTGTGTATATACATTATACATAAATATATATAGGGACCATGTGTATACGACTGAGAAAGAGGGACTTATTCTGAAATGTTCTCAAGGACTCAAATACAAATAGAATCCATATGTCTAATTAAGTGTGCACTGGAACAGATGAAGGACAGACACGAGGATGAGACTTTGGATGGATGATTTAAAAATATATAAATAAAGTTCAAAAAAACTGAAAAAGAAATTGCATTGCACAAACGTCAGAAAGAATGCATTGTGAAATGTGAAACTATATACAGTAGTGGACTGTCATGAACAATCCTCACGGCCTGCAAAACACATTGCTTGTTATGGTGCTCGCGAAAATGCTTCTTCAGTTCATTTAGAAATGGCTGCTTCACAGCTCGATGTGGAAATGCCTTGAATTCACTAGTTTTAAACGCTGCACACTTCTACGATGACTAAAATCTTAGCACCGGGGGCCCCTAGCAGAGGAATTTATACAAAAATGTCCATAATAATATCCTGTTTGTCACAAAACCATCCAAGCATCTATGTGGAAACCCTCTACCAAAGCTTTGCTGGAGAATCCATGGACATGGAAAATACTTATCTCTTCCTACAGCAAGCCAAAAGATAAGGCTCATTCTAACCTGAGAAAGTTCCATGTACCTGTGCACATCACAAATTGAAAACATAAACACAGAAAACTGTCTACAGTCTACGACTAAGCATTACATGCGACCGAAGCGCAAATAACACTCTCAAACATACAGTGTGTTGTTTTCATTCCCTAGCACAGGCCTGCTCATTCGCTGCCAAAGCGTCGAACGAGAGCGCCGTGGCGAAAGGCCCCGGGTGGACTTAAGAAGCGGCTAATGGCCTGAGGTTCATTGATTGCTATGGCGCTGTAATGAAATGCTTATGGCCATTAATCAGTCGTGGTCAGTTGCCGAGGATGAGAATCACCAGCGTGTCTCCTTGCGGACGCTACGACACAGACGCAACTTAAACAAAAACGGATTGCTTCCCTGGGCGGATCGAGCTAAGCATGGATCGCATTATTAAACTCCGGGAATATCAATCAATCTATTAAATATGAGGCCGCACTTTGAAGGAGAGGGAACAGATGCGAAGGAAAACACGCAGCTGACGGCGTGGTGCTGCATAGCAATGGCGAGAGTTTCGACTTCAATCTGTGGGGGTGACCGTCTCTGGGCAGAGCTGTGTTTTACTGGCTCCGATTGATTATCCTTCCCTCTGAAGTTTTATGCTGGGTAAAGTGCCCGTGATTAAGTAAGACAGTCACATTTAAGGCACTCAGCCCACATCGGGACTGGCGAGAATGCCATTGTAAAGCGCTGTAGATGGCAGCGACAGCTTATCTCTGGGAGAATGTGCAACCACCCACTGCACGGAGGAGCCGAGGAGTCTTTTCAAAAAGACTTCATCCCTCACTTTTTCCTTTTTTGTCGCCATTGTTCGCAGTGGCAGGGTAATTTCACATTTCAGCATATTTCGCGTATCGTCCACAAAATATACGAAATCCGAAGACCCCTGTGAATTTGAAACAATCGAATGGCATCTGCGCTTTGAAGAAAATGAATGCGCATCCCTTTTTGTTTATATGGCTGTGTGCATGCGCACGCTCATCTAATCATGACAGTAGGATTCGTTAGTGATGAGGTAGTGATGTCCCTCGTGGATCAATAAGGCTTATTTCCATTACGGATAGCTCGGCTGTAGCTCGGCGTGTTAACCCCCTGTGTGGATGTTTCCACCTGCTGTGGTACAGGCACAGCTTAGCATGACACAACATAATGGTATACAGTGGGTACAGTTACCTACGGCATCTAGTTACCAATCTAGTCTGAGCAGGCTACCCCACAGTAGGCCTACTGACTACTGTAAGACAATTGTGCTGTGACACATTTTTAAGTCAAGTATATCAGGTTCACGGTTAGATAAGCAGCAACATTTGGATCAATGTCGGTATATCTAGTTGGGTAACAAGCCATGTTAATTATTTAGCTGTTGCTAGCCCTGTTGCATGTTAGTTATCATTACGTAAATGATAAATTATTAATGGCTGTTTAATTATATTGTAAATATTTATTTAACAGAGCTGGCCTTGTTTCACATGTGTAATTAAGAACACTGTTAGCCCTTGTTACTTATTTCCTACATTGCAGTTACTTGGTAATAACCGCTTGTTATCAAAGCAGATATGATATAACCAAACAGGTGTAGGTGCAACCTGATGTAAAGTGTTGCCGAATGCTTTTGTTTTAAGCTCAAGTAGCTGTCACTTTACTGGTATGCGCCTCAGACAGCGACAACGAAAAGAGGAATTCCGAAGAATACATGAACATGGCATCACACGTCAGGGTCAGCTACGCAAGGTCAGCGGACACAATGCCACGAAACACAAAATCAGCAGAAAAGGCAAATCCCACCCACCCTTCTGTCCTTATGAATTCTTCCCCATTATAATCAAATCAAGTGGCTGAATTGAGCTTTAAAGGATGAAGTTATGGACATCAATAGGGGAGAGGGACATTCACTTCTCCTTTTACATCCTCCCTCTGTAAGATATATGACAGCGGGGGCCGCCTCGCTACTAACAAAATGGGTTCTTTCATCACCGAATGCCAAAGGAAAAAAAGACCAACCTATCACTGCGCTGTCAGCCATTGTGCTTTGTACTCCGCTGGACTACAAATGCTTCCTGCCACTTAAATGCCATCTGCTGGCGTAGGAGAGATCCCTCTGCCTTCACATTGTCCTCCATTATTATTTACCGTTGTACAGAACAACGGACACTTTTTGTTGCCTAGTAGCGCCGGCGCCTTGTTGTTCTTCGCGAGGGTGTGGTCCGCTCTGATGAAACGCATTAAATACGAGGGAACTTTGAGCACCGCAGTCCCCAGTGGCCACATTTATGGAACGCGAGTGTGTCTATAAAACCCACTTCATAAACACACCCTTGTCTGGACTGACCTTCAAAATCCATTACGCTGATTCGCAGATTTATGTTTCGCCCATTTTAAGACAATAACTAATGCTGATGTTATGCATGTCCATCGATTTAATTCATCTTCGATACAGTTTACAAGGATGGGCGGAGGAAAAGAGTGGCTAAGGGACCTTGGCCCATATTCATGAAGCATCTCAGAGTAGGAGTGCTGATCTAGGATCAGGTTCCCCCTGTCCATGTCCTAACCATATCCATTATGAGCTAAAAGGCTAAACTGATCCTAGATCAGCACTCCTACTCATTGTACATACAGCCCCAGGTTTCCCCTGTCCATCTCCTAACCTTTTCCATTACGAGTTAAAGGGCTAAACTGATACTAGATCAGCAACTTACGGCCCTATTTAGAGTTGAATAGGGCCGAAGAACAACAAGTCAAAAATTACGCACCTTACCTGTTTGTTCGTATTAGACTTGAACTTATTTGTAGCATAAGTTCAAGCACCCCAGGCAAGTTGCATGTCTAAGGAGGGGTTTTCAAAAATAGGTGTGTCTAGAGATGTTCGCTGTTCTGACTTAGACTTAAATTAAGCGATGTTTGCTCAAAAAGGTTGAATAAGTAGCATGGCACTACCTGTAGCATGGCACTACCTGGCACTACCTGGCACTACCACTACCTGACCATTGTTTGTAGAATGTAGAATGTAGAATAGTGTTATCTGACCTCCTTCACTAGTATTGTTATTTCTTCATCCAGAAAAATCTGCTTTTGCCCCTTTGCTTCCTCCTTCTCCATCTCAGCTACTGTGTGATTGCCTCCAGGGGCTTCTCCTTTTAAATCCTCTTTAATTGAAATTGTGGGGACATGCCAGTGCTGCAGACAATAGTGTCGTAAATGTAATCTTAAATAGCACACCACAAAAGCAAATATGTCAACGCCCAATCAACTATTTCCATGCAATACTGGACAAGTAGTAAAATCTGCCTGACATTTTTTAATTAAAGGCAAACGGCTCTTAAAGGGATGAATTTGGACTCTTGAATGGAAGCCACCATTGAAACAAAACTCAGTGTTTAACTGAAATTTTATAGTTGGCAATCAGAGGGCAGGTATTCGGAAATTATCCATTCACGTTTTTCTGGAGCTCCGCCCCAATTGCAGAGTTAAGCACGTGTGTAGCAGCAGTCTGAATACAAACGTTATTTTTACAAACTTTTCCCACACAACTGTTGTATTAACCGGAGGAACTTAAGCGCGTGCTTAGGTTGGTCATCTCTGAATAGGGCCCTTGCTGAATACAGGCCCTGGGCTTGTAACCAAATTCTTGCATGCCCTTCTGTCGTGCTGTGCTCCCCTTGACTCGGGTACATACCCTGGGTTGCTTCAGTGAGAATCCCACATTGATGCAATTGAACGCATTGATGCTATTTAACACTGCGTTGTATTACATTAGCATTGGACGCCCTTATCCAGAGCAACTTAACATGCATGCTTTGTGAGCTTCTGGGTGGCTCATTCTGTTTAGGGCACTGTTCTAGTGCGTGGATGGGCCCCACGGTGTGAAACCAAATGTGTGCTGTGCCAGTACCAGCCTTGGCGAGCTGCCCCGTAGGGCGGTGCATAATTGACTGTAGTGTCGCCCGGGGAGGGAGGGATTTCAGATGGCGGGACGTCTACGTCTCACCGCGCACCAGCGACCCCCTCTGATCAATCGGGCAGCCGCATGAGCTACCTGCACATGTTTGTGCGAGCTTAACTAGCGGGTTACAGAGTGAAAATAAGCAGTGGCTTGACACAACATGTTTCGGAGGAGAGTGCGCACTCGACTGAGGCGGTTGCGGCGATGAGCACGGACAGACTTGAGTGCTCAAAATTGGGGGAAATGGATAAAATTTAAAGCAAAAAAAATAATGATGCTTTGTACTTTGCTCTAGATAAATACATTCCCCAGATTTTTGCACATACGTATACAACAGTTTTGTATTTCAGTTACGTCATCACTTTAAATCAGTCTGTACGATATTTGCTTTAATAAAAAGTGACTGCATAATATTCATTCAAATGCTGGTGTGATTACCCTCAGTAGAATTACAGTAACAATCTCAGTTCTGCTCAATCAGACGGAGCTTTTCAGCAGCAGTGTTATATGACATTCTGCATTTTAACATCGATCTACCTCAGAGGCCTTTTCCCCCCTTCCCTTTAATTCCCGCGCGGATCGTGTGAGTAACGGCTTAGTGTGGCAGGCGCGTGAGAAAGCAATATATACCTCTGCACTGACTGGCTTGCCCACAGGATTTTTGCATTAAATCATTTGGAGCTGGTTGTGTTGTGTATTATTCTGGAGGCGAGAGTGGGAGTTCTGCTACGCATTCATTGATGATAATTGGAAGTGCATGGGAGATGCCCTCTCGTTAGGATCAATGTCCTCGCTCCTGCCCCGGGCTTTGGAGGCCACGGTCAACTGCTGTTGATGTTTCAACTTGTTGATGCTTCACGAGAAACAGTGGCACAGGTGATGTTAACATGGCGGTCTGAGGGAAAGACATCATCAGAAAGGGGAAAGTGTGTGGGCCTCCTGGGTGCTGTAGCGGTAGAACTTCTGACGCTGCCCACTACAACCAGGGTTAGATTCCACCGGGTCGCGCCAGTTATGGCTCTAGTGCCACTAGGGGCGGCAGTTTGCTCTCCTCCCCAGGGTGGGGGGAGGGAATCCGATATGAGATCGCTGCATATAGGAGTGGCCCTGTGTGCATACCAGAGTTACGGTGACAGCTTGGCAGGTTCCGGCTCAGAGGAGACAGTGCTTCACCTGCATCACCTATTGTTTCAGGACTACGGCAGCGAGCTCTCAAATACAAGGGAGGGGATAACTGACATGAAAAAGAGGGTATAATTGCCTACTAAATTGGGAGAAAAATAGGGGAAAAGCAGAAAGAGAAAAAAAATTAAAAAGGGGGCATACTCTTTGACCGTGGTGTCCCATGCATTGGTTCGAGACGCAAGGCAAAACAGACAAGCAACTCTGAATCAGTCGACTGCGAATATCAGTCCAGGGTGTGTGCAGGCAGTTTCCCAACGACGCTTTATGTTGGCGTTTCCTTTATTTTGGCAGTCACCTGTATACACGTATGCATTTTTGCCGATTGTCAGCTATGCTGAATAAGTGCAGGCGTTTGTTTTTGAACAGCTCCTCTCTGAGGCAGCCGTGAGGACCGGAGGCGTCTCTTGTAGACAGCAGAGGTACCCATCATGCTCCGCTGCTCGCTGCAGCTGCGGACCGGAACGGCAGGCGAGATTGACCCACTTTAGACGCTTCTGGAATACGAGAGGGGCTTTTCCAGCCTACAGAGGAAAATCGTCTCCATCCCCTCCCTGTTACCATGGAGAAGGAGGGGAATCACAGCGGCGCAGAAGGGACCGTTGTGCATTTATACGGCGGTTACATATTTTAAGCAGAGCAGCTTTGAGTCGGAATGCTGATGCATAATGCAGCATGCTATTAATTCGCAGATAATGGCCGTTTGATGAAATTTTAAATTAGAGATTAGGTCAATATTTTAAAAAGAAATCGATACGCTCAGGTTCGCCCGCTCCCTTTATCCAGGGAAGGGGAAAGGACAGAGCGCGCGACTTCGACACAGAACGACCGTGGCCGTTACCTCGCCATTAAACCTGACGGTGGTGTGGCTGTCAGAAACCCGGGCGTCTGTAATCCAATCAAATCGGAGGAAACCCTGCTTTGCATTCCAGGTCACATTCTGGCATTGCATGCCGCACCTTGTGTGGTTAGGTTCTCCATGAATAAATTATAGGAGAAGATGAAAAGGAAGGGGGGATGAAGCGGTAGAGAAAAGGTATATTCTCAAGGGCAGAAGTGCTCTTCCTGTCCGAGGCCGCGTTCCAGCGCGGGAAGTAATGACGCTCGGCGGGAGACAGAGCGTTAGAAATCACTGTTGCCGAGGAACCCGCGGCCAAGTTTAATTGAGTTCAGGCGGAATTCGTCTAATGATTTAATGTAGGGAACAATTAGGAGTCCATCGCCGTTAGTAGCCTTCCATTCTATCAAAACACTCGATCAGACGCAACATTTAACACCCCATTAACTTGCGCTAAGTGCCCGACAAAGATGTTATGGAGTTGTGCCAAAGTCACGATCGACATAAAAGCATTATTTCGTTGTATCTGCTACTGTCTCAATTGGCACGCAAGTGGTCATAATTTAAACACAGGCTCCTGGTCATTTCATCCGCGCTTTTCTGGTTTGACAGTACATATGGAATTATCATGTTTCATATGCATAACGATATATTCCCCTTGCCACCGTCGCCATAGACTTGCTTTTGTGGGGGGTGAAGGCCCGGAGTCTGCTGTAAAGCGTATTGTGACAAATGTCTTGTGAAATACGATATAGAAATACGTTCGATTTGATATTGATTGAATCCGACGGTAATATGACCCCCAACTATCACAACGTCTCAGTTTTTTTTTTTTTTTTGGGGGGTTCAGTCGTAAGAGACCACGTTCTGTCAATTTGGAATATGACTGGAGCACTCTTCAAAACCCTAGCCTTCGCCTCCTCTCCTCTCTCCCTGCGCTGACACCATCTCTCTCTGCGCACACTGCCTTTAACCATCAGGAACTCCAAATACTGATAAAGGAAGGGATTGCATACCAAATAGAAATATAAAGTCAGAGGTCTTTTCATCTGGGTTTAAAACTGCCTTTAACCATTTTCGCACGACGGTTGTGAACCTCAATACCTGTGTATTTCTGATCACAAGTGGTTTAAAAAAAATTAAATTATAAAAAGGCTGGAGGGATTCGCTAAGAATTTTTAATTGTTTTTTCTGCTCTAAAGGTTTTCCCAAGAGAAAAGGGCAAAAAAAAGATCCCCAACTGCTTAAGGGTGAAAGAAATGGGTATCGTTTTCTTGGCTGTGAGTGATAGGATGGATATCCTACGGGGACAGAAATATAGACAGCCACGCCGGACCTCTGCAGAGCCATTAAATAGAATCAAATGAGGGCCTACCTGATCCGGAAAAAAAAACTGAAACGAGTCGGTATCCTGAATAGCTGTCACACAAATGAAAGTGCTTCTTTGTGACTGCCCTGCGGGATTAAATGTGCACCCTTTCATGTTTATAGAGTTTTGACAAAATGCCCAGAGCATTGATATCCATTAGCATACAACAAAAAAACACCTGATTTCATTAGGGTCTGCATCAATCAAGTTGCCTGATAAAGAGGGCATCTCTTAAAATAAGGGCATGGAGCCTCCTGCTATTTAAAGACTAAGGCCCAGATTCAATCTAACTGCAATGCGCCCTGTCCTTAACACTGGGTGAGGAATTTAGGCAAGTGCTTTCAATTATTCATATTCAATTCTCGCACAATACGTTGACCGTGCCCGTGACCTCCAAACTCACGAGTGCACTCAAGAATCCAAATGACTGAAAATGTCACTGAAATTCATTCAATCTGTGAAATCACATAGCGTGTGACGGGTGTTTTCTAGAAAGCGGGTGGCATATGCACAGTCTGAGAAGAGCTAAAGGCAGAGGCCTGCATTCAATCAACATTTCCCCTCAACCTTGCAAACACACGCCCGTGTCACTGCTTTCAGTGCAGACGCACGTTTATTTTCATTAATCTTGGTGATCGCTGAGCTCACCAAAACGTGCCTGCGTGGAAACAAACACTTGAAGTTAATTGTGAGCCCAAGTACCGGAAATGTGTTGATTAAATCAAAGCCACTGACATTTCCCTCAGTTCTAAATCTGGCGCTATGAGTCATCTACCAAGTCATCTCCAAACACCAGGGGCACCTGTGGGGTGATATCCGTACCGCCATACTGTTTAAATGCAGATTAATGTACACTGGTTGTCCATTTATATATGAACAAAAACTGACCAGATGAAATCCTGTGAAATCCTATTAAGGCAGAGACCATGCAGGCAAATTCTGGCCAGATTAAAATGTGTTCGTTTGTTTCAGGTTTTTTAAAGGCTATGGAATTGTCCGTGTGATACTGCTTAACTGTATATGTTAGTGCCTCACAGGGCGCTTAGAAGCACCTCGTTCTCACCATTTACACTTAAGAATGAATCAGCTAAACGTGAAGGTACTTTTATACGGTAAGTGCATTGTTCTCCCAGTCTAGTTCTCCCTGCACACCAAGGGATCTCCTTGTTTCCTCTTTTTTGTTGCTGCAGAATGCTGGAAATAAACATGGCTGTTGTTTCCCATCCTGTTATATGACTGGTGGTGCATTAGGTCTAACCTGCTGGAGATTACCTGCCTGGAGGGGGGGGGTGTTGTATCTAAAAAAAAAAACCTCTGACCCATTATTCTTCCCTGGCACTAACAGCTAATGTGAGAATGCCTTGCTGTGGGCATTCTGAAGATGGCCCCCACTAAGTCTCCATAGCTCCAGATAAAATTGCTCGCTAAAGATCTTCTGAATCTCATGCGAGTGTGACAATTAATGAGGTAACTCCCAAAAGGAACCTTAACCACAAATAGCATGAAATAAGCCTGAGTGCTGGACTCGTACGCATTTACCCTGTGGTATAATTAGCTCTTTATCATCCATGAACCGGGACAAATAATCAATTTAATTGTGGTCTTTTGAAATTGTTTCCATTTTATTGCATTTTATCATCATATCGAGGTCATGGCGGATAAATTCTAATGTGCCAGTTATGTTTCTGAAGGTAGAGTCACTGAAAATGTAATATCCTCTGAGCACCAGAAAAACATATTGTTCACTGGTTGTTCACATATTGTTCACTAAAAATTGTCATCACAAATGAGAGTTTGTCAGAGCATTCCTGGGACAATTCATCTCTCCAGGTTTGCCTGACATCTGGTGCTTCTTGTACCCACAATTTATTTGTGCAAGATTTCTCATTGGACACTTCTGACAGGTACCAGGATATACTGGATGTCAACCTGCAGTGCCTACACTGTAATGGTTTTTATCATTCTTAGGGCTATATATTTGCTTGAAGAGCTTAAAAGAGCTTATGCTTTAAATTGAAGGAGTGTATACAGAACACACACACACACGCACACACACACACACACACAAATATATAGTCACAAAAAACATACAACTAGAATGTTTATGCGGCACAGTACTGCACAGACTTTTCAATAAAGCACCAATAAAGAATCAGTGTAAATGAAAATAAGAATATCCTTGCACTTAAGAATAAGATATGAATCAAAATCACAAAATTAGCAGTACATCTTGTGTATTAAAAGACATAGAACATCCTGAAAACTGTAAAGGGCAGCAACAGAATCCAAACCCTCTAATTGCTCTCCAGCTCCTAATAGGTTTCAAAGGTGGCACTGGGAGAGAGGAGGAACATTCATCCAACTGGTGGCAGGAGCCCAAAGAACGCGTGCCGGTCCCCAGAAGCAGATGAACTATCAGGATTGATAACATGGATTAGGGGACGCAAACTTTCCCTTCAGATTTACCCAGACAATTCAACTGGGAGATGTGTGGTCTGAGAATTTTACAGTCTACCTATTTCGCATGGCTATTTCCTAGACAACAACAACACAATTGGCTCGCGAGCAGCAGGTTTCGGGCAGCATCGCTCGAGCAACAAGTTAAGGACCTGCTGCGCACGCTCAGTCACAGATTCGCCAGTGTATTTGCATAAATAACCCCTCAAACCACATATTTGATATAATATGCTCAATGTTCTTGCATAAATCGTAAACGCATGTGCAAATGTTGAAAATAAAGTAATGCAAGGTAACCCGTGCAATAAACACGACGAACTGCACACAAGGAACCTGGCCTGCACAACTGAACAACAACATAAGCTTTAAATAAATAAATAATTATACAAATAAATTAATAAATGATTCAATAATTCAATAAAGTGTGTAGCTGAAAGAAAGACACACATTCCAGGGAAAACAACGTAGCTAATGCACAATGCAAAGAGTGCCTGTCGTCTGTCTACTGCTGAATGCGCACTTCTGCGCTTGGCTCGCTTTAAACACCGATCTAAACCGGTTCTGTCAATGAACAGACGGTCATGCAGACTGTTTCAGACATTGCTGCGAGCGTATTTGTAGAATGTCCGTTCGCATGAATATTGTGCAAAACAAACTGCTTCCTGCAACAGCTACCGAGCACATGTGTCCGATAAATTATAACGCCACAAGGCGCGATTTCTGTTTTTCCCCTCTGCAAGATTAAAACTTTGTCCCAGTTGCACATTTTTGCTTGTAAACCATGCGCTCGCATTACCGGCTTGCATTACTCTATTCCAATGAGTTGTATACAACGACAGTTGCATCTAGCCTTCATCTTTCTTTACGTGCGTTGCGTTCGCCTGAAATAACAATACAATGCATCTTGAGGGAAAACAACAAGGGACGTTAAAACGAAGGTACTACAATGATGCATTTTAATGTAATTAGCCTCCTGAATAATGCATATGTGGACACACCACTGATTAAGCAACGGGTGTGTCGGGTACGGCATGCGTTACAATGCATTGTGCTCTTATAGTGCTCAACCGAGATTCCCACACCTTGTCTCCGTAGTCTTCTCTTCCTGAGCCCGAAGATTCTCACTTTGGAGAAGATATCGACCAGGTTCCCATTGCAGAGACCCTTGTTCTTGCTCGGGCTTTTACGCCTCCTGTGCGTAGTGGGCCGGTCTACACGCTGCTCCCGAGCTTGTCTTTTTTGCCGGATTAAACCGCTGGCAATCGCTGCCATGTCTCAATAAGCAAAACCGATGTCCTCGCGCGAAAACGCAGACGACATAAACAACCTCCTTCTGCGCGTGGACTATTGTCCCATGCTTGTGCCTAAATGTCCTTGATGTATCAGTAAGAAAAAATGATATTTTTCGAGAAAGTCCAAAAACTACATTTTAAATGAGGCATCACGCCGTGCGGTGTCATCTTTGGACCGTACTGTTGACGAGACGGCACAATACTGTTAATGGTATCAGTTCACAAAGAAAACAACCCTCATTCGCGCTTCGCTGACCCAAACCTTTAAGGAATGGGACTTTAGATAATTACCCTTGCCCGCATGTTCGGTTCCGAGTCTATGACATTTGCAATCCAAAACAAGATGTCTAAAGCCGGTAGAAAACACGTTCCAGTCTGTCTAGGATCACTTTTCACTTTTATTTTCTTGGTTATTGGAAATACGGTAGAAAACAGCCCACTGGACAGCTATTCCCACCCCTGGGTGAGCAGCCAGGTAGCAAAAAAACAAACAAACAAACAAACAAACAAAAAAACAGTGACGAACGGTTTTCTTGTGGATATGACTTGTGAAGGGCGTCCGCCCGTCTCCCAGGTGGGACTGGTGCGATTACGACGTTTTGGCTCACATATTCACCAAGTTTATAAGCTATCCGCTTTACTTCTCTTAAAATGGACGATTGTCACCGAAGGTTCATTTGCCGAAGTGTCCATTTTGAGGAGTGGCAAGTAAAAGAATAAATACAGTACCGATTAAGAACTTTGCTCCATACAATATTATGATGTTATTTACGCTCCAAAAACTTATCCGAATGGATGCCAGATGCTCATTCAAAATACATTCTTTTTGTATTCCATTTTGGGAAGAGCATAACACGATTTAAATGGGAGTGTTTATAGTTTTCCTATTTTTCAATAACAAACGCGTGGCAATTGTATACCGAATGGAGAAAAAAAATGTAACGAAAGCTGACCTGGGACTTGAGAAGATGACGTTTGTCTGGTGTGACAGCAGCCTACAAATAAATAAACTTAGGAGACTCCCAGCAGAGCAGCAAACAATAAGACTTTGGGGATTTTCATTTTAAACCGATCAGCACAAAAGTAATCAAAACGTAGACGAAAAGAAAGAAAGGAGCGCGATTTCTACCGCGTACATTCTGATCCAAGCACAGCCACATTCCGCTTGTATTCCCGCGACTCGCGCAAGAGGAGAAGAAAAAAATAGAAGAGCGATAGCTTTCGGCTTTGTCCATTCATCAAAGCATCCTGAATATCAACAAGTTTTAAGGAATTACTCTTCGGTATGCCATCATTTCAGAAGAAAGAGAGCCTATGCTTCGTTCATCGCAATCGACACCGTCGCTTCAAGGAAAGCGCCGTGGTTTGACTGTTGCTATGAGCTGGTAGTAAAATTTAACACTTGTAAGCCTGCTTCGGTTGAGCAAGAACTGACGCCCCGGCTCAAACCTGATAGCAGACGAACGTTGAGAACCTTTAATACCCACAGCACAGGGCGTTGTTAAGGACGCCAAACAACATATTAAGCAGACTTGTGACGGTAGCCTAATCGGTAATATTAGAATGACGCTATAAGCATCGAAAACCGAGCCGTGCCAGTGCAGAGGGGCAATGCATTACCGTTTATATAATATGGAGTTAAACCGTAAAACAACTGTGTTCATTTGCACAAGTTACATTTTCAATATCGTTGCTGTCTTGTATACACCATTACAGGTTTCTAAAACCGTATATATAAAGGTGTACTTGTATTTGCTGCGTAAGCATTCTAATTTGTGCATCTCTGAATTATTTTAAATGTAAGATGGCATGGCTTGTCTCGCAGTATAACGAGACACATGGTGATATTGAATCTTGCCTATGATGTTGTCATTCATTATCAGACGAGCAGAGAGCTACAAAAAGTTAACATCAACATTCCACGCAAATTAATTGTACTATTTCGTGGCTGCGTAAACATTTGCAAAGTTAACCACTGACACGACGAACCCGCCCGCACACTCGGTCACACGACAGGGGCAATCATTTCCAGCACCATGGCCAGCGCCCATTTCCTCTGTATTGGTAGCACACCCCTCACGCAGGCTCAATATACTCAAACGACAAACAACTGCACTTCGACAAATTCAGCACATGCTGGCTTCATCATAAGTACATTACCTATACGGACTATAATTTTGCATTATTTATAACATATTTTTAGGTTTTAATTATTAATAAATTGTACTGTTGATTTTATTTATTTAACATTACTAGCTGCTGAAACAATTCAGATGCGGTCCTATATATGTTCTGTCCAGTTGGGGGAAATGGTATTTTCTCATTTGAATCAGTACTATTTGAGGAAGCCGATCAGAGACTACACAAACGCAAGAGAGCCATCTGCTGTTGGTCCTTGCAATGCATTATCCTGCTCTTCTTGGGGACATTGGCACTGGCTGCGTGGCATTGCTCTGCTTCGAATGTGTGAAAAACAAGTCTGCCAAAATCCTTAATCACGGTTACTGTGATTAAATAGTAACGAAAGGCTCATGAATAGTAATAGCCCACATTTGTTTTTCTGCTGAACTCACGTCACGGTTCCCCGTTGGCGATGAACGTTTACCTGCATTTTAAAACGATGAACTGTGGTACAAATAACCTACTATAAACTAGAGGACACGTTACCATCGTCATGTTATTTTCGATGCATTTGAAGTAACACCGGGGGTAATCGCATCGCGTGGAATTAATTCAAATATATTATGATCTAATCTATGCTCTAATGTATCTCATATATCACGTATTCATTCAACTTCATTAAAAATCGTTTTCCGAATGTGTATCTATGTAATATAGAAAGTTAGTAACCAACAACTTCCCCGGTCTCGATCTATCCAGATGCTGATCCAGATGCATTGTATTGTGACTCCCGAGTACGTGGCGTTCCTCTGCAGAGAGATAGCAGTCTGGAAACAGCCCGCCGGAGTCTGTGCAGTTATTATTTCAGCCAGCAGCGGACACTGTCACCTTAGCAATGACTCCATGCACGGTACACTGCACATCAAGACAAAAGTCCGTCGATGCTAAGATTATTTATGTCGAAGCGCTTACCGTCGCGTTTAAGATCAACAATAAATATATTATCATGTTATCCAGCCAGTTATGAACATGAATACATTTTCAATGTTAGATTATTGAGTAACACGTCGGATTGCTACAGCGCAGACTACCTCGGCTGTATCTCAATTTCACAAGTAGGCTTCAGAATGCAATATCTAATTTGTCTTGCCATTTTGATTCGGTTTTAAATCACACTGTGCACTCGTCATTTAAACGCCGATTATAGTAGCGGATTCATACAATTTAAACTCGTTTTTAATGCGATGTCAGATGATCTTGGTTAGTTGTGATAAATTGAGATGCATCGAGCATTCTGTTTCGTGACGTTAAATTCCATTTTAAACGAGTCGCGCGTCGTTCAGTTTAAAGACTGTGACCTTAGGTGGTGAAATTGAATGATTGATTATGTATGCTGTGCTGATCCTATAGAGGAATGGGTGTGGTCTATCAGCAGGAAGGAAATACGAATTTCATTAGGATATTTTTTAAATTATTATTGTTAAGGCCAACATGTCCCAGGTCAATATGTGTGTGTGTGTGTGTGTGTGTGTGTGTGTGTGTGTGTGTGTGTGTGTGTGTGTGTGTGTGTGTGTGTGTGCGTGTGTGTGTGTGTGTGTGTGTGTGTGTGTGTGTGTGTGCGTATATATATATACATACATATACTGTGTATACTGTATACATATATATAATTGGCTTATTTAAGATGTATGTATTTATTAGGTATGTCTTCTTATATAATAATAATGTTAGCATCCACATCCACGAGTTGTTAAAAAATCGAATTACATGTGTGTACGGTAGAAGGTCGATGCGAGAATTTCATATAATTACCTTTGTGGCCTGAAGGCCAATATGTTGGTCACTTACATACCATTTTCATGCGCTAGAAAACCGTTTTAAAGTTCCACAGTTGAACAGTTTCCTGCTAAACATACAGATTGTTCTGGAAACGAGGATAAACAACATTACAGAGAGCTCCGTAAAACAACAAATAAATCCGTTTCCTGCGAGGAAAATCTCATGACTTACCAATGTTTACTATAGTGATTAAATCAAGACACCAGAGTAAGGTGCTTTGAAGAAACAAACAGAGAAGCAAGTGCCTCATACTGAGCCATGAACAACACAGCCGCGCCTATATTTCCTTATTACTTTCCCTCGCTTTAGGCTTTCCTTCCTAAATTAGATTTAGCGATGCCATAAATTATTAATTGCAGTCAGCACTTTTTCAAAGCTGGAAAAGGATAGAAAAAGTATATCCACTCTCCTTGTATCTAATCTTCATTTACTTTAATCAAGTTGCATTACACTCTGTGCTTCGCGGGACAGATGTAAGTTAATTGGAATTGATCCCACTTCCGACTAAATAACGAGGAATGAAATCATTTCCCTCACAGCTTAATGGTTTAATCCCAGCCTTGGATATGTCCATATCCAATGGGCCCGAGCTCCCAGAGAAGATCACCGTGCATCGCTATATTGATAAGAATCAATTATGAGGAAAATTACAACTTAGATTTGTGTCCGGCATCTTACAATTGATTTTGGCCTCGTTTCGCTTTTTGTCCGTGGCCTAACCTCCGCCAGGCCTGGCTTTTGGGTTTGGACACAATTAGAAAGTAACAGAACGCACCAATGTGCTGATTGCAAGTTTCCGCCCAAGGGCGTTTGACATTTACGGTAACTTTTCCAATATAAACAAGAACCAGGATAAAACGAGAACAGAAATAACACATTTTTACCCAGCTCTGGGGATTAAGGAGTGGTCTCGACCATTTCCAATTAACCGTTTGTTTTGTGTTAAACGAGAAGCTGAATAGAATTAGCAATAAACTCCACTGGTAAAAAAAAAAAAGACTATCACATACGTTCTGCTGACTCAATCTTTGTCCAGTTGCCAGCCTCATAAATCCTTTTATCTTAACATTAGAACACAAAGGAAGCCAGTAATTGGTATGCTATAAAAAGGCAAATCAGGATAATGCCGCTTGATAGGCGTTTAAACCGATTTTATGCACTTGCCAGCTTGCTGTGCTGTTCCATAAATTAACAGTATTTTTCTTTTGTACACATTAACTTAACCAACAATCGTTTAGATGAAAGCACCATTTGTCATATCCACAGTATAATATTGACATTTTAGAGATTTGTTGAAAAAAACATCTATGCCAAATTGATTTTCTATAAAGAATATCCATTGGCAGTATGGTCTGCTCTACTTTCAAGTAACTCATTTAACATCGCTAAGATGATCATTTCTCTTTCATCTCTCTTCACACTGTAGACACACTTAAAGGTAAAGAGGGGAGGTTAATTATTTGAATGAAAGCATTGTTTGCTTCAGTCCGCCGGGAAAGTTCTTAGCTGCGAAGACTTAGAGCTCCGAGGCCCTAGCTTCCTATAGGATCAGGAAGTGCTCTATATTGGAAGCGTCTCAGTTTAGCTCTCGCACACAGTAGACTTATTTGAAGGTTGCTCCAATGATAAGCTCATTTTCAGACAGCAAGCCCTCGGCTTAACGGTTCAGGATTTTTGAAGTACTCTTCATTGGCTCGCTGTTTCATTGGCACTCGGTAAGCACCCCCCTCCTGATTTGTTATATTAAGTATTTGATGGATGGAGGGGGAGTCAACAGGGCCCCTCCTTCTAATATTGGTCGGCTTATCATCAATCACGGTGCTTCTATGGCCTGGATCTGCCAGGATATAAGAAAAAGCCTGGCTCACGAGGCTACTCCAATGGTAGCCCGCTACCTCTCCTGTCAAAGCTGGGCTAGTGACGTTGATTGAGAGGCTGCCTTCATTGCTTTCGCGGAGCCACCGCAAGGGGACAGGCATGAAAAGTGTGAGACTGGCACAGAGATTTAGTTGTATTTAAGCTGTAGCCGGGTGTGGTGGAGGGAGACCGCACACGGGCTGCATGCTAAACACAGTCTACTCTCCTTTCATTGTATCCCCATTTTGTGCCTGCACCATCTAAGAAATGGCCCGTTAGTCCAGGCACAGCCACGCTCGTCTCAAGCACTGCCGCAAAGCCTGTGAGCAAGCCCTTTTCCTTGGGTGTGATGCTTGATGGAAGAGGGATGACGGACACAGAAAAATAATCTGTAGTAAACCTAGAGGGGTTCCGAACCCACAAAACCGACCGAAATTGCACCTCACGTGCGCAAAATGCATGTATCAGCAGATCGCTGGATGTTCCTGTTAAAGGTTTTAAAAGGGCTGAAGGTGTGAACCCTAAAAGATAACCTCATTCATTATCACATACAGAGGTGAACTTTAGTAGACAAATACAACGTGAGTGAAATGATGATTTCCCGTAGAGCAAGGGATTATCAGCCAGGGAGAACGGCAGGAACTTGGACAGCAGTGACCTCACCCTGCAGCCGTGCACAGCTGAGGGTGATTGGTAATCAGCACAGCTGTTGCTCATTGCCTTCATCAGGCCTGTTATAAAGGCACAGTTTGCAGTGCCTTTGAGAGACTCTATGACAGATTAAGACGGACATGCTGTGATGCAATCATCACAAATGCTCTCCAGTTCAGACCAGTTTATACTTGCCTTTGGCCTGTGCCCAAATTGGGGTTAGTTTTTGATTTCTTTTGTTTGTGTTCATTTTACCCGAAAAGGTGAATAAAATGGTCAAGTAGGTCTAAGCGTTTTCAAGCAAAGCATTCATACAACTCTATATTTACTGACAGAATCCAAGTGAAGTACGTTCTTACAAGCCATGAACGGAAATGTATTGGTACTTGTGAAATGTAAACAGTTTTCTTGCCAAATAGCCACTCATGCAGATCATTCAACATGGGTATTAAATGTTTAGTGGAGCCGTTTGAAAGTTATGAAACTACAAATGGCAAAAATGGCAAGAAACTCTTTTTGTTACACTTTCTTCTTGATTACACCCCTCCCCCTCCCCCCCAATTTGAGATACATTTGAGAAGATGAATCATCTCAGACAGCAGGGAGATTCAGGAAGCAGTCTCTGGTAGAATCTCCTCTGTGTACACTCCCACACACCACAGAGGCCTCCTTCCACAGCATGCCTTAATATAAATTAAAATCAAATCATTAAATCTTCAAATGTATAGCACATTTCGCAAAACATTTGTCACAATACTCTTTACAGCAGACCCCAGATCAAAATCAAGGCTGGTTCAGATTTTAATATTTGGGGCAAATTTAAGAAGTGAAAGCAATTAGTAAAACCATTTAAAGGAATACTTAAAAGTGTCAAGAAACGACAGGAAAGTCTATCAAAGCTTACAAATGCCATTGTTCCTGCGTAACATCTGCTGTGCATTGATGAATCAGGCTCAGTGTTTCCAGTAATGGCACGTCGTAAATTGCGACGGACGGAATCTGATTAAAACCATTTTTCATACCGACCAATCCATTCTCGCTCCGTGGCAATTCTTCACCGAAGATGAAATGTTATTAGCTCCATCTATAATATTGCGAGTTATGAGGACTGCTCCGATTGGCTGGAGAACAACTCCTCCATGGTCTTCACAGCCGACAACGTGTAGTCTAAACCAGGAACGTCTCAACTCTGGTTCCTACGGGCTACAAACCAACTGGCTTTCAAGCTCTCTTTAAACCCCTCCCACCCTGAGGAAAGAGCCTGGATTGGCTCAACAGGACAGAGCTGAATATACAGCATTGGCACCTCAACAATGAAGAGTCCATTTACAGTTTCGCAAAGAGGGGTGCTCAGTCCAAGGAATGTGCTAAATGTTTGTGAACAGAATGGTTTTGGACCCTTGAGTCCATGAGACCAGAAACCTTTTTTGTTGTTCTTGAGGGAGTCTAAGTGTGCCTCACTGCTGTTGAGTTATCTGCTCATACATAGCTGATTAAACTCAAACCCAGCCTGTGCCTCTACTGACCAGGAGCCCAGTCAGGAGCCCACCAGTCAGGAGCCCATCAAGAAGAGAGGGGTGAGGCAGGGGAGGGTTTTCATACTGAATATCTGCTTCTCAGAAGTGTGTTTTCCATATTATACGATATCACAGAGACACATTTACAAAATACTGGACATTTGGGAGCCCCGGGCAAACGCAAACCACACTTACATTAGAATAAAATGTAAGAGAATACAGGCGTGGCACGAGAGGGTGTGAACTGAGCGAGACTCCAGCGCCACGCGTGCGAAACCGCAGCCCTTTAAAAGGCTCCCAGCCCGAGCCCGAAACAGGCCAAGGGCAGTCCCCGACATCACACGTGGCGCCAGACCACCTGTGTCACCCGCGCTGTCGACACGAGCTCTCCTCCAGGTGTGATGGAGTAATGAGCTGGAGCTGCAGAGGAGAGGAGAGGAGAGGAGAGGAGAGGAGAGGAGAGGGATGGGAGGGAGCTGCAGAGCCACTGCAGAGATCATTAACACGTATCCCACAGCCCCTCGGCCTCCGGGGAGATGAGCGCCGCCCGCTCAAAGGAGGAAGGAAAGTGTGGCCGGGAGGAGAGGAGGAGGAGGACGGACGAGTGCGGATCTCGGGACCCGGAGCGGTGAAAGACGCCGATCCGCCCAGGGGGGGAACGGCAGAGAATCAGGGAGGTGTGGAGTGAAAGAGTGCAGCCTGTGAGGCGCGGGAGGCTGCGTCTAAATGAACTGAGCAGATCTGGGAACGTGTACAGTGCACCCAGGTGGATGATCAAATTAATTGAGGAATGGATCAGTGAATGAATGAATGATTTGACTTTATTGCCTTCTCGGGAATTTGTTTTGTATGTGTTGGGTCTCGCATATTCAAATGGAGTTGCAATTCAAAGACAACAACACATTAAGAAACATGATAAAAACATTACTTAGTGTACTGCAAGCTGCCGGGAATTAATACACATATTAAATACATAAATAAACTGGATTTCCAATCAAATTAAGGCTGAAATTACCTTAGCTTCAGCTGTGGCGTGTTATGTAATATAATGTTGTGTAATAAAAGTGTTTGATTTGTTTTTGATTTTGCCATCAAGTGCAGCCAATCAGATGGCATCGAGACATACTGACTGATCAAATTGTGGGTGGGGTCATTTAAGAACCTTGCCCCCGGGTTAAAAGTACAGCTATCATAGATTTGCAGCTCTTGAAGGAGTGATGTGGAGCAGCTAGGTCTGATAATACAGACACAAACACACAAACACACAAACTCTCTCTCTCTCTCTCTCTCTCTCTCACACACACACTCACACACACATGGACACACACACACTCACGCACACACGCAAGAACACACGCACAGACACATACCTACACACCACACACCAAATACATGGACACACACACCTACACACACACACACACACACACACACAGCTTTGCCTTACACTGCTAAATGTATATCCACCAAGCTTGCTTTTCCTCATCCCAGGGAAGGGCACAACAAACAAAGCAAAAGCCACTTCTCTCAAAGCGACCATTGTCTGAATGATGCTACAATGTTTTTGGAAGGGACCGCATGCCGTGAGTCAGGGGATGGGATCGGGCCACGCTGGATCCAAGCCCTGGGGTGACGGCAGAGGAAATGTAGGGTCGCAGTGAGCCCACCCACCAGCATCACTGAACTACTGCAGGGTTCACCCCACAGCTCAAAGCCAGCCAGCCAGCTGCAGTGGCAGTAATAGAACACAGGGAAGGTTATAGGCAGGGAGAGGAAGCAAGCACCAAATTAGCTGTGCGTGGCAAGCGAGCGAGGAAGGAGGTACCTGTGTGAGAGGGAAATGTGTGGGAGAAAGAAGCGCGGTACAGAGTGCGCTGAAGCCACGGGCACAAACCTGCATTTACGTAACCTGTCACACAACGCCAAGGAAACACCCACAGCGCAGAGTGCCACATCTACACAACTCATCCAATCTCACCAAGCATGGCGCGCACCGTGTCCTAAAACAACACCGCCCCTCCATCTCATCATCTGTTCGGTGGTTTGGTTGTTCCGTGTGGCTCAGTAGGTAGAGCGCGGCGTTGACAACGTTTAGGTTGTGGGTTCAATTCCCACTGGGACCACATATACTGAAAACTGTATGCATTCACTACTGTAAGTCACTTTGGGTAAAAGCATCTGCTAAATGGCATGTGTTATGTTATGTTGTGTTTCTGAGCTGAGGAAACCTTTTTCTCGGTGTGAGGAGGAGACGGATTGTCAGAGACAACAAGTGCGCGAAGCCTTAGAAAGGAAAGCACTCAGTCATGTCTGGGAACGCTTTGAAGTCCGTCTCCGGAGAAGAAAGCTGGCTCGTGACGCTTCTTGAAAGAAACCGCGCTCCTTCCGGTTGAGCGGAGGGACTTTGGGCTTTCGGAACAGGGAACTGTAGGCCAGCTCCAGAGCAATTCACCTCTCGCTCGAGAACTACCCCAAATTGCAGGAAACAAGCGCGGACAGGAGTGCGTGACTTTACAGCAGCTCGAGAGAAGGAAAAGGCACCCCCTGCTCGTGTGGTTGTGTAATCCTGTGCGGTAGAGCTTTTTTTGGGGGCAATCCAATAAAGTCACTGAGCTGGACCTGTCAAGAAGTAGCATAGCTCAATTGCAGGAAATGCCATTTCCGCAGCTAGTAAAACTGTGAAGGACTCAACGTCATTGAACACTAATACGCTGGATTACCTACAGTGTAGAAAAGCAGCCGTTTCTGTCATTTAGCAAAACCGAAGCTTTTTTTCTTTCAGCTCTGATCAATGCAAAGCAGTCGCTCAGAGGAAGAAGCGTTTTTAATACGCATAGAGGCAGGATCCTATTCAGCAGCCATGGCCTACACATGAATGCCGAGGTTATGAAATATGCACCAATTACATGACATTCGCCTCTCAGCAATATCAACGAGTTATTTGTTTTGTTCAGTCTATTTTGTCTCTTATTAAAAGTAGAGTTCTAAAAGTAATTTGAGGTCTGTCATGCCACAGTTGATATTAGCACACAATGTGAATGTTTTATGTGAATTTAGCTTTTTTTTTAAGTAGAAAGTCCTTTCTTTTACTCATAAACAAACTTTTCCTAAGACAGACACGCGGTTTAACATCAGGCATATCTAAATGTGTCTTCAGAAAAACACATTACTAACCATTGAAATGTGCCTAGAAAGTGCTGAAGAAAAAGTGTTGACAGAGGTGAGATTCTGACATGACAGGTTCAGTCAATTTGTGCCCCGTTACACTTGGAAGACATTGTAATACAAGGATACATCCACTAGAGGGGAGCCAAGAGTATAAAGGTGGCTGACTCCTGCTGCCACCTGGATACAGAAATAAACGTCCTCTTCACAGTACGGATGCATTTATAGACTTCATGTCTACTCATAAGGATTTAATTAAAATTTAACCCAACAAAACGATTACAGTTATTATATATTTTTCCAGAAGAACATAATACCCTTTTAATTGTGTCATTAATCAGTTGCCTGTATTTGCATAATTAAGAAAAATGCTAAACTGTTCAAGAGCATAAATATCCCTAAAATGCAAAGCAACAAAGTCAAATAAAACAACAATGCATTGTTTTATTCAACATTATCATTTAAAAGTTGTATTTTTCCTAGGTGAGTGACAACCTTGATAATTGATAAAGAAGCCAATATATAGGAAAGGTCGTGTGGCAGACAGTGGAAGAGAGGAAATGAGCAGCAGTGAATACCTGTTAGGACTCCAGGAATATAAAATGCTGTGATATTTGCCAAGGACAACAAAGATGCCCTCAAGTGGCCACAGCGCGCTACTTCAGTCTAAGAGTACTCAGATCTGAGGGTGAGATGGTGAAACGTTGTGTAATGAACTGCATTCGGACGGACGCTTATCTACCAAGAGGTCTCGAGACAGATACAGGAGAAGACAGAGGTCATGGTAGTGACATTGAGGTTAATATCCAGGAATCTGTTACTGTACCTTTGTGTCCTTCTTCCCTGATTCTCCCTGTTTCAGACACACACACACAGACACAGGTGCAAACAGACACACTCTCCATTATCCACACATACACATGTGCCCACACACACACACACACACACACACACACACACACACACACACACACACACACACACACACTCACTCACGCACGGACACCAATCGCACACACACACACACACACACACACTTATCCATTATCCACACACACACAGACACACAGACACAGGTGCAAATAGACACACACATACATGCACACACACACACACACACACACACACACACATGCCCAGGTGCAAACAGACACACACCCACACACACGCACAGGTGCAAACAGACACACACACACACACACACATGCACAGGTGCAAACAGACACGCACACACACACACACACACACACACACACACACACACACACACACACACACACACACACAGACATACTTGTAACCCAATGAACCCAAACAAAATGTACTGCTGGTGTTAAGTATCTCATCTCTATATAATACCCAATGAATTGATTGCGTAAAGTAGCTGGTCCCTTATCACACGGATGAGGACAGTTTCAAATGCAGGTCACTGCTTTGTTTGAGTAATGCGTTTTAGCCCATAACTACGGAACTCTCTGGACAAGTTTTCTTTATGACACTGTCAACTCAGTCTTTTAACTGCAACGGTCAATTCTATAGCCAGTTTACTTAAAAATGAGATACAAATGCCATATGATACTCTATTTTTTTAATTGCTTGACACATTTGTTATCACATTTATCCAATAATTTCTCATACACTGTAATTAACACTAAATTAAGATAAGGTTTTCATAATCATTTCCATTTGTTTTCATAATTGTCACCCAAAGCAATGCAGTGGTTCAAATAAGAACATCTGAAGAATAGGGTAAATGTTGTGCATCATGGTGGAATGTTGTAAATGTATTACTTCTTTTTACTCTGTTTTCCTATAGGAAGATTTGAACATGTTCTGTTTAGTTTTTCTCTCCTGAAAACACTACACAGACAGACGGACACACCAACCTACAAAAAAGCCCTCTCAGTGTTCATTAAAATTTTCCCCCAATCAAACTCAATTTAGCTTCACTCATCAAGCTGTAATGAAGAGTTTTCCTCCTTCTCTTCGAAGGGAAGGAACGGGCGCACAGCTCACCCTCGTGGATACCAAGTGAAACACGCTTGGTGCATTGTGGGAATGATCAGGCCCCCATTACTCTTCCCTGCTAATGCCAAAGGGGGTCATTTGCATATATGTAAACCAGTACGCCAGACCTGAATAATTAAACTATGAATCATTTTCATCGTTAACGCAGAGCGCCTTGTTATAACTGATCATTGATAAATGAACTGTCCAGGAATGGCCAGTTGAAAAATTAAAAGGCAAACCACTGTATTTCCATGTCCACTCCTTCAAAACTATTTTAAACAAGTGTTTGGTTGATGTTGATAGTACCTGTAGTTCCTTGTTCCATGTAAACACAATTATGATAATCACAATTATGGCTTTCCTTCCCAGCATCCACCACACACAATATGACATACGTTTGTATGCACATTGGATGATTTGGCATTATCCAATCATATAGTTGGATTTTACCAGGAGAAACTGAAACGGTTGTACCTAGGTCACGGCTACAACAGACAGGGGGTCTAATCTCATGACCCGCAGAGTCTAGACTACTACACCACAATCTGCCTTCCTCTTCTGTGATCAATGCTGAAGTTTGAAGTAGGGACTGCACGGCTGTAGTGGTCTTGTTTGATGGGCTTTTCCGATTGTCAAAGTGACAAGAAAACAAACAGATGGACAGAGACCGAGAATAAATAAGTGTGTGCGTGTGTGTTTATGTGTGTGTGTGTATAGGAGAGAAAGGGAGAGAGAGAGAGACATAGTGAGTAAGCACCCAACACAGAGAATATTCAGACATATGGCATGATACATATTGAGACAATATGTCTTAGCCTGCCACAATCTGAGTAACCACCCAACACTGGTGAATCAAAAAATAAAACTACAGATACATGCATGTGATCACCTTCATCCTATGGTGAAGAACTTCTATCCTGATGGGAGTGGTCTCTATCAGGATGACAGGATCCACAGGGCAAGAGTGGTCACTGAATGGTTTGATGAGCGTGATAACGATGTGAACCATATTCCACGGCCATCTCAGTCACCAGATCTCAACCCAGATGAACACTTATGGGAGATTCTGGAGTGGCACCTGAGGCAGCGTTTTCCACCACCATCAACAAAGCACCAAATAATGGAATTTCTTGTTGAATAATTGTGTTGCATCCCTCCAATAGAGTCCCAGATACTTGTAGAATCTATGCCAGGGTGCAATTAAGCTGTTCTGGCGGCTTGTGGTGGCCCAACACCCTATTAAGAGACTTTATGTGAGGTGTTTCCTTTATTTTGCGCAGTTACCTGTATGTTAGAAATATAATCATTATTGCTATCAGTTTTTTAATACTTAACATTTTAAAAATCTGTTTTATTTATCTATTTAATTGTATTTTACTTCGTAAAATTGGTGTTTATCTCTCGTGTTAATTGGCTAAAATATCTGAATCTTGAAGTGAGAGGTCGAGGCAGAGAGAGAGTCCAGTCTGACTCTGTCGGCTTCACTGAGGACCACAATGGAAACAAGCCTTCTTTTGTGCTTCACTCGGCAGTGCTAATGTATGCACTGCTATGGCTTTGATGCGTGGCTGTGAATGTGTTTTTAATAATCTAATACATTCATTTATTCATACAGTAGCTCAAGACAGGACCCTGGACCCTTTGTGGCTGGGAGAGTCAAACAGTGCAGGCCTCAGTGTGGTCCACAGGTCTGGTTTCATTTGCATGACTTAACAGTCTGGATGGACACTGCCTTTGTTATTGACATTCAATGTTTCCACAATGAATTATGAAAAAGGTAATAAAAAAAAGAAATAAGATCAAATAATTGAGTTGTTCACTGCAGTGCAAGCGGGCTTTCATCAAACATTGTAAGGTGCAATTGGCCCAGAAATGATTTCCGTTTAGAATTTTTTTTTATTCTATGTTATCACTGTCATAAGGTTTGGATGTCTCCTAAAACAAATAGAGGACTCTTCTCTGAAAACAAACTTTGACTTTACAATTATCTTTTTTTATTACTTCTATCTAACTGCCACTTGAAATTACTTTTTTATGATTTCTGGAAAATGTTGATAGGATTTTTCTGGGAAAGGAGCTCTTCTGGGTAGGATTTTGACATACTGAGCACACGGTACAGCAGGTGACAGGTGCGCTCTACCAAGGGGGAATATAAACAGCTAGGGACATCAAGGGGAAATAAACAGCTTCGGCGACGTACTGCTATTAACAAACAGCTGAATTTGCTACAGGCGGCAAACACTGTAAGTGCAGCGGGCAGATAAACTCGTCTGCACGCAAAAGTCACAGTGCATGTATAAATGGGAACCTAAAGGCGTCCTTCGATTACATAAGACGAGCGAGAGCCCGGAAGTGCGCTCAGGCATTCTTAGTTGTCTCAGGTGTGTACGTCAACACAAATCCATATAAAAAGGAACCAAAGACTCAGAAACTCGTGAAAAGTAGGACCCGCGCGCTTCCTGCTCCGACGCGTCGTTCCTCTCACCGGCAGAGCGGCACAGATTTGCTGATTCATAGCATGCCCCCCACGCCGCTGCACGCCCACCCCCTCCTCCCTTAATTGATAAAGCAGTGAGAGTCCTCATGCGGTGGGAACATGCTGTTGCTAGGTAACGCCCGGCGTAGTGTCCCCCTCGAGGGATCTCCGGAAAGTTCACCGGCACGTGACGCACGCGGCCGGCATCCACAGGTAGGAGACACGCGCGGTTCGTCGGACCCGCCGGCCCCCCTTATCAAACGGCAGGGCGTTTCTCACGCAGCTCAAACAGACGAGACTCTCTCTCTCTCTTTACCGATGCCGAGCGTCCGCGTGCAGGAGGGGCGCCGCGCAGAATCAGAGAGAAGGAAAAAGAAGATAGAAACCACATCCTATCATAAAACAGTGGGGGTTTACTTAAAGCTAGAATAATACGTAATACTAGCACATTTTTAATATCCTGGCTTTTTTGAAAGGATTAATTTATCAAATGGTTACATTGCTTGTCAGTGAGATTTACGATTTTTAAAACTTTTTTAAGGCCAGGATGCTATTTAACGTTAACGTCCACAAAATTAATGATTTTATTATATTCGTATTGCATGCAGCAAAGGCCCGTGACACTAAAATAAACACCATATTTCCTCATTGTAGTTTTTATGACCTGTGGACTGCAGTGAAGGCCCAAATATGCTGTTGCTTTAAGGGCGAACAGCATGGAGCCCTCAACCGCAGAACAAGCAGGGACGCGGTTATGAAACGCAACATAAGGGAGAGAGGCTCCCGGAATGATATATTCAAATTAATTATAAATGTGATTTATGTTTTGCTTTGAACTTTAATGCCGCGCAGTATTTCTCGTGCACGTGGCCTCACCTCCGGTTTCTGAATTATGACGCCTGTCACTGACCCCGCTTATGCTGGAGCATTCCCAAACAAAATATTGATACAATCAATTAGCATAACATTACGCAAATCTTACGTACAGCAGCGGAGGGGCGATATACCACTCCACTTTGACGGCAAATGCTCTCTGATCTAATTTACGAAGCCCCGCATTCATAAAACATGAGCCGCGCTCCTGTCGAATCGCTGGACGCCGAGCGCGATTTCCTCATTACGCCCAAACTGCTGCTGGCCCTTTTCTACAGTCTAAATCAAAGCTGACACGAAAAATACTGTGCCCAACTGCACATAAACACAGCAGCTGATGGAAGAGCAGAGAGAGAGGCTTCTGGGCCGAGGCAGGACACAGGGAGGGAGGGGCTTTCCGGGCCTCCACACAGAAACTGGGTTACCCGGGTTATGTGTGTCAACTGGCAGTCCATAGCTGATAAACGTATTATTTTATTTTTACATATTCATATACCTTTTTTATTTAACCGGGAGGGTCAACCGAGAACTCCATTTTCATCACGGTGACGACCTGGGGAATCAATGTAAGGACGGAATGCAAGAACTCGTGTCGCCAATCAGATAAAAGAACCGTGAGATGATTAGATGGCCAGAATAAGAACCAGCTCTTTGGGGCTATTATTTCGTTTTACTAAATACTTTACTAAATACAATACTAAAACTGAATACATTTCCAGCTATGAGACACACCCACCCACACACACACACACACACACAAATACACAAAACACACACAAACACACACACACAGAACCATGCACACAAACACACACACACACACAAGCATGCACACAAACACACACACACACACACATGCGCGCAGTCCGTGTTTGTACTCTTCAAACAGATCCTGCAGGCCGAAAGCCCGCGCCCGCCACAGCCGTTCCAGTCACTCATTCTCCCTACAGTGACAGTTACGAATGCGCAAAGGGCCAAAGAGAAACCCGCATCACGCAGGCCTGACAGAGAGGCAGCTCTGCTAACACATCTGGGTTAATGGCTCCTTCAGTGCTAATCGCTCTGAGCCGTGTTTGTAGATCGCACCTGATTCGACGGTGGTGTATCCTGTGAAGAAACAGCGGACTGCATAGAGCCCAAAGAGGAGTGAGCACTTATTTTACATAATCATCCATTTTTAATACGTACCGTACCACTAGAGAGGGAGATTTACACAACAATGAATTATTGCTAGTAAGCCTAGTCAAAATGCAAATAGGAACTATATAAAACAATATAATATTATACATATATATAATGTCCTGTATATATATATATGTGTGTGTGTGTGTGTGCATATATACGGATGTTTGCAGATATACAGTATAAAGGGATGTAAGATATACTGTGTAGGGATGGCAGGTATACCATCAGTCAAGTTAGTGTTTACACACAATAAATCCTTCTCACTTTTAAAATGGGTTCCATACTAATTCACCCAAACACACACGCTGCAGAAAGGATCAATGTTACTACACTGCCGGAAACTCTTGTCATGTGTAAGGTCAGGATTCTGAATCAAAACGGACACGGCAGCTCATCTGCAGATCTGTCAAATTACGGAAAGTAATGTCCAGACCATCGGTCAGAAAGCCTGTGTAGGAGCTTGCTAAAGTAACAGGCCTCCCACAGCAACATGTGTTATGGAATATTTCTAAGTTGAAACCATGAAATAAATTAACATTACAGCAAACGTTTTTAGATTGTTGTGGTTTATTCCTCACACATATGTGTGTGTTTGTGTGATTACGTATGTGGCCATTCATCTGGTCAAAGTACACAAGATTTAAAATTGTCCAATCAAATTAACAAATATACACACACAATAAACACACATCTGCACACACACATAAATGCCCTGTGTGTGTACCCACACCGTGTTCCACTTTGACCAAACTCAGCTCAATGTGACTGACGTGGCCGCTCACCTATCCAGTTTTGCTGAACAGTATTTGACTCGGTCTGCTAAACAGTCAAAGTAAACACTTCCCTTGGGTCTGGCTTAAATTCGATACCTACCCAAGAACAGCGATTCAGCAGGTCCCAGATTCAATATTTCTAGTCACATTACTTAACCATGACCGGCCCAAATACCCCATGCATTAGTTGATTAAACATCACAGCCTCATCTGTGTAGTAGCGGGAAAGCATTTAAGAAAATGTAATCAAGGACTACGCATGCTAAAGCCAGACGTCCCTGTGCCAAAAACTACAAGCAATAAGTGATTCCTTTTATGAAAGGAATCTTGGCTTGTAGCTTTTTCATCTAAATAAAGAAATAAATAAATAAATAAAAGGAAAAAAAGGACACGATCTGCAGGTTAGGATGACAAATAAAGTTATCTGTTGTTATATACAGTATATACTATATTAAAGTTTTTACATTTTACATTTATATTTCATCACAGTAGATACTCAGATCAGGAAGACTCCATTTATTAAAATGAACTAAATTGTGCAAATTGTGATGAGTCTCACACAAAGCGGTGTCACATCTAGAATTCAAACCTACAACCTGCTGGTTAGTCCTGAACCAAAGGCCACACTGTTTCTATTTTTTCTGATGTCCAGAGCAGTGCTGGAGCTACAGTGGTGCAGCAGTGGGGCAGGGGTTGATAAGGCTGTCTTTATGTCAGTTAGACTATGGTTACAACGGCCATCGCCTTGTAAGCAGTTTCTTAAACTTTTTTCCCCTTCATTTTTAGAATGACCAATTGTACCTATAGGCTTACTGCTGTGCAGCCTGTTCACCTCTCATGCACTCACTGGTAAGCCAGTTGTGTACTAAAGCAGTAAACCAAGCCCTGATGGTCAGAGGAGGGGCAACTGGTGCGATGTACCAAGCCTAATAGCTCAAAACAATAGCTCACCCTAAACCTGTGCCCCGCTGGTCTTACTGTAAAAATAAAAATATACGCCATTTAGCTAACCCCTTACCATTTTCAGTACCCCTGGCAGCATGAGGCCAGCTGTGCCCCACTGGTCTTACCACTGTAGTTAGATGACATCATAGCCAGGGCTGGAACCTGTTACTATAGGGTCAGGCCTGTACTGGTGGCACGGGCCTTCACTGACTTGGTCAAATGCAAGCAAGCATTGGTAAACACTGGTTTAATAATTCCATTAGAATTCACTGTACTGGAGAATGAAGTGTTGAAGGGAATGAAGTTCATTAGATCTCACTGTACTGGGACCTGAACACACAGAGGGGTATCAGCAATGCAGATCCTTAGACCTCACTGTGCTGAACGCACGGTGGGTGTTGAAAGGTATCAGCAATGCAGTTCACTAGACCTCACTGTGCTGAACACACAGAGGTGTTGAAGGGTATCAGAGATGCCAACACACCGCAGCAGTACAGCATCACCCCAGCCTGTGTAAGGACAGCGGGACACCTCAGGTTCTCTGGCAGATTTTGGAATCACAGGCGTGCCAGACACGAGTGTCTTCAGCCCTGTCACGTGACTGTCCTATCTTCCTGTGCCAGCTTCTCAGCTCTGCAGTGGATAGGATGCCTGTTTACAGAGAGAGGTCGATATTTTTCTTAAAAGAGAGATGTGTCACATCTACACCGTAATGAATCCCTTGGGGCCTGAGACGTTGGTCTGCTACAGCCAAGCTACGATCAAAATAAGCAAAGCAATGTCCCTTAAATGCCAAGGCAAGCACTTGCTTGATTGCTTGATTGATTTAACGGATAATATTGCATACTCATTGTAAACAACATATACATGTAAATTCCTAGTGTCATTTCACAAAACAAATAATGTCAGTTTTACACAAGTAGCCTGTAATTCTTTATGATTGACTGTGATGTGAAGCAAATGCAGCAATATAGAATCCTGGCCGCCCAGACAGGTTCTACCATTTCAAGTCAGGTGAATTAGTGTAATATAAAAGTAAACGAAAATAACTAGTCGTTGAATGTGGACACTATTGGTAAAAAAATGAATGTCCTTTGTATCAGAGAAAGACAGTATACTTATTTCATTTTAAAAGCATATGATATCATGAAAAAATTGCCAGGAGCCCTTCCACAAAACAAAAAAATCTATAACCATTCATTAGAAATGAATTATAATAAATGACTCTAACCGTGTGGGTTTTTCACACATTCGCCTTTGACCAAAAGTTTGGTGTATACATTTTATTCAGAGGGAATATATTTTAAAATTGTGGTATGTTAAAAATTTTTGGCAATAAAGAAATTAATTCATAACATAAAACCAATGACTTTGGCTAATAAATGCTCAATAACTTGTCTGAAAAACAGCACAGCCAACAGTGGAAAAAATATTCCATTCTTACGCCCAATCGCAGCTAGTGCACAGCCAATTAAGGAAGTAAATAAGCCAATTGAGTCTACCCTCATTTAGCATGCCGGCAAGCGCTGCTTTGGCTAAAATGGTGCCCAAACACTTGGAACTTATTTTGTATAGGGGAAAAGTGAAGCCATTCACAACAGTATCATATATGAATTTACCATAGAGTACAAAACTTATGAGATTATCACAATCCGTATACAGTACATTATCTGTAATGTGGAGCACTGTAAATGAATCATTTGAGAGAGGCTACTGTCAATGTCACGGTTAGCACTGTAATGGATACAAGCACCATGTGGAATAAATACAATTTATGTATGCATACATACCATTTTGTACTGTGGTCATACATACAAAATGTAATTAGATAAGTACAATAACAATGTCTACAGTACATTATTTATTTGTATTGTTATTCAAAGCATTATCTCACCTATCAGACTTTGAATAAAGGAAGAGGAATAATAAATTGCATGATTATGAGCAAGTGCCTTATGAAAATGTATAAACATATATGGAGAGACGCTCTTATTCACTTATATATTCTGGATGCATATGTTCTGGAAAAAAACACTATTTCCAGTGTAGGTCAGTCTAGAATGAAGACTCTTGCTTCATGTCCATGCAACTGCTAATCAAACACAGCACTTATAATACAAGGTCAGTCACCATATAGTACAGCAGAACTTTCTATATAAGTTGCACTTTTTAAAAATGTTTCTCTCTAAGGGTACATGGCGGAGTGAGTTATCATCATTATTTCTGTTCTATTTCTGGTTCTATTCGTGCTGTAAGCAGCTGTCATTGAGTCGAGGAATGTGTTTCCTTTCGGAAGAATAATAATGTGCGATGTCAAATTTAAATCATGACCGCATTTCCTCTCGTGAGATAAACTCATTAAACTGCATTGGTAATAGGCCCGTGTGAATTGGCAAGCCTTTCCAAATTACCACAGTGTGTTGGTTCCCACTATTTTGCTACCAAAAAATTTTTTATGTAAAAGTAAATAAATAATGACAGCAGTGTGCAGATAAAATGATTTTAAAGGACAAAGGAAATGTATTGACTGCCGCTGTTTTTTCTTTATTCCGACGCAATTACTGTTCACTGGGTAACTCGCTATCATTGTTTTTCATGCCTCTCCCTTCAAGTATCCACACAGACGGGCACATTTCCGTCTTCTAGGAACATTTATTCTGGGTTTATGGCCGCGTTTCTCTTTTTAATGATCTCTAATTGGCTCATGCAAAAGCTGCCTGGAACCGGGCTCTCTTTCTTGTCATTCATTTAGTGCACGTGGTGTTTGTCTTTAAAAAAACGCAGGGTTGCGTTGATTTAAGTGCAGAATTCTGGGAGAAAGAACACGTTTTCAGTGCTGAAGGGAATGTACATTGAGTGATAACATCCAAAAGTGAACGCTCGCATGCCCTGTGCCAACTTTACGTGATGAATCAAGCAGTCAAGCCAAACACTCACCAAAGTGGTTCAGAGGAAAGGAGAAAGAGACTTTCAAGAGGAAAAAAAACCACAGAATTTTGGGGCTTGAAACAGTATTAAATATTTAAAAACATTTAAAAATCCCCTTCTAAATGTGTTCATGCAAGATAGTGACAGTGGCACCAGATCACATCACAGCTTAAGAGTTGTGCAGGATAATGGGTCATCTCACTCATCTCCATTTTGGGCGCACAAAAAAAGAGTTTTGACCATTTTATTCCACTCTCCACTTGATCGCACATACTGTATGTAATCCATATCTGTAGACATTGTTTGCACTGTAACTTCATATATCATAATTATATATAACAAAAATAGTACACTGGCTAATATAGGCTACCCTAGTAGCAGTACTGATTTCATCGTTCATAGACTTTCACATCTTTAACCACAAGTTGAAAAGTACACAAATTCACTTTGGAAAGGCCAAATGCATTTAATTTAAGCACTCATCATTAGTAGCCCCTACACCTCAATGTGGCATGGTATTTTTTATGAATCTGTAGAGACCTATAAACGGATTCACAATAGTCTCAACAATTCTAGGACTGAAGATGAAACTTTGCTAGCAGTTTTGTGCAACGTACACAAGCATTGCACATGGACGTCTCTAGAGCTGACCCCGTTTTGTTGCATCAGAGCTCTGCCCCTTTGGCGAAGCGATTACATTACTTTTATGTGCACAGCAAGTCTCAAGGCATATACTACAAAAAACCTGCAGAGTCGGTTTTAAGGGGTAGGAGTGGGAGATTGGGGCAGGGGGAGGTTGATCCGAGCATTCTCAAACCTAAACATCATTCATCACCAACACCCCAAACAGAAATAAACTGTTGGTGTCATAAGGAGGGGAGAAGCTGCTATAAAGCCGATACAATGGCATAAATCAAAAACGACAGATTCAGGGCTTTTACGGGGTATTTTTCTCGTTTTCAGCGTGGTCCTTACCTGCTCTAAAATATCACCCTGATTTCTAATTTAAAACCTGGCCAATTACAAGCAACCTACTTCGGGAGGCGTCCAGATGAAGGCGTCCTCCTTCATCAGAGACTTTAAGGACGGTGCGCGTTTGTCCGCAGGTCTAATTTTAAACCGGCAGAGGCCGTCGCCGGCGGCCATTCTTTTCGGCTGACACCGCCCCGTGACGTCCCCGGGCCCTGAGTGTGACCCGGAGAGGGCGGGTGGCAGAGTAACGGGGCTCTGAGTGTGACCCGGAGAGGGCGGGTGGCAGAGTAACGGGGCTCTGAGTGTGAGGCCCGGAGAGGGCGGGTGGCAGAGTAACGGGGCTCTGAGTGTGACCCGGAGAGAGGGCGGGTGGCAGAGTAACAGGGCTCTGAGTGTGACCCGGAGAGGGCGGGGGCAGAGTAACGGGGCTCTGAGGCCTCCCCAGAGCCGCGTTTAAACAGGGCGCTGCGGCCGCTGGCTCAGCCCGCCGTTTCGGTAATGATCACATCTGAGAGGGGGCAGGGGGTGAGGGTGTCCCACGAGACCCAGCGATCGATATCGCACTGCTCAGATTCCGATTGCTGCAGACCAAGAGGACCGAGGCCACCCCACCGCCTCTGCCCCACAACTTCTCGTTCACCTGTGACATCACGGGAAACACGAGAGGCCGAGTCAGCTCACACAGTGCATGTTTTTTAAAGTCCAGTAGCAATTTGGCATTGTTTGACGTCATCCACACCTTCACTACTTGTCATTAATGTATATATATGTACAGTACCAGTCAAAAGTTTGAGTACACCTTCCATCTGGACTACGGCTAATCGGGCACTCCTTTCATCAGCAAGATAATGACCTGAAACACACCCTGAAGTTGTGCAAGAACTACCTGGTGAAGGAGGAACGTGAAGGACAACTCAAACTAAGGACCTGGCCTGCCCAGTGTCCAGACCTCAATCCCATATAACTTGTATGGGACGAACTGGACAGAAGAGTGAAAGCAAAGCAACCCACAAGTTTCTCTGGGAATTGCTGCAGGAGAGCTGGGAAGACATATCGGGTGATTTCCTGCTGAAACCGAATGGCCCGTGTTTGTGAGGCTGTTATCACGGCAAAGGGTGGCTATTTTGAGGAATCCAAGATTCAATTTTCAATATAATTTTCTTGAACATTTCTTTGATGTTCATTTTGTTCATTGTTACATGTGTTTTTTGTCATTTTAAAGTATTTACAGAAACGTATACGGTGTAAAGCATTGTCAATTATGAGATAAATCTAGTTTCCAGTAGGTGTACTCAAACTTTTGACTGATACTATATGTATATATATATATATAGTGTGAGTGAGTGTGTGTATGTGTGTGTGTGTGTGTGTGTGTGTGTGTGTGTGTGTGTGTGTGTGTGTGTGTGTGTGTGTGTGTGTGTAAACATTTTTTGTCCCTCGTGTATTTCTTTTTTTGTCAACTTGTAACTGTAATACTCGCTGATGTATTTTTGTCAAACTTGAGGATAAAATTATCTGTGGCACACAGACCGAATATACACATTTTCAGTTTATTTGTCCCACGCCCCAGTTGAGAAAACCCACCTTTAACACAGAAACCCTCTGCGACTCATTCTACAAGCACACTTCGAATACAGATAAATACCAGCGCAGAGGGGATATTTCTTGTGAAATTGTCACGGTGCTTTCTGAGCGGTTGCCGTCCACATTTTGGGTTTGCCGTATCTGCGCCTCCCCTCAGGGCCTAATCACGGTCGCTCGTTGCGTGCGTCCTGGTGGCAGAGATTGCGAACGATGCCGGAATCCCTCGCGCCGCCGCCCGCCTGACCCTGACGGTGCATTAACGAGGGGTTGCGAACGAGCGGCAGGGATCGGTTTCCATTTCCCAAAAGGGCAGACAGCGACAAAGAGAGAGAGAGAGAGAACTCCCTTTGCCCCTCCGTTCTGCTGAGTGTCATGCCTGTCAGCGTCCAGATACCATAATCCGTGGTTGCTTTGTCGCGAGGGTGAAATTATAGTTCGGGAAAGTGGCTGTTTTGATCTTTTCATCTGACGACTGAATATTTTAAAGCGCTTTATACAGAAGCCGCCTCCACAGCCCTTAGGAAACATTGACGTGGCTAATCATTTCTGCATTTCAGACTTCATTATTAAGAGAAGACACGGTCACACAGTGATACTACACTATCCGCTAAAGGAAAATGACCCTTAAGTCGACTCTGCTTAATGTTTAAAGAAGAGAAGGGTCATCTGGGCCATAAAGGCGGTTGAAACAAATGTGTGTCACAACATTCAGACGTCACATAAGTTATTGTTTCACTGTTAACTGTCACAGTTTTATTGTATGCATTTTAATTACGTGTTTTCAGTCCTATATGTCTTGTATTCAAATTATGTAATTAGCCTACACATGAGTGCTGTGCAGAAGCATAAGCATAAGGAGTGCCACCAGGGGCAGCGATTGGCTGTCTGCCCCAAGGAGCGGGGAGGGAAGCCGACAGGAGGTTTGCTGCGTACAGGAGTGGCTCTGTACCGGAGTTACAGCCCTCTCGGAAGGAGATGATACTTCGCCTTTGTCACTACCAGTCACAGGGCTACAGCAGCAAACTCACATTACGGGGGGGATTGACATAAAAATAGAGGGTGCAGTTGACTACTAAATTGGGAGAAAATGGAATAAAATCTGAAACAAATTCTTTAAAAAAAAATGCATTACTGCAACATGCGGACTCTGCTTGTTTGTTACGAAACTGCTCCCATTTATCACGTTTTAGTATCTTTGAAGACCCTTGTGGTTTACGGCTTCCAAGGGTGCAGTCGGCTGTAAAATGGTCCCTCTAACTGCTTCCCTCACAGGTGAGGGAGTTATCTCTTGCCTTAACCACTGAATAATGTGCGTGGCTTATTCAATGAGAGAGAAAAGAACTGAATGAACAAAATGAGCTGTCAAAATCTTTGAATAATTTACCCAGCACCAAAGCAGCACAAGAAAACAGGTGTGGGCTTTGCACCACCTGCAACACCTTCCCCGTGACGACAAACACGTGGATTTGTTTCAATAGGAAAGATTGATAATCGCTTATGCTATGTCTAGGTGCAGTGTAATTACAGCTCCGTCAGTTGAGTATGTCGAAATGTCCTGGTAATTTATTCAAGATGTTCTTGGAAGATATCCCACAAGTGTGGGAATCACTCAGCCTTGCATGCTTGCTAATGCTGACATACTGTAGATACAGAAGGGGCTGTGAATAGCCTGGTCCCATGCCTCTACCTTCTAGAAGATACTACTCGCACTAATACACTTATGACCATCCAAATTTCATGGATACAATGGATTGCATTTATATAGCGCCTTTTGTCTCATGCTCTCAAATGATGGACAAAAGGAGACATAAATACAGTTGCAATGAATGGGGGCCAAGTACTGGGAACTGTCCAAAGAGCATCATGCTTATGTTATTATAAACTGAATTTGAACTTGGGACCTTATGGTCCAAAGATGGCTGCTAAATCCTGTACTATCAAACAAACTATTCTTAATGTGCATCCAGGGCTGAAGAGAGCTGCTGATGTCGATGCAGAAATATATGAGATATATGCATATTTACACAAGTACCACATGACCCAAAAAGATTATATTTGCCCTGAATACATGTTCCTATTGCTCGTGGGAATCTGAGAAGCTTAATATAATTCAAAATAGTTTTGAAAGATATACGGCTTGACAGCTTCCTGCAATATGAAGCTGCATTGGCCATTCAGTGGCCAGCTTCTAATTATCAGAATTTATAACTGGCTGCCCAAGGGTTATTAATGCCAGAGTTCACTGACACCAATGCTGGGCTTTCTCAAACATTTGAAATATATGGCATGTGTTGGCCACATTTTCAAATGACTGAGTTCAAATTTGGCATCAATATTTGTCAGCATGTTTTTACTCATTTCCATAATATGTATTGTATTAATAGGCCCAGCTAATGTAAATCGAATATAAAATGTTAGCTATGGCAAATCTATCTTAATCAGCAACGGAAAAATCACAAAAATAATAACGTTTCAACACCTTCTGTGCTTGACCCCTTTAAAGGGTTGCTAATTGTCCATGGGCGACTTACACATTTACTCCTGTCTGCTATGCTACAGTTACACTCATTCAAAATCCCATTGATGTAATCACTGCTCGCGCCCAAAACGATTAAATAAAATATAATGAAAAGGTAGAACTAAAGATGGCACTGCAGGTTAAGGGTTAATGGAATGATCCCCATGAACAGTAATAGTCCAGAGTCCATTTGCCAGGCTTTAATTATTCAGGAAATGCTTTACCATTCCCCAGGGCTGAACCCGAAGGCAGGAGGGTGAAACAAAGAGCGCAAATTATTAACAGGTTTTAGCGTGTTCATTTAACGACACGCCACCCAGTGAATCCGTCATAAGATGATAGGGGGCTCCCTGGGGCTGTGGTGGAGATGCCAGGCTCCTTTCTCTCTTTACCTGATAGAGTGCTTAAAGACTCTCCCCCTCCATTCCACGCGTTATATCTATTCCACTGAGACGCTGTACGCAGGGCCATAAATCTCCGTCCTCCCTGCCCCACATGGCCAGAGAGACACAGGCGGAGAGCCTTCGCCCCAGCATCGGCGCGTTCGCAACCCTTCCCATGGCCACATCGCTGAACGGTCTCTTAGTCGAGTGTCTCTCACTTTGCATCTACGTACAACAAAAAAAAAGGGTTTTCTCAAACACCTCAATTTGGCGCGGGATGATTTCCTGTGAGGCCTCGCACTTCTCACGGAGCTCTGTCTCCCCGTGCCCCTATGGCTCTGAGGTAAGCGGCCTGCCGGCAGCGCACGAGATCGGGTGGCGTAGGGAGGCGTGTCCAGCGCGGCTCCCAGTCCCGCAATCTTCGGGCAGGGAATCCAGCTCCTCCTCAGCACAGACAAGCGCTTGGGCTTAAGGTCCAGGGTTCAATCGCACACCTGCCATTTCTGGCATGGCAGCAGCGTGCCAGACCTATAATGCCTCATCCGTATGCTATTTTGCTTAATAAAGCTATAAAGCTGTGTTGGCGAATTGCCCTGCAGGCCAGTCAAACACAACATTTACCTCTGCGATTATTTGTGAAGTAGATGCATTATTACAGCAAACCAGGCCCTCATTTACATCTCATCTGTGGTGGTACAGAAATACACCACTTGCAATGTGAGTGGTGTAAACACTACATTTAAAAGGTTAAAGTGTTCTGTTTTTTTGTCTAAAATGATACCTTAAGCTCTCAGGCTGCAGTAACTGATGTACAAGTACTTGATTGAAAAGAACACACACCAGTGCAGATTTTTCAATGGGCCACTGCCTGCTCCGCAAACAGGCTGGCGCCGATCTACTGGGCCACCCCGGACAGGTTGGTCAATGAAAGTGGACCCTGAGGATCAGGTGGGATGGAGGACGTGGGACATACCGAAGAGAGGGGCCACCTGCCTACCCGAGGACAGCACTCCCGTGGGTGCAGTCAAGCGGTGGAGCTGTGGAGGAGAGAGAGCAGCGGTGGCCAGGGGGGCGCTCAAGTGACTCATTTGCTGGGATACGGTCAGTAGCTTCTCTGTATCCTGCTCTGATTCATTGGTAAAATGGCTTTTTACACGGGCAATCAGTTTCACCGGGTAACATTGTGCTGGTGCATACACATGCATGCATGCACAGTCTCTCTCTCTCTCTCTCAAACACACACAAACACATGCACACACACGAACACGCACACAAGCTTGAAGACAAAAGCACCTACTTCTGTTGACATAATAACTCCGGAGGGAATACTGACAGGTGAGAGATTAGCAAAGGTACAGTAGCTACAGTAATGTAAGCACTAAGCTGTACGATTTTCAAGCTGCAAGCTATGCATTTACTGCGCTCAGTGGGAGAGGGACACAATGTTAAACACACAAAGAATGATATCGGGTGTAAGAGAGAGGGTTGGGCTTCTCTCATTTATACGTTTTGTGTTCATAGATCAACTTTTCATTCGTGAATGTGAAAAGTGGACTGGATGAACGGTGTGCACCCTTTTATGTGCGAATACATAAAATATGCGCAACAATTTGTGCGTGCGCAGCAAATAAATTATTCACATAGTTAATGTGCTGAAGTCAAACTTAACACTATTAGACCAACATATGAATATTATTAGAATAGGCAGGATTGTATTATTTTGTATAGTGATACAACTGTATGGTTGCCTAAATGGTCCTGCCTTACGTATCATGGATAAGTTAATGTAAATGCTGGCAGTACATTGGGCCATGTGACCTATTTCTGGCTCATCTCCTGCTGAGGAAGGGAGTCTCAGGGACTTTCATTTGACTTTTAGTGGGGTTGAAGAGTTCACAGCAGAGGAAGAAAAAAAGCCTCCTTATGAATTACTGTCAAGAATGTACACATTCATTCTGTGACCACAAATGTATAGATGACAAATAAGACAGATATGATGAAATACCATGAGCACATGTCTGTTTAATAAAACATCAAGACGATGCTCGATGCAAATGTGGAAAAGCAAAGCACCCTGCAGAGCAGAGAAGCCTGATGCCACATTGGCTTCATTTCAGTGGCTAGGTGGAAATACAGCTCGAAGGCATAGCTGAATGGTCTTGCCCTCACCTTGACTGAAATCGTTTTACATACTGTGCTCTCCTCTTATCGTTGTGTGTCGCAGGATCACTGCGTGTCTGTGTGCAGCAGGATCACTGTGTTTGCCGTTGCTGCAGCTCGTCCTGTCATCAGCCTCTCTATGATTCTGTTTGAAGTGCAGCACTGCTGAGGGGGAGCTCTGCTGCAGACAGCACTGCCGATTTGCTGCCTCTGCAATACTGACTCAATCTACAGGCCCTGTGAGAGCCAATTCACACTTATCCATTATCCGCACGCACGCATGTGCCCCCCCCACGCCCCCACACACACAAACACACAGACACGGGCACACGCTTATCCATTCACGTTTCCCCTGGCCATATCCTAACCATATCCATTATGAGCTGAAATGCTAAACTGATCCTAGATCAGCACTCCTACTCTGAGATGCTTTATACATACCAGCCATGGATAGATTTAACAGCTCAGCGGTGCAGCATGGAGGCAGAGAGCAGCAGCACTGTACCCATTAAAGGAAATGTCTCAAACCATAGGCTGCGGTGTTTACTGCTTTGGGTCCGCTGCAGTGCCGCTCTCCCCTCTGTAATGTCGTAAATCCACCCTGCTCTCACTGTCTGACTGCCTCTTCCCCATTCCATTTGATCAGTGTTATGTTCTGGTGTCTGCCTGCCCTCCTCCATCTCTCCACCCAGAGAAACTGATCTCAGACCGGTGTAAATATGGAGAGGAGAGTCTACATGTATCCACAGCTCTGTCTGTTTATGTGCATATGTCTGTGTGTGTGTGTGTGTGTGTGTGTGTGTGTGTGTGTGTGTTTGTGTGTGTGTGTGTGTGTGGTTTCTCGTCTACCTATCCAACAGGGGACCAAGGCGTTGTTGTACATCCATGAAGTGGGGACCTAGTAGCCAACTGGGGAACACAGTCTGGGACAGGCACAGAAATGCTGCCTTCTGTTTCTGATGAGCAAATAAAATACCAAATAAACAATGTCAAAAAATACAGGAGACACCTGCAATTCCCTGTGGAACTTAACTGTCATGGTGCTTTACGTTGTTAAGTGTTGACAAGCAAACTTCCCATGTTTTGCACCGTATTTCACCCCCGCCTCGCTCCCACAGAGGCCAGACTGCAGGTGCGGGAGTGGATGGCTGAGTGTGTCGAAAAGTGAGTCGCCCCCCAGAGAATTCAATATCAAGTTCAGGAGTGGCGCTCAAAGTGGGCCAGAGCTCTCTGGAGCTCAGCAAATTCCTCTTAATTCCTCATATCCCTGGAGGCCCACCATGGGAGATCCGTAGCACACTCGCTGCAGATAGACATCTGCACCACGGGGCCTCTGTAACACACTCACTGCAGACAGACATCCGCACTGCAGGGCCTCTGTAACACACTCACTGCAGACAGACATCCGCACCACAGGGCCTCTGTAACACACCCACTGCAGACAGACATCTGCACCACGGGGCCCCTGTAACACACTCACTGCAGACAGACATCCGCACCACAGGGCCTCTGTAACACACTCACTGCCAATGGGTATCCAGCCCTGACAGAGAATACCGATATGGGATACGATGCTTAATAAAACAGGGTTAAGGCAGACTGTGATGCATTGACTTATTGGTGCCAAACTGGAAGTAAACTAGCCGTATAAACAAATGGAGCTGCTCTGTTCCGGTTTGGCACAAATGTGTGGACATGTCACAGCCTCTCATTTTTAAAACCATACCCCAAATTTGTAATGCCCAATTTGTGTGTGTTCATGCTTATCGCTGCACCCCACTGTCAATTTGGGAGAACACAGATAAACGTGCTGTCCACTGACACATGATGTCAGCCACTACTTATTTTCACTCTGCAGTCCACCAGTTAAGCCGGCACAGGCACGGAATCGGAGCTGGACACTTCACGTGCAGCTTGTGCAAGCAAACTGTGGGCACCAGAATTGACCACGCTGGTGCACGATGAGACACGGATATCCCTCTGATTGAAATCCCTTCCCTCCCTGGGCGACATTGCTGCCAATTATGGGGCAGCTGTGGGGCTGCCGGCCACAGTGGGAACTGGCGAAGTCCAGATTTGAGCCCATCCACGCTCGAGTACAGTGAAGCCACCTAGCAACTCAGCACACATCACAGTCTGTCTTGTACCCCACATATACACTCTGCTTTGGACCAGGAAGCATTACGTGTCTCCATAGAATTAACAGCACTCAGAAGACACCAGCATAACTTTGAGCTTACAGAACCCAAAGCAGCAGGACGGTCTGTCCTTCCAGTGGCGCTCAACCTGACGCACAGAAACCACGGCAACGAACAAAAAAGCAGGGAGAAAACAAACCGTCTGTTTCAGCCGTGGTGCGGCTTCAAGAGAAAGGCATCAGCGCCAAGGACAGCTCCCATTGTTCACCATAAGAAAGATGGGCCTTCACTGTGGAGACACACTTTCAGAGCCACAGAGAAGCACGGTACAGCGCAGACAAAGGCCACCCTAACCGTGACGTGAGTTATTCAAACTGACTTTTTTGTCGGGAGAAAAACAAATCATTAATTTCAAGACAGAGTTTCACGTTCGTTTGCTGTACTGCTACTCAAGGACTTGCACTGCTATTCAACCTCCTAATCAAGTGCTTCTGATTCAAAGTAGATAAACACTTCAAACTTAAACCCTGCTGTGATGCTGTAGTGCACTGTCTGATTTGTTTTATAAAGTTTGCGTGTTGCCATACATTTTTAAAGTAGGTTCCGCAGTGATATTGCAAACAGCTGTCTGAATCATGCATTATTAAATGTTAAGCTACTGTTCATTTTAGAGCTGATCTCTCAACCGCGGTGAATTGCTGATAGTTTACCTGTGTGACAGAAATACACTCTTCTGCAATTTTAGTTTTTTTTCATACCGAAACAAAGTAAATAATTTGCCAGTAGTAAATAAACAAGCAACACTTCTTCCTGCACAATGGCAGACATTGCCTCTCTATTTTTGGGATATATTATATTATATGGGGTGAAACCATATTGCCAATGATACAAGAAGACCTACTTGAAAGCTTCCATCCAAAAATACATTAAATACACAGTGCATTGAAATGTGCGGTGTACTTTAACCATTGATATTCTGTTGATATTCACAATTGGATTCAAATTGCATAACATTTTCTCTAGTGCTACTTGTACAGCTTACATTTCATACACAATCTATTTCACAGTGTGGTATTTACTGATTTGGGTAAAGCAATTTTTTCACAGGGAAAACAAAATGGCTGTGCGTTGCCTGGAAACTGCTGTACTTTGTTGATAGACACACACAGTACCAGGACTGGGGTAGGGATGCCAGGGCAGGAGTCACACCATACCTGCCCTATTTCTGCAGGCTCACACGATCTGGGCCGAGATAATACAGTAATCAGAGCAGGGCTATGCACTGCAGATCTGTAGGCTAAGATGAACAGGGACCTCCCCTTCCAGTCCTCTTCTCTCCTCTCCTCTCCCCTCTCTCCCCCTCCTCTCCTCCTCACCCGTCCCATCCTCTCCTCTTCTCTCCTCTCCCCTCTAGTTCTCTCCTCTTCTCTCCTCTCCCCTCTCCCCTCCTCCTCTTCCCTCCCATCCTCTCCTCTTCTCTCCTCTCCCCTCTAGTTCTCTCCTCTTCTCTCCTCTCTCCTCTTTCCCCCTCCTCTCCCCTCCCATCCTCTCCTCTTCTCTCCTCCTCCCCCTCACATTCTCTCCTCCCTTCCCCTCTCCTCTCCTGTCCTCCCCCATCCTCTTCCATCTCCTCATCCCCTCCTCTCCTCTTCTCTCCTCCTCTCCTCTTCTCTCCTCCTCCCCCTCTCACATCCTCAGCCCCCTTCCCCTCTCCTCTCCTGTCCTCCCCCATCCTCTTCTATCATCTCCTCATCCCCTCCTCTCCTCTTCTCTCGTCCCTTCCCCTCTCCCCCTTCCCTCCCTGCTCTCCCACTTGGCCTGATTGGTTGCCTTGCCCTGACTGAGGATCGATGGGTTCAGAGGATCAAACAGCTGCATCATGACCTCTCATCTATCAAAGGAGGGGACCAATGAGGCTGCGAGACCCAAAACGGATGGGCAAGGGTCGCAACGTACAACGCAGTCACAAGACTTCCCACAAATGGCCCGTGTAAAAACAAACAACAAAAGCAACACGGGGTCATTCCCCCTGGGACATCTGGGTAACAGTGTAGTCCCGATCCAACCGACAGTATGGGGTATACGGGGTATTTATAAGGAGCTCACATCGATGGACCCAACACGCTCTTAAACGATCGTTTATAAGACAAAATTAAGTGGAGCACTTCAGAGTCACGTGACACGTGCCTTACCCAAGCAGCAACCCGATGCTAATGCATGACTACAACTTAATAAAGCCTCACTTTATGAATTTCCAATGTGGCAGATTGCCTATTTGCAGAATGGATTTATGGGCCTGCAACTCTTTAACGATTATGCTCACCATGGATGGATACAATACGGAATAGATATATAAACCATCATGTGGACTGGGGGGGTAGATTCTGTTGGTGAGCCTTATATCCTTATTCCGACAAACTCAATTCCCCCCAGCACAATAACCACATTTTGTGTAGTATGATTTTTAGCTCTGCATTATGGGAAAAAGATTACTGAAACAATGAGGCATAGCTGTAAATAAGGAAGCGTATTCGCTTATGCTAAGGTATCTCACCGTTCGGCAATACAGACTGCTAGTCTATTCAAATGAATGTATTGTTTTAATTCGGTACATGTTAACCTTGATGACTTTGACCAGGACTTAAATGAAGAGCAAAGCGCAGGTGTTGTCACTGCTTTTGCTTCACCTGTGTTTAAAGGTCAAAGCAGTAGAGGGAGATCGGTCAGGTTGTGACGGCCTTACAGTTCGCTGGACAGAAACTTACACCAGCGCACAGGTGCTCTGTTTGCAAGCCGTTGAGAATGATCTTTTGATTTTCAGATGTGAAATTGGAACTTGACGGTTGCATGGATTTCATACACACAAGGATCATTTTTACATATATACAATTATTTCAGATTTGTTTTCTCCAAATTTGATTGTGGTTCTGTGTGGCTCAAGAGCACCCTCTTAGGTTGTTTCAATCCCCCTGGGACCACATATACTGAAAAGAAATGTTGATTCACTCAACTCCCATCTTCTGAAATGATAGGATTATAATTATTGATTCCTCAACTCCCATCTTCCGAGATAGGACTCGCTAAGCCGTCGAACGTAACTCCAAAAAGCAGAGCTGCTTGCATGTGGCAAACTCATGCTACCCTCTGCACTCGCCCTGGGGCTGGAACAGCCAATCATCCCCCCTAAACAGGACTCCCAAACCCAGGCTGCACTGGGAAACCTGCACTTAGAACAAGTGCCTTTACTGGTTGCGCCACTTGGTGGGCCATCACAAGGAGCATTTCAACACAATCCTATAATCCTATTGCTAATGCACAGACCAGGTAGGATGTAAATAGAACCGATAGCTGTAGACTGTAGACTTCCCCTTTCACATCACAAAACCAACGGCAGCTACATCAAGCATGGGCAGTGATGGTCAAGCTACTACCTTTTTTATTCGCCACACAATACCATGAACCAGTTACCTTATTTTCATAAAGAATCAAATGTACAGTCCCTAATCTCTTTCCTAGTTGTACAGAAACTTCAGAAGTCATGTTTTTAATTGTTTCTTCAAGCCTAAAAAACCATGGAGGTAATATATTGATGCAGTACGGTAACTGATACAGTCGTGAAATAAATGCAACGTAGTATTTGTTTGAGCAGAGATGTTTTAGTCGTGAAATTTGATACCCACGTGCGATGTGAGATACCCATGAATCACAAGCGAGACACAACACTATGCGTGGCTTTGTAAGAGGACCTAACTCGTGTTTTGTGAGAGCAAAGCTTTTTTTTGTGACATCTTGCCGCGTTTGCAACAGCATCCCATTACAATCTCACAAATATATTTAAGAAATGATATGCCTACGTTTCTCTTTGCTTGGTATCAGTTATTAACACACCCTCAGTGGAGTGGTGAGACTGTAATGTGTCCTGTGATGTGGATGTGGGAGAGCAGTGTGGGATGGGCGTTAAAGAGACAGAGCTGAAACCAGCAGGTTGCTCGTACAAATCCTATGCGTGATACAGCTGCGGTTCCATTCAATGCGGCACTGCACTTAACCCGGGTCTCTCTGGTACATATCCTGCTGTGACGCGTGAATAATATAATGCACTACTGCATGCGGTCTGGACTGGGGCCTTCAGTTTGCTGTGGAAAACAAACAGGAGCAGTGTGCACATTGCACCTACCAACAGTGAGGAGAGTGTTAATATCCTGCACACACACACACACACACACACACACACAGACACACACACACGCATTCACACACACACGCATTCTCACACAGACACACACGCACAGGCATGCACTACGGTAGTGCCTTCAGGACCCTGTAAAACAGCAGGCTAATCTATAAAACGCAGTGTGGTGTGCGTGCGCGCGCGTGTGTGTGATGATGCAGAGGAAGGGGAGAGATGCAGTATAAATCTCTTTGTGTCTCCAGCTCTGCTCTGGATATGAGCAGGTGAATGATGAGGCCCCGTGGAGAAGAGAGCTCAGAAGCTGCCAGCTCTCTGGCATTAAAACCCTCTGAACAGTGAGATACTCAGCACACCTAGCCACTCTCACACAGGGACTGTGTGCACAGGTGCTTCTTTATCCTGTAGAGGGCAAGGCCTCAAACAAGCCTGAACAAGAAACTTCTAACATGCATTAGGATTCTGCTGATCCAGAGCACATGTAAACCCACTTCCAGTGGCAGTGGTGGCTGTGTGGATTAGTGTTTAGGGAACTTCTGAACTTCTGTTAAGCAAAATAATAATACTAATACTAGTAATAATAATACTGATAATTTTGTGCAGGGTCTGTGTTTAAAACTGGATGAAATTGCGTGTGCCTCCTGATCCACATGTGAGTGTTTTTGTGGCTTATTTAGTTCCAATCCAAAAATTGTATTTGTTTCATTGTTAGAATCACAATATATACACATTTTTTTCAGAGGGTTTATGTTTTATTTGCACACTTAATTTATTGCTCACACATTTCACTGGTGTGAATTTTGCTCAGAGGTTTAGACTACAGTATTTCAGCGGGGTTACAGAGGTTCACTGTGACATACAACAAGAGCCTCTGTCCTTATGGGTGAAATGGCTCTTCTGTTCTTTGTAACATTCGATTTGATAAAACTTCCCATCAGCCATTTCAGTGTATGCCGAAGGTAACAGAGTGCAAACCAATGTAAGGTGAGTTCCCTGTAAGGCACAGTTTTACCAAGAACGTCCATGCCCGGCATGCCACTGTAGCACAAATGCATCTCACCCAATGTCTATTCCCTGAGTACGCAGTCAAACAGAACCATAAAGGAGGGAAGAGCAGACACATACGTCACACACGGCGCCTAATAGCTAACATTCGAACACCCCCGGACTCCAGTTCCAGTGTTTCAGCGCTTAACGGCTTTTAAAAATAACTCAGCTTTAATGTTTGTTTAAAGCACCATCTGTTCTCTTTTCTACGTACGCACCTGAAAGGGTTAATGAGTGATTTGGTCCTTCGTTTTTAGCGAGCACGGAAACAGCGAGTTTCCGAAGGGACCGCGGGGAGACGGACCTCAGAGTAATACGGTCGTCATCGCCACTGCTTATTGTTTCTGGCAGGGTATTAACCCTAGGGGGTCATTTCCCACCTGTGGTTATGACGCACACGTTGAGTCAGAGGCGCGAATGTCTCAAAATGAAATCTAACTTTTGCTTTTGTGATTGGAGAAGAAAAACAAAAAAAATTGTTACTTTTGGGTTGACACTATCAGTGACAGTATCGCTTGGGACAGTGAACACCTCACACACTAAATATTGAAAAAAACCTTCCTTTATACAACAACCCACAGGATAAAGTCAGTTATGTATTATATTACCTGGCCAAAGTTACTCGTATCTTAAAAACAAGTATATGAACATGGTAGATATGAATAAAATTCAAAACATTAACATAGAATATTAGCCTCCTGGCCAAGGAAACCATGCTTTAAAGAGACACACTGTCTAGAGCCATCAGTGCAAAATGCATATACAGTGGTATATACTTGTTTGTACATTTACATTTACATTTACATTTTAAGCATTTAGCAGAAGGTCATATCCAGAGCGACTTACAAGATGTGCATTAATACACGGTATGTAAAAACCATGTAAAAAGAAATGATCAAAAGAAATGCTCTGAAGTGTAACTGGTTAAATGTTAAAAATGTTTTGAGGTGTGAATGGTTACACTTGTCAGGAGAAAGCTTTTCCCTTCAGTATGTGGCATTATGTAATGTGCTCGGTATGGGCTCCTTCCAAAACGATTCGCTCCACTCTCCGCTGACGGGGAATTAAAAGCAGAAATATTACGCAGGTGTGAAATATAGAGCGATGGACGGCAAGGTACAGTACAGTGGGAGCAGGGCACAGAGAGAGCAGCTGTTTCACTGTCCCACATCTGAGGAGCGCCCGTGCGGCAAACGGCAGACAGGAGGGAGAGGGTTAGACACTGACAAGAGCGAGGGAGGTAATGTGAAAGATGGGGAGCGAGGGAGGAAACAGGAAGTGTGTGGAGGGGGGACTGGCAGAAAAAGGAGGAAACTGGTGGGAGAGAGGGATGAGACTAACATGGAGGGGGGGTACTGATGAGAGAAGGAGAGGGGCTAGCATGGGGGAGGAGATTAATGAGAGAAGGGGAGGAGACTAGCATGGGGAGGAGACTGATGAGAGAGTGGGAGGAGATTAGTATGGTGAGGAGACTGAAGAGAGAGTGGGAGGAAAGTATATTGGGGGAGGAGACTGAAGAGAGAGTGGGAGGAGACTAGCTTGGGGGAGGAGACTGAAGAGAGAGTGGGAGGAGACTAGCTTGGGGAAGGAGACTGAAAAGAGAGCAGGAGGAGACTATAAAGGGGGAGGAGACCAAAGAGAAACGGGGAGGAGACTAGCATGGGGGAGGAGACTGATTAGAGAAGGGGAGGAGACTAGCATGGGGGGAGAAGACTGATGAGAGAAAGGGAGGAAAGTATATTGGGGGAGGAGACTGGTGAGAGTGGGAGGAGACTAGCAAGGGGGAGGAGACTGATGAGAGAGTGGAAGGAGACAACCATGGGCGGTAGGAGACTGATGAAAGAAGGGGAAGGGACTAGCATGGGGGGAAAAGACTGGAGGCAGAAGGGGAGAAGATTCCCTGTAAGGAACAGGAGTGAAGCTGGATAGAAGCAGTCTTATGCACAGCTTGTGGGACCCCAAATTGTAACGCAGGTCAGTTGTAACATGCATGTCTCCTACCGGCAACAAGCTGCAGTGTTGTAGCCCACAGCACAAACAGTACAACCATGTATCCATGATTTTTTTTTTTTTATATATCAAAATGTTTTGGCATTTTTCCCCTTATACTTTTACTGTATGTGAATAAAGATTTATGAAACAAAACACTATAACCCACTTGCACTCAATTTGGCAGCCGGCATTGACACTTTCATGCAAAAAACAGGACAGGTCTGTGGTTTGTACCGACAGCGCAAGTGGCCATTCACCTTGAAACAGGCTGTAGTAATGCACTGTAATTCTGCTCAAGAACACTGCAGTGGTGACGGATAAGGCCCAATTTCTGGCCACAAATATCCGTCCTATCCTCCCCCAGACCAGCAGCTTGTCCCCAAACGTGGCCAGTTAATTCATTCATGGCGATAATGATTTTGCGCGGCGTAAAACATCAGCCTCCGCCAAAGCAGCTCAAGATTTAGGGACCTGTGCTAAATCAATAAATATAAAACAAATCAATATATAAAGAAAGAAAGAAAGCATTCAGGGTGAAACAGGAAGGAATAAACAATGAATTAATGTGAAATGCGCACACTGGCTCTGACTCCAAATTGAATTGCAGGAATGGCAACAGGCCCCTCTCACAATGAATAATAAAGCGCATAGCAAGTGCCAAGTAATTTACAAATACTTATCGGTCATCAGCCGAATGTAATCAGTCAGCGCTGCTTAAAACACTCAACAATCACCATGACATCTCGATGTACTGTGCTAAATTATTGCCAAAGCCGTGCCAGCCCTCAGATTTGTCTCCGTGCGGGGGGAGAACGGTCTTATTCGCTGTATAGTGTAGCAAACGGTCAAACTGTACAAAAGTTTTCATTTGTAAGCATCCTCAGCAAGTATTTACGCGTAGCGGTCTAACGCACCTGTAATGGCTGGTCCTTTACGAGTGTGAGCTGCCTATCACGGTCGCAGTTCGAAACCCGGCTGTACCAGACCAGCCCTGGTGGGGAGACATGATTGGGGGCGGCATTTGGCTGTCTGCCCCAGGGGAGGGGGAGGGAGACCTGGCATGAGCTCAGCAAGGAGCGGTAGGGCAACCTCGTAAAGCAGGGTTGGGCGAGTTCCATCTGGGAGGAGTTGAACATTGCCTGGAGGTATTAGCTCATCCCTCGTGGGGGAGGGTAAAATCGAAAAGAAATAGAGGGTATAATTGGCTACCAAATTGGGGGAAATGGGAGAAAATCTGAAAGAAAAACTTATGATAGAATGCTACAGGTTCCAACCCTTGGGTGGGTGGGACTATTGATTAGCAAGGAACTTAAGCTAAATCACTTCAGTGAAATAGACAGCACTGTATGTTCAGTGTACGTATGTCTTTTTGTGTTATTTATTTGTGTTTTTAACCAAGAGTGTTTATTCAGCTCTTATTAATAATTGCTAAATTTGGTCATTATTTATCCCAGTCTATCCATTTGTTTTGTTTTCAAAGAAAAACAGAACAAACATCCGAACGCTCCAGTATTTTGGATTTTGGAATGTAGTATCCACCTTAAAATGAAGACTATGTCTTATGTCATTTGACATCATTTCAAGGCATTTTCAATTAGCATCTCTGCTGGTATATTTCCACTGAAGCTCAAATACTGCATGGTCTACTGTGGGATAGGCATTCTGTACAGTGTCTATTATTACTATGAGGCGATGAGGTCATGTGCTTTTTCCTCCCTCTGGTTATTGAAGTTTTTAAACTAAGATTCAGGAGAGAAATGATCAGACAACCTCTGACGCTTCCCTTGACCAGCTGAAACTAATCTCCCTACAGGTATAAAATCACCACATACTCCACTCCTCCAGACTCTAGAAACAAATCCTTAACGCAACACGCTTAAAATACTATTTCCCACATATCAATAAAATGTCTGCCTCAAATACACTCTGGTTGTATAAATAAATAGAAATGAATTATTGCTTTAAACCTGACAATGCAAAGCTGTGACGCTGGGGGAGGAGCAAATTCCAGGAGGTCTTGATTGGTAATCATCCCAGGTGTTGCTCATTGCCTTCGTTAGGCCTGTTACAGAGGCACAGTTTGCTGATCTGGGAGGGAGGGGTCTTTGGAGAGGTTGTTCAGACGGAGATGGTTGTTTAACTACCTGTTTTGGAGCATCCTTGTTCTGTATTTTGGCCCCTTACATTTTCTTTTGTGGTTTATGTGTTGTATTTCCCTGCCAAAGAGGACGTAATAAAGCAGGAGTCCACACCCCAAACTGTGCCACACAAGCCCTACACATAATTCAAGATATATAGCGTTTCCATTGCTACGAATACAAACACATAGTTCACAAATGGTTGGTGTTTGAGGAAATATATATATGTGTGTGTCCAGGAGAGAATCCTTCATTAACTGATAAATGCCATATACTCTGTCCTGTACAGTAGAAGTGGAGTCTCTATGATTCACAATGTACAAATGCCTTCAAATGCGACACAATGGAATATTCAATACTGTACTAGTTTGGCACTAGTGAATGGAATTTCTCATTTTAAAAACATTGTAATTTCTGCTTCCATTTTGGATCTGTCATTCATTGGGTCTGCTTCGTGGGTCAGTCGGCCAGACAACTGACACGAAGACCTTTTAGAGACAGTTATTACCCAGGAAAGAGGAGCGGGCTGAGGGCCTCCGATAATGCAACTCTAATTGGGTTTCGCACGGGTCTCACCATCGCTCACATTATGAAGGCAACACAGACCATAAATACGCTCCAATCTGAGTGAATGGGAGCATAAGGTAGGTTTTTAAAATACTTTTCATAAACATTTTCCCCAAGAAAGGACTTAAACCCTTCGCATGTGTACAGCAGAGTCCATGTGTTAGGAGGCAGAGCCTCAACTCTGAGTGCCCTGTTTGAATGGCGCATTTCAAAGACTGATGTGCAATTGGTTCTCCTCTTTCAATGCTTGGGATTAGCGGAGACGCAGAACTGGAAACTGTCCACGGAATTAGGCTGTAAACTCTTGCCCTGCATCTGAATCCCAGCTGTTTCAACAGAGGAAGTGAACATTTACGTCTTCTTGTGAGAGGTAGGAGCAGACCTTGAAAATGATAAGTAAAATGAGGTGCAGAAGGCTCACTATGCCCACTGAACCACTGTCTGATTCCTCAGAAGCATGCTGTGTTTTTGGGCAGCTCTGACTGGAGCAGGACCCTGGGTGTTATGATAACGACGTTTAAAAGGGCGCTTCCTGCCACTGAGTCACCCTTATGTGCATCATCGGGCCCCCTCTGGTGACACATCTGCTCTTCGATGTCGGGGTCGCGCTGGGGCTCCTGCGCTGCCGTGGAGACCATCGGAGTGGTAAGGAGCCCAGCTCCGTTCAGCGCATCACGTCGCCATGGTAATGCGGACATGCTGCTCCTCCCCACCCCCTCAGCCAGCCCCCCTCGTTACTTTAACACCAGAGCTGCCAGCCTCGTTCTAACACTAGAATGGACATGACTTGAGTTTTGGATACATACATCTATTAAGAGAAAAACCATATTAACCTGATGTTTGGGGGTAAAACATTTTTTTTAAAGATTAAAAAGTATATAAATATAACAAAAAAATTAAATATAATTTAAAATTAATATAATCATATATATTTAGAATTATATTCAAATGTATTATTATTATTATTCTCCCAGGAACAGAGCTTTCCAACTATATCACACTGTGTCTGTGTCTATAATACTCTATAACAGCTCTAGGTCATGCTGTCACTTCCTCTCCGTTTCCCTGCAGCCCTGCAGACACGGCTCAGACCTGCCCAGTAAGCACTGAGGTCAACCGCTCCGTTTCTCTGCTCTTGTAAAGCAGGAGGGGAACAATTAACCCTCTCTCCCCTTCCAAAGCTCTCAACCCCCGGGAGAATAATACAGACCCTCCCCTGAAAGGCAGGGAGAGAACCACGTGCATTCTGCTCATTAAATCCCCAGCATCTCCCAGTGAGTCTCACTCAGTCTCACTCTCCACCAGCTGACCAGCCTTAACTCAGCCACGCCGGGTTTACCTTCATATGAGCCTAGCTAATATAATAATAATAACATATATGCCATTTAGCAGATGCTTTTATCCAAAGAGACTTACAGTAGTGAATGCATACATTTTTCAGTATATGTGGTCCCAGTGGGAATTGAACCCACAACCTAAACGCTGCCAACGCCGTGCTCTACCAACTGAGCCACAGAGAACCACTGACGTCTCCCCCTCAGTCCTCCTATGGTCCTGACTGTCACAGTTCCAACTTGCACAGCATCTTTCTGAGTGATGCTTCTGCACTGCGGGAATAGGTCATGTTTAAAATGTACACTGTACAAGGAACACTGGAGAGAGGCCTTTGACACGCAAAATATGCAACCTGAATCAAATTATGAGCGCCGACGGAATTTAATTACATAATGAGAGTTTAAGTACTGTTTGAAACGCTCCGCACGTTTAGGTCATGCACCCTTTCCCCCTCGGACTGCAGCTCGTTCCTCGCTGACTTTGAGGCGGGCCGGCTTCCAGGCGCTGCCCGAACTAGGCCCCAAAACCCAACCTCACCGTGAGCAAATAAACACTCAGTCAGTCAACCCCAGTCAACAAAGCTTAGAGAGAGGTGTCTGGTAATCGCGACCCCAACGCCCCCTCATGACAACGACGGCGGGCGTCTTCCGTCGGGCCGTCGAGCGAAGTTCAGCTCTACATGTTTATCAGGCCGTGAGGGTCTTAAGTGCTCTCCCATCAGCGCCATTAATCAACGCCGTGTACACCGGCTGCGTCTCCGCGGAGGGGCTGACCGTTGCCACTTCCGCGCGAGGGAAACGGCGGCCAAAAGAAATGCGCTCATCGCTCAGAGACGCCTCTGCTTTTATTCCCGAATTATGCAAGCGGCTGCAGCAGGAAGAGCCGCCGTACTGTACCGCACTGTACGCCTCGCCAAGGGCAGGGAGGGAAGGGTGAAGGCAGCCTGACTAAGCACGGTCTAAAGCAAGGTGAGGCACGTAGCGTATTCTAGAACCCTCCGACCTAAGAGGCACCACTATTGGACGCGAAAAACGGTCAGGCGCTAATTTTGTGAAAGAAATCCTGATTCTGACACTAATAGCCGCCTGGCGATGGCGCAGCTACGTCCTGCACTGCAGAATTTGTGTCTGCGTTTCCACCTGTAAAGGCCTCGGGCCTTCGCTGTTTTCTCATCTCCAGCTCCAGAAATACAATTGGCCACCATTACGGGGATTGGAGAAAGTAATATTCTGTGTATATATAGGAACATACGGAGAAAGTGCTAGGCTATGGCCGGGAACATCAGGAGGAACTGCTAGGCTAATAGAGGAATACATCTGGGTCAAACTCTGCCATCATTTCCCCACTTACAGCTCCAGCCTTGTGCACAGGTGTGCCCTGCTCCACAGAGCCGGTGATACTGCTCAGATACAGCACCACAGACACACACACACACACAGGGCTGTTTGACCCATGAAAACACACACCGCAAACACACAGGCACGACCACTCGCACGCACCCACACACTAACAAACAAACAAACAAACACATACGCAAACACACACACAAGCGCACACACCCACACACCAACGCATGGGTGCATTCACACGCACTGCACACACACACACACACACACACACCGCTTAGAGGCAAAGGTCAGAGGCAACACATGTTCAATTATTAAATGCCTTTGATGAAATATTGAGTGCTGGCCAGCCTGTGTCACCACATGACACAACAGACCGGGCGCTTTTGACTTCAATCTCAGAGGGCGAAACCAGAACCACACAAAGAGGTCAGAGAGCCAAAGGAGTCGATGGTTTCGAAGCGCTGGCTGGAGTCAGAGCGCAAGGTGTCCCGCCATAAGCTTATCCCCTGCTCTCTGGCTCCACAGCGCTGTCTCTGCTCCTGCCTACTGCTGCCTCCCGGCTGTGAGTGACAGCTCTGACAACCAATAAGCCTGGGTCTGCCCCCCCCATCCTATTCGCCGCCTCCTCCGCAGTGAGCCGAACGCGTGAAGACACCCGGCCGGAAGCTCAGGTGAGCCTCGACAACATGTGACATCCCTCCCTGTTTAATAAGGGGGCCATCGCTCTAGCCCCGGAGATTACATAACGGGACGACTCAGAGACAGAGGAGAGAGAGAGGAGGGAAAGTGCTCACTGCACGATGGGAGGGTTAAACCATTATGGATTCAATGAGACTGAGAGAACATGCAACAAATGCTAGCTTCTCCTTTCCCGAGTTCTTTTTTTAACTTGGGGTGAGTGCTGTATTATAAAGTCAAATTCATTTTTTATGTATATTTTGAAGGGGTTATTTTTAAAGTCAGGCCAGGGAGAACCTCTGTCAGAGGCCTTAAGCTGTTGTTGGGTACAGACAGGCCCAGAACAATTTTGAATGAAGGAATCCACAGGAAACTGCTTTGCTGATGCCAGACCATTCAGGCATGCTAGACACAGTGTATGATATGTAAAATGAAATACTGAAACTAAAATACTCTCCATTCTAAGTAAACCTAATATAAATATTCCGCAGCAAATGAGTGTTCACTGTACTTCAGAACCATTCAGAATCTGCCGTTTTCCTGAAGACCCAAGTGGCGGGATTGACCTGTTCTTTTTACGGCTCTGGATTGTTCTGTGCTCGACAACCTAGGTGACTAAGCCAAACCCAGGTAAGGCTATTAGGTAAACACAGGAGGAACAGGCTTCAGAATAACTTGAGGGCAAGTACGGGGGGTGTGTGTGGGCAACACTTAAAGTGTGGCCTGTGCTTGTTCTTTTCTCACTTGCCCGACACAAATATTTTTTTTTTCTCCTGGATGGAAATAATATCTATATTTTTAAATATATAGATAGCATATGTATTTATTTATAATTTTTTTAAATGCATTTACCCAGTTTTCTCCCAATTTGGGATGCCCAATCCTATTATAATCTGCATTCGCTGGAACCTCCACAGCTTCCATTTGAGGAGATGTTAGACAAGCACGTGCACTCCTCTGGAACACAAGTGGTGGCTATGTCAGCCACCACTTGTTTTCACACCGCAGTCTACAAGCTTAGCTTAGCTTGCACAGACCTGAGTCGGAGGAAGACATTTCATTCGCAGTTTTATATCCAGCAGATTGCAGGGTGCCTGATTGACCAGCAGGGGTCGCTGGTGTGCGACGGGCCACAAACAACCTCGCCAACTGAATCTCTCCCTCCTTGAGCAATGCTACCACCAATTAAGCATCGCGGTGTGGGGCTGCTGGCCGCAATCGGCACTGGCACGGTCTGGATTCGATACCAGACCGTGGGGCTCATCAACCTACTAGAACAGTGCCTTAACAGGATGAGCCACCCAGCAGCCACTTTTAATCGCCTTCCTTTTTGTAATGTTCAAGGTGCTAGGTGCATATTTAGAAGAAACATCAAGAATTTCTGAACACGACTGCTCATCCAGAACCATTTATGGCAGACATTCTTAAGATGAAAATGCTCAATCCCTGTTTTATTCATTGAAATAACATCATACTTTCTTTGAGTTACTTATGTGCCTGGCTCTGTACCTCGATTAAACATGTTTATTGGAAAATGCTCACAGGTTCGTTTAAATTAATATTGAAAATTGAGGTTGCTAAGCAATATAAATATCTCAAGGGCCAGGTGGAGATGGAGATGGCTCTTAAAATGTTTCCAGTAGTTTATTGTAATGTATTTTATGTAAATGCAAACTAAACTCTGCTACTTCTTGTTTTTAGCTTTAGAATTGAATGAATGCAGTTATGCAGCCCTCCTTGCTGTGCCAATACATACAGTGACTCTCCAGTTAAATAAGTGCTTGAGTAAACAAATATTATTTTGTGTTCTGCACTATTTGACACTGGCCCAGTGGGTCACTGGTTCAAATCCCATGACACTAAGGTACTGTTGTGGTTCCCTTAACAGCAGTAACGTGTAAGATTGTAAACCCTACAACTTATCCTGCTCAAAGGAGTCAGCTACTGTAAATGAAATCACAACAGGGTACTTATGCAGGTCCCACATAAGAATGCTGTGAATAGCACCGCACACACACACACAGCAAGACACACACACACACACACACACAGAAAAACACAAACACACACACACACACACACACACAGTTTGGGTGGGACGTTGATCACAGCCTAAAACTTCACATGACTCAGCACTCTCCGCCCACACTGACCACACAGAGCAGCAGCCTCACAGTTCTCCTGTAACTACAACAACCCCACAGTGTTGCTGTAACTACAGCAACCTCATAATGCTCCTGTAACTACAGCAACCTCACAGTGTTCCCGTAACTAGAGCAACCCCACAGTGTTCCTGTAACTACAGCAACCTCACAGTCCTCCTGTAACTACAGCAACCTCACAGTGTTGCTGTAACTACAGCAACCCCACAGTGTTGCTGTAACTACAGCAACCTCACAATGCTCCTGTAACTACAGCAACCTCACAGTGTTGCCATAACTAGAGCAACCCCACAGTGTTGCTGTAACTACAGCAACCTCACAATGCTCCTGTAACTACAGCAACCTCACAGTGTTCCTGTAACTACAACAATCCCACAGTGCTCCTGTAACTACAGCAACCTCACAGTGTTCCTGTAACTACAGCAACCTCACAGTGCTCCTGTAATGAGAGCAACCTCACAGTGTTCCTGTAACTACAGCAACCTCACAGTGCTCCTGTAATGAGAGCAACCTCACAGTGTTCCTGTAACTACAGCAACCTCACAGTCCTCCTGTAACTACAGCAACCTCACAGTGCTCCTGTAATGAGAGCAACCTCACAGTGTTCCTGTAACTACAGCAACCTCACAGTGTTCCTGTAACTACAGCAACCTCACAGTGCTCCTGTAACTACAGCAACCTCACAGTCCTCCTGTAACTACAGCAACCTCACAGTGCTCCTGTAATGAGAGCAACCTCACAGTGTTCCTGTAACTACAGCAACCTCACAGTCCTCCTGTAATGAGAGCAACCTCACAGTACTCCTGTAATGAGAGCAACCTCACAATGCTCCTGTAACTACAGCAACCTCACAGTGTTCCTGTAACTACAGCAACCTCACAGTGCTCCTGTAACTACAGCAACCTCACAATCCTCCTGTAACTACAGCAACCTCACAGTGCTCCTGTAATGAGAGCAACCTCACAGTGCTCCTGTAATGAGAGCAACCTCACAGTGTTCCTGTAACTACAGCAACCTCACAATGCTCCTGTAACTACAGCAACCTCACAGTCCTCCTGTAACTACAGCAACCTCACAGTGCTCCTGTAATGAGAGCAACCTCACAGTGCTCCTGTAATGAGAGCAACCTCACAGTGTTCCTGTAACTACAGCAACCTCACAATGCTCCTGTAACTACAGCAACCTCACAGTGCTCCTGTAACTACAGCAGCAGGGATGGACTCACTCAGGTGTGTGGGTAATACTATGAGCCTGGCCCCACAGGAATTACAATGAGAGGGAGAGGGAGAGGGGGGGAGAGAGAGAGAGAGAGAGGGAGAGAGGGGGTGGCAAAGGAGAGGGAGAGTGGGAGAGGGATAGAGAGGGGGAGAGGAAGAGAAGGGATGAGACAGGGAGAGATAATTGGAGAGAGAGAAGGTAATTCACTGGAATGTATAACGTCCTGGACAGTATTAGTAGGGTTGCCAACAGTCCAATACTTCAGCCAAAAAAGTGTCCTGCATTTTGCATTGCTGTTGAAAACCTAACAAATTCTGTTTGGTCTGTATGCTGAAAATTTAATTTGTTTGTTTAAAAAAAGCAGCATTAAATAACTTTGGCTACATCACTGGTGAACTCAGATACTGTTGAAAGTGATGTAGATTCCAGGAGTTCAGTGAATTTGGCCCTGAATTTGGCCATACTGTATGCCAAACAAAGTAAATCATTATTATAGGCACAGGTGTTGATATTTAGTATTTTATCCCATCTGATTTTGTTGTCAAAGTTATGAAATTAGAATAGAAATATGCCTTCAAGAAAGCATGTGCCTTCCAGAAAATATCTTGTTTTGTTCCAAATTGTGACATCATTTTTATCTGAAGACTGGCGGCAGGACGAGAGAGAGAGAGAGAGAGAGAGAGAGAGAGAGAGAGAGAGAGAGAGAGAGAGAGAGAGAGAGAGAGAGAGAGAGAGAGAGGGAGAGAAAGGGAGGGAGGAAGAGAGAAAGCATGGGTGCATATCTGCGGTACATCATGGCTCTCCACACGTCCTCCGCAGAGCTAATGGCATGATTAGCGATAATGCTACACCCAGCGTTTAATCGGAGAGGAGCGTGAGAGTGGACGGACAGCATCGCGGCCACTCTGTGCCACGGACTGCCGGGCGCGCGGAGATACCGCGCGGGCGCCCAGCGCCGCTCTCTCCACCTCTCTCCCCAGCGCAGCACAGGCCTCCTTCATTTAACTCCGACTCTGTCATTGTCACGCAGTGTCTGTGGCTACCACGCCGCCTGCCAAACAGCGGGGTGCCAATGCACGATCCTCAAAGCAGTGTCACGGCCAAACGCGGCAGAGACACAACAGGCCTTCCGATGTGAAATCACAGCCGCTACCCGCGTCGCCGTGGGGCTCAGGCCTGAGCCACAAAGCGGAGTCTAGAGACTCACCTTCGGCGGAGGAAGCGACTGTCACACTTTCATATTTATAGCGACGACGGCGGTACATTCAGGTCGTTTTGTAAACGCCGGAATGAACTTGGCCGCGTCTGAATTCCACACCGAAACTTCGGTAGGGTTCAGACTGAAACCCCTGAACCCACTCAAGATTTACATAAGTTAAGGGCAACTTTCAATTCAGGCTCACAATTTAATCAAGGTGTCACAGCATATTTCAAACACAGCATGACAAGTTCCCGAAACCACCTGATTGAAGGAAGTGATGTTTGTATTGAAACGTAGAATGTGACTTCTAGCAATTATCATTGCTAGAAGTCAGATGAAATACGGTACAAAGCACAAACCATAGTAACTGACGTTAAAATGCTTTCACGTTGAACCAAACAGAATTCCTGGGGTTCATGAGGTCATATAGGGTGCAGATGTGGGGTTTCCCTCACACTGTGTGTCACTCAGAAAAGGAGAGCCTTCATTCTTAAGTGGTTGTGATGTAATACATCTATGATATACAGTCACAAAAATATTCACAATTGTTTAGTGCTCCCTGTTTCAAAAGCTTCTCCCCAGCCTTTCAGAAATAATGCGTCGCAAATTTCCATAACATAGGTCTTATAAATAAATAAAACCAATTTAAGCCATGACAATTTCATGATAAATATTTCACAGTGTTATTTTTTATACATTACAAACTTCTGAATTGTTAATGCTCCCATCCAGAACTCTCGCTTCTCGCAAGGGGGCACAAGTTTCCAAACAACCTTTTTTGTTTCTTTGGTGCAGTCACAATCTTTGTGCACAAGTTTATGCATTTGGATGGGACAAATAATACCTGCCCTGGAGTCTTTGTACAAGTATGTCATCTTTGCTCCAGAGACACCAGGCCTTACTTTGCTGACAAACGGTGAGAGAGTTTGCTAAGAGCAAAAAAAACAACAACTTATCTCTGAACTGGCACAAACACAGTACATCTTCATAACCAACCCTTTTTGAAGGTGCCATCAACGAGACTTTGAACAGGAGTTTTGGATAAGTATTGATAGGCATACTGCAGTGAGGTGAGTACGATTCAGACATAGGAAACTATATATCGCTCAGTATAGCAATCAAGTAACTGGCTTCTTTGTCTTTAAATGGTGTGTATTTTATGCCTATCTGGAAAGTACTGACGGAGATCAGCACTGACTGAATAATGTGTCTTATTTTTGATCACTTCGCCACTGGTGTATGAGTTCCTTTGAGCAGTGAATGCTGACCAATGTTGTGCCACTCATTAATGAATGCAGAGATGTCAGAGAGGTCACACGTCAGGAAACAGAGGCCAGGCCATGACTGGTAGGTGACAGGAGCTCTTACGCAATTTCATTTGACCAAACTCACATCTTATGGGAACAACGGAATGAAAAAAAGACCAGAAAATCATCAGTCAGCACTATAAAATCGCGACCGCCGCATTTAACGCAACGTCATCCGTTAGTCATCCAATGTCATCCAATGATAATGCACTATAATCTCAGACAGAGTTATTTACTGTGACAAGATTCCTCAAGGGAAGAAAAAAAACCCCGCACAGACTCCAAAGAACAGACGGCGGTCGCCTTTTTTCTCTCCGGGCTCCGACGCGGTCGGCAGTAAATTTCACGGGAACGGCGTAGCCGGTCGCCGTCGCTGGGTACGTCGCGTCCCGCACGAGGCCCTGTGACGGTCAGAAGGGACGTTTCCATGGCCATAATCAACGGCCCTCCGGCGGGAAGACGATCCCGCTCCCGTGAAATACACGCGGTCTCCTCGGGCACATCAATAACCGTCCCACGGCCGTGCCCTGCGGCGATATGACGCCCACTGATTCACAACGTGGTTATAATACAATAAAACACAACGGCCCTGTGACGCTGCTCAGCGCACGGTAGATTGGAGCTCTTAAGAACTGGCTTTAAGTGAGCAGAAAGGCCGGCCTTCAATTACATCACTGTCAGTGGTCGCAGCCATATATCTCTCCCCCTCCCTCTGCCCGTGAGGGTAGAGGCGTGTATGTGGTGTCACCAGACAATAGCGGGTAACACTTACATTAACTCTATCTATATGCAAATGCATTCATGAGCACTGCATATGCGTGACATAATAGCTACATAGAGCATTATCATAGGTTCATAATAATCTCACCCTTCCCTCCGTCTGTGAGAGTAGAGACCTCTATGTGGTGTCATCAAACATCATATGGTAATGATTGACTCTATCTTTATAAAGCGCTACTAACGCATTAATAAGCACTACATAAGCATGACATATACAGCTACATCATTGCATTATTAAAGGTTTATAATGTCTAAAATAGCTTGTTATAGTGCATTTATGTCATAGAGTGCATAGCACACTCATACATGCAACATAAAGCATTCAAAAAGGATTTCTACGACCCATACATATTATACACAAATGCATATACAAAAGCTTGTATTATGGCACTACCTCTTGTAATTCCGTGTCACAGACTACATAACACTTTCATAAATGCAACATAAAGAATTCAGAATGGATTCATAAGACCTGTACATAAGAAATTAAAGTATGCATTTGGTAAATCGTTACCCATCCTGGAATACTGATCCAGGATCAGTGTCCCTGCTCTCACTGGACCTGGAGCACACATTCTCACAGATCTGGGGATCTTCACACATAGATGGCAGGTTCATACACTCTGTTCAACCAAGCACATAAGTCTCCTAAAATAGACACGCAAACACTTTTTTTTCTTGATAATATTTGTTGCTGTTTCCATCTTCATATGCGACAATGCAAATGCTGTAGCGGTAATATCCAAATTTAATTGTTGCCATTCCTGAAAATAGACCCAGGTAATATTTCCAAGCTCAGCATCTCACCTCTATTCAAAATCACCCAGCGTGCACTTTTAATAACACTTACACCGATCTCGTATTCTCATTATAACTGGGTAGACTTCCAGAAAAATAATGCCGCAGCTTTGATGAATTTAAGCTTTGTCCAACTAAACTGTGGGTAAAATACAGTGACGCACGCAGCCATTTTAATTTCAACCCAATGGCAATTCAACTGACAAGCCATGGCTTAAAATCAAATTGACTGCCTGACACAACATCATCTGACAAGCCACAGGTTGAAATTAAACCACACAACAGTGGCACTCTAGTGTGCTGGTTCCCAAACTCGGTCCTGGGGACATGCTGGTTCTTGCTCCAATCATAATTGCAACCTCTGAGTTGTAATTAGCTTTAATTGTTCTTAATTAGACAAGATTTACGTTCTTAATACCATATTATGTCAAAAAAGGCTATGCATGCTGTGAACAATAAATTACCCATTTTAACATCCCAGGACTTAGATTAACTAATACTCTCATTTTCTGTAATGTGCTATATGATGCATGATTCATTTAGAGAGAGGTTACCTTTTATAACTGATTAATTGACAGACAGGCAGGTGAAATTAGTCGGGTCCAAAATGCTCACCTGGTCTCTGAAACTACACCATCAATGGCAGAGCAAACGTTAATGAGCCAAGCCTGCGTTGAGTTTATGGAAAAAATTATGGTAGAACACACACATTTTCAACAAACTTAATTGATCAAGAGATTAGCTGTAACAAAAAAAAACTGCATACACAGTGGGTCCCCAGAACTGAGAACCCAACAGACTGGGAGAGAATTGTTCTTGAAACGGACAACAAATAAAGAGATTTGTCATTTAAGTCATGAATATTAAGGAATCCTAAACTGCAAAATAATTGAGAAGAGTGTACAAGTCTGTCAGAGTTGGTGGATAATCTTACAAAGCACTTCTTTGCACAGTGTGACATCCACTACATTAACACCACACAAACAATTCATTTCTAGAGAGCAAAACATCTACTAGCCACTTTGACGACTGATCGATCTGTTGGTTTTTATGCACCATTAAATGAACTTCCCTTTCCCACAAGCTTCACTATGTCCCCTCCCTATGCTTTTAATTGTGTGACTAAAAATAGTTTTGCATCAAACATGCAACTGATTTATCGAGTGCAAACCATCTACTAGCCACTTTGAAGATTGACCTATTGGCTTTTACACACCTTTCGCTCGGGAGAGCGCAAGGGCCAAATCTTTTTAACTCGCTCGAACAATAGACCCACCTTAGGTCACCCCTCAGGCCCACTGTGTCACATCCCCTCTTACAGTCCCAGTCCGCAGGTTGCCCCGGGCGACAGGCGCACATCTGACGCAGCCTCAGTTCACGCACTGACACCAGGGACCAAGGGACCCATCCGCGGGGTCATCCGCAGTGACACGCAATTTATAAAAACTCAGCCTTTTACTTAAAGGCCTGTGGTTTAAGACGCTTCGATTCGGGAAAGAGGCGCAGCGTATCTCATATTTTGCAACGTACTCATATTTTTGTTTTTCTGAAATTGTGCAATCTGATGATCGCCTGCTTTTGCTAATACACCAGTTACTGGTGTTGCCACGGAACATGAAGCCGTAATGTGGACGTCTTTGTTTCACTGCGCCTGCCTGGATCAGCATATACCCGTGATCCGATACGCTGCTTACACAGTGATGGATTCTTGTTTTAACTACTCAAATGTTTTGTTTGGGTGGAAATTCAAGCACCCCCTATTGTTTTTACACTTTTCATCAAAAGAGTGAAATGACCACGGGATAGGCGGGATTTAGCGCAGTCTTCACCCCGGTGTTGCTTTTTAAAAGCAATGCAAGGAGGTGGCAGAAGGGCATCCAGAGGTCATTCTGAGAAAATCAACAAGACTTTGGCTCAGAAACCACAGGCCTCTGCTGCTAGGGATCAGGTTTCACTGACTTGCTACTTTTGCAAGCAGTTCCAATGATGAGAATCTTGCGTTAACAGGGAAAATGGATATGCTAAAATAGATGACACCTTAGATTAACCCCCCCACCCCACCCCCGGCCCCTCCAAACCACTCTTAAAGGAAGTTTCAGCCAAAAACACTTTGGGCTCTGATGAGCCTCAGTCACTGATGAACATTAGCCTGACACTCCTCAGATGATGGCATTGATTTATGACACTTACCCCTTCACTGTCTCTTCAGGCCTGCTTCCTCCAACCCTCCCCCACACACACACACATTCACACACACACACAGACACCCACCACTCCCCCACCCCCCCCACAGACACACACATGCATATGTGCACACACACACACACACACACACACACACACACAGATAGAAAGGGTAAAAGAGAGGCCTTTTCTGTAGTTTAAATGGATGTATCTGCTGTGTCTGATGCTGGTCGGTGACAGGTGCCTGTCAGAGATGGTCTGTACAGACAGGTACCTGCACAGAACAATGATCGAGGAAGCCTTCAGTATGAGAGACAGTGAGCCAACAGCAAGCCCAAGAGAGGAACAAACAACTCTAATGCCTGCCGCTCATTAAATCCTAAGAATTCATGAGGCGTTTTACTTTTTAGATTTTTTTACTGCCGATGTATCACCATTCTGTGAGCAAAATATTTTTTTACTGCAAGACAACAGTATAACGAATAGAGAACTATGTGTTCTACCACAGTAATGGCAAGACCCCTAAATACCCACCACTATTTCACGTTTGGGCCTATTAGTAATTTGACTTGTGAAGTGACTCTGGGTAACATTTCCCCTCTGGGCTTATCGATCTGGAACATTCAGCAAAGCGCCATTTTGAGTCATGTGACTGAACCGCAATTGGAAGTCCTGCACAGTGACCGATATCTTTCCGAAAACTAGAGCAGCCACTCTGGCAAAAGCATAAGCACATTCTCGTCAGCAGTGAACCCTGCATTTGTTGCCGCATGATTAATAGGTTCATGTTCCCCCCACCGTTCCCAGATCCTAATTGCTTTTCCCAACATTCCGTTGGCTGGCAGGAAGCCAGCTCCTCCGGCTTATTCGGTCTCGCGCCTTTCATTTCATCCGCCTCCGTCGGCGTGTCGGCTGGCGAACGCGGCGAACACCCCTCGCCTCCATTGATCCCGCTGTACACGCCGACCGGGAGTTCAGTACGACAAGAAGGAACAAGGGGAACATCACACGAACGCTAATGCGACGGAGTCCGTCTCCTCCCATACACAGGTGAACGTTGCAGCCAGGCCACTATATTCCACGCTATTGTCGTGAAAATAGTGTGTATTATTTCCAATGTCCAAAGGGGAATGTCAGACTCTGTTATTGCTTTGTTTTTTTTACATTAATTTTTCAAATTTTCCCCTGTTTTTCTCCCAATTTGGTAGCCAATTACTCCCGCTGTGCTTAGTTCCATCCCCTCCCTCGTAGTTCAGTGCCGTAGCCCTGTGACCGGCAGTGACAAAGGCAGAAGCGCTGCTGGGCTGTCGACTGTAATTCCGGTACCCCAGAACCACTCCTGTGCACAGCGAACTGTGTCGGCTTCCCTCCCCCCTCCCTGGGGCGGACAGCCAATTGCCACCCCAATGGCACTCCCGACCAGAGCCGACTCTGGCGGGACGGGGAATCGAACCCCGGTCTCCTGTTATTGCTTTGTTTTGACATGCCCAGTAGATCGTGGTTCTAGTCCAGGATGGAAACAGCATTCAATCGCGCAATGAAGCAGAAACCGTTAGCTGTGACACAAACCTCACGTGGTCACAGACCCACCCAGAAGCCACTCTGCTGTTCTGCCGAGTCGAGTGTCGCACCACACACCATGCCCGCCGTCGATAACGGACAGCTTCTCAGAACGTTTATTTGGTTTTCGTATTGTGGGCCTCATTCACACACCAAATTAAAATGCTTCGTAATGCACAGGGGATCAAACGGACAACGGGTCAGCTTTCATAAATCAAGTTAAAACTACATAAATTACTCAAGAAACGCATTAAGACGATTCTAAAAATCAATAAAAACCTTCTTGGGGAAAATCGACCGGGCTGGCAGGATGAATGCTCGGGAGATTGTCAAACATGATAATTACTCATCTGCATTTAATTTCCCTCTCACAAAAAGAGGCCTTGAGTGAGATGTCCAGGGAACAGAGAGAGCTCCAAGATTTCTCTCTCTCCACACACACACACACACACACACACACACAATGAAACCGGGCAATGTACTAAGTCTTCACTATACAGCCTTACAGCCTTAAATTATTCAACCGTCTTGCGAATTAAAACACGATCTCTTCGTGTTTAAAACACAAATCGCGTTTTGGCTAAACCCCCCACGCGTGATGAATTGTACGAGGCAAGCATTGATTAGCCCTGTCTCTTTACAATTTAATACCACGCTGCACAGGACGCAGCAGATTCATAAACCGGAAGCCACAGAAACACTCTATTCCTGGCTGGCTGGTGTGCATGCAGGTTTTCCTCTCCACCAATTACCCTGGCTCAATTAGCTAATTGGGTGTATACGCCAACAGTGGTTTTTATGTGACATTTAGCAGATGCTTTTATCCAGAGCGACTTACAGTAGTGAAAGCATACATTTGTCAGTATATGTGGGCCCCAACCCGTAAACCTAAGCATCGTCGGCACCATGCTCTACCTACTGAGCTACACAGAACCACCATATATGGTTCACTCGTAGATCGCAGTGAAATGTTTCACTTCGGGACGCAAGGACAGTCTTCAGCTGTCATCCACGAGCTTAACAGGACATTTTGCTCAAATGTCTGATCGTGTAAACGACTGGTCTAATTAACGGCTGAGAGCAGAAGTCAGCGTGAAATCCAGGAACAGACACCGCCCCTCCTTGCCCACCCCAGGTCTACTCCCTCTGGCATATGCTCGTTATTAACATCAGGTTGCTGGGGTCGGTACCGCATCCTGAGTGTTTGAACAAAGACCTTTCTGGGGACAAAGGCTAATCATCCGTTTGGAAAAATATACTACCTAATTGCCACCCGTCTCCAATTACAAACACGCACTCCACCTGTGGCATTTTCGGCATTAGCCGCTTGCAATTAACAGAGAAGTGACTTCAGGACACACAATGCGCTTCACTGCACAGTAGATGGCACATCAGCCACTGTGAGCAACCGCTACATTCCCCAACGGGCCAGAATGTAGGACGACTGTTTTTTGGAAAACAAGCGCTCACCGAAGGCAATGCGAGACGAACGTGCGCGAGTCAAGATCGCTCCGTTCAAAAGACATTGAGAGAGCCGGCACCGAGGATCAGCTTCCACGTCTCTTTTCTGTTGCTATGCCAGCTTTTTTTTGTGAGGGCGCTATATTTAGATTCCCATTATTGCAAGATCTTTTCACGCATAACAACAAAGACGCGAAGAGGTGTTGCAGAAATGTGCCTCTCCTTTGGTCAGTTTTGCCGTCAGCAGGCAAAGTGGCCGGCTGGATTGCGTGACTACGACGAGGACTCACTGCATACTGACCGCCACTAACTCACAAACAGCCGTTTCATCGTTGCAGATAAAGGAAGTTCAATCAGAATGGCGGCTCCTGGATGGGGTATCCAACTGAAGCGTGGTTGTCAATGCAGCACATAATAAGACAGAAACATACAAATACATAATGACAAGAACAGGCCGTTTGGCCCATCTGAGTTTGTCATTTTCTAGTATTGTGACCGAGAGTCCTATAGCAAATCCTGGGTATGCTAACGCCAATCATGGTGGGTAGCCCAATGGGGGTGGGGTGCACAATTGACTATAATAATAATGATAACAATGGATTGCATTTATATAGTGTTCTTCATCCCATGATCTCAAAGCGCTTCATAGCGAAGGCAGGGTTCTAAGACTCACCACCAACAATGTCAGAACACAACTGTATCAAAGTAAAGACACAGCAAAAGACCATTTGTGAATTGTCCAACTGGATAATTGCTGGTCAAATGTAAAAACACATATTGTTATAAAACCCATATAACATAAAACTGCAATTTAACAAGCTATTCGGCTAGTGCTCGGAAGTATCCACCCAGTACTCACAGGTATTTGCAAATAAATATACAAGGGCACCCATAAATAAGATGTTTGGTGACGTTCATACTAAACCTGAAATATCACTGCTGCGTGACACATACTGTAGCTGTGCCTGAAAAAAATATATAGCCATCATCACCGGAGTGTCGCTTTAAATGTGAGCCCGTGGTTTCAGCGTCGCCCGCCGGATCCCGAGCGACTCCTACGACAGATGAATTAGTCACGGCCGTTGCGAGACCTCAACCTCAACTCGAATAGCGGCCGGTGACCTTGTCAGTCCGCCTTTGCGCGGCGTGGATTGTCACCTCCGTCACAGCGACCACCTCCGGGCGACCTGAACAGCTGCCACGGCCCCGTGGGTGATGCAGAGGCGGTGACAGGAGTGACGCTTTTCTCCTCTAACACCGACCTCTCCATTCCCCAGGGCGCTTTTAAAAGAGGGCGTCGGTGCCGGAGCCTGCCCGGCGGGTTACCCCGTGACAGCGCCACGTTTGCACAGATGCCCAGCCAGCAGCCGGACCACCCTGTACCCTTCTGGTGCCTTGAACTAAGCAGCGTTGAGCTTGGATGGGCAGACGTATGTTGCTGCTGCGAAGAGGTTATGGGTGGCCAGTCTTCCCTCCGGACCTAATAGAAGTCCAGTGCCCCAGCACTGTGACGGAGGCACCGTGCAATTCGCCGTTAAATCGCACGACATTCGTAACCGCTGTTGCGGCAGGCGTATTAACATGTGTCGTACTGCAACTGGTGGCTAAAGGCTGGCCACACGGATGCGAAAGAGACTTGTAGCGAACTTCGCTGTTGCTCTTCTGTTTTTCGGTTTCCTTTTTGTTCTTTGTGATGCCATCGGAAAAAAAGAGAGGGATCACTGCGCGTGTGGGATAAGAGAATAACGAGTGATTTTCTCCCTCACCTCCTCCCACAGAAACATGGCCGTGCGCAGACAGGACGGCCCCAGTCTGAGAGTCGATACGCACGTCTCTCAGAACCAGCGCCAAAGCAAGCCAGCTCTGGGATAGCTCTGGAGCGATGCAGACAAGCAAAAGCGCACTTCAGCTACAACCTACAATTAATCCCGTTTAACAGTTGACTTTGACGCGGCGATTCGGTCAAAAGCAAAGCTGAGGCCAGAGCAGAGGCCTCTGCGATGCCTGGCAGATTCGCTGTTGTAAACTTGTGCTGTACTTGTAGTCGGTTGGTAAGAGGCTTTATCTCTTGCTCCCTCTCTCTCCCCTTCCCCCTTCCTTCTATCCACCCCTTCTCTTTTTTCTCTCACTCTCTGTCCCCCCTTTCTGTTTCCTTCTCTCCCTCTCCCTCTCCCTCTCCCTCTCCCTCTCCCTCTCCCCTCTCTCTCTCTCTCTCCCTCTCCCTCTCTCTCCCTCTCTCTCTCTCTCTCTCTCTCTCTCTCTCCCTCTCTCTCTCTCTCTCTCTCTCTCTCTCTCAACTTCAAATAAAATAAGATGCTTTATTGGCACAACATATTTCAATATATTTCCAAAGCTTTACATAAACAAACATTACAACCAATCAACTACAGAACAGTACTGTAGAACAAAAATTCTGTTTTTCACCACAACGTGCACAGAAACGGTACCCTATTACTAATGATTAGTGATTTTGTTTTGTTGTGCCATCCCACTAGGTTATTCCACTGCCCCTCGGCAGGCCGATAGATATTGTGCTGCTAATTTGGTGTAGCTCCCTTTCTCTCCCAGAAGGATTTGTATTATTTCCAAATCAGTTAAATGGGAAAAAGATTCCCTTTGCCTTTTCATATTTTTTACAATTTAGAAGGAAGTACAGCTCTGTCTCAGCCTCCTGAAGTTGACAATGTGAGCATGGCCTGTCCTCTCTGGGCAGCCAGGTCTGCCTGTGACGGCCGGTTTCTATCGCCAGGCTGTGCTCACTGAGTCTGTACTTTGTCAGAATATCTCTTTGTTTGATGTTTTTCACTGTGGTCAGGTAGTCAGCCACAGTAAATTCTCTTTTTAGGGCCTGACAGCACTGTAATTTGCTTTGTGCTTTTGTGTGTGTTTTGTTTTGTTTGTGTGCTCCCTCTCTCTCTCCCTCCCCCTCTCCCTCTCCCCCTCTCTCTCTCTCCCTCCCTCTTTCTCTCCCTCTCTCTCAGCTTGCAGTAGGGTGTTGGGTCAAGTGTTCTTTTTAAAGCTGGGCCCTGTCTCCTGTGTTACAGGTAGAGCAGTGGCGCTATCTCACACTAGCGGCGCAGGCGGCAACACTGTGAGTTCAGAGCGGCCTGGCAGACAGAGTTCTCGAGATCGTCGCCAGCTTATCTGCACATACTTGTGTGTGTGTGTGTGTGTGTGTGTGTGTGTGTGTGTGTGTGTGCACTTGTATGAGTGTGTGCGCTTGTGTTTACATGTGTGTGTGTGTGTGTGTGTGTGTGTGTGTGTGTGTGTGTGCAAGCATGTATAATGTGTGTGTGTATGCATGCGTGTGTAAGTATGTGAGTGTGTGCATGTATGTACGTGTGTGTGTGTGTGTGTGCATTTGTGTGCATTTGTATACACATGTGTGTATGTGTGTGTGTGTGTGTGTGTGCATTTGTGAGCGTACACACATATACACATGTGTGTGTGTGTGTGTGTGTGCATTTGTGAGCGTGCACACATATACACATATGTGTGTACGTGTGTGTGTGTGTGTGTGTGTGTGTGTGTGTGTGTGTGTGTGTGTGTGTGTGCTGTACATGTGCATAGGAGGGGGGACTGAAGCCAGGTTGAAGCGAGTCGGGCTGATTCATGTTAAATCAATGGCCCTGTAAATCAGTGCGTACGCCGCGAGGCACAGAGAAGCGAGCCCGACACAGGAGAACGTCCCGCGAACAGAGAACAAGCGCTTGATTGAATCTGTGCATGTGCGGGTGCAGGGCAGTCACGTGACTCGTGAATGATAATTCACCCCTTTCAGTGCCCAGCCAGTGATCGGCTCATCTTCCCAGGGTCCGGCGGACCACAGTAGTGAGTATGGTCCACTTAGGGTGACATCTGTTGATGGTGGGGGGATCATATTCTTAATTTATTTTTTCATTTTATTTTATATGAGACATGGGACAGTGAGTCTCCTGCATCATCTGGTCACCCTCTGTCCTCGGGGGGTGCAAGGCAGATTTTCGGAATGACGGCTGTTTGTTTCACGTAATACGTGTTGCATTACATCAGTTACGCACCACCACCATTCATTGAATAACAATGTAGCTGTTCCTGATGTTATATCATTATAACATGTCTTATTATATAATATACAGGTGACTGCCAAGATAAAGGAAACACCTGAGTAAACGAAGGGTTCTGGCAGGTCTGTCATGGTGTGGGTTTAATTTTCTTGCCATGGTTTAGGTTCACTCAACCCCTTAGAGGGCAAGGGCACCGCCAACAAATACAACGCCATTCTGAGTGATCGCCTTCATCCTGTGGTGGAGCATTTATATCCTGATGCGAGTGGTCTCTTCCAATTAGATGTAGGGAAGACAGTGTTTACCAGCGCCATTAACAAAACACCAATTGACGGAATTTTTCACGAAAGAATGGTGTTGCATCCCTCCAGCAGAGTTCCAGACACGTGTAGAATCTATGCCAAGGCGCGCTAAAGCTGTTCTGGTGGCTCATGGTGGCCCAACGCCCTATCAAGACACTTTATGTTGGTGTTTCTTTTATTTTGGCAGTTACCTGTATATATATATATATATATATATATATATATATGTAGTATACATTATATAATTATATACTTATTCTAATGATAAATGATATACATAGGTTTGTTTACACTACGAGAAGAAGTGCGGCAGCTTTTATGCGCTGACGGCGAATGAAACACTTCCACAGGCATTGTTTTACACTAGCACAGCGTTTTTTTTCTGTGGGTATCGAAGTGTCGATGTCTCGTTTGGGTATCCAGTTTGTTCTTCTTTTTGGCAGCGAGCGCGCACTTTACTACAGACTAATAAAAACAAACCTGGAGAAAGAGCCCCGGCGACGATCTCACTCTCTCCTCTTCCACAGCAATAAAAAGATAATTGAGCAAAAAAAAAGATTGCACATCCTGACCTTCCACTTTTATCATCTACGGCGCACAGCAATTCATTGTATCAGCCTCGCGCCGTATAGGGCCAATATTACTCTCTTTTGTCAAAATGCTCAAGCAATTTTGAACCATCTCCCATTCTCCTTAACTGTGAAAATGCTAAACAGCTATGCACTAAACGAAAGGGGAACCGTTTGTGTTTGATGTTGCCATTTATGTGCACTCTTTGCTCACAAGAGTGCACCGATTCTGTCCCCTCTTTTCTCACCCCAATACGTAATCGCAGATTGGCCAAAGTGCCTTCACTCTTCATTTGCACTGGCCTGCGAGCCGGTGACTATTTTCCACACGCAGGGTTTTGTTTAAGTTTTCCTTTAAAGGAAGTAATGAAAACATCAGTGGCACCTACAGTACGTGGCATAGATGTAGGGGATTATCTTCTGTGTTATAATTAACAAATCACAGGTCAATGTATTTTTTGTTCATTCGCCCACTGAGAATTCTTGTTGATTTTGCAAGCTAGCTATTTCACAATTTATCTTGTCTCTGTATTTCAATGTCCAACTCTGAACTGGGAGTACTAGCAAGATCTCTAATTTTAAGGTAAACATTCACATCAGCCCCGAGTCCATGTTTTTCATTTTGAACAAAGGAGCATCTAGCATCAATTACAAGGATGATCAAAGTTCTGACGAGAAGGGTAGATCGTCATGCATGTCATAAGACCAGTAATTCACTGTGTGCGTTTTATATTCATTTACCTTTGTGTGCGTGGGTGTTCCTGCTACCAGGTGCGTTTATTCTATCACACCAGTGTTATTGCTTAATTAAAACTAGGCTCTAAATCGGTTGTACTTTCACACCTATTAACTTCCAACAGGAAACCTGAAGGGAATATCAAGCCAATCCATTTCGGTGTGATTGCTCTGCAGGGATAAAGTTCATTCAAAGCCCTCATATGGACGGCACGCAGCCGTAACCCGCATGGCACCCTTGCTCGGTGGTATTTGGGAGGTGTTGTACCGCGCTCTCACTGGCCATTTATCATAGTTCTGATTATTTTCGCACTCACCCTGTTGGCCCCCCTTGACAGCTCTGCGTATTGTCTGTTCCACGATCCTAAGAAAGGAGTTGATGTCCATCGAAGCCACTGCAGCCCCTCTCTCATTCGGTCTCAACAGTTCATTTTTCCACAGCCTCTTCCCCTTTAAATCCCCCTCACCATCATCACGGAACTCCGCCCCCTTTCCCATCCTGGCACGTCTCTGACCTCAGCTTTTGAATTTAGGGTGACCCCATGTCCCGCATTGGGCAGGACAGGCCCACATTTTGACTTTGAATTTACGGTAAACAGTGAGTCATTGTGACTCATTGTTCCACGCCCCGCAAACGTGGCTGGCAATGTCCGGCGTTTTTTTATTAAATAATAACATAACGGGTACGAATCTCCCATTCCTCCCCTCGCTCAACAATATCATCAGCATTTACTTCCTTGTTTTTCTATTCCTCCTTTCCCATCACCTTGCTTTTCCTGCATTCGGAGTGTTTGAATCTGGTCACCCTATCTGTATTGCAACAAAAAAAAACAAGTGGCAAATGATATATCGACAGCAGGTTCTAGCACTGCCAGTGTGGCCGTGAGAAGTAAAAAATGGGACTGTTTTAATTCTGTTCAGATAAAGTTAATGCACTGCACAGTAACCTAACATATACAGTATGTTAAATAAGAGGTTCAAAAACCTATTATTTACAGTATCACCAATCACCTTCCAAAGTCATCACCTCTACTATTAGACCTAGAGCTGGTGTAAATGTCTACACCATGACAGACTGTATCTGAATATTTAAGAACAGCACAAGCCGTGTCCAACCCTGGCTGGCTCATAAGGTCAGAGGATATCATGGCTTCTGTAGCTTGAAGCAGCTTGCTCTCCAAGTGCAGCCTGAATGCCTGGCAGTGGGGAAACCATTTTTAAATTCTTTGGTACTGCATGACATTGTCAGGAAATGAACCAACAACCTAATGGGGTTATAGTGGACACCTGTAGCCCAAGGCAACTTACAGCAGTGAGAACCAATCATAGAAAGATTATAGTGGTTACATTTACAGTAAAAGATTGAAGTGATTACATGCACGAGAACTAACACAGCGGCAAGCAAATTCAACTGCTGTTGCTCAAACAACCTTTCAGTCCTCGGTAGCAGATTTACTTAAAATATTTTAACTCTTTAGATGGCGGTAAGATGTGAAGCCACTCCTGCAGATCCCTGAGAATTTAGAACGAAACGTGTTATTGGCCAAATTGTATAATACCACAAAAGAATAATATTTCTTCTGAATACTGGCGGAAGTGGAGGTTTCTTTTAAAATGATAAGTAATCCGCAGGAATTGTACTGGTGTCTAAAGCAGTAAAGTATTTCAAATACACATCTGACCCTTATATGCTCAGTAGCAGAGAATGCAAAGGTCTTCGCCGGAGAAACCTCTGTGGCGCTTATTATGAAATCAACAAGGTTAGGGAGGAGAGGGCGCTGCTATTTATTTCACCGCACATTACGGAAAGACTAACACCATTTAAATGACGCAGAGCTCTCATTTTGTTTTCTGGCAGCAGCACGGCCAAAGACCGCCACTGCCTGGGTCCTTATCGTTTGTCCGTGGCATGTACTTGTGAAACGCAAGGCCACGGTCCCTTTGATGTCTGCCTACGCCGCGCGCCACGGAAACAAGACTGAAATGGAAACTGTCGTCAAGCAGTCAGGTAGTCATCCACCGGGCATGTGACCACATCTGATTGTCTGGCGCTTGCATTGGCGCCTTGTTTCCCCATCGCCACGGAGCCAGAGGTACTGAATGGAGAGTACTTGTGAAATGCTAAATGAGAATGTAACATAATTAGCAGGGCTGGAGTCACTTCCATTTCAATTGAGCCAATGCAGGAAATGAACTGAAATTAAATTAATGAACTGAACCTGTCAATTGATTTCCTGATTTGAAATGGAATTGGTCCCGACCCTGATAATTGGGCCAAGAAATATGTGATATTGTTTATTACTATGATGTCATAATCACAGAGGAGGGGACAGTTATTAGTTAGCAGGCTTATTAGTGCTGTAAATAAACAGCAGGAGTTTGCCGTAAACAGACTGTGAGCATGGAAACAGATAAGTGAGGAGAAGAAGAAAAGCAGTAAGCCTTCCCAAAGATCAGCGTAAAATGTTGACAAAGCTGTGTAAGAGCTATAATAAAAACGGAAGGCTACCAAGCCAAGGGTCTGCCAACGATGATGGATGAATCAGAAACTCTGGGACTAATATGATTTTCTCTCTCTCTCTCTCTCTCTCTCTCTCTCGCTCTCTCTCTCTATGTCTCTCTCTCCCCTCTCTCTCTCTCTCTCTCTCTCTGTCGCTCTGTCTCTCTATGTCTCTCTCTCCCTCCCTCTCTCTCTGTCTGTCTATCTCCCTATCTATTTCTCTCTCCCTCCTGCTCTCTCTCTCTCTCCCCCTCTCTCCTCCTTTGCCTCTCTCTTTTTTTAAACAAATCTGCCTGGAATCGTTCCACTGCTCCCAAACAGCGCTAAAACCCTGAGTGTAAAGTGAGGGATGCTGTGGTGTGCTGTGGTGTGGTGTGGTGCTGCCTTGCTGCAGTGCAGTAAAAAAAAAGAGGCAGGCCCGCACGCAAGCTCCAGAGAGCCTCCTGCTGCAAAGACACAGGCCTCAGGCCTGTCGAGAGACGTGGCTCTCAGCGTGCACCGAACGCCCCACACGCAGCGGAATGGGAGAACGCACACAGAACTCTGTGTACCAAACACCCCACGCGTCGTGCGGCGGAATGGGAGGGAGAACACACAGAACTCTGCCTGTACCAAACCCCCGTACCAAACACCCCACAAACACCCCACACGTAGCGGAATGGGAGAACGGAATGGGAGAACGCACACAGAACTCTGCGTGCACCAAACACCCCGCAACTCTGCCTGTACCAAACACCCCGCACGGAATGGGAGAACGCACACAGAACTCTGCCTGTACCAAACACCCCACACGTGGCTAGACACGCAGTGAGATTGATGATCACAAACATACACCCAAGTTCCTGTCCAAAATTCCTTGGGTTTTTTTAAATATTCTTTAAAGAAAGCAGTTGTGTATATCCTCTGAGGTCTCTATATATCTCTATATAATGTTGCATATCATTTGCTGGCTCAGCCTTTCCATGTGGCCTGTCGCACTCCCTCCTGCACACAGCTTCTGGCTGTAGTAGAATGAGAAGGCTGGCCTTCACTGCCCAAGGATTGAGGAGAAAGCACTCATGCAAACAACCAAAATTAAAGCCGATGAACTCCCACATCGGGTCTCCCGCCATAAGCACTGCTACACTAGCAAGGACAGTTGGGGTCAATTCTATTTCAATTCAGTTAATTCAGGAAAGGAATTGATGTTCAAATCATTGATTTAAACAATCCCCATAGGATATTATGGCCATTTTTCAAGTTATTTCCTAAAACAACTGAATTGAAATGGTATTGACACCAACCTTGTTAGCACTGTCATGTGACCAGGTCACTTCCTGTTTTCGGGGAAGAGCACATGGACTTACTCAGCCAACAGAGACCACCAACCGGCTTATATTACATTTACATTTTGCATTTTAAGCATTTAGCAGATGCTCTTATTGCTTATATAGCAATAACACAGCTGCATACTGTGTTATTCCATTGCCTTGTATTCTTCAACAGCAAAGGTGATTTCTGAGCATGGCACGTAAACAGACTACCTCCAATCTGTAGGTAAAATCTGTAGGCAAAATCACCTTTATATGCACAGTGGCTTGTACTCGATGGACATTTGTCTTTGACTCACAACCAAATGCAGTTGTTCATTTTGTTTTCTTCACAAACAGTAATAATGATTTGGCTTCGAGAGATCGAGGTTACAAAGAGGGGGCAGTCTCTCATCTCTGATTTGCAAGGGTAAATAAATATATAGGTTTTGTAAATCCATGACTTACACACTGAAAAAAGCTGTTCAAATGCAAATGATCACTATTGCAATTGCACGTGACTGAGGATAAATCCAGTATTGCCATAATAATCAGAATTGACAAATGGAGATCAACAAAGAATGGTGCAATGTTCTGCCATATCTGCAGGTTTAATAAGCCATTTGTTACATTATGTGTCCCTTTTACAGTTAACCAGGGCACATCGCAATTTGATTAGTTCTAAATATGGCTCCAAATTGATTCAAATGGACATGCTTATCAGTAAATTATTCCCTGTAGATAACCGCTGCTCTGCTCCGAAACCATATTACCACATGCATAAACACATTATTGATAATTCATCATTGTGTTATACAGGAGGCCCGATGTTTTGTTCGGACAGCACTGGAAGTATTCCATAAAATGTAATCACATTGGTATACTTTAGGTCTGAAGCCAGGAGGGGCAGGGTGGTGAGCAGCGAGAGCTAAGTCCTCTCTTTGGCCCAGGTCAGATGTTCCTCTTGCCTTCTATAGCCGAAAGAGAATTTCAGGACATCAGACAGTAGTGGGTACACATCCAGGCACACACACACACACATACCTGAGGCTAATTGGAAATCAGCCCAGGTTTTGTTTTTTGCCGTTATCAGGCCTGTCACAGGCCTCTTTGTGCACCAGGCCATATGTTACACGATTATTCACTGGGGATCCTTTCTCCTTTTTGGAAGATTGATCAGATTTGTGTCTCATCTAACCACCACCCAGCACCTGGCCACACTGATATAAGCCTAAATCAGTTAAGAAATCTATAAGCATACATATGTTACTTTTCACCGCACTCAAAATGTCTTTGATGAACTATGATTATGACAGATTTTTGACTTTAAAAAACCAAACACTCTGGTTTGACTCAAATTTGAAAACACTTCTGCAGATCCCTTGGAGTTTTCAGCGAAGCATGTTCTTGACCAAAACACACAATCGTATGAAATAATCATTTTGGTGAAAATGGATTAAAAAAATTGTCCGTAATCTGCAGGAATCTTACTGGTGTCTATAGGGTTAAATTATTCCGTATGATTATTTGAGCCAGGTCTGTGTGTGATCATTGGTGCTGGGCTGAGAGAGCTGGCCACAGACAGAGGTGTAACCTGTAACAAAGCCCCATCATGCTGCCTAGGGGGAACAGCACTGCAACCAGCCAAAGGGGACATGGCAGACAGTCAGTTCAGGCTCCATACAATGTCTTTTGATAGTGTTAAAGCGAGCAATTGTATCACTGCTGTTCTCTTCCTGCAGATTCCAGAACCTTACGTTGAACCCAAATGTGCTCTTACATTGTTAATAAATTCTCCAAATTTCTCTTGCAAAAAATTATTTTAATCTCAAGCAGACTTCCTGGTTAAATAAAAAAATTTAAATGTTCCAATGTGCCCCTACTAGAGAAAATATGTAGTGTGGAGCCATTTATTTCCAGAACGTCAGACCCTAATGAAATCTACTGTAATTATCTTGTACTCCAGTGGTGATATTTTAGTTAGGTTCATAAGGTCACCATCAATATATAGCATTATTTTACTAATGAAAGCAGTATGCAATTTCCTCATCATAACTGAAAACCTTGAGTGTGGATATTTTATGAATTTAGGTACTGAACTATCTTGATCTATGCACCCCTGTGGTGAAAAGACTGAAGTAATAGTACAGATATGTATATATACACACACACATATATACTATATATATATGCAGCTGAGAGCAGGCCATTAAGCCAATCTTAGCTCGTCTTTGCCAATATCTAAACAATAAAAAAATCTAACGAGCTGACCTAAAGTACAGACATGGTATCCACAGAAAGCTATGATGTGTGTCTGTTTATTTGCTTTTCCCAGCATGCCCGGCGCCTGTGTCAGGAGAAGAAAAGCTGGTGGCAAGTGGAAGTGCTGAAGCCTCGGGCCAGAAGCGAGCGCCAGTGATGACTGACTGCAACACCAAAGCGAGCGGGAGACGGAAACACGGGAAACACATTCCGCAGATGAAAGCCAATGACTGGGACCGAGAGCCAGCTTCATTCGAGCAGGGACCCAGCTTACAGCTAGGCGTTAGAGCACACGCTCACGATTCCCACAGCACTTACATTATTGCCCCTTCCAATAACATGTGGGGTTTTTTCTTGCACAGTTGTTACAGCATTGGGGTGACACTGCACAAGTTTAAAACGACATATTCAAGTCTTCCTACAGCCTAAACTACAGGCATAGTCAAGGAGTCTTTTGACTCTTCACAACAATTCCTTTTGGAAATGATATCCACAACTTCTCGATTGCTTCACTTCTCAGGCCTGAGTGTGGTGCCACCCACAGATCAAACTGTGTGAATCAGTGCAAATATTCTCCCGTTTCCACAAAAATACCCCAAAAACTAAAAACACGGAGGCTAAATATCAAAGATCGTCATGATTCACTGACCTTTAAATTGAGTACTCAATCAACTCAAATCGATCACACAGGAGAATCACACTGGTGTGTGCTAGTGGTTCTGTGTGGCTCAGTTGGTAGAGCACAGCATTGGCAACGCTCAGGCTGTGGGTTCAATCCCCACTAGGGCCACATATACTGAAAATGTATGCATTCACTACTGTAAGTCACTTTGGATAAAAGTGTCTGCTAAATGGCGTATATTATATTATATTATACTAGTACTTGGAATAAAAAAAACACTTTCAATTTCATCTGAAATTTCACTCCAGTATCTAAGAGGAAAGAGAGCGAGCCTCATCCCCGCTTGTTACAAAGCCGAACTCTGAGTCATGGCATTCGGGTGCCATGCTGAGAGAGATATCAACACACTGAGGTGTAACCCCCCCCCCTCCCCACGCCGCCTCAGGGGAATAGCAGCGTAAATGCTCAGAGTGCTCCTTCGCCACGGGAAAAGTTCACTTCAGATGTTCGAGTGCATGTTCCTTCAGATGTCTTTTGACGGTGTTACACCTGCCTTGTGGTCTTTAGCAAGGAGGCTTGACTTCTTGATAACAAACACTCAACTTTCTCATGAAAGCTCCCCATTATTGTGAATGCTCTCTCTTGCCTTTTCCCTGCCTGGAAGTTCCTAGGAGGGTACACAGTTTTCAGATAAAAATGGTGTCATAACTTGTAGCAAGACCTGATATTTTCTTGTCGGGATAAAAGGTATTGTAATTTCATGGTGAAGTAGATGACAACTAAATCAGATGGGATAAAATACTAAATATGAACAACTATGCCTATGATAATGATATACTTTGTTTGGCAGATCCCACAAAAGGGCCAAATTCATTGAATTCACAGAATCTACATCACTTTCAACAGTACCTGAGTTAACCAGTATTCATCAGTTATATGCACAGGAAGCTATCCTTTCCAATAAAGAACCCCCTCTCTCTCTCCACGTCGCTCTGTCCTCCTCTCTTTCTCTCTCCCCTCCTCTCTCTCTGTCTCTGTGTATCTCTCTCCCCCCCTCTCTCTGTCCATCTCCCTTCTCTCTCTCTCTCTCTCTCTCTCTCTCTGTCTCTCTCTCTCTCTCTCGCACTCTCCTTTGAATAAATCAGAGCATGGAACATTGTAGTTCTAAAAATGGCTGCAGCTCACAGTCCGTCATGTGACCGATACTCCAGTTCCCATGAAAGAGTGCCGAGATGTGTCATGTGACGAGACAGAACCCAGTTAAGCAGCTTTTGGAAAATGACAAAAAATCCCATGACCAGGAAACACAGAATGAGTCAATCTACCTTCCTAGTACCTTTCTGAAGCAGTCAGCTTTGAACATAGACTATTATGTTAACTTAATGTATATATTTTTTAAACTTTCCATTTTCTGTAGTCATTTATGATGACCCTATTGGGTTTAACTGGTCTCTTCAGATAAATAATAATAATTTGTGCAATTGCATACATAATTTTTTAACAAAATGTTGAAATAGTTGGTAGCAATACTCCCATGAATGAGATGAAACTGCAGAATCTCACTGCACAGGACATGCTTGAACTGATATGACTGCACATGCAGAATTTATTAACGTTCTACTACAGGTACAGTGAAAAATGACTGCTGGAAATATGAAGTGCTTTTTAGTGAAACCCAAGAGGAAAAAAAGATCCATCCCATCATTAAAAGACATGTCAGGAGCACTGTATCTTTTCATTCTTACACACAGAATGACAATGTTATTTTTCATCTTAATAAATCTTTAACATGGGAACAAGGGAAGGGCTGAAGCTATCTTATATGTTAGGCAGTACAGTGTTCCGATTGTTACCGTATGACTACAAATGACATCCATTTGCCACAAATATGTATTATTACTCAACAAAACAATGTGTTGGGAAAAAAAATATGTTGAAACTCAATTGTTAGGTATGGAAGCACAGAATTGGATTGGAAGAATTATAAGAGTTTAACAAAATACACACTACAAAAGTGTGCCCTCAAGTGACATAATTAAGCACACTGATGTAAGAAATTTTACAAATTTTACACACACATACATGTGCACACATCCACACACACGCACACATGCACACACACACACACACAGTGTACTATACAGGAAGCGAAGAAGTCGATAACTCATCAGCCGCACACCGGTCCTATACGTTTGTTTTACTGCTACAGAGAGAGCCTTTAGCATCGCTGCTCTTTCAACAGGCTTAACGAGCTCAGCCCTCGAGAGATCCCCATACACGCATCAATGCTACAACATGGCTGTGCCAATACCATCCCAGGGCCTATATAAAACCAGCCATGTGATGCTGGGCCTCACTTCTTTCAATCAAGATGTCAACATCATACGGGCATCCCAGCAAATTAAAGGCATGGGCTTGTGAGCACCGCAATCACATGCTATCTATGCTTTGCTACCATATGGCTGCCCTTCGAATGACATGTCTTCAGACACACCATTTCGGTAGCACTGGTATGGCCTAAACCTGTAGACCGGCAAAATAAAATGTATGCGCCATTGGGACTTTAATAACACATTGACGCTGGTTTTCTTGAGAGTTTAATTTAATGAAACACAAAATGTTCTGAGAAATAATAAGGAGCTATCAGAAGCTTTCACTCAAGGGGTTATGCCATTGCAGGAAAGGCTTTCATGCTGATTGGGCCAAAGATATATAAATCATATGAATTATTCAGCTGCTCTTGCCATTTAAAGGATAAAATAGGCCGTACTTGATAGCTCTAACACACACTTTCACTTGCTTCATTATATTTTCGTTTTGGCAGTATCTAGAATATGCGACCTTATTCGTCCCAAACACAAACATGGAATTATTTTCACCTTGTAGGTCGTTAGTCTTCACAAGAAAACAATAATACGAATATGAGAATAAGAATACATGAAATATCTTACTAATAATGCTGATATATTACGTTTAACACAAGATAAAGTCTATGACATAATTCAGAATTATTCAAAGGTTAAATGTATAATGACAATGGCAAATTGAGCATTAAAAATACCCTGCGCCTAAATTCAAGTTTTCTGCAGTGTAGACTGACAGCTCACATGACAACTATATTTTTAATTTGTGTGGCCTTTGCTCTGACTCACACAGCTGTGTTACGCTACGAGTGATCAGAAATAGCCTCTGTTGATCATCCTATTTGTTCTCTTGATTCTGAAAGGCCATAGCCTTCTCTCAGCATCCTCATTACACTTTATTGGGTCTTCATGCTGATTTAAACCTGGGCCCAATTACGCGTATTATGTGACCTTAAACCAAGCTGATTACAGCTGCGCTGCAGCTTCAATGAAGCACCAGTTCTGATACACCGTTCTGCAATCCTCCGCTTCCGAGGAGCAGCGTATGGCTTGCGCTGAAATCGTTAAGGCCATGGTCTCTGCGCATGTCGCTCGGTGTCTGTATAATTTGTACACAATGCGCGGAGTAAGCGTTTACAGCCACGTTTCCAGGTCACACCATGTCTATTAACACAGAGCACAGAACCGAGGCCACGTCCGGCATGCCAACTAGCCATGCCAAATAACCGACTGTCTCAGAATGTCATTCTCTCGAAAAGGCCTCTATGTCTGCAAATCAATTCTTGTGTAAGATAAATATTAACGGGTTAATTTGCCTTTGAAATAAATCCATTCAACAATTCTAAATGCCACACCCTGCGGTTCCCTGACAACAGTGTTAGGGAAGGTAAGAGCTGCTTTTCAATATAGGATTTAAAACATCATTGTGCAATGGGGGAAAGAGGATTTGAAGTCACATACCTTGCCCAAAACGAGGCAGGCCCGTTTTTTCCGTCGAGAGGGGATTTCCCCCAGCACTGATTAAAGCATGTTTCGGAAGTAGTCCAGGGAATCCCTTTTACATTTGAATCTGTCAAAAGGGCTCTCTCTAATGGGAACAGCTGCAGGTGGTGTCCCACTTGTAGACCAAATGAATTTGAGAAACAGAAGCCGGAGAGCTGAGATTGCATGTTTCCGGGTGATTCCGGATCGTTCAGGGCTCTTGGTCATTCATTTACTTCGAGGCTTGCAGAGCACATTCTGCAACTACTGAGATGCAGCGGGACACTAACAACTGTGTGCTAAGTGCGTGCCCTGTCAGGGATGGCTTTATGCACTTTGTGGTTCGGGACTGTTCTGGGATCGGCAATCTAGGTGACTTCAAAGCCAAACCCAGATAAGGCTATTAGGTAAACACGGAGGAACAGGCTTTAGAATAACTTGAGGGCAATACTGGGGGGGCAGCCCTTTATGACAATTCTAGTGTGCATGTGTGTGTATGTGTGGGTGTGTGTGTGACATGTCTTGTGTGGTTAAGTGATCCAAAATAAAAAATATATAAAAAATGATTTTTAATACTATTTTGTCTTAGTGCTTTAATTTACTAAACCAGCTCTTAATTTTAATCAGATTGATTGAGTTGTATATTTTGACTAACGTTGATCCACCAGATTGCTCTGCCTGTCAAAGAATTTGGTGCTTTAATTGACAACTAGCATCCTGTGTAATAATTATTCAATTAAGTCAATTAACATGTAGGACAAGTGAGGGGTTTTAACACGTAATACCACTTGTGTTCAGCATTCACAGTGCATGTAACTAAAAAAAAATATTCATCGCAAAAAAACAATGATACAAACCAGGGGTAGTCATTTAGCGGCTTGGAGCCTTAATTGGTGGCTCATGATAATTTTTCTATTTTACGTGTGCATACTACCAAATACAGCACATATCAAATACCAGTCATTTCAGAATAGTCACACTTCCCGAATAGAAAAGACAGTGTTTTGCCAACCCACTAGAAAATCTAGTGAGTAGATGGCAGTGTGATGTTCAGCCACTGTAGTAGTCAATAAAATTGCTGTGCGCTCTTTAGCGTTTTCTAAGTGGGAAGTAGCTAGACGGCTAAATCACGGTCGCACGAAACTTGCAGTGTGCATTCGTAATGGATCGATTTGTAGTCAAACAAAAACAGGAACAAAGGGACTAATGCACATCTGGACTGCCTTACCAGGACAGCCACGTCAAAGTACAAGTACTGCACGAGTCAAGCAGCAGCAGACACACTTTCGTTCATCAAAGCTTTAAGCAAGTTTGCTCTTCAAAAGGGGACAATTTGACAATTTCTTTAAGTTATACACTGTATTTGGAGTTTATTTGCCATTCAAAATATTATGCAAGTATTTCATGTCAGTGCAGCTCTCGTGATGATTGAGTTATGCTAATGTGGTTCCCTGGAAAAAAATGTGTGACCTCCCAGTGATATAAACCTCCATAAACTGCGATAATAAAATGATGTTAGCTTGGAAGCCATGAAGATAGTCCGGTAGAGATTTAACATTCATAGGTACTCATTTCACACTCACTGCATTTATGTAAATCATAATCGAAAACATAGAGTATTGCACCATTACTGCAGCCGCTGCTGTCGGCCGATTCAACTCTAACCTCTGCTGTTTGCCATTTATAAACCTTTTTTGGGGTATGTTGCCTCCTGTCTCCATCGCATGAAATATTCCTCTGACTTCCATTTGGAAAATCTCCTTAAATTGCGTTTGGGCCACATGCAGCCGTGGTTCAAGTGACCCCAGGAAGAGCTGTTGGTCGCAAACCTCCAGACCTCTATCAGCGGACTGAGGCGAGAACGCTGAACATCATGCCGTAGACTTACAAAACAACGAATGAGGATTTGCCTGCAAATCGCTGGATAATAGTTAAATTATATATTATATAATAGTATATTGCATCCAGCATATTAACTAAAAGACTGACAACTGAGTTAAATTACAGATTACCTTACATGTTACCTCATGTACCTAAAAGGACATACTTATTAATAGTACTAAAAAATACAACTATTTTAGTTTATAAACTGTTTATAAATATAGATACAGATATAAGAAATGTAATACTTTTGAATCCAGAGAGCCAAACAGACTAGAGAGCCGGAGGTAAGCATGACCAAATGAAGATGAACCTTGCAATGACCTCTCATTTACCAATAAAGGGCTGGAAAACAGGCCTGCTGGAGCTACAGATGGCCCACCTGGGGCAGCGCGACGGATGTTCCATTGCGTTACGCACCACCAGAGCTGTGCCGTATGACATCACATTCTGCACATTTACATTTACGGCATTTAGCAGACGCTCTTATCCGGAGCGACTTACAACAATTGCATTTAAACATGGCGAGATTAATCACGGTTAGTGCAAGAGATCAGTGTAGTAACGCTGCAATAGACATCATTGTTGGCAACTGCACTTCGTACCTATAAAACAGGGTCTGCCCAGAACCAAGACAACAGCCTAGACTTCCTCTGCAGTCCAAGGATGAGATTATCTCTCTCTCTCTATATATATATATATATATATATATATATATATTTATATATATATAGATAGATAGGCTCCGGATAACCTTTATCTGCCCTTTATCTTGTTCTTGCAGCAGTGGCAGCATGTCATCCTTTCTCACTTCCGTGTTCATGTCCTGGGATTTTAGTGCCGACGGGGATGGACGCAATGTGGTCGCCCTGCCCACAGCTTACCTGTAACTGAGCCGGCTACCAGGCTAGCGGGTTGAACTGGCATGGGTTAACACGACAAACAAGATGAATGAACCACCCCCAACCCAAACTACTGTAAGTGAACCAGACCGGTCCACTCTAAAATGGGGTGGCCCCGGGAAATCTCCTGGCCTGAACTGGAGTTGCTGCCATAAACCTAACGCTATGTTCTAACCAGTTAACCAGTCAGAGCCAGTTTACAGATGATCTTAGTTCAATGTTTCTTCCTCTACCCTGACAGGAGGCTGGAGAAGTGGCCACTAATGTAGCATAGTGCAATGACCCAGTTTAAGTGTATGGTACAATATTGATGTAAAGAAATGCCGCCTTACCTAGTGAGCTAACCCACCTTGTAGACAAAGCATAGCCTTCTTAATTAACATCTTTGTATTCTTTCTGCTGAAGGACATTTCACTGCTGGCACCATAACAAAAGCTAGCAATCCATACAATCAGTTTGGATACATTTTTATAGCTAAATAAAGGTTTCTTGCACGGAACAATGGAAAGGACGAGTGAAAGAAACAGACCACAGACCACATGGTACCCTTGGAACATAAAATCAGCATGAACGAGAGATGGTAGCTACATTAATTCAATCTCCCCTGTAGAACCCTGAGATGGTATCCCTGGCAAGCAGCTGGTTGCTGGCTCACTGCCTCACAGAAGAAGACATATTTCCTGCAGGTTGGAGGGACTTCAATAATGAGTGAACAAGGAAATCAGCAATCCTGCCAAAATAACGATCCAAGTTAGGTACCATGGAAAGTTTCCATTTTTGCTTTTTTATAAAAATCAAGAAAGATACATTAAATAAATATGATGATTCATTAAAATTATAAGCATGTCACTCTTCAGGTACAGTTAGTAATTTCATTATTAAGATGCCTCCGTTTATTATTTAGACAGTCGTGTAATAGACTAATATAATTTTATTTATTTTTTCCCACATAATCAAAAAGTATTTAATTAACTCCACATTTCCAAACAAAGTAAAAATGACAGTCTCTAATTGTCAACAGATGTCCAAATAGTAGGCTCCATCTTTGAATCTTGCGTTTCAGCTACTTTCAACACAGAATTAACTGTAATTGTTGACTTCCTGCTGATGTCTATTCCCACCCCTTTAATGATCATTGTAGTTTGTGCCCCTGCATTTTTCTCTGTTGGCAAATTAAACCAGATCACTGCACACTTAGGCCTAACTGCATTACTCAAACCCAAATCTACATGGATACTCAGGGCATCATTTTCACATTTGTATGCTCCAAGTACTCACAAAAGCCTTCTGCACACCTGAAACAAATGTATTTTAACCCTTTAGTGGTCCGCTCAACCATTTGTTAGAGCACATTGTGACTTTTGCCATTGCTTTTAGCCTTTGCCATTGCTTTTCCCTTTCTAAAGGGTTAAGACAGGAGCGTAGGAACGAGAAAAATATTACCATTTGCATAAAATAAAAATATCCCGCACACTGTCGTGCATGCTAAGTTCCAATTTACGTATGCGACGCTTTGGTCCAACAGACCTTCGTCTGGTATACAGCGAGCTAGCGGACTGAAAAGACATATAAGGTCATGTGATACATCAGTTGAGTAGCACAGTTGAGATGGCATCGTCACACAGATTATATCTTCTGTGTTTCAAGGTGATTCCACTGATCTCCAGGACTGTGACCCTCGTGAATAGTTTTGTTCTGGTTCTTTGATTTAGAATACAGCACCGATCGCGTTCATTTCTTAGACACGTAGGTCATAAACAACAATGGACATTAGTCTACTACTCTATGCTCAAACAGATAGAAACACCTTCTTGTCAGCATCAAGCTTCCACCCTACACCTTTAAAAAGAGGTCTTCCAATAGGTCAGTTCTATAGACTTGTCATTCTACTGAGGATTATCTAGAGCAGGGGTGTCCAAGTTCGGTCCTGGAGATCTACCGGGTGTGCAGGCTTTTGTTCCAGCCCTTCACTAACACACCTGATTTGAACATTCATTGCCTTGACGAGCAGTTGATTAGTGGAGTCAGGTGTGTTAGTGAAGGGATTCATGGAATCAGGTGTGTTAGTTAAGGGCTGGAACAAAAGACTGCACACCCAGTAGATCTCCAGGACCGAACTTGGGCACCCCTGATCTAGAGAAATCTGTTGAGATTAAATCCAAGTTTACCCAATGTGGATACCCCTCTGCCTTTGATTCTGCGCTGGAGAAATGCTGCGTTACTTAAAAAGAACAAGAGAGAAGAAAATAATTTTTCATTTCATATTTTTCAAAAATCATATTTGAACAAATCGATTTTCAAAAAGCATTATTGTCACCAGACGCTGAACTATGTGGAGTTTTTAAGGATCCTCCGTTAATTGTTTTTAAATGTGCAAACAATTTGAGAGACAAATCGGTCCATGCCAATTTTGTAATAGAAGGCGAAGTGAATACGAAAGCACTATTCGGAGGAACAGCCGCGATTACACGACATATCATCCTTACGCTTTTATGGCATTGAGAAAGTCCATCTACCACCTGGTGGGGTGGTGACTTAGACTTAATCCCAAAGCAGTGTGAAGTTTACTGGATTTATACTCCAGACACTTCACCCAGTGGGCCTCAATCGTCAAATGCTTGTATTAAATGCGATGCTCTGAAATACCATGTGACCGTTACGATTTATCGTGTCATGTTATTCATTTTTGCTCTCTTCTCATCAGCAATTAATTCTGTGCCGACATTTTCTCATTGAAGTCTTTTTGAATGTTGGTTGACGATTATTCTATCCTTGTATGTATATGGATGTATGGATGTTATATTTTGTACACGTGTGTCAGTCGTGTTTCCGGGATTCAACTGCTATCGGTAGAGGCTAGATGCCCCTCTTCCAGAGGACGGTCATCTGCGCTTGCATCGAGATGCGAGACGCTAGCGGACTGCAGGTTTGTTTCGGTTTTACAGTGGGCGTGACGTGACTCCTCAGAGCCTTTCAGCTGTTTTAGGTTTGCGTTATGTTTAGGATTACGGTTAGGATTAGGGTTAGGGTGCAGTAAACTTCAGATGAAGCGATGCGTGAAAACACAGCTGTAAGGCCCTGAAGAGTCAAACCTACAGGCCAACCGCATCTAGCATGCAGATGACCGTCCTCTGGAAGAGAGGCATCTAGCCTCTGCTAACTCCCATGGGCTCTTCCACTTGTTGACGTTAGCAGCTGATAAGGTGCGACTCAGCTAATTGGTCACATGACCTTTTATATGTTTTTCCGGTCCACTAATTTGCTGTTTGCCTGACAAAGATCTGTTGGACCGTAACGCTGCACAAACAAGTTGGAACTTGGCAAGCGCGATATGCTAAGTAGTTATAATAATATGTAATTAACATGGTGCAACACCCTACAATTTTGGATTGACAAAATACAATACATATTGCTGATCTACAACATTCTTCGAATTGTCTGTATTATGCAAGTCTTTATTAATTTATACACATTATAATGTAGGCTACTGCTTGTTGTCTTACTGTTACAGAAAGTATTACTGGTTCTTTTTTAAATATCGCTTACCAACAGCACTAGTACTCACCAGGAGGTAAGAGACACGAAAAGCCCGAAGTCAGCACTATGGAGTTATTAAAATGCACCGGTAATTTCGCATATCCCTCAATGGGCATTTTTTTCCTATCCACACCGGCTTCACAAGAAAGCCTTTCAGTAGGAAAGCGTTCTCGCCGCAGATATATGGACTTGATTAACTTAATTAACTGACGAGAGAGCGCCCTGCAAACACAAACCAGTCGCCCAGCGCTCTGGTTTTGATCGCAGCAAAAACATTCCCGCAGCCAAAGCTGAGGTGTGTTCGCGGCTGATTAACTCGCGCTCTTGTTTCAAGTGGGGCACCTCCGATTTCGCAACGTCAAAATGATCGGCCGACTTACACTTAGTCATGCTGCCATAATAAACCTTCGTTTCCGTCAATTAGACAGATAAGGAACAATTGCCATTCGGAGGAGTGCGTGTTCATCGATCGCGAGGCTCAAGAATTAGAACCCATTTTCCAGATCTAGTCAGAGAGGCGAGCAATAACCCAAACCGTTTGCCCCTACGATCCATAGTTTTGAATATGTGTTATTACTTTGTATGGAAAACCACATGAAATATAGTTTTAGTCCAATGCAAAGGATACATTTAAAATCTTTTTTAAGTTTTAGAAATGTGTTGTTTCATTGTGTTGATACTTTTCATTGTCTCAAAATGACCACCATTGACCAATCAAATTGCACCACCATGTCTACTACTCTGAGGTCTATTGCACTACCCAATAATCAATCATCCAACTGTATCCATAGTATGCCGTGAGCACACAAACTAATTCGGCTCTGACACAACATCTGATTGCACTGCTTTATTGGCACATGGAAAACTGCAACAAAGCAAAACTATTTAAACCCATGGCTGCAGGGAGGAAATTAGAATATTTAAATCACAGTTTATACACATATACAGTGCAAGTGCCAGCTGCCTTGACAATAACAGTCAACTGCATCAGAAGTGACTGCAGTCGTGTCAGGCAAAGGCACTTCAGTGGCCTAATCACACTAAGGGAGGAAGAGTGGAGATCAGGGCTGGGATGTGCAAAGCAGACAAGGAAAACTGATCCTAGATCAGTACTCATATTCTGAGATGCTTTGTATACTGGCCCCAGCCTTACATAGGCCATGTCTATGGCAGCATTCAGGATACATAATGGGCACAGCTCTGCAGTCATCCTCCTGTTTAGCAGGGGCATCAAAAGCAACACAGCCCTTTACACTGAACCATTCACGCACTGGCACACAGGATGACAAGCAGAATAATTACTCTAATGAAGCTATATAATGATACTAATACACAACTAATACTAATATAATGTTATATTCTTACAGGTCAAAATAAAGGAAAAACTTAAGTAAATGAGGGAAACAAAGTATATTGAAAGCAGGTGCTTCCACACAGCTGTGTTTCATGAGTTAATTAAGCAATTAATATCCCATCATGCTTAGGGTCATGTATAAAAAGGCTGGGCAGGCCCAGTTGTACATTATTTTGCCTACCATGGCTAGAAGAAGAGATCTCAGTGACTTTGAAAGAGGGGTGATTGTTAGAATATGTTTGGCAGGAGCTTCAATGACAAAGACAGCTCAACTTGCTGATGTTTGAATTATTGCAAGGAACAGTGGCTAAGGTGATGTTGGCATGGAATTCTGAGGGAAAGACATTATCAACTAGAGGCAATTGTGACTGAGAGTGCGTACTCCTCGATCGTGATGTTCATGCATTATTTTGAGATGCAAAACAAAACAGAGAAGCAATTCTGAATCAGTTGACTGCAAATATCAATCTAGGACCTGAGCAGGCAGTTTCATCAAGAACAGTCCACTGAGAACTTCACAGAGAGGACAGCATAAACCCCTTATTACAGCTAAAAAGGCATGTTTGCAAGTAAAGTGATGAAAAGAATACAGGCAGTGGTCTACTGAGCAGTGGAAAAAAGCCATATGGTCAGATGAGTCAACCTTCACCCTGTTCTCAACAAGCGAACAAGTGCATGTGTTTGGCATATGCCAAAATAAACCTACAGGCCAGAGTGCTTGTTTCCCATGGTAAAGGGTTCTGGCACCTCTCATGATGTAAGGTGCATTTTCCTGGCTTGGTTTACGTCCACTCCACCCCTTAGAGGGCAAGGTAAATGGCAATAAATACAAAGCCATTCTGAATGATCACCTTCATTCTATGGTGAAGCATTTTTATCCCGATGAGAGTAGTCTCTTCCAGGATGATAATGCCCCCATCCACAGGGCACGAGTGGTCCCTGAATGGTTTGATGAGCATGAAAATGATGTAAACCATATCCCATGGCCATCTCAGTCACCAGATCTCAATCCAATTGAACACTTACGGGAGATTCTGGAGCAGAGCTTGAGACAGCATTTTCCACCACCATCAACAAAACACCAAATGATGGAATGTATTGTGGAAGGATGGTGCTACTCCCTCCAATACAGTTCCAGACACTGGTAGAATCTATGCCAAGGCGCAATGAAGCTCTTCTGGCGGCTTGTGGTGGCCCAACGCCCTATGAAGACAGTTTATGTTGGTGTTTCCTTTATTTTGGCAGTTTATTTTGTATATTATTGCATATAATATTATTTATTTACAAAGTGATTTTCAAGAAGTGTGCTCAAAATGGTTCCCAACAAGTACGAGAAGAAAAGTTTTAAAAGTCGGACAAACAAAACCAAAGTAGGCTCCATTGGATCCACCCAGCCAGTCACTGAATCCCCTAAAATGGCAGCGATTGATTGCCACTACCGGGTGAGTACAGATAACCGGTAAGTATGGGGTCTGAACAGGCAGGGCGTGCAACACAGGTTTAGTGTGCATTATGAAGATAACAGTCAACAGTCAACCAAATGAATAAATCTGTCCATTAAATATTTTCAGAGCAAATAAATTACAGGGTCTGTGTCCTTTGTTTTGACCAGGTTTTTATTTTTTTATTTTTGTATTCCCTTTCCACTTTCCCAAGTCTCTAACACATTGATTCACAGCTAAGAGATGATTTACCACGCACAGCAAGACCAGACGAGCCTCTGGAGCGCGCGGCGTTCCCCCGGCGCCGGAGAGACCTGCAGTCCGCAGTGGGTCGCCTGACGGCTCTTGTTGCTCTGAGGGAAAGCCAAGTCCCCCCCCCCGCTGCATTTTCACCTGCAGAGCATCACCTCACAGAGGTCTAGCGTTCTGCGCCGCTCATTTGCATAAGAAACAGCTCCATGGCAACCTTCCACCCGTATCTCTCTCGGACAGAGCGGAGCGTTCTCTTTCGCGGCACGCTAAACCCGCTTCGCGTGTCTCGGAATCCACTTTCCAGGAAGCAGGGGCAGTCTCGCTACGACTGCTACATTAATGCCTGTGATTTGGCAATCTCTATGGAGCTATCTGCTGTGTGGATACACAAGGCTAAAGAGGACAATACACACTTGGAAAATAAGATGCATCTGTTCTGGCTGATCTGCTTGTATTATCTGCTTTTATTTTGTCATATGTAGACCTATGTTTTGAATATGTGCCACGGGGGCAGGGGGGATCAACACTTAGAGGGTAATATAAGGTAATAACTTCCTGTCTTTTGTACCGATGTCCCAATAACAATAGATGATAACAAATTCTAATTGAGCCCACTGTAGGCCAGGGGGCCTTCTCTTGTTTTAGGCTGTGCAAAATTGTGCCAGTCCTAGAGTTAAGTGATAGACAGTGCACGTAGGAGTTGAATGTTTTGAATTTTCCTGACTGCGGTGACAAGGGGATAGGTCTTAATTAAGCCATGTGGGTGTTCTTGCTGAGACGTTATTCGCAACTCGCAGATCATATCTTGTATAGCTTAATATTCTAAGGGTCTGCTCAGTAATGATTTAGCCTGAAGTAGGACTTAAAACTCTGACCAGAAGCCAGTTCATTTTTCACACAGATTGTGTCAGTAATGAAAGCATGTCAATAATACCCTTGATCTAGATATGTGTAGTGTTAACTGTGCAGAAGCCATGTACCATATACAATATATGTGCCCATGAAAAACACTGCAGTATTGTACTAAATCGACTCTTAAACCACACATTTGGCTAGGGAATGCCATGTGAATGATCACAATTGAGTATGAAGAAAACTTATTTGAGGTTATCCACACCATGGTACAGTGAAGATATACTGTATTTACACACTTTGTTTACTATGGATTCAGTCGATACTTCTGGCACAACTGAAGTCATATTATTATAACAATCCAGATCATACCAAATAATGGTTTTGGATTTAGGGGGCAATTGTCTTGCATTAATTTTGATGGAATATTTTATTTCTGTGGATTCCGGGTTTAATGTAACAATAAAGTGGTAAAGATGAGAAAAAAGTAGCACATGAAAAAATGAGAAGGCTGAATACACTTGCCCCGTTTAAAGAAATATACACAAATCTCTGAAAGTTGAAGAATTTCATATTATAAGCCTTTCCAATATGTAGCCCGTTTCAAAGTAACCACATTACACAGTTTTGGTACTGTCGTTATGTGTTATTTCACTGCATACGGTCTCATGCATGATTAATGACCCCCTTCAGAGAAAATGCATCGTGGGTCAATTGGAATCTACACCTGAGTTTCTGCGGTGGCAAAAAATGTAACACAGTCTTCCGCAATCAACGCCTTTCTTCTCCAGCGTATGCATCAACCATCCATCAAATTCATTCATAATTTCCCTATTCGAGAACTCCATCATATTTCTCGCATGACTTCATTAAGAAAGCTATTGCATCAATGCATGTGCATTTCAGTAATCACTGTGGAACTTTTGGATTGTAAGGAAATACGCGATGGTAGGGGCCTCATTGTCGGGTAATGGATCATTCATTTGCGTCTGTAATCACCCCTTATTGTTCATGTATTTCTTGAATTGTATCGCCATGCTGTTAGTAGGTGACAGGGTGAAATAGTACAATTAAAATGTATTTGACAACGAAATACATTTTAGGTGTAGGTAAAATTCAAGTGATAACTGCTGTACGCGAACACGGTGATACAGGATACACCAGAAAACCACATCACTGTGCATGCAGCGCATTCTGTAGAATGGCTGAAACATCTCATCACATTCTTATAAGGGCTTACTACACATAATATATAGTATATTTATATGAATAAACATACAGTACAGCTTTGGTTCTTTATTCAAGAAGCCTATACCGGCTGGTATCTTTGCACCCAAGCTCATAATTTCCTAATTTAATTAATCATATGCATTTTTTTATTTTTTTATCTCACCCAGACTTTAGCACTCTCCTTTTCTTTCATTAAAGTTCTCACTTCCAAGACGTGCTATGAAGAATCTGATGGACTTCAGCTCAATCTTAGGCTGCTGAAAACAGGATTGAGCCTTATTTACATCTCAAAATAACAGTACATTTGTAGAGGTGATTACCCTCGATGTAAATCAAGTCTTTACATCCTTGTCTTACGTAATAATTAGGTATCATGTATCAAAACTGGTTTAGTTCTGTTTTTAGCGTTGTATTTTAGACTGTTGTCTGTTTGTTTGCTTCCTCGATTGCTGTAGTACCACATAAAAGTCTGATAAACTGATCTTAATCTGGATTAACCCAATCAAAATAAAAAAGTTCAAACAAAAAAAAAGAAGATTCACTGAAAAAATAAAGTCATGCACAAACGGGAGAAGACATGCAGGATGCACCAGGGATCACACAGACCTATTTTATGAGAAGATAATGAAGCAACTATGATTTTATCTAGTTACTGTCCTAGAGAGCAGCGATTTGGGACTACTGAGCACTGAGACTCAGAGACCCAATCCTGTGGCGTGGGTAGTGATGTAGGCGCAAACCAGTTATCCCTGTGACTGCAGGATGAGAAAAGAATAGGCCTACATGTGTTTCACGGCAAGGGAACAGAACTTAAAAGCAATCGATTGCACACTCACATAAAATGGAATGGAGACGCATGTTTTTGACTTCACCATGAGAAAATATGTAAATATTTAAATGTGAATATGCCCAACTGATATACTGATCGAGTCTATCACTGACACATGAAAATATTGTAACATAAAAACTTTCCTGACATTAAATGTAATATGCTTTAAGGATTGAACTATTCTGTTTCATATATCTAGCTTGAAAGTGCAAGACATTAGTTTATTGGCTTGGTCAAATTTCAGTGGTGCTGTGCAGGTAAGATAACAAAAACATAGCAAAGATGCTTTATGACTGCAACTTTTACTTCATAAATATTTGTATCCTACGTTATAAGCATGTTGTTGTACTTTCTCGCAGCTATGCTAATTTGGATTAGAAAAACAAAGTTTTTCAATCTTATGTCTTTGTGAAATTAATTGCAAACAATCAGTTCCCTCTTCCTTCTGACAGAGAGGAAACCTGAATTTACCTCACAGCTCGAGGGCAAACAGGAGCAATCTCTATGAGGTGCATGACCCTGTCAAGACTTTGTCCCAGACAGGCAAACATTCGTTTACAAAGCCTTCTGAAACTGCCATCTGTGTGCCTCCCTTTAAACAGCACCACTTTTCGACTCTGGACACTTTCCTGCCCTAAAAACGCAGCCTGACAAGGCATTTATTCAGAGCATTAGTGCATGCTGCGTGTGTTTTTAACCACGTGATCGGTGCAACATGTGACACAATTAAAGTCTCTCGTGGGTATGCTGCTGTACTCACCTCGAGTAAATGTCGTCTCCCTGGTGATTATGCTATGGGCTAGGGCCGCACTGTTCTGACTTCACTATCCGCTTATGCTCGTAGTGTAACCCAGTTATGGAAAGCACTATAAGCCTTAATGTTTTCCAACTTTTTTTGCAAAACACAAGATCAAAATATGATTTTAGTCATAGTCTACCCATGCAGATATGTCTCTACCTTCATGGTATCATTTTGATAAGCACTGTGCCCCAACTACTACTTTGTTGACGTCTGAGCGTGACCTGACGTCTGGAAACTGATTCTTTGAGGGGGGGATAATGTTCATGTCCAGACATACTGGGCGACTGAATGCTGGTTGTTGTTTTCCTGGTTGAGCCACACTGAGGCGTGTATCTGTTGTAGCAATGAATAAGCGTTAACTATAAAATGAATCATGCTGAACCGTAAAAATAGTGAGTCACAATGAGCGTCGTTATCCCCATATTACAAGGAGCTGACACACAGGTTTCCGCATCCATAGCGCAAATACCCCCAACACCGCATTGAGTGATACATTTTGAATAATGTTAAATAAATGTAACCTGCACCTCTTTCGGACACCTTTAATGCTGACGTGGTGACTGTAACAACGAACACGCCACGATGACGTTATCGAAACGATATTTTACAATATACAGCATCGGTTTAATCGTCCCCTCGAGTGCTACTTCTGGAAGTTAGCTGTTTTGCTGCAGCCCATTTCTTCTAGGGGAGGTCCTACGGTAATCCTGGTTTCTACACCGTCGCGTCTGTACTACAATAATCGCCCTATCGTTTCATCCGAATGCGCCATTTCAATTGAGACTTTTTGCTTCAATTTTGATATTGAAGTTCTAAAATACTATGGGTGGACTATAAATGAAACGGTCGTCGGTCGTCAACCAGTGCGTTGCTGGTGAAGCAAAAAGGCATGATCTACTACACTGCAGTGCCAGCGTCGGAGACAGAAGCAGGGCTTTTTCTACCCCATGACTGTCAAACACATCAACTTAAGACACCCTTGCATCACACTTCCGCAACAAATATTCATCACAACAACCTGTTTGAGGAAAATAAACGAAAAATGTCGAAAAGATTGTGTTGTAAAAGACTGGCTAAGAAATATTCACTTTTACGCATCCGATCTATCCGTGGCTTAGAAATGCAGATGTGTAAGAAAGGGGTTTCTAAAACATCAATCATCTAAGTGAATTCCACGAACTGCGGATCTAGAAAGCGGACTCGCAGATATTTACATATTGCCTAGACTAAAGCCGAGTCTGTAGAAATGTATACATCAGAGGGCAATATGGATCAAACACGATTTGCTTGATGCCTTCCCTTGATGCATTTGCAAGGAATGTAATCGTGTAAAAAAAAATGAACTAATGGTGTTGGATTGATCTTACAGTCAGCTCCCTCTGAAACACAAACCGAGAAGTGTTGCAGAGCAAAAAAAATGCTGCTGCAGCAACCCAGAAATATAAACGCCGTATAAGGAGAAACCGCATTAAAATACAAGGCACATGGACATCTTACAGATGTCGCCATTACATTTAAAAGGTGTCATGCTACTGTAGGCTACGACCGAACCACGTAGGAAAAAAGTTGAAAGCGGCACGGTGAACCAAGCTTTTGTGTTGCGGGGCTTTTCCGCTTTGGCGTTTAACGGTGAGTCCTGCCTGGCTCGCGAGCGGCGGCACCACGGGATAACTTATTCCCCCGTTCCCTCGGCATTCACTTGCTGCACAAACATGATCAACACCATCACCATAAACAATGTCTAACAGTGCAGTCGGTGGGAAAGAATCAACGCACTAGGGCTTACCACTTGGGTTCTTGTTTTTCTTAAGACTCTTGCCACAAAGACACTGCAGCATATGCGTTCCTTTACTGAAAATGTTCCAAAGAAACCACATTGATTTGGGCGAAGAGCAATCCAGCAGCCTAGACACCCAGATAAAGAAGAGATCCTTGCGGTTGCATAATAACACAATTGAATCAGTTCTCCGGGACAGGGCTACCAATTGTACCATAGAACAAAAATATGTAATTTCCCAGTCTTCTGCGTTTTCGTTCACGTGGTAAAATGTTTTGTTGGACCTCTGAATGAAGATATTTTTTCCCGGCCACGCAAAATTATGATGCCACCCCAGGTTGTCGGTAATAAAAATATATACTCTATAAATTGCATGTGTCGCACAGGAGGAGATGTGAAGCAGGTAAACAAACAGAACTAATGGGAAAACTGTAAAACAGGGATGATATCCGGAGATAAAACCATTGCCTTTTCAGTTCATCAGTCTGAAGACGGGTGGATCTGTACAGCATCGAAAGCCAGGAGAGGATGCATCCTATGCAGAGACTGCAACGGTCGCCCCAACAAAACATATAGCCAAATCAAGTCAGTTCAATTAGACCTGCACATTGCTGAGATCAATTTCCAACAGCCCCTTCCTTCATTGTTTAAAAAAAACAGGAGTGGGATAAGCAGAGGTGTTATGCTCCTGTAAGACTTCGAATGTGTATCCTAACGCGCGTTGCCGTTGCTCTCGACTCTTTTCTTTCCGTTCTTTTAATTGTTTACCAAATACATCACTGACATTCGCCGTGTCTTCCGTGAGTATAGCGCGTCCAGAAATATATTTGCATGTGTTTCGCTTCGCCTTCGTTCTGTGCGTTAGGAAATACAGGGGAGGAGGAGGGGTTGAGTTGAAAGATTGGCTTTCCATTACGTGAACACGTGGTTTGAGCACCGTCACAAATGAGACGTTTTCGGTTTTTCGGGCGATGAAACATTGTCATAAAGCTGGTGAATGACCGAGTGAGAGGTGCAAGTTTTGTTTTTTTAGATAATCGCCTCTTTACAAAAACCTTGTCTGAATTTTAAAAGACTGCGGTGCAGCTACCGCATGCTTCTGGTGGCTTAACAGTCGTTTTACTTCAATCGGGTTGTGCAGAGCTTGGACGTAGGCACTGTGTGCTTAACGAATTACCTGCGTCAAACTCTGAGGTAATTGCACTGAGTCGGTGTGGAAATAATAGGGAAGGGGGGGTGTATCCATTGAATTATACGTTATCTCATAAATCAACAAGTTCCTCGCTTCATTGTTTTGTTTAGGGTTACGCGCATATCTTTTCTGATGACCGTTTTCTGTACTGTTCTCCACCAGAACGCAACTCACCTGCGATAACCGCAGGCGTTTTAAGCATTCAACAGCAAAACCACCCGGCATTGGATGCAGTGTACACAACATGCAGGCAGCAATGTATGCTGTAAACGCAAACCGGAACGTAGAGTCGTTAGAAGTTGTCCGTTAATCAAGATCAAGTCATATTTGTTTCGACGACTATTTATTTCGGCTAAATATCCTCTGGAAAACTTAACGCTTCGAGGTCGCGTAGACTAAAGGTAGTCTTGGAAGGTCAATTTAAACGTGACCTGAAATTTTACCCTCCCCCTTTTCTCAGTAGGCGCCTTATTAAGAAATGCGTTATAGATGCACACCTCGAGACAGAACATCTTATTGTTGAAGCCCCCTGCACATTTCAGAACATGATACATAACTTGCAGTTTACAAATAAACTGTTTCTGGAATGTGGAGTTAGTAAGGACTTAAATCAAGCATAGGCTACGACAAGGTTTGCAGGCCAACCACTTTGTAATAAGTCTAGGGCATCCTTGGATACCCGGAGAACTTTGACAAATTGACCAGTTTACACATTTCGGCAAGTTTGAATTACAATAACACCGTGTAAAAGCATGGGCATACAGTCTATTAGACAGCAGGTGTGTGATCTATAACCCACAGTCTAAGCACCAAGGGAGTGTTTGATTGGATGCCATATATATGCAATGCCCCTTTAAAATCTACACCCATTGCAACAAATTCTTCTTTTGTGGCCTTACAGCCTGAAATTTAAACATTAAATTATTTAATATAGGACCTTTTCCACCTATATGTGCACATTTTACCACACAACTTCCAAGTGGAATAACACTCCAAAAAGTTCTGAACATTAAATAAAAATAAAAAACAAGAATAACTTGGATCAATAAGTCTATACCGCACTGAGTTTGCACTTGTAGAGGCACCCTTTGCTTGAAATACAGCCATGAGTCTGTTTGGCTATGTCTACCAGTTTAGCACACCTAGAGTGGATAGCATTTGCCTATTCTTCCTTACAGAACTGTTCAAGCTCAGTTAGATAGCATGGGGACCGTCGATGGACTGCACTCTTCAAGTCATTCCACAGGTTTTCAACTGGATTTAGGACAGGATTCTGACTGCCACTCAAGGACATTCACCTTTTTGTTTTTTAGCCACTGCACTGTACACTCACTTAACAAGTTACCTTATTCCAAAAAATGTTTCCTTCAAATGTTATTTACTCCAACCTGAAAATCCTTTGTAGTAAACTTTGTAAATCCCTTTTATCAATTTACATCATCAACCAAATCCCCAATTAGTTTTCATTTTCAAGAGCTATATCTTCTTATAGATTGGTGCCCAGAACTGCACACAGTGCTCTAAATTTGGTTTGACAAAGGCATTGTATAACATCAGTATAACCTCCTTTGATTTACACTCAATACTTGAAAACACATGTAACCTGATGACCTAGGGCCACTGGCACATAATTGACCATAACGTCATCCAAGAAAGGGATTTCCTGCACATCCGTGTCTCATTGTGTCTCAGCACAAACATACAAATACAATTAGGCATTCCTTTCACTAGGAAAGCCCCCCAAAAAACAAAAATCGGACATTAAACAAGCGCTGTACAGTTAACTGCTGTGAAGCCAGTGCAGTCAGGGGGCTTTGTGCATTAACATCTCCCCTCTCTCACTCTCTCCTGTTCTGCTGGTGCATGTTGTACACTTGCATAACATCAGTCATCAGTCTGTAATTAGGAAAAAAAAAATACATCCATTAACTTACTGGTAGCTACAAATGTGAGGTGCATAATAGGAAAAGGGGTCATTAGTTCTCTGGTTCTATGAAAATACTTTTGCATATTAAACTGGCACTAGTAAAGTGCAGGGATCTCAAATTCCAGTACTGGAGGGACACAGTATCTGCAGGTTTAACTCCAGTCCTGGAGGGACGCAGTGTCTGCAGGTGTAAAGCCAGTCCTGGAGGGCCACAGTGTCTGCAGGTTTAACTCCAGTCCTGGAGGGCCACAGTGTCTGCAGGTTTAACTCCAGTCCTGGAGGGCCACAGTGTCTGCAGGTTTAACTCCAGTCCTGGAGGGCCAAAATGTCAACAAGTGATTGAGGTTTCCTTTCAATCAGTAGCCAATTTAGGCCTTGTATGTAAACAAGGTGTGTGGACTCTTCAATAATTTGAAGTGTGGACTTAAGTTAAGCACATAAGTGGTGAAACACACTGAAAAACCAGCAGACACTGTGGCCCTCCAAGACTGGATTCTGAGGTCACTGGTATAGTGCATACCTCCACAATACTGTCCATCCCAAAATCGAACCCTTTCTTCCTTGTAATACAAGCAATAATTTTATGCATATCCATTCATACATATTTTATGTTATCTTATTCATGAACTGGCACAAAAGCTACAGGTCACAAAGGGAACAATGCGGATATTGGGAAAAAATAGAAAATGTGGCCTTGTAGTTTCTTTCGTTCACCACAGGCTGTGTTTTTTTTTTCATCTTCTGAACAAATGTAATATTTTGTGGATGGGCTATATCACTCAATCAACTGGATTAGCGCTGTTTTTCGTCAGTATATACATTGAGTCTCATTGAGCCCCTGAAAGAGTTCTTCAGAATATCAGACGCTCTGGATAGTTCTCACACCCAATCTAAGTGTATTTCCATAAAAGGAATTTAAAAGTGTAGAGCTATTTATTAAAGGATGCTTTCAATTGCATTAATTTACCGATCAAAGCAGTCAAGATGATTAATTGAACAGGAATTGCATTTTTCGCGATAAATCTGAATGGATTAATATTTTTGCATACTGCACAACATTTTTGCATTGTCAGTGTTTGAATGCTAGGTGCATATATTGTCTGTAAACAAACTTGTTTTTCGACCAAAGATACTCCATCATAATCTGTGCTCTGTGATTCACTCTCCTTCATCTCTTTTGTGAAGCGGCCTCCTAGAAGACCTTAAATTCTGCCCATATCCCTCTTGGCTGCTCTGTTTCTGAAGCACAAGTGTGCAGGTACAGTCCCGGGTGTAATTCTTTATCAGGACCCCAGTGGATCCTTGTTTGCTCACTGTCGTATAACTGCGCACACCCACGTGTATACCACATATTGTCACATGTTGTCAAATATACTTCACAGGTGTTCACATCTGGTTACATATACACGAGTGTCTTTTTGACATTTCACACGTGAAATTCTTATGATATTTCTGTGAGGGCGATGATGTGATCTGTCATTCATGAACAGAATGCCCTGAGTGAAAAGATTGGTGGGAGATTGACTAAGAACTTGAATAGCTTGTGAATCCATTTCACAATCATAAGTGTAGTTAGATGTGCAATTGTGCTTTCTCTCTCACTGGCTTGTTTCATAGAGCAGTCCGAAGAAGCATTTTTTTTTATTATAGCGGAATGGCAGTGAGCCATTGTCAAGCCCATCAGAGTTGACATTTATCAGCGGATCAGTGGAACGGAACATTTTTAAAGACATTAAGTAAATCATCCTGTCACCTTGAACAGCATCCGAAGAAAGATGAACATTTGCCATGATGGGGCTTAAGTGAATGATAAGGACCGCACTACCTCTGTGTACACTTCTGCGTCAGGACGCTTGGACTGCATGTGTCCTTAAGCGTAGTGACCTTGGGACACGTTTAAAGCGATATCTACCTGTTTATCTTGCGTGAAATCGGCCACCGACGCGCCATGGTAATGGAGGCTGAGTCGAGCGATTAGACACAGAGTCATGCGGTTCTCTGCCTCGCCCCTCCGTCTGGAGGTACAGATATCGCCACTGACAGACACGCTATCTGCCGACTGCGAAACATAGGCTCCGTCGACTATATCATTAAGGCGGCGCGGCGACAGGCTCGCATGAAAGTCTACCGCGTCCTTTTATGCCGCGCACAGCTGAGCAAACAAGATGGGAAACACAGGCATGTCTCTCACCACGGAAAGGAATTCACCCACCCGTGTGTTTACCGAGCTATTAGGAGTGTGGGCTATTTGCGGGTGGAAGTAACAAAGCAACGCCAAAGTGAAAACCATTAGTAAGGTCGCATGGGCCGGCCTACGCGAGTCAGGAACATGGGCTCGTATCACAGGTGAAACCCCTGCAGCTGTAACCCGGGACGAGATATTGCATGTTGCTTTGATTGCTCGAGCTGAAGGCGCATGGCGTAAAAGATCACACACGGTGATCTCTGGCAATCCAAAGCCCCAGGGGAAAATGAGACCTTCCAGAGAGTTTTGAGAACTCATTTCAAATAAAAATGCATGACATTTTCGTGACATTAGAAAGAGATGTAAGATGGCTTTTCTAAATGGAATTGAATGAAATTGAACAGCATCAACGTCATTTTTGGGAAAATAAACAATATCCGACAAAATAATCCTCCCAATACTGTTACCGGTTTGTGTGCATATATTGTACAAAGAAAGGTTTGGCTCTTTTGAAAGTTAAGTAAATGATGGCTTAAATGAAGGCCCACTGGGTTAATGAAAGAGATAAATTGCATGATGCAGCTGGATAATCGCATCTAATTCATGTCTTCGTAAACAATGAGATTGTAAGAAGTACTGTAGGAACCGTTTTTTAAACAGTAGTTACTAGTTTCAATTACTTATTATTAGTTTTGGGTTTCATGGATTTGACTATTGTTATGTCATTGTCATTTAAAAACCTCATTGTAATTGTATCCATCCTTTATGAGAGGCAAAACCAAGGTGAACTCCTTAGCTGTGCATTCAACACTTGGGGATAGAGCCATTCACTTTTTTTTTTTCAGTTTTTTTCAGTTTTTCTCCCAATTTGGTGACCAATTATACCCTCTATTATTTCAACTATCCCCCCCACAAGCCCGCTGCTAACCCATTTCTGATATCGGTAGTGGCAGGAACGACGAGCCGCCTCCTCCGAGATAGAACTCGTTAATTGCTGACCGTGATTCCAGCCAGCTTTTCTGCAGCGATCTCATGCCGGCTTCCCAACTCCCTCCCTGGGGCAGAGAGCCCCCTAGCGGCACTCCCGGCCAGAGCCGGACTGGCGCAGCCGGGAATCAAACCCCGGCCGCAGTGGGCAACTTGCATTCCGGTCAGACGCTTTTAATCATTCATTTATTATCTGTCACAAAATATACGTAGCTTGTTTGTGCCACATTGTGCTTATAGATCTTGGTGTCTCTATAATGGATTGTCTATATACTACATGTTGACAATCAATGAGCAACATAGGAATAAAATGTGTTAACTTGTGCAGAGCTAGCTACACTCACACTCACACTCACAACTGAGCAATTCAGAGAACATACCTATCTTCCCCAACAGCTATGAGATATGTTAAGGACTGTCCATATGGAATTATACACGTTTATTGAATTTGCGCAGCTATCTCAAAATATGCTGTTTACCTGTTTATTTGTGAATGACCCTTTTAACCGTATATTAGTACGTAATAATTGATCTCTTGGTTTACTTGCACAGCCTATGGCGTTCGTGCCGTGCACTTTTGCATGTTACAGATGCTGTCAGGATGTTGTAGTTTGTATGCCTTACCGTCGGAGGTAATTCAGTACTCCCTCAAGAGTTTTGTAAGTAGGCCTACTTTCTGCTACGTCCTACTCCGTTCTCTCGCAATCGAAATGAGCACAAGTGACATTCAGGCCACGTTGACGCCGACGTATGAAAGTAAACAAAGGCCTTACAAACAACAGTGTTGATGTTTTGTGGGAAAGACAGGTAATTTAATTAACTGTCAGCGCTAATCCTCTTTAATGGCCTACTTTTGTCATGCCCCAGTCTCATGGATTGGCTGTGATAGCGGGGTCTGCAGGGAGCTGAGCCACTTTGAAACCGAACGCCTACAGATTGCATTTCCCGCAGTCAGCCCTACAAAGAGTGACAGAGTTACGCGAACAACACGTTTTCCTCCGCCGATGATCCAGCATCTTTCACTGGATTAGACTTGCGTACTCTGTACATTTTGAGTACATATCCTTTTTTAAATGTATTTTTTCACTTTTAATGATTCCCCCCCTGAGCCAGGGCATAAATATAGCAGCCTATCGTACATAAATACACGTTTCAGAATAAAATGTAATGGGCTGAAGGGGACAGAACATCACCGATTTTCTTGCAAAATACAATATGTCCACTTTTCTTTCGAGAGACAGTTCTGTAGTTAATCAACAGGTAATCTCATATTCATTCAGGATCATTTCAAGGGGAAATAAGCTTTCTCATCATTACGAGAAAATAAAACGAAGAGAGAATAAAATGAGGAGAACTTTAAAAATAAAAGCATGACGCCACCATCCTCCTTGTCTTTGGCATAAGGCAGGCCCTGCCGTGCTTTGGTCCCTAATCCATGTACAGATGGATGAGGCACATCTTCATTGCTTAAACGCACCTATGCCGGGGCTGCATACACCCCCTCATTGATCTGTTTCAAGCAACGCAAAGTAACACTGCACCCTGGAGGATATCATCTGACCATTTCATCCGACTTTAGTCAAATGCCTCTTTTTGATTGCCGCAGCCTCAGAGGCAGGGAACTTCAGTCATATTTTAATGTCCCTCTACACTTGCAGAGGGAAAAGGCCCCTGTGGTTTTAAGATGTTTTTATGAAGGCTAAATCGAGATATTGTCAAATATTTTTAAATGATCTGCTTATGTAAGCTGAGTGCAATGACTGGAATGGTATGCAGGCCTGCTGAGGATGTGTCCAGAGGTTTGGAAATACATTTTGTGTTACGCAACAGTAAAACAAATTCGGTACATGGCTCACAGCTAAAGGTGCCATGCAGGTTTGTATCAGGCATTGCCGCTGGCAGATTGATAATACAGTTTGAAAAGTTACTTTTGTAATTATAATCTATTTTAATGTTGCTGAATTAGTTCCAAAGAAGTGAAGGTAAAGCGAGAAACTTTGATTGGCACACTCGTTTTTTTATGTTCAAATAAATCCATCTCAGAAACAAAGTTATAATACAGAAACATGGCACATTTTGTCACTGGAAAAATTTCCCCAAGGACAATTCTTTGGTTTCGTATAGTAGACTATAGTTGGAAATCCTTGGCAATTAATATCCGAGATTGATTTATCTTTCTAAAAACGAATCCCTTTGAAACAACATGGAAAGCAATATATCATTTTCATGAAAGTTCCTTTGTGGAATGATGTCTATGAGGTTCTAACAGTAACTCAGACATGTTTTTAATCGTCCAATCATTTTCCACACATTTTATAGTTATCTACCAGAGTACAACATGACACGGGTAGGGTATGACCATGCCCTGGATGTGACCCCAATCAATGTGTGACTCCTTTATGGATCCCTGTTAGAGCTTCCTGCTGTCTCCTAAAGCCTTCAGGACCTTGGACAGCAGTGACCTCACCTGCAGGCACACACAGCTGAGGGTGATTGGTAATTAGCACAGCTGTTGCTTGTTTCCTTCATTAGGCCTGTTATAAAGGTACAGTTTTCAACGCCTTGCAATGAGGTGAGTTAATTGCGTAGTCAACCACTTCAGTTGATCGATTGAGTGCTGAGCAGCACCGAAAACCAGCACACCCCTTGGCCCTCCAGGACCAGGATTAAGAACCTCTAGATGACCATTCATTCAAAATGTAGAAGCAAGCGAGTAGATATTTTGAGAGTGTTTATTTGTCATGAAATGTTCCCCATTTGTTAAAGCTATATATTGATGGGAACCAAATGCATTGTTTTTCTTTGGTTTCTTCAGAATATCCAAAATATTTATTATTTGTGTGATTTTTTCAAAATCCCTGGATTGTTTTGTACCTCAAACTCTCTATGATCCATGCAATGGCTCGTTACAATCCTGTGCTCTAGTCAAATCCATTATCTAAATTCTAATTATACTCCATCCTCCCTCCACCTTGTTTATTCTCTTTAACAAATTCAGAAATGATAAAAATACTTATTTCCATAAGCATTTGCTGTGGAGGCAGAAAGCTTCACGCTTTTAAGGTGAATATAGATATTATTGGAGATCTAAAAATATATATCCTCAGATACTACATTGGTAAATTTGTACACAGGACATAAAATTAAAAAAGAAACAATTCACAGGCTAGATGAGGTATTTCTTATTTGCCTCTTGAACACATTTAGGGCAGCAGTCTCAGTTGGTTAAGCTTAATCAATACTTTAATTGTTCTGGACCCTGTAACAATTAATCAGCAGAACAACATGTTTTCAATAACAAATGACCTTGAATTACATTTCTATTGGTCATCTTAGAGGCACAAATGAATTAAATGAGTTGAAATACTTTTTCCCTTTTTGGTTACATAAACAAACCTCCAAGCCCACAAATAACTTATACCCTGCAACCGTCAAGAGATTTTAAATCCGGATCATTAGTCAAGTAGCAGCTCAACCAACCAATGAATCAAAGCTAATTAATTGAGCCTTAACTGAAACTTAATCCATCTTTACAGCTGCCCACCAGGACCAGGATTGAGAGACACTAGTCTGATTTACCTTTCTCCATTGAGTACCCAAAGAGAAACTGTGCTGATGCAGGCATGCAACCTCTGCAGAGACAAAGCACCTTGAAGGTGAGAGGTCACAGTGCCACTCACTGTGCCACCAAAAATATTGGTTGAATGTAAATTCCCCAGAGTATAAAGTACGTTGCACAACGGCGATGAAATGCATTCAACGTAAAATTAACAATTTGCATGGCTACTTTTCGACCTTGTACAGGTGGCACTGCCCAATGTCCAGTCCCTTGCCAACATTGAAATCAGCGATGCCGCCAGCCAAGACGTTCCATCAAACTAAATATAATTACGAGCAGTCTGAGATGTAACAAATTTTGCATTGATTTATTGTGCAAATGAAATATCTTAATTTGCCATCTGATGCGATGATGAACCCCATCTTTGGAATACAGTGCTCGCTGGCAAATCTTCCTCTTCTAAAATATGAAATAATTTTGTGGGGAAATAGAATAACCTCCCAGCTATATAAATATAATTCACTTATGTGAATTGTTTCTACATTTACTCTTTCAAAGGAGAGCACAGTTAATGTGTGTGCATGTTTCCTCGGTTTGACTCTGAAGAGATCGCAGACAACCTTTTATCAAAACCCAGAGTTCCCATTCCAAACACATAAGCCCATTCAAAACAACTTTGGAATAATAATTTGGTATCCTAATTAAGTCTGGGCACTAGTTAGGATGGGGTAGAGTAGGCTAGAGTAGTCTCTCCCACTTCCCTCACTAACAGTCAGAGAAGTGGGAGAGAGCGTGAAATGGAATGGGAGGGGGAGAAGCTCAGACCAGTCTCAACTAAACCGTGGACTGCTGCTGAATGCATTTTAATTTACTCATTGTCCCAGGCATTGCACAGTGTCTGAAAAATGAGCCAAATACTAGCAGGGCATAGTTTGTGCACTGGACTATGCCCAATAGACCACACCTGAGTCAACCCTGTAGCAGCAGTGAAAACGGCAAGTTTCCCAACTCAACTAAGAACGTTTGTGAGGCTGGGGTTTGGGGGGCGCTCAGTCTAGCAGCTGCGCAGCTTCATCCATAACTGAGATTAAGGAGTTCAAGCAAGGATGTCACTCTTTCTATTCACACACTATTATTTTCATTCAGGTATGATACGCAGACGCCTGCAATGATGTCTATTGCTGTATTACTGCACTGATCTTGTGCGCTAACTATGATTGTTCTTACCTTGTATTAATGCACATCTTGTAAGTCGCTCTGGATAAGAGCATCTGCTAAATGCTTAAAATGTCAAATGTAAAATGCATTCATTAATAATCATTGCCCATCAAGTGTGGTGATATCTAAGGAAAAGTTTAGTAACCCCACCCCCACCTAAGTCCTTCTGCTGCTGTCTTGAAAAAGCTCCAGCATTAATGTATGCTTAATGATACAATGATCCTCCGTAATCATCTTGCTAGGGGATGTCTAATTGTCTAATGCCTAACAAGATCCACACAGGGCCTGCCCAGAGACAAAAACCAGAGCCCACTTGATAACATCAGATTTTATTTATTTATTTATTGTCTGCCATAATGCAACTCCCAGTTCTGTTCTGATTAAATTTAATGTCCACAGAGTTGTGTGAAGTAAATTAAATTGACTGGGCTGATGCTGTACCCGCAAAAAAAAAAGAGAAGAAATAAAATCAATATCACCGCACTCTGTAACCCTGTCAATGGTGGCCGCTTAGCAAAGATCTTTGAGAGGACCTTGACCTCCATCTTATTCTTTTTGAATCAAATGCTTGGATTAGCCAATGCACTGTATGATTGATTAATACATTTTTACTGTAGATGTGCTACTTTACAGGAGATGGAAAAATAATCAATATACTGTACATCACTTCATATGTATGTATTATCTATGAAAACAGTTTGTACCTGTGTATCTTTTTTAATATATATATATATATATATAAACAATTATTTATTTATTACTTGCAGTTTGTTGCTTCATTTGTAGGCATGTAAATATGATTTTTACTGCAAGGAGGTACAGTTTAAAGGATCAGGTAGGTTTAAGAGAGTTTCATTAAGTGTTTGGAAATTATGTAGCCTTGTTACAGTGCCTACTTTGCGGTTTCCACTGTGCATACCCCTTTGATAGTGGTCAGTAGTGGAAAGCTGTTTTAAATGTAGATATCATTCAATCACCTGTACATGACAATGTTGTGAGAAATAGAGTTGTTTTGCCACTTGGGGACTTGAACCAACTTTAATAGCAGTTGTGAGGCTTTCACAGTTCATAGAGCTGCATGACAACTTTGACTAAGTGGAGAGAGAGAAAAATATGACTGCAATCTGCAGTGGGAGGAGACACTTTGAAGAAAATTATATAATCTTCCATGCCAAATATTGAGCACAAATAATAACCACTTAAATAAAACGTCTCTGTATAATTTACGAAACATGATCATTTATGTAAATAATAATTTATGTGAAAATCAAATACTACTGTACTATATTTCATATACAAATAATATACGTTAATATAAGTTTGCTAGTGTCCTTTGCCAAACATTGAGCCCTTGCTCGATATCTCACTGTGCAAATATGCATTGAAATTGGTATGAATGTAAGCCCTCATAGGCGAGACCTTAAATGCATAGAACACCAGTAACATTGTTAAAAAGGAGGAGAAAAGGGCCAAAAAATATTTTTCAGTTTTGTGTGCCGTAGGACCTGGTTATAATAGCGCCCTCTAGTGAAATTGAATGTTCAGTAAATGTATTCTGCTTTTTGCTGATGAAGGATATGATGGTACAGCTAACCACTCATTTATTTATTTATTTGTCAAATGCTGTTATCCAGAGTGACATACAAAGCCACTACGAAAGGATGCACATCGCAGAAGCAACAGGAACACTAGTACAGAAAAGCTAGCGGCACAGCGCTCGAGAACCAAGGTGAAAATTTCTGCAAAAAATGTACATACTGTTCTTTTCTTTTTTTCTTCCTGTATCGTACATATTCCGCCTATCAGTTATCAAAAAAGCACCATACCTACACTACCGGTCAAAAGTTTTAGAACACACCCATTTTCCAGTTTTTACTGAAATTTAAGCAGTTCAAGTCCAGTGAATAACCTGAAATGGTACAAAGGTAAGCAGTAAACTGCCAGAGGTTAAACAAAACCTGAAAAATAATGTACATTTCAGAGTTATAAAAAACATGCCCTTTTCAGGGAACAAGTAATGGGTTAACGTGGGATAACATTCACTCTGTGCAAGTCGCCGACTCTGGATCCAGCAAAAGAGCCCCAGATCATCACGCTTCCTCCTCCATGTTTGACAGTTGGTGTCACACACTGAGGAACCATCCTTTCGCCTACTAGACGGCCTATAATAACCTTTCAAAATTTCAAGAAAAGCAAGCTACTTTTTCTTATTTTGCCGTCTTAGCAATGGCTTTCTTACTGCCACTTGACATGTCAAACCTGCAGCTTGAAGTCTTCTCTTCACAGTTGAAACTGAGACTACCTTACTTCGACCAATGTTAAGCTGTGCTTGAAGCTGTTGTCCTGTGAGCCGCCTATCACGCAAGCTGTTGACTCTCAGAAACTTGTCATCTGATTTTGTTGTGGCTTTGGGTCTGCCAGACCTCTTCCTGTCAGAGTTTCCTCCAGTTTCCAAGTGCCTTTTGATGGTGTAGGAAACTACTCACTGGCAAAAAATTGACATTATTTTTCAGTTTTTGGTAACCTAACCTCTGGCAGTTTACCGCTTACCTTTGTACCATTTCAGGTTATTCACTGGACTTGAACTGCTTACATTTCAGTAAAAACTGGAAAATGGGGGTGTTATAAAACTTTTGACTGGTAGTGTAAATCGTACCCCCATGCACACAGAGGAAAACAATGATCTTAAAGTTTAACATTTTCTGATGGCTGAGTGTTCATATGGTTCCAAACAATTACCCATAAGAGCAATATTTCCTTCTATCACACTAACATGCTCATAGGGTCTATTAATGCTCTGAAGGAGACAATTACAGAACCATCAGATTTCACTCAGGCTTTGGAATGATTGGGTACTGAGTGATAGACATAGAATACTTATCAAAATTCCTTTTTAAAAGGTGTTCGCATTAATTGTGACCAGAAATGCCTGAAATTAGAACATTAATTCACCTATTCATTATTGTATTGATGCTATTATTGTACAGGACATGCACTTAGCGGTCCAATCCATGTGCCTTACAGGTCGTCTCCAGGGCAACGCTAGGGGTCAGCAAAGGATCGACAAGGGGGCCCTCAACAAAATGGGAAAAATATTCCAAAAATACTTATATTTATATTTTGTTTAGCCATGTTTAATAAATAACATATTTTAAAACTTTTAAGTAAAATACTCCTGGTTTTGTTTACACGAAAAATGTTTGATGGGTAGATGAAGGTTTTCACATCATTGGCAATAATATTATCATTGTCATTTCTAACAAATTCACAGCATATTGTAATGCATACATATCTGATATAGGTCAATAGTCTATTATGTCATGATTTTAGACATGTGTCCCATGTACTAGAGCCACTGCATCGCAGCCTGTAGTGGGCGTTGGATAATGGTGCTAGCAGTTAACCGTTGTGTAGAAGTGGGGCCTACGGCCAGGCTTGCAAGCTGATCCAAGTGCCTGAGAGCAGTTTCCAAACAGATTTGCACAACATCAGTACAGCATGCGATTGATTGTGGGCAATGGCGGCTACTGAGGTCTGTGAAACACTGAATACCGACTAGCTAGCTAACTCGGTCTTAAACTCATATTGACTCTCCTAATGGCTGTGTGTTGTTCCCATCACAACAGATGGAACAGACGAGAATGTAACAGCCCATTAGCGCGTGCGTCTCTGGAAAGGTCTTTGAGGTTTGAAGCGATAGCTCACAAGTTTCAACACGGTGTTATTGACGCCACGGGCGCTCGGAATGCGTAATGGACATGCCTAGATACGCATTTTAGTTTCCCTAGAGAGCCGTTACCTTGGTCACTTTCCACCACGGTGAAAAACATTATCGGTCTTCAGGGAACTCACCCAGCGCTCTCTCAGGGAGCCCAGAGAGGTTCAGCAAAACAAGAGGACAGAGATTTAATGAAGCCGTCGCCTGAAACTGAACCTCAACGAGGCCATTTGCTTAAACATGTTGAGGAAGTCAAAAGCGATCTCGTCTCAAGTGAGCAAGACCCACACCTCATAAGACTGCATCTTAAACCCTCCTCTCATCCCCTCCCCCTAACAGTTGCTACTTTATTCATTTGGGTGATTCCAGTTATTATATTTGTATTTTATATAGTATTGGATCTGTGTGTATTTTCATTTGTGCCATGGTTCTAGTTGGTTAACTTACAGTAGTGCTTTAGTAATGTGTCATGTTACACTCACTGGTTTGGGAGTGTTGTTAGCCAGGTCTACATCACTGTTGCCCATTAACTCATGTGAATGTACTAATGTTCTCCTGCATTGTAAGTCACTCTGGATAAGAGCTTCTGCCTAATGAAGGTCATTTAATCTCCTGAAATAATTGGAGAAAATCCACAGCCTCTTTACAGACTATTTTTGTCCTGTGACAAATTTGTTTTGGTTTGAAAGTTGTACATATTTTATTAAAAGCATGAACATTAAATTGTAGCCTCAGCACAAGTAACCTTTGCAAACCCGGAAACCATCCAATGAATACGCACCTACCAATATGAATGGCCCGATTTGGTTGAATGCATTTCTACATTCACCACTGGATCTGCTTTGCTCTCATGTTTACCGGCACAAGTAACTCCTTTGTTTACGGTCGTCATGACTACGCAGGCCAGTGCTGACTGTGGCTTGCAGCCCTGTAGGCCGGCACATGCTTGGCTAGAGGGCTGGCTTTGGAGGGAGGGGTTCCGTCAGTAGGGTCTTCCCTGCCTCGTTGCCCTCTAGTGACTCCTCCGAGTGATCAGGCACCTGTGGTCTGCCTGTCTGAGGATGATGTAGCAATGGGCCAGGCTTACAATTACTGTTAGGCACTCCAAGCTGGGTAGAATATAATAATAAATCATCAACTTTATATATAACAACAAAAAAGGTATTAATAGACCAAATAATAATAATAATAATAATAATAATAATAATAGATTAGATTAGAAAACTTTATTGGCCATCACATTCATGACAGAAAATTGTCTTTGACATAGGTTCATAAAAACAGAAAAAAGAAAAACAGAAGACAACAGCACAGACATAGCTAAAAAAAAAATAGTAAAAGAACAGATGTGTAAAAGTAGCAAAGTGCATATCATGTAATCTTTTGTTTAACAGGGTTATTGCCGTGGGAATGAATTATCTTTTGTGAATGAGTTTCTTGACCAATGGGACTCTGTAGTGACGGTCTGATGGCAGTAATTGGAAGGAGTTGTGGAGGGGGTGTGAGGGGTCCTGTGTGATGAGACCCCCACTTTTTCATGACTGAGTTCCGATAGTTGTCGCTGGGGTGGTACCGGTTAGTTTACCTGCTTGGTTTGTGATCCTTGAGAGTTTATTTTAGATTTTGACAGTGAGGGAGTTGTACCAGGATGTGATATTGAAGGTCAGTCAGTTCAATAATAATAATACATCAACTTTACATATGACAACCCAAAAACACATTAATAGACAAATACATCTAATCTTTTTCATAGCCAGAGCTGAAATTATCTTAAGAATTGAGTTCTTGTTGAAACTGAAGATTAAGGGCCAGTTTGTCTAACTTGACATTTCCTACACCACTGATGAAGACCAATGCATGTACGTGTCGGCAAACGATCTATGAATCCTGGTGGAGCTTTAAGAGGCACACCCGACCACGAGGGCTATAACCAACGAGGCGTTCTGAATATAAGGTCTGAGGCGGGAGGCAGGGAGAGCCACCATGTTACCAGCCTGAAGTCTCCTCCATCAATTAAGCAACCAATCAGACGAGAAACATTTTCCCGGTTCACTGTTCGTTCGTGAATCATTTTCCGGCGCAATAAAACGAGAAAGCCGCAGAGTATAATTAATTGGCCATCACCGAGGTCTGTGGGGAGGCATCACTAATCCGCGCCGAAATAAGATAACAGGCACCGAGAGTATATCTTTAGATGCGCGGCTCAGCATTGGTCACCAGTGACCCTAAATGCAGTGAGACTTGTTCACCACGCAGCAATATCTTTTTTTACATAAATGCAGACATCCAGAGCGACTTACCATCAATACAAGAAGAACTTTTACGTTCTGATCGCACCATCATTGCCATCTGAGTATATCCAACCAAAGAAAGATCCTGCCAACCGTGATGTCTATTGCAGTGTTACTACACTGATCACTTGCACTAACCGTGATTGATCTTGCCATGTATGTATAAGTGCACTTTTTGTAAGTCGCTCTGGATAAGAGCGTCTGCTAAATGCCAAAAATGTCAAATGTCAAATATTCTTTCTTTTTAATGGGTTTATTATTCCCCAGTGCATGTTTGACAGGGAAATGGAAGCTGCTGAGTTTGCTCGATCAAGCTGATCTTTCAAACTGACAGGGCAGACGTCACTGAGATCAACTGACCCAAATCTATAAGTAAACCTGATGAACATTTCAACAGATATGTTACATATGAAATAAGAAATTACTCTATAATTGCTTATTGGATATTATTTAACGTAGTGAGGTGACCATACAAAATATTGTAGGTGAATGGTTTGTGACTGTATTTAATCCATATTCATATTCTATTTAATTAGCCTACATAAACATTTTACGTATTGTTTTCACGGTAAGATGGCACATTGTTGACATCAGAATTTCCCAATGGACAATGAATATTAATTGATGTTCATTTTAATAATGATTAATGTGAGTTTGGTGATGATGGTTTTGGCTCAAGCATATTCTAAAAACCCATATCAGAAGTACATTTACATTTTACATTGACATTTTAAGCATTTAGCAGATGCTCTTATTCAGAGCGACTTACAAGATGTGCATTAATACATGGTAGGAACAATCAGAAGTAATGAGTACATTGTATTTTCAGGTGTTTCACATTTTGTCTAAATGTGTACATGTATTTGGGGTTTTAAATGAACAGCACACTCTAGATGCACAGTTTTTTAGAGCTCTCTTATTCAGTGTCATCTCCATAACATGTCACTAGTGAGAGTCCAGCATAACTCTGGCAGGCAGGTGTAGACATTGAACAAATGTGTCACCACTCCTCTATGATTATTTCACTGTAGAATCTAGATGTCTCAACCCAATATATATTAAACCATGTAATCGGACATCTACAGCCAAGATATGAAAAGGTTCAGTGGAAGGCCCACAATATTTTAATGCACTTTTGAAGGTTTTAAATGTTTTTTTGGTTTTTTTCCAAGGAAGTGTTGCACCTGCTTTCTTTAACTGTGATACTGCCTTTTCAGGAAATACATTGACTTGAGGTTTCTTGAGTGAAAATGTCCTCTCCTAAAGCAGAAATTTGTGCATTCATTATCTGCTACTTTATGTGGTCCACCTTTTAACTATTAGATATTAATAGCTGTTAGCATTAGTATTTCAATTAATTACATTCATTCATTCATTTATTCATTATCTAACCTGTTTATTTCTGGTCAGGGTCGGGGGGGGGGGGGGGGGGGCTGGAGCCTATCCCTGCATGCATTGGGCATGAGGCAGGAATACATCCTGGACAGGTCGCCAATCCATCGCAGGGCACATACACCATTCACTCACACACTCATACCTACAGTGCTCCGTGTCTGTTTCTGTTCCGTCTTAGTTCGTGATCCACTCCCTGTCTTGTCATGCACTTCGGGTGTTTAGAATTTCCGGGTTTCCTCCGCCTTCGCTTATTTTCTCGTTTTCTTCTTTCCTACTTTCGTGATCGCACTTTGTATATATTAGTTAGATGTGTACAGTACTAACTAACTAATCTACTAACGTTAGGGATTTAGATTTAGTTACTAACACTACTAATCACTAATTATCTCACGCTTATTTCTATCGCTCATTTCTCTCTCCCATTATCCTATCCCTGATTAGCTTTCTATTCTCTCTTCATACGCACGCAACGTTTCTCTTTGCGTACCTCCCCTTTTACTATGCACGTGTCTGCCTGTTCTCCCAGGTCGTTAATTGTCTATATGTTTGTATGGTTCAGTGTCCGTGTCTTGCGTTTCCCCCTTGTTATGTAATTATCTCTTCCCTGTGTTCCATCCTCTCTCTCCTCATTGTCTCACCTGATTTCCATTGTGTCTCCCAGTATATATGTTCAGTGTTTTCATTTCTCCGTGTCAGTACGTTGATTCAATTTTCCCTGAGCCTACCTTTCCGAAGCCAGAGTAATTTGTATTTCCCGGGACTATCCTTCTTATTACGACTCCGAGCCTGCCTAGTGATTTTGATTGTTTGCCCTTCTGCCTTCTTGATATCGACCTTTTGACTACCTGTTTTCGACTTCTCTCTGCCTCGTGTTTTTGTACCTCCGATTCTCTGATTCCTGGTTTTGACCCCTGCCTGCTAATAAACTACTCTTTTGCCATATCCCTGATCTGCGTCTGGGTCCTTATCACGGTCGTCACAGACAGACTCTCCAATTAGCCTAACGTGCATGTTTTTGGACTGTGGGAGGAAACCACAACTCCACACAGAAAAGCCTCAGTTGGGACACAGGGAGAACATGCACACAACTCTGTTGTCAATGTAGCAAAGAAAATATATAAACAGATATACTGTATAGTGATTGTATGAGTATTTAACCCCAAGTCAGAAGCAGAAGCAACTTTTGGCAGGGGTTACTTCTGTGAGTCTTTTGCATTGGTATGGTTGGGTGGTAGGAAGCATCTTTATATTCATATTCATATGCATATTCCACCTCGCAATGCTGGACTTTAATGTGCTCAAAGGAATGCTCGGTACTCTGCAGATTTTCTCCTGACCTTCAACAGGTATTTGCTTCTCTACTCCTTTGTCTTTGACGTGCTTTGAGAACTCGTTGGTCTTCATGTCCGGGTGTTGTGTCATGTGGGTTGTGGCTTGACGTTCAATATGTAGCTGAGGAAACCACAGAGCCATAGAGTTTCCCTTGAGGTAACATACAGAGGCCCAGGAAACATCCGCTTCCTCCACAATCACGTTACACCACTTTTATCAGGGATAATATTAAAGTCTTATTTTCACCTGCAGATGGCGATGTTGCGTTCTGAATATCCTTCCAGTTCTCCTCCTCTCCGTAGCTTCCAGTTCTCCATCTCCTTTCTGTTCCTTTCATTTGAGCGTATTTGATCAATGTCCTTCACGTGAATTTTTAGCAATATCTGAGGTTGATTAATGGCCACAAATTGTGAATTCCATCATTCAGCCATCAATCCTCCTCAAATCCTTCTTCTGCCGCCTTGACAGATATTCGCTCATTGATATTCGTTCTTTCACCGAAACGGCCTTTTAGGCCGGTCCACTTCACCGCGGAATGGGGGTGGCAATGAAAGCAGCGCCTTTTTGTCTAAAAGGCTTTAAGACGTCTGCAGAAGAATGGCACCCAACTTCTATGGGAGGATTCTGTCACATCATTAATCACAGTGGAGAGCATCTGAATGGTGGAGTGCCTCATGTCCCTATGGAACTGGCCAAAAATAACTTTGACCTTCCTATAATATGGAAAACCATTCTATGGGAGGAAACAACTAATGTCAGCAACATATTGTAAAGAAGTAACTCATTTTTTAATCATTTTTAAATTATAGAAAGAAAGAAAAAAGAAATGTGTTTGCCAATTATGGAAGTAATAGGTAGAGGAAGTAATCTGTTTGTTTTTGAAAAATAAACCTTATATGGCGAGTTTGCTTAACTTCCATTGTCAAAGTCTCAAGCCACAATTCATGGATCATATATAAAATATGTTTCTTTACAGTATGACTTTGATCACATTTTACTTTTGTGGATATATTCCTAGAAGGTTTGAGGAAAACACAAGGACTACTTGCAGGGTACTAACAAGTTGTATGATCTAAGTGAATTAGTGAAACAGTCATATCAAATTGTCTCCTCCATTTATTTATTTTTATTTTTTATTTATTTATAGATATTTTTTGAATGATAAAAGTCTAATTGTGCTTGATGTCATTTAGGTAAAAACATGTCTGCTATAGCCATAATCTTTGCATATTTGAAATAAAACATTTTATTGGGCTGCATTTTGGTGTCTGGCCAATCAGAAGCGCTCTGATTATGCACTCACAGCACGTGGTGAGCTGCAGTCTGGTCTGGCACAGCAGGTATGGACATGTGCGCATATGCCTCGTTGTAAATTATTTACCTACAGCACACATCTGAGGGAGCTCCTGCAGTGGCTGTCAAGAGGAGAAATGGTCCTTTCATTGAAGTTACGAGAGTCACTGTTAACCCTTAATGATAAAATTTTTCCTGTTCACAGGAACAGTACCAAAGTACCCTGTTTAGGGACAACAAAATGGTATAGTGGTAATGGGAATTCTGAAGATGGCCGAAACATTAAGCATGATGCTGTTCAATAAGAGTGTGAGGAAAGATGGCGGGGGGGTTCAAAGGGTCCACAATGGATGTGGAAATATACACTGACTCATACACTGCAAGCTAGCTAAACTAGCTTCTCAAAAATGACTGTCAGACAATTGTTTTTAAGGTTTAATGTGTCACCTACAAAAAAGGGGTTATCTTTGTGCTAAATGGGTGTCATTTAGGTCACGTCATGTCTTGTGACATTTACCCTTATGGTAAGAATATTTTGACGGAGTCAATGAGACCCCTGTGATCTCTCTGAGATCGATAGCACCCATCTCTCGACTGCGGGGGAGGCCTCTGGCCTCGGTCCCTTACAAAGACGCCTTGAAGCTGGGCCTCTGCTGCTTTGAAGCCTCTGACCTTTTCGAGACCCCACCGCAGGCTCACAGGTCCACAGACTAAGGCCCTGACACTGCCACGGAAACAACACTGAACGGGAGGAAATCACATTTATTTTCATATAAATGCTCAGCTCTTGAAATGTGAAACAAATGTCTTCCAAGTATTATCTTTGTCTATCTTACTGTAAGCGAGTTCTAAGATGAACACGATTGATCCTATCAGATGGGTATATTCACTGCCACCTCTCGCCTGCATTGTTCTCATTAAGTGAACTTGGACATGTTTTCATTCCATATGTCTCTCTGTCAAGGTATCTTGGACACCCTCTTTCCAATAACCTAACAACATACACACAAGGTAGAGGAGATTAAACTGTTTTAAAATGTCATTTTCGATGAAAGTCACTAATGGGCCTCTACTTTAACAACAAAACCTTTTTTTGCTGAGCGATGAATTTGTTAGGCTTGCGTGCGCTGCAGAAGATAAGTCATGTTTGAGGGGTTTGTAAGAGCTTATTTGAAAATAAGTTTTTCTTGTAATATTTGTAAATCTTTCTTCTGCATATGACAATTTTGCCCGTTCATACTGCATTGTCCCTCAGTTATCCTTGGATGGTATTATCGAACGGTTGGTCACTAAAATGAGCTTCCATTCAGATAACCACATTCATGGATGCAAATAAATTCATTGAAAAATATACCATGAATATTTTGATAGGCATAATGACAAATGAAAGCCTTTGCTGGCCAACCAGGGTCATATTTGTTGACAACTCAAATATGCTTGAAATGCGCTTCATGGATCTTGTCTCATAGAAACGTAGAATATGTAATTTTTTTTTTTTTTTTTTTTTTTCTGACAGCCAATTGCCGCCCCCTAGTGGCATTTCCCGGCCAGAGCCTAACTGAATCGAATCCAACCCTGGGCGCAGTGGGCAACATGCATCCCGGTTGGATGCTCTTACTGTTACACCACCCGGGAGGTGGTAGAATATGAACTCTTACTATGTTCTTGATGCCTTGATTCAGCTTGTGTCAGAAGATAGACACTGAGTCACATTGGTTTCAGCTCACATTCTGTGTGACTTAGGTGTTCCACATGGCTTTCTAGGATTGTGATTTAAATATGCATGAGGTAACAGTTGTTGCTTACCTGGTGAGGAGCCTGTGAACGACATTTATCACCCCAAATTATTGAATGTGGAATGAGATACCAATAAATACCAGCGTCCTCAATTTCTACTGCATATGGCTTAGCGTTTGTCAAGGCCAAAGTTTTCAAAAGCATGGCAGCCCATCGATCTCCCCACAAAAGCTTGCTTCATTTCCACGGCGCAATGTACAATTTCTAATACACTCCAGTCGGGAAGGGTGTTGTTGTGGCAGATATCCAATCAGTTGCGCTGTTTGGTTTGAAGCCCATTTGCGAGAGAGGTAGCAGATGTTTTTCTAAGAGGTTCTATTGGTCCTCAGGTGCCCGCCACGGAGAGCAGCTCTGGAGGGCCTGATTCGGAAACAGAAGTGCGTCTTATTCAAATGCAAGAGCCCGGAGCCGCAAAACATCACGCCGGCCATTATATTTCTCCTTCTCTGACTATTTTCAGCGACAATAGCAACAGCGCTGGTTCTGCTTTAGTCAGTCTCTCTGGAGATGCACGTAGACTCTATGGCGTACCGGCGTCCCCGCACCACCATTAATTATGCATGCGCACTCTGTGGATATCAAAGGAAGCACACCTCTCATTGTGTTTCAGGAGGTCACTTAACAAATTTTGTTAAGGTACTTGTTCTCACGTCCATTCTCCCAGTTGTTTTTCTGTCTCTTTATTTCGTTAAATGAGGAGAGCAACAAACATAGTAAATGTCATGAGTGTGTATTCTTGTGTTGTTCGCTGAGGCGCACGCACGGTCCACTGACGTCACGATGTACTGTGTTCTATTTATATGTAGTACTTTAGGTCATGTCTAGGTTATAGGGCCTGCATTTAGTGCGAAGCCCAAGTGAGCCACTCAACCCACAAAAACCTACTGTATATTGTTTCACTTGGCTTTATGTCATCCTGGGCGTGAAAAGAGATGATGCTGAGGTGATGTATTGAGATATATGTTGGGGTTTGCGGAACATGCCTTTGTCGACTACTTGTCACTTGCTTGCTTATCTCTATTTATTATTGCATTACGATTGTGCCGATCGTTGTGTTTACATAGCCGTTTTTAAGTCTGCTTGTCCAGCTGTCCAGTCCTTGGCTTTAGGGGCTGACATGAAGGACAAGCTGTGATGTAAACGTTCGCACGCCAGTGTTGATGGAGGTGCTCCATATGGTGGTGAACACCCCTCAGACTGCTACAGGTCCAGTTGGAAACGAGCATGATTCTGGGGACCTCCAACATCCACACCAGGAGAGCAAAACCACGGTGTGCCCTGATCAGAATCATCAGTGGCTCTAAGAACTGTTCAAATGGATTCAATCAAATGACTGGAGAGGAGAGTGCAGCAGCAAACAGAGAACACTGACTCTTGTGTTTCTCCCCAAGCAGTCGCCATTTTGCTTCTGAAGAGTGGAATTTTTTTATTCATTTTTTTGTTGTTTAGAATGATTATAGAGATGGATATAGGCGGGGGTGGGGTTCACATAATTAAATATTAGAAAATATAATTATTATAATTTATAATAATAAGTCTTTCTGAAAGATGTATTTTGTGCCAAAACAGTGTACCTACATCAGATACAAGCAAGTCCCCTCTCATGCTTGATTGGTTGGCTTCTGTTAAGAAAAATAAAATGTGAACACAGAATAATTGTATTTTTTGAGCCCCCATAGCTCCTGTATTTGATTCATTATGACAAGGACAGATTGTTCATTTCCATTAACTCCACACAATCAAAGCCTATCGTAGCTCAGGTTAAATATAGTGGTGTCAACCAGAACTCATTTCCTCTCATTTATCACCCATGGTTAACTTGCTCTTATTTGGTCAAGGCAAACCCCCCTCTCCAGCCATTGGTGGAACACGGCTGTGGTGAAACTGTTTATCTTCCAGCCCTCGCAACAACAGCGTCCACCCTCCCCCCACCCCCGCCTTCCCGCCTCCTTTATTAAACGAAGCCTGCGGCGGAGCCAAGAGCTCGGTCCGTCGGTTGTCTTGACGGCGTCTCTCCGGAGAGCGGTGACATCATCGCTCGGGCTCCCTTCAAAGGCCAGGTACCGGAGAGTGCTGGACACAGAGAGAGAGAGAGAGGCGGGGTCTCTCCTTCTCCGACTCGCTGACCGTTCCCCTCCCGTCCCCTTCATGGGGCAGCGGCGACCATGGGATGCACACCGTCCAAGTCCATCGCCACCTACACCCAGGACCAGGTGTGCCGGGACCTGGACACCTGCTCCACCTTCGTCCCCAGCCTGAAGAGCTCCGTGTCCACCCCCGAGCGACCCTCCCCAGGCTCTGTCTGGAGACCAGCAGCGGGAAGCAGACCTTCCTCAGCGGTACGTTCACTCGCTCATTCTCGAATTCATTCATTCACCAATTCATCTTCCCAACGTTAAGGGGGCTTAAATGGGTCCCCGGTGGTACATTCATTCATTCGTTCACCGATTCATCTTCCTAATGTTAAGGGGGCTTAGATGCTTTCTTGGTGGTACGTGGGGAGCGCTGGCTTGAGCTGGCGAGGTCAGAGGTGGTGAATGATTAGCCATTCACCAGGGGTGCTGAACTATGGCCGACCCTGCCCTCAGACCTCTCTTAGGAGAAATATGTGAAGAAACTAATTCCAATTACTTTGTGTGAAACTTGTGTAACATGGCAAATAAAGAACATTCTATTCTATTCTATGTACAGTAGATCGGACAAAGACCACAATGGAAATAAGATTTTCTTTGTGCTTTCGATCATTTTTATGTAGTACTGCTTTTGGTTCTCTGTGGCTCAGTTGGTAGAGCATGGCATTAGCAACACTTTTGTGTAGTACTGGGGCCACATATTTGTATGCATTCACTACTGTAAGTCACTTTGGATAAAAGCGTCTGCTAAATGGCATATGTTATGTTATGTTATGTTTTGCCTTTATGTGTGGCACCAAATAATGTGTATTTTCAGTGATCAAATAAAGGCATCGATTCATCTTTTTAATGTTAAAGGGGCTTAAATGCTTCCTCAGTAGTATGTTCATTCATTCATTCCTTAATTGATTCATTCACCAATTCATCTTCCTAATGCTAAGGGGGCTTGAATGCTTCCTCAGCGGTGCGTGGCCAATGCTCTCTGGAACTGCTAATGATGGAGGTGTGTCGCTAGTGAATGATTAGCCATTAGCATGCACAGCAGACCTTCTGAGGACCATGGTGGAAATACGTCCTTGACTCTTTGGTGCTATGTTCGATTGTTTTTAATATATGCACTGCTTTTGGTTTGATGTGTAGCTGTATATGTGTTTTTGTATATATATAATTGTCTGATAAATGTATTCATTCAATCATCTGCCCAGCTGGTGAATGAATCAACTTTTCAAATGCACTGCCCTTCATAAATGGGGAGTATGATTTTTGAGATGCCAGTTGTGCAGTATTATTAAAAGCAATACAATTCAAAATCGCTTTTAGGTATTTTTAGTTACACTTTTAGGTATCCACTCTTTAATTGGAAAGGTTAGTTGAGATCCAGGTCTCACTTGGTATGAATGACCAAGAGGCTTAAAAACACAGCATGGCAGAGAATACAGACAATACACTAATATAACATTTAGATACATACAAACAACAAGATAGCCTAGCCACTTCCAGACAACAATGGCTCGGATTTAAAATTATGACGTCCTCTTTTCAAAATTATGACTTGACCTCTTCATGGTTCAAGTGGGGGTGTTAAATCTCCCGTTTTTAAATTTTGTGAAGCACTTTGCAATGCACTGCTGGAAAGCTGCTATACAAATAAAGATATTATGATTATGGTTATTATTATTATTATTATAAACTCAGTGTCTGATTGTTAAATTGTATTATTATTATGTTATTTGATGAGCAGTGCCTTGCCGTGACTGCCACGGCCGCAAGCTGAGCCAGCCCACCAGCCCGGATGCGTGGAGCACCTTCAGCTCCGCCACCACCACCAGCCCATTCTGTCCACCCCGAACCCCCGGGCGGGCCAGCCCCAAGCCCAGCTGCAGCGACAGCGAATCCTCCGACAGCGAGACGCCCTCCGGAAAGAAAAGGTGACGGGGACCCTTCCATCCACTCTGTGGCGCTGTCCCAAAACCCATCAACATCCAACATGACAGGACTTCATGTTCAACTGTCATTCAGGAGTCCCGCCCCGAACACGTTGACATCCAACATGATAGGACTTTTCAACTGTCATTCAGGAGCCCCGCCCCAAACCCATCACATCCAACATGATAGGACTTTTCAACTGTCATTCAGGAGCCCCGCCCCGAACACATCGACATCCAACATGATAGGACCAGGAACCCTGGCCCAAATGCTTCAAGAAACATCAAAATAAGGCCATTCAGCTGCTATTCATAAGCTGTTGCTCTGCATTTGTCATCGTGTCTGGAGGTGTGTTTTTTAAATATTGCTTGTGAGACTACCTTTCTCTCAGTACGACTGGTCAATACCACACGTCGTAGTATGTCAATATGCCTTTTGCATGGTATGTTTCATTGTGAGTGTGATGGATTTTCATGGCAAGGCGATCAGTATGAAAATTTCCTCTGGGAAATCATTTTTTTGTCACCCGGGGGACTGTACACCAGTTGCATTCAGGACTAACTTTTAGTCCTTCATTAAAAAGTGATTGCTTCTCTTATATAGTATAGGTCCCAGATTACATTTTTGGTGTTTCAAAGTGCACAAGGTCATTCTTAAAACTATTTATGAATTTATTCATATTTATTTTATTGATGATGTACCAAACATGTCTTGATGTTATATCAGAGATTCCTTTGGGCATGTTCACTACTAATATTTTCAAACAGTATATACTGGTTACATTACTTTATTATTATTTACATATAATGGATGCAGTATTTCACATATTTTTATACAACGATTGAAGTACAAAAGAATATACAGATCTTATATTTTCAGGGTTTTTTCATTTAAATAATCCTATTAAAGTATGACAGATTTGCATTGAAAATGTATTAACAGTGGAGTACTTTTCATATTTTAATATATCTAGTTGCAGTTTTATAGAGGTTATAAAATCATAAATACGTATACTTAAAATCTGAATATACAGGTAAATGTATGGACATGTATGGATATATATATATATATATCCATACACTCATACATTTACTATTAATCAGGTTGAAACAAAACAACCAATAATTCTGTTTGGTTTTATTTCAACCTGATTAATAGTATTGTGTAGAATTTTTTTATCTGTCACCGAAAGTCTGTCTTAAACAATCAGGGACAACATTAGTAGTAGAGAGCAGCTGAATTTACTTGGAAATTGCATTTTCTACCATACCATTTTCTACCATACCATTTTCTACCTACACCCCATGTGATTGTTGTATAGGTCATTTCACCCTATTTGTTGTGGTGGTCCAGTAGCTGATTTACAAACTAAACTAAACATTTCTCTGCATAAAACAATAGCAAAGGGGAACAAAGCCTTGAGCCAGGGGTTACTCTGCATAAAACAATGATTTCAATTAGGTCCCTCCTTAAAGAAGGAGCTAATTAGTGAAATCACCTGGTGTAGTGCATTAGTTGTAAGCATACACTTAGTTTGACGTTGTTGGTGGATAAAGAATGATTTTAGAACCACATTTTAATGTTATGCTCTTTATTTTAAGTGCTGGATATCAGTATGTTAGCTTTCCTGAGTATAGCACTGGACAGTACTTTTCATTGGCATTGCCATATTATTACAGTAAATTATGACAGTCCATTTTGATGAAATACTTCATGTACTGCCCAAAAAAACTTTTTTTCCCCAACATGCAGTATTGATTGATAGTGATATTTAGATATTTGCATTTTAGATTTTGACCAAGGCACTATAAGACCCCTGCACTTCAGTTAGGTAATGCGCAATGTTTCACTTGAAATGTATACCTTGGTATGCACTGCTGGTGTGATTATAATGGCCTCTGATTGGTGTGGCCATTGCCTTGAACAAACCACAGGTTCTTCATAAAGACTGTGGTTACAGTTTATTATCAGCATGCTTTCTCTGTGTAAGTTGTATGTGTGTATGTGTTTGTCGTTATCTATACTTGCAATACTTTCTTAAAGTATAGATTCATGTCTTGGGTGTAAAGCCATTTACTGTGTGTCCATTGCAACAACAACAACAACAACAACAACAACAACAACAACAACAACACAAAAAAACGTGCACGAAAACTGCTATTAACATATGTACATGTATTTTTTAATTGTGCATATTGATTTTATGTTGCATTATTTTATTTATGGGTCAGCATTAGCTTTCTTCTTATGATAGCTATATGTGACTCTGTTTGCTTTTTTCGCCGTGATTTAATAAACATATTGAACTGTTGTTTCGGTGTTATTTGATTTTCGAACTGTATCAATACTACTTTGGGTGTATTTGAAAGAACTGTCAGTAATCGCCGCACAATGCACACCCTGAAAGATTATCGCATTCGGGCGGACTGTGGCAGTCCGTGAGTTCACTGAATACTCGCGATACTTGGCGATGAGTCCTCGCGAGCGAACAGTCTCCCTTGCAGCGGGGGCACCAAGATGAGGTCGGAAAAGGAGCTGGCGACGAGCGGCAGGGAAAGAAGGATTGTCGAAATACAATTTAGAGACCTTCCGAGAGAGCACGACGGTGTCTCAGCCAACCCTAAGTCCAAAGAAGAGAAAAAAGAAATCTTCACCAAGGTAGATATAAATAAATGACAGCAAGATGCTGTCCCTCTTGTAAACGCAATCGAAACAGCGTTTGCGTATCGCAGACAGATCAGGACCATAGACAGCGAAATAGTGCCGCTCTGCCCGAATAAGTTTGCCATCAGTGGAATCAATCTATACTTGTATCACATGCCGATCATTAATGAACTAGTGTCAGCATTAATATTACCTAGTGTCATTCCACGATAGCTAAATAAAATGTCCTTTCAGAGTCTTTAACATGCTCTTCATCGAAAATGCATATGAGACTGCGTAAACACGAGCTGGTGCCAGACCCACAATCCAATGTTGAGTGTGTGCCTTGTTAGCAAGTGATTACATTCAACCAGTAACGTCGGCGTGCTGTTTTGCAGGTTAATGGTTGCCACTGTACGGCAGCCAAGTACAATGTTACGTAATCTCATGGTCGAAAGCACGGTTACTGAGAAACGGTTGCACGGTTACTGAGGACGTTTCAAGGCAAGCGTAGCCATGCATGACCTTGACAGAATCTTCGAGAGAGAGCGGTAGTACGAAAGTAAATAAAGTGTGCCGTGCGAGGGCATTGAAAATATCATATTATAAATAAAGACATTATTTTATGTAAGAATGCTCGTGTTGTTGTGCGCGGTTATCATGACGCGCTCATGCCTTACAGGTAGTTATTCGGCGACTGCCACCTAATCTGTCAAAGGACCAGTTGGAAGAACAGATCAGTCCTTTGCCTGCCTACGACTATTTCGAATTCTTTTCTGCGGACCAAAGGTAAAATAGCAATGGATGTCGGACAAAATAATAATAATAATAATAATAATAAAGTTTGTATTTAAATTGTAATAAAAGATACAGACAGCAAAATATATGTTTTCCCAATATGCTAATATGCTAATATGCTAATTCATAATATTTACAGTAACATGCAGATGAAAATAACATAATAATCTGGTACCCACGTTGATGTATATTTATTTATGCTGGTCTTTTCCCCTGCAGCCTGTATCCGCACCTCTTCTCCAGGGCTTACATTAATTTCAAAAACCCAGCAGATATTGTCCTCTTCAGGGACCGATTTGATGGTTATGTTTTCATAGATAACAAAGGTAATCTAATCATATTATTCTCCATCTGGGAGACATGCATGCATTGCTTTTGCTGATGAATTGCACTCTGCAAATTGATTGGGCGAGTGTATTGATCCACGTGGCTTCATATGATCAATAGGCTTTTTTTCTGGCAAATAAGAAATGACACTTCATTGTAATATTAATATTTCCTGCACCTGTCACACACGGATGCATAACATTCTAGATCTCACTCGCTGTTGAAGGGCAATATACTAGTGCATATAGATACAGTAACATAAAAAATAAACATGGTCTGTAATGTACGCATTCTTTTTTCCCCCCTTTTTTTAACTAGGCCAGGAATATCCTGCCGTCGTGGAATTTGCACCATTTCAGAAAGTTTCCAAGAAAAAGCTGAAAAAGAAAGATGCCAAAGCTGGAAGTATTGAAGAGGGTACTATTCTCCCCATTCCGCGTAAAGAATTGCATCCATCTACAGTATAGAAATATTGTCATCGCTCCATCCCTTTTCTGCTGTCTGACCTGTCTGTCCTTTCTATCTGAAGACCCAGAGTATAAACGGTTTTTGGAGAGCTACTGCGACGAGGAGGAAAAGGCAGCTGCTAATCCAGAGACGTTGCTGGGAGAGATTGAGGCTAAGACCAGAGAACTCATAGGTGTGTGCTCATGTTGACCACTCCTGGCAACTGGCACTTTTTAACATATTTGTGCAATGTGAAGTCTGTGTAACTATGAAACAGTAACTATAATTCTATGTCTGTTAAAAAGAGACTGGATATTATTACTGGCCACAAGGTTGGGGTAAATTCCATTTCAATTAAGTCAGTTCAGGAGATGAATCTAAATTAAATTCATGGCTTGAGAAATGCCCATAACTCTAACGATTGAGTTGTCAATGCCTGGAACAGCTTGCCAGGTCGGGTAGTAGAGGCAGAAACACTTGGGCTATTTGAGTCCAGGCTAGATGCAGTACTAGATACTCTTTAGATTAGGAGATGGTGAGCCTAGATGGGCTGAATGGCCTGTTCTTGTCATTATGTATTCTTATGTTCATAATGTTCTATGAAGATTTCTCAATGAACTGAATTTCAATTCATTGACTGAATTTTAATTTAACTGACCCCAACTCTGACTGGTAGATACTTAATATGTTGATGAGGGATTGGCCATGGTTTAATGTAATTCAAGTAAAAATGTTTTTTAAAAGTATTTACTCATGCTTACTAAATACCTATACCTTTAATGAATGTGCTTGTAAGTGCCTGGTGATTTACATGTATACTGACTGATATTGTTACAGCCAAGAGAACGACACCACTTCTCGAATACATAAAAAATAAGAAGCTCGAGAAGCAGGTATGAATATGACAATGCCTTTATTCATTTTTTTTTTTTTTATATTCCAGCCGGTTTTAGCTATACTGTATTTGTAATATTTTGATGAAGATGTGCTCTGATTGCGATTTGGGACACTCATGGCATGTTGACATCTTGTGGGTCATTCAGAGGGTCAGGGAAGAGAAGAGGGAGGAGAGGAGAAGAAGGGAGCAGGAGAAAAAGAGGCAGAGGGAGGAGGAGAAGAGGAAACGAAGGGAGGAAGAGAGGCGCAAACGCAAGGAGGCTGAGAAGCAAAAGAAAATGGCCGAGAAGGAGATCAAAATCAAGGTGTGTAAATGAACAATACTGTCTTGTTTATTTTTTTATTTGAATCAAATGTTTTATGGGGTAAAACAAATATATATATATGTGAATTCTCCTATGGCTTTAGAAAATTGGGTCCCGTAACAATACTGTATTCAAATCTCCTGAAATTTACTGAAGAATACTGTATTTTAGCTCCTGAAAAAGTCAGACAGAGATGAGGATCTGGATTCGGACAGACTGAAGGACAGAGGGGACAGTGGAGGGGACACAGAGAGGAACAAATGGGACAAATCCACAGGAAACGCAAAGTCAAAGCACCTGGACAAGGAATCAAAGGACAAGTAAGGAACTACAGAACTAGGACATTATATGTTCTGCCTACTTTACTTCAACCACATATGGTCTGAAAGTTGTTTACCTGTCAAATCTAAAAATTAAAAAAATCTATCGGGGCTTCTAGGATTGGAGTAGTAAACGTGCAGTAGCACTTTGGTGAATTTGAACGTACACTCACTGGTTTGGAAGTGTTGCTGTTTTTAACCCCTGCTTACTCCATTTAATAAAAAAATTGAATAAAAAATAAATTACTAACCTTTTCCTTCCTAGTGTTACAGGTATGGCACGCAGCTGCCTGCAATGATGTCTATCGCTGTATTACTGCACTGATCTCTTGCGCGAACTATGACTGTTCCTACCATGCATTAATGCACATCTTGTAAGTCGCTCTGGATAAGAGCGTCTGCTAAATGCTTAAAATGTAAAATGTAAATGTAACCAGGTCTATGTCAGTGTTACTCATATAACTCACGTGGATGCACTTATGTTCTGTGTTATAAGACCATCTGCTAAATGGGCATAATGTCATTTAGGGTGTGAAATGTATTTTAGAATCTTTATTTGAAATGCATTTGATATTTGATTTGAAATTGTCAAAAAGCCGGCTGTCACTCCGCCCCTCCTAATGAATGAGAATGGGAGGCAAGATTTCAGTAGTTCCCAAACCTACCGAGCCCTCGCCCAGCTCAATGAGCAAATACATTAGCTGTGACCCACACCTTTGTAAAACATAGCCTAAAATATGTTTAAATATGCAAATGTTTTCACATATGCCAAAACAAATTCATTTATAGTAGCATTTCAATATTTAATTAGACTAGTGTAATTTTAATTAGACCTATGTAATGTGTTTAATATAATCAGAGTTATTTTTCTCATGTGTCTTACTGTTGTGAATCGCCTCAACCCTGTGATGGTGTTAACCAGTCAGACTTTTAAAGCAAAAACAAACCCTGCTTTTATTGTTGAATACTGCTGCTGCTAGTACATCCTGCCCAGCGCGTAGCTTGTCTCTTAACTGGTGATATCATCGCTAATTGACATTGCACTCATTTAATCGAATGAACAGTAAACTATGCAGCCTTAAAGGGGTAGGATCTGCTACATTATCTATTACCAACCTCTCTCATAACGCACAGTTTTGGCAACAGCTAGTGATGAGAGCATGGTTTTGTGAACCTCATAATTGGTGGTGCTACAATGGGCTGGCAATCACTGACTTCTTGGAACCAATCAAAAGGCTTTTTGCTCTCCACAGCAAAACCACAATGATCGGTTCTAATCAGCGAGTCGTCGATGGCATATTTTAGCTCTGCCCATTTTTTGGTTCTACAAACCCTCACTCTCCCATCATTAGAAACCAAAGCTCTGTGTCCCTCTGTCCCCCCCTAGAGGCCAGGCGGAGAGTGACAAGGAGCAGCAGAGGGAGCACGGCCGCAGGCTGAGGGACAAGGACCCCGAGCGACCGGGGGGCCGCCACGAGGAGCGCAAGCGGCAGAGGCACCACTACGAGTTCGACAAGTTCACGCGCCACAAGGAGGAGACCAAGTGGGGCAAAGGGTACTGCCAGGACAGGGCCAAGAAAGACGGGCACCACCACAGCTACACCTTCTGCCCTGACCTGGGGGACAAGCTGGGCAAAGACGATAGGGAGGATGCTGGCAGCCGGAAGGAACGCATCCGAAACAAGGTGAGCCGCGGCGACGCGTGGGAAAACCTCCCGCCCGCTCTGCTCCCAGCGCATTCACCCAAAAGCAAGAATGAATGCGAGGCTTTCTGTGGCACATTGACACAACTAAACTTGTTCAGACGCTAAAGTCTGGAGGTGACGGTACATTAAAGACTACAGGTAGCTTTACAGAGCACAAGGACTCGTTTTCCTTGTCCTTTTATAGACGTTTGTGCGTGCAGTGTGCTTGGCGTAAATTTCAAAGGGGCGCTAATCTGTCTGTCAGAGTCTTTCCTGTCGAAACAACGTATTACTCAGTCAGCCTAAGCAACAGGATTGTTTATTTCATGTTACTATGACGTCGTTATGCCATTATGCCATTGTGTCTTAATGACAGTTGTTGGTTTTCAAATCGAACTCAATACAATCCCAGGGGATTTTGCATTGCGCCACCTGCTGGTGTTTTGCAGTAGCCCTACACTGCCGATAAACCCCGAGAGACGTTTTTTTAGGTGTAATCAGGCCATGGCGAAAACAGGGTCTTTCCATTGACCAAAGGTACGTGTCTCCCAGTCTGTGATAGCGCATCAGGACAAAAGGACCTGCCACTCTGAGGCGCGAGACAAGATAGGAGGGGCTCTGCCAGTCAAGGTACAGCTAGCGCTCAAGCCTTTTCATCCAGGGGAGGGGATTGGTTGTTCAGCTGGGAGGCGGCACACAAGGCCCCGCCTCATTTTTTACAGCACATGAGACAGCTTAACAGGAACAACGCCACCAGGGGGCAGTGGACTTCTAGACACGGTGAAACAACGTGTTTAGATTCAATACATTTAGGCCAGAGTTTCAGTTCATATAATTCAGGACATTTTATTGAAAAATCATTGTCAAAAAGAATAGGCATTATCCAATTGAAATAATTTAAGTCCAATACATTTCCTGAATTGACTGAATTGAAATGGAGGTGACCCCCAAACATAAAAATTATGCATTTTTTCACCGTCTTGTCTTTTTTTTTTTTTTTTTTTTTTAATACAGGGAGCTTTGGTAAAGATAAAAAACATATACATTCATACTCGTACAGTGTTCAGGATTAACCATTTGTATCTTACAATTCTTATTTAAGGAGCAAACAATTATATTGTTTTGTTGTCAATAGCCATGGCAATGGTATCATTTCACACATAATATTTTTGAATGTAAACAATAAATAAACCTTAAGTATTTTTCCAGTTATCGATATGCGCCCGTGCTCACAGATTCAGTCCGTTCTCATCCAGTAAGGCTTGGGATGGAATTGTGGCTCCTGCTTCATCCCAACTCCCACGCTGTCACTATCACAAAGAGTGGAATTTTACAACATTGTATAATGATCTGATAGCAGAAATGTTGAGGGCCAGAAGCAACACCGCTGCAGTATGCAGATTAATGCTTCAACAATAATTAAGCCTTAAATGAAGGCTATCACTCCAACTTAGCCTATTTTGTTCCTGGACTGCATACTGTACATATGGATTTGTATTTAGTGCTTGGCATGGAGTGTAAGGTAGCATATTTATTCATAACGTCACAGATATTTCCTGTAATTCATGTTGTGACCATTTCATTTTGTCCTATTTTCAATTCACTGTGGCTGTTCAAAGTTATGCAACTGCAACAATATTTTATTTCATTCATACTCATTAAAGACTATAAAATGTAGTTGTACATTAAATTATTACTGTAATATATGTTAAAGGGTTTTCCCTATCTGATCATTCCAGTGTCTTTACAAATGTCTTTGTAAATCATAAATACAGTGTCCTGATAGGGACTATTCTCTGAGGGAGAGATTTGACAGTGACATGAATTCTAAAATGGGTGGAGCTATTGTGTGCTATCAATGACTCACTGATTTAAACCAATGTTAGTGCATTGATATAACTACCAAAACCTTTCATTGGTTGGTATGAGTCACTGATTGACAGCACATGGTAGCTCCACCCTACTTAAAGGTTAATCACTACTTAAAGGTTAAATACTAAATAAAGGTTAAGGAAACATGACCTCCTCTGGTATGAACACATGCAATGCCTGTCATGATTCCAGCAAAGGTGAATCGGCCTGTAAGGGGTTCAGTTAATCTGGCCCCGAGCTGAAAAATGTGAAAAACCACAGATAACAAAAAGGCATACAAAGCCTGTACAGCTATTCTATATTAGCAGGCTAAGTCCTCTCCCCTGCAGTGTAAGCCCCATCCCCCAAAGCACATGACCTGCTGAGTCCAGCCTTGTAGTTATGACAGAGTGCGATGCTCTTCTCTCCTCTGTCTTGTCCCTCCTTTTTAACACAGGATCGCCCGGCCATGCAACTCTACCAACCGGGGGCCCACACTCGCACGCGCACTGGCTCGGGGGGCAAGGGGTACGACTGCTTTGGCAACTCCCCCGAGCGCGGAGCCAAGCCCAGATATGACGTTGCCATGGGAACCGGTTCCGAAAAAAGCGGCGATGAGTAATTGTGCCGGTCACTCCACCAGAGTGAGGGGGTGGTGATGCCAGTGAATGGAATTTTGGGTCACTTCCCATAATTCATTCTGTTCTTTCACCCTTGAGGAGCAGACCTTGTGAATAACCTGCTCTTTTTTGTTCATTTCCCAGATTACGAGTGTACACACGTTTCAAAAACTGGGTACAGTATAGATGATGGTACAAAACATGTTACACCCAGGTGTCTTGGAATTCTAAACTGTTTGCGCTTCATGCCAGAAGTCACTGCCTGATAGTGTCATTTATATTTCTATACAATACTAGAGAGTTATTGTTTTATAATAAAAGTACTTAAAGAAGCACATTTTAATTATATCCACCACATGCTGTTGGCTGTTGATATGGAATACCTCATAATTTAGAGATATGTTATTTGTAGGTGTTTTGTAGTGGACCAAAAAGCTATTTCATCAGCCCATAGAGAATGAGTTTACCAAAAAAAACTATAAATCTTCACCATCAAGAAAATATTAAAATCTGTATTTAAAATACCTTTAATATATGTTTCTGCATGATTGTAGAACCTAACATGCAGAATATCTAGTCTTGTGCATGATACTATTGATGTATTGTTGCATCTTAGCTAGCTAAATTTGAAGTATTCTTGGAATTAAGGACGTTCTTACGTGACTGACATCCATTCTAATACCATCCTGAATTTTTATGTATTCCTTTATAAAATATCCATGTCATTTTTTATGTACGTTTGCCTTTTAAAGAGTGCGACATTACATTGACAAGATCATTTTCAAACACTATATTACCTACTAGCCAACAAACACACTTTTAGTATTTATTATTGACAAACAAAGGAAACTGAGTAGAGAAAACATATATAATTACATTATATAACATTATATAATGTTCACAGAGATGACACGTTTTTCTACAGAGTAGCAGGATTTTTTAAATTCAGGCCTGGGCTATAACGTGACTGCAGTATGTAATATTTCTGAGAAATTATGCGCACATGACCGTTATATCCCATTATTTCTTGCCATGTATTGCTTATTTTTCACTCCTTTTCATTCAAAATGATAGAAAGTTACAACATAAAAAACATGTTCGGGAGAAAGTTCAATTAAATAAGGAAATTAAACTGTCAACGTGTCTGTGTGTCTCTGTTGTTGTTTTTTAATGCATACATGGTTAGCCCTGATCTGTGTGCTTAAATATGATTAGAAAAAAAACCCTCCTCTCCAGCCACGTGCTCCTCGTGTTGCCACAGACGGCGAGACCTTCATTGGGGATGCCAGGCGCTGTGTTGTTTCTTCTGCTGTTGAACTGCGCGTGAAAGGGCCTGTCTTCTATGGAAGACCAGCAGGCGGCGCTGTATGGCGGGACTCACCCCCTCCATCACAGCCCGTCCCCGGCCATAAGGAGCCGTCGCTGCACGTGCCCAGAACCCCTCGCTGCTGCAAACCTGGGAGACGGGGTGAAGCAGACTCTGTCGGGCACACACTGAAAGTCACTCTTCTCCTTGGAAAAGTGGAGCAAATGAGCCAGTGTCTGGGCCTCTGTGATGGACATTACTACTCTGTAGTGTAGGAATCACTGGAGAATATACCAGAACATTTCCCTACATGTACACATTTTAGAATAAAATATATGTTCATTTCAAAATGTTAATCCTTTTTTTTCCCCCAAATTCAAAATGGCAATTGGTGTTTGTCAGTTCTGACAGAGACAACACATTTTATTTAAAACTCCCCCTGAATCTTGCACCCTTTCCCTGCATTTCTTGTATTTTAACTTCTCTGTTAATATTCAGGAAGGTACTCGTCCCGACGTTACCCTCCCACCAAAGATCAAAGCGACACCTTGTGACCACAGGATTACCTGCTGCAACTTCTTACAGGTCTGGGCTACCCTCCTAATGTCCTCCCAGTCCAGAAAGGACAGGATCCCAATGATCAGATCGTCGGACAGACGAACCAGGTAGTCAAAGTGCTGCTGACACAGGTTCAACACATACTCCACCAGCGACTGTCCGAATACTCGCTTTATGCGTCCTGGAAAGAAAACCGCAATGAACAGGAGGAAAGATAGACTTCCAAGAAAATAAAATTAAAAATAAAATTAAAAAATATATATACATGTTTTATTACATTATTTTATGTTTTTATTATGACCATTTAACATAACAAGAGGTTGAAAGCTGTGACCAGCATTATAGAAATAGCCAATAGGCTATTAGGGAATTAGAAGTGGCTAACATGCTACCTTCTATAATTATTGTTTGGTATTTGTTTGGTATTTTACAATTGTTTTGCATTTCTACTTTCTTGTGAAAATCGTTTTATTACATTTTAAGCATTTACAGAGCATTTTCCATAAAACGAACAACATGAACAACCCACTAAAAAGGGGTGAACAGTGCTAAATCTGAGACTCAATTAACCCCATACTACATGAGAACAGAGGATGTCTACTTTTTATCAGAGTTTATTTAAGTAGATCTTCAAGGCTTAACTGTTAAACTAGCGTTTATTCTATGGAGTGTATTCACTACGGCAGTGTAGTGAATGGTAATGGTTAGGGAACTGGGCTTGTAACACTAAGGTTGCAGGTTCGATTCCCAGGTGGGACACTGCCGTCATACCCTTGAGCAAGGTACTTAACCTGAATTGCTTCAGTAAAATATCCAGCTGTATAAATAGATTGTATGCAAACTGTGTAAGTCACTCTGGATAAGAGCGTCTGCTAAATGCCTCAAAAATGTAAATGTAAAATGTATTCATTCTGATTACAGAGGTCCTGTCATGCAAAGTAAGACACAAAGGTGCATTTAGCCAAGTCCGTCCTGACAATATCAAATGTGCATGAGAATTTCAGATTCATTGCTCCTGTGTGTCCAGGCATGCCCTTAAGGGCCCATATAATTTATGGAGAGCAATTGTTTGCTCTGTACAGCCCAACCTGTAATATAATGAGGGAGTATGTGTTATTGCATATTGCAAAATATTTGTTGCATGCCACAGATCCATAAACTATTCAAGTTGATATAAATACTAAATAGCACAGTAAAAACATTTTAAAACTTTTTTTAAATGGGAATTTATGTTCATCAATCAATCGGAGGAAGGGCGATTATCTTTGACTCCATGTTTAGTTACTTCTTGCTTTGGAATGGCTTTGCATCTTGAAGAATTACTCTGGTGAATGAGGTTAATGGTTGTGGAAAAACCTCAGCAAATGTCCTTGCTTCACCACTCTATTTTTGTATGTTTCGTGGCTGGCACTGACCTACCTTGCAACAAGCCGTCCTGCAGAAAATCAACGTGTGACCTTGTGTCACTTGTCGGGTGAGCTCCACCGTGCCGGTTCGGGTTGGACACTTTCCACACCCTCAATACCACCTGAGAGGAGAGGAGACACAATCCATATACTGTGTGGGGAACACAGAATTGGTTTATCTTTTCTCATTTTCAGACTCTATTTGTTTTAATCCTCCATTCCCAAACACTAAAACATAGCATGTATTGTCTAGGATACGTAGATGAGCGTACGCACCCATACTCACATACTTATTCTCTGTAAAGGTTCGTTGTTCCCCCATCACATGTTTTTACTGTCTTGAAAGCAAGGTTTTGCATAAAATCTGTATGTATTGCAATGCTGCGCCAGCATCCAAGCTCTCACTGACAAATACTCATGAGCAGTATAGCATGAGCATGAAATAGTTGGCAGAGAGAGCTTGGTTGCTGGGGTAGCATTGCAATACATACAGATTTTATGCAAAACCTTGCTTTCAGGACAGAATAAACTGATGGATACCATAACAATGATAATAATAATAATAATAATAATAATAATAATAGCAACAACAACAAAACTACATAAATAGAAACTATGAACATTTACTTTTGCAAATAAATAAACAAATAATGTGTTTGGATTTATGGAATGGTCTGTGGAATGTTTACAATTGACATTTCTAAATAAACTTTTCAAAATATTTTATAAATCTATAAAATATTTATCTAAAAGACCCGAAGGTGATAAAAATCATATCCCAACCTCTGTCTTGGAGACTGTGAGATTGTAGTAATCCTTGCACGGTGGTGGAGCTTGCTGAGATATGTCACACAGGATCTCTGGCAGTAAGGATGCCATAAGTGCTTTTAGTCAATCGCACAGCCACTTCGCTAGTTCACTGTTCTAGTACACTGTTACTAGGTGTTTGTGTGTGTTGTGCTAGGGAGGAGGAGGTATAGACTATATGTATCCAGCCCACATACCAACACTCACAGTTACAAGGACAATGAATAAGATTATATCAATCAATTCATCAATCAATCAAAATGTATTTGTATCGGGCATTTTACAAAACATTTTATACAATACCCCCCAAACCCCCACTAAAGCTAGGTTAGGGCAACATTGGCAAGAACTCCCTTGGTGGAACAAATAGAGGAAGAAACCTTACGAGGAACCAGATTCAAAGAGGCAGAGCCCTTTCCTCTCTGGCCGTCTGAGTTTATAATGACAAACAACGGCTAATGAATCAATAGTTGTTAAACTCCTGATTGTATGCGTCGTTTAATAATCCACACAGTCATATCATCGTCATTTTAATAACAAGGAGTTTATGTGTTGTTCCATATCTGCTAGAAATGTTCGGTTACTAAAAAAATGTGATACCCCATTTATGATATATGACCACTTCCTTCCTCACTTTAAATAGCACAAATAACATAACCGTATAAAGCCATACTAAATAGATTGTTACAATGGTCACAGTTACTGTGTGCCACAGTCATAGATACTGTACTGGGATCAGTAATAGAAAAGCAACTTCCTGTCACGTGGGCACAACATTGGTGTCCGATTGGCTGACGCATCTTCTTGGGCTTGGGGACCGCCTAACGATGTGCTGAGGTGAAATGTTATGGTGCAAACTGATTACGGCACATAAAGATGAATTAATTATTTTTAATATGCAGTAGAGTGCGCACAAGTCACTGAATAAATAAGCTGGATCGAGCGACGGATGAGCTGTGTGTAACGGTAGGTACTGCTAAAATATTTATAAAGCATTGTTTAACTCATTTGCCAGCTAGCCTGCTAGTTTGCCCATTGCTGCTGCCGAAAGAAATGGCTAGCTAGTGCTTGCTGCCCGGCTACAAATCTGAAAACGGCCGTGTAATAGCGTGCTAATTAGTCGTACTAAATGAAAACAAACCATATCGGCAGGAAAATACTCTTGACCTAAGCCGACCGGTACATTCAATTTGTTAGCTACTGTGCAGAAAACTAGCTAGCTTTACTTCGTCGAGATCTCCTGCGGTAGTTAACCGGAGTAAGCTGTGCGGGCTAGATGGCTAGGCTGAGTGATGAACGAAGATGGGTTCTAGTCATGTGCAAGCTCCCCTAGATTGCTGTGCAGATAGCTAGCCTGCTAACGTCAGAGTTCCGGAGATGTGATGTGATGTGATATTCGGTATAATCGCGACTGTCGTAATTGGCAGCTAGCAAGTGAGAAGCGCTTGTTCCTAATCGCAATGAACAGCAACGTTGAAGTTACCCTTTAACAACCACCAGAGGCGTGTACTAATTGCTTCTTATGTGCGTCTTCGCATGTCCGACGTCCACCCGTGCAACTGTACAATGCAAACCCTTAGCCTACATTACAAATGTGCACATATTTTACAATATTCATTCTGTAGTATATAAAGCTAATAATTTGGAAGAGGTGTAAATATAACAGACATATTAATACATTTTAGCGTACTATTTTGTCTTAATGCTTCTAGAGTGCTACAGTTTATAGGCAGTGGTGGCATGGTGTTTGCACATAGTAATGCGTTTGTAAACAGGATATAATTGTGATGTTTTGATCTTAACTTTATAGGTCAGATTCAATGAATCAACTAATTGTGGTCTTCAATAAAGACCTTAATTAGTTGAATCTGGTGTTTTAGAGCTGGGCTAGAACAAAAACCTGCACCCACACCGGCTCTTCTCGGAATAAGACTGGACACCCCTGGCATAGGTCAGGGTCAATACAGAGATAAAACAGAAGAAAGAAGTACATATGATCAATCAGAACATTTCTTTAGATAGATTGTTCTTTAGATAGAAGTTAAAATGTCTTATTAATCGTCACACTTTTTGTCGGTTAACATGGCGTCTCCTGGTCTTTCAGAGTGAAGCAGAAGTACCGTCACCACGACAGCAAAAGAAAGCGATGGAGTTCAAGTGGCTGACGGTAAGCACGGTGACCTCCGGGGGTCACCTGCAGTGTGCCTTCTGCAGGTACCAGTGTAAAAGCAATTCCACCTTCCAAATCCACGTGGGCACCAGTCACCCGTTCCACTGCGAAGAGATGGACGTGGGCCGCCTGGGCAAGATCATCTTCTACCAGAGGAGCGCCAAGCTCTTCCACTGCCAGCAGTGCTTCTTCACGGGGAAGACCTATGCGCGTGTCTACGACCACGTCATCGTCAGCCACTCCTTCTCGGGAAAGACAAAGGCGGCGGCCCCGGTGAGCCAAAAGATTATCTGAGTGACAGCAACGACAGCAAGGACGTCCCTGACAACGACCATGACAGCAGTAACCACGACGAGGAGAGGTCGGGCGTGGCGGTGGCGGCGGCGGCGAGGCTCTGGACGCCAAACCCGAGGACCCGGCCTACCTCCAATCCCCCGCCAAGTTCGCGGCCCTCAACAGCGGCAAGGCCGAGGAAGAGGAGCCGGACGACGAAGACTCGCGCCACTCGAGCTCCCCCGGCCAGTCCTCGAAGAGGAAGAGGGAGGCGGGAAGCGACGAGGAGCAGCACCTGGACGTCGAGGACTTCTCCGACTACCCGGCCAAGCACGAGGGCGACGAGGCCCGGGCGGAGAAGCAGGCGGAGGAGACGCTGCTGGCCAAGTACATCCGGCGCACCGGGGGGCGCTATTACTGCAACATCTGCAACTGGCGGGGCAAAATGAAGGGCTTCATGTTCCACCACGTCAGCAAGAAGCACAACATCCCCAGGCCCTTCGCCTGCAAGGAGTGCGGCAAGGCCTTCCTCGTGGAGAGCATGCTCCTCGGCCATGTCAGTGTCTTCCACAAGCAGGGGATCTACCAGTGCCCCTACTGCTCCTTCAAGTCCAACTACCTCCGCGGCGTCCGCCGCCACCTCAACAACTGCAACCCCAAGCGGGGGGAGGGGCCGTACGACAGCGACGAGCAAGAGTGAGGACGAGTCGGCTCGCTCGGCCCGGCCCCCTGAACCCCCCGTCTTCAGCGAACCACGTGTTGGCTAGCAACGCACCGTGATCTGTGATCATACCGTCTTCTGGTGATGGTAGAATGGGGTGTCGTCGACACCAAAAATTGGCGGGGCTGCTTCTTTGAACCAAACAAAAGGGTTTTCTCCTCACAACAAACCACAATGATTGGTTCCTAGTAGCATGCGGCAGCTCAACCCATTTTTGGTGTCGTGGTATCACATTCACCCGCCGTTACTGTCTTACTCCATAGGAAGAACTCGATAGAGACCTTGTGCCTTTGCCTTGAAAGTTGACCTCTCAAATAAAGTATGTTAGTTAGCTTGGCAGCTTTGCTTCTCTGGTTGCTGCTAAAATAAACGTATTATTATCCCCCCGTGTTCCTATTTTTACTGAGTACCTTAACCCCGAGAATATTTGGAGCCTCTTCGATGATCTGACTTTGTGATTTAGAGTTGGAAAGACGTGTGTGGATGAGCCCCATGGTCTCGTATCGAATCCAGACCATGCCAGTGGCGACTGTGGCCAGCAGCCCCGCAGGGTGACGCAAAATTTGGCGGTAGCGTCGCTTGCAGAGGGAGGGATTTGGTTGGCAGGATTGTCCCCGTCTTGCCGCACGCCAGCGACTCCTCCGCCAGTCAATCGGGCACCCAGAGTATGTTGGCCTGTGTGTCTCCCTCTGACTCATGTCTGCGCAAGCTGAACTTGTGGACCTCGGCGTGAAAAGAAGCAGCTGACATGGCACGTTTCGGAAGAGAGCACGCACTTGTCTACGCGCTCCTGAATCGACAGCGGAAGCTACAGCAGCGAGCGTGAATTAGAGTACAACTGGGCACTCCAAATTGGGAGAAAAAGCATTTTAAAAAAGCAAAATGGTTGCTATGAAGTAAGAAGCAAAGGACACTGCACATTCCACTTTTATGACGTTCAGACCCAGAATAACACTACTGGTACTGAAACCAAATGTTATTCATTTTTAAATCTTGACTCCCTTATTTAGGGGGCCTAGCTAGTGTTTTGTTACCTGTTACATATTACACAGCTGCGTATTTCAGTGGAGTATTACAGGTTAATTACCTTGCTCCAAAGAAACGATTAACCCCAGGATTTGAACTTGCACCCTTCTGGTCGCAAGTCCAGATCCCGAACCGGGATGCTAACCTGCCTCACTTGCGTACGGTTCAAGCTTGTTAATAGATCATAATTTTGCATGCCATCCATTGAGATGTCCCAACAGATGTACACACCCTCATCACAGATCATTTTTTTGTCAATGGATTTTGGAGTGTACAGGATTCATGGTTGTGCCTCCTGTCCGCCTCTGGGGATTCATATGTGTCTCTGTGGCTCAGTGGCTCTGACAGACAAAAGCCTTGTTTCACATCTTTATTATCGAAAATATTTTAGAACCAGATGTGAGATTCACGCTGACGTGTTTCAGCCCTGTTGTTCCTGAGAGCTTTCTGTGTTGCGACCTGACCTAGCCTAGCTTTCAGCAATCAGGTTCTGGGAATATTCAGACCCAGGTTGAAGCTCCCTTAAAACCTTTACATGTCAATTTATTTTGTTTATCAGATGGATTTTACTTTTGTTATTCTCACGGTGTGTGTAAATGAGTAATTGGAAGATATTTCTAAAGCTAGGATAATGTACGTGTGGAATGCATGCAAAAACGGCACGCAGTAGGAAAACAAAAACATCCTAGTTAACCTTTCATTGTAAATAAATGTTTTTGTCTCTGCAAGCAAATGTAATGGATTTGAGTACTGCTAGTACTGTACGATGGGACTAACAAAAAATAATGTTATACCCGGGCTGTTATTTTTAACCATGTTTCCTTAATGTTGCAGCCTAGATTTAATTTAGGCCACTTTAAAGTCTACCTTCGATATTTTAATATGTATTGTGTGTTTGTGTGTGTGTGTGTGTGTGTGTGTGTGTGGGATAAAGGATTATGAAACACAGAAGCCCAGCTCCTTGAATATGTGTCACTGCCTTCTCATATAACACTATGTCTTGTGAGGTTTAACTATTTACTTTGCGAGGGAACGCAATGTGAAAAGCAATTTCCACTTAAGAAACACAACACACAGAGAGATGACAGTTTTAACTGAAGAATGTTCAATATTGAACATTTTTGCACCCTAGCAAGGTGTACAATAGATACTTAATGCATAGCTCCAAAAGGTCAGAGGATGAAGTAGATAATTAATATGAAACCCTCCCTCCCCCTTTTGCATAATTGCATAAAACTCCACTTGCATTAAAAAGCAGCTGTGCATGGTATTGCTAAATCTTCAATTGAAGTATAAGTTCAATGAGGTGTTTGTACTGCAAAAATATCAACAACATCCAATCAGAATGGTTTCAGATTGACAAGTTTAATAATGGGCAGTTTATAAATTATATTTTATAAACTGCCCATTATTAAACTTGTCAATCTGACAAGATAACACTGATAATTGCATTACTCACTTGTTTAAGGTCATTTGCATGATTGATATCTCAATGGAATAAAAGCGTTGTGATTGACATGCTTTGTGAACCAGGGTGCAGTGCTTGCCTCTCACAACAAACAGTCCATTTCTCAACTTAATTAAGCTCTACATATAATGATAATATATCAAAATGTTTCCCAGTGACTGCAAAAAATATATAAACAGGCCACTATAACAGCAAGTTTGATTACACTGAACTCTCCTAACCAAATCATAAGTTTAATTTATACTTTACTTTTTTGAATTTAGTTTGTTTGGTCACTGCATCAGCACTGTATTGTAAATGTGTGCTCCACCACAACAGTTCAACCCAGAGCGATATTGTCCATGAACAATTCATTCTTTTTGAATTTATAATTTCACTGAGCCGCCAAGTGCATCAGCTTCCTGTGTGAAATACCTCTACTCAGTCTCCTCCCACACGCCACTGGTTTGTGTTAATGTGTGTGTGCGTTTGCATCCTGGTTATTCACCCAGTGTTTCAGAGTGAAACCGCTCTGGCACTCTTTCCACACATCGTTAGCTGCTTTCAGGAGACCTTACATTGTCTTTGTGACTTCGTGATCACCGTTTATAAATTATATCTATAATTTATACAGAAAAGTATGCATAATTCTATGTTGATGAGACTAGTGATTAGAGTGTCCTGCACTGGGTTCAAACCAGCAACCTCCCTGAATGCTAGTTACTCAACTAGTGTGTTACACATCAGACCAGTCCTTTAACTGCCATGCCACATTGAAGTAAGTAGGCATAGACCTCAGGGCACAGCTATAAGCTAAAACGTGACAGTCACATTTGTACTTTACAAAAGGCATTGAGCCGTGGTATTTTGCAGACCATCACAAATATATTAGCTGATTTTGGTTCTTCCTTCTAAATATTTGACCATTCTGTTAACACGACCTGGTAAGGGTAGTCATGCACTGATCATTTATTGCCACTAGAGGTCAGCCTTTGTCACGTTATACTGAGAATCATAGTGCGTATACTGGTCTGCAGAATCTCCAAACCTGATTGTGGAGATTTACAACCTAGGTTTTCATTTGTATCACAGCCTATCACTTCATATTTCTGAAGATGTGGGGCCACCTGTTAAACTCTGATAATTGCATTACTCACTTGTTTAAGGTCATTTGCATGATTGATATCTCAATGGAATAAAAGCGTTGTGATTGACATGCTTTGTGAACCAGGGTGCAGTGCTTGCCTCTCACAACAAACAGTCAATTTCTCAACTTAATTAAGCTCTACATATAATGATAACATATCAAAATGTTTCCCAGTGACTGCAAAAATATATAAACAGGCCACTATAACAGCAAGTTTGATTACATTGAACTCTCCTAACCAAATCATAAGTTTAATTTATACTTTATTTTTTTAATTTAGTTTGTTTGGTCACTGCATCAGCACTGTATTGTAAATGTGTGCTCCACCACAACAGTTCAACCCAGAGCGATATTGTCCATGAACAATTCATTCTTTTTGAATTTATAATTTTACTGAGCCACCAAGTGCATCAGCTTCCTGTGTGAAATACATCTGCTCAGTCTCCTCCCACACGCCACTGGTTTGTGTTGTGTGTGTGTGCGTTTGCATCCTGGTTATTCACTCAGTGTTTCAGAGTGAAACCACTCTGGCACTCTTTCCACACATCGTTAGCTGCTTTCGGGAGACCTTACATTGTCTTTGTGATTGTATTTGGTTTGTATAGTTATGAGTCAAAGGGACAAGATGGGTAAATTAAGTGTTAAGTTGGGCGTTTTTAAATGGTGTACTGTTGCCTCAACGCCATCGCTGGTGTCTGTGATTCTGAGAATGTCCCATCCGTGTCCCATCTATGTCCCATCCGTGGCTGCAGCAGATGTTTGCTTGTGGCTCATATGTATAAAGCATCTCAGAGTAGGAGTGCTGATCTGGGATCAGGTTTCCCTTGTCTGTATCCTAACCATATCCATTAGGAGCTAAAAGGCTAAACTGATTCTAGATCAGCCCTCCTACTCTGACTTTACACATATGGGCCCAGATCTCAGACATTAATGTGGGCAACTGTGCTTAGTCCCTTTCTCATTCCCACCTGTGACACTTTCTCAGAAACAGGATGAGCTGATGTGTGGAACTGCTCCGTTTTAATTATTCAGGTACTCTAGTCTGGAAGGTGCAGTGAGGCTTCCGTGCTCATAATCAGCTGAGAGCTCTCCAATCAGTACCGTGGCCACTGAATAAGACCAGGGGCCATGTGTACAAAGATTCTAAGGGTAGGAGTGCTGATCTAGGATCAGGTTTCCTCTGTTCATATCCTAACCATATCCTTTATGAGCTAAAAGGCTAAACTGATCCTAGATCAGCACTCCTACTCTTAGAATCTTTGTACATGTGGCCCCTGGAGCACAGTGAGATCTTCAGCACCAGGGAAAGCGCTGGCTCCTCCCACGGATACTGCGGCAGCAGCCAATCGGCACTCAGAGAAGCTAGTATCAATCAAACCATTAACACCCTGTGCAAATATACTGCAGGTCTGGTGGTCTGAGTGAACATAGCACAGTGCAGCCCGTTCCCAAGTGAGAGGGTCTCAGTCTCATCACACAAGAGCGCCTCCTCTGGCCGATCGGGTACCTGCGGTTGGCCCCGCCAGCTGCGCACTAAGTGTACTCCCTGACACGATGACTGCGAAAGCAGGTGGACCGCAAAGTGAAAACAGGCGGCGGCTGGCTCAAAGTGCTTCAGAGGGGAGCACATGCTGGTCTGCGCTGACCGGACAAGGGGGACATTGGACCAATGAGGTGGGCCTACGACTGAGATGGGGGAATTCCAAGTCCGGAGAAAATAAAAGGAAATGGGGGTGGGGAGACGGGGGTGCATTTGCCTGAGGAAAATAATATGTTGTTTGAACAAAACCACCAAGTGGTGGGTGAGAGGAGGAATGCGTTTGAACAGCTGCCATGGAAGCATGTTCACAAGTAATTGAGTGGTGTGTAGCAATGTGGATATTCTTTCTCAGGGTGGAGCTAAGCAGAGTTTTTGCTTCTTACATTTTGGCTACTTTTGAAGCTATTTTTCTTCTTTGAAGTCCAAAAATTCTGTCCCCAAAACATAGCTTGCATAGCACTGTGTGGTTTCAGTATCTGAGTCATATTGGGTGTTGGAACTAGGCGTTTGTTTCTTAAGCGTTGATAAAGTAAGAGGGCATGCATGCCAGTATATGAGAAAGGCAAAATTGTGGTTTGAATAGCTTCGATTGAAAGCATCTCATGTTCTCGAGTGTGCAGTTCTGCGTGTGGATGCTATTACGGGAGGCCAATATTCTATCTCCCGAGCCTGAATGGAACGATCAGCATGAGAGACCGTGTCCTACAGGGAAATATTGAATCCAGAATCCGAACACCACTCACAATCATATTCTTTTTGAAAAGTATATTTCCACTGTTCTTCTCCTGGGAGCCCCGCTAAACGTTTTCGTTCTTTTGTAATAAGAAGATTCATATTTTTGGGGGGCCATTTTCCTGTCAATCCAGAATTCGGTCTTTGGTTGTTCCAGTCCGCATTATTGATCTCGTGGACTCGGATTTCAGGGACGAGGAAACCCGAAACCATGCAGTGGTATTTTAGTTTAGATATGACATCTTCCTCCAATGGTTTAATTCCTTTCTGTCAGCAAAGAGCTTACATTGAGACAGTTAAAGGACTGCGGTTGTAAAACATGTTTATCCTTCCAATAATAATAATACAGCAATTCAATACTGCACAGATCAGATCATTTGTTTTCTAGCCTAATCTAAACAGCATTGCGTTTAAAATGTGTCTCAGTCACTCCCAACTGTGACTTGTTCTCTCGATAAATGCAGACCACCTAGTTTTATGCGCATAATTAAATATTTTCCATGCACGAAAATGCACATAGTGGAGTATACCTTTAAGAGTAGATGAACGAGTGCAGATAGAGTATAATAATTGCAGGTGGACCATGCATTTCTTCCAGTGCAAGTTAGCCAGTTTGGCTACTGTAATTAATCTGGCAACATCTTTTTAGACAACCTTTTCAGTGAATATTGAAGTTTGTCATGGCGCAGCGTGCATTTCTGAACTATGGCACATTTTGCGCAGGCTTTATCAAGAGTGGTGGGATGTCCTTCCTGTTTTGTTTGAATGTGACTATTTGAGGGGCTCAAAAGGCTTTTGAGTTGGGCTCGGTGTTAGCTGTAAAGGCATCTAAGAGGCGCGTTGTAGAACTACACTTGCCAAGAAGGGATTAATCTCTAACATGGGTATCAACCATCTGCCATTCTATTTCATTCTGCATTTCTTAAATCCTGTTTACAAGTGTCAGTAGGGCAGTTTTTGTAGGCTTTTGTAATGAAAACCATTTGTTAATCAACTCGACGTTGGCATCAAAGGCCAATGCAATTGTATGAAATTGCTCTAATGCTATATAATCTTCTGTAATGCGATCTTCCCTTTTGGACGTTCAGTGTACTGTAAACTCAGAGCCCATTTACTTCAAATGCAGTTTTGATAAACCGCTCGAATTTCCACCTGCAAGTAATTTTCAGACTGGTGTTAAGTACTTTGATATTAAAATGACTTTATTTGGAACCTATTTTTTCATTTTTTTCAGAAAACTCCATGTGTTTTTTATATCTTCGATCACTTGTGTGTTTATGAATAACATGTGAAACTAAAGTTATTTGCCAGCACCTTTTCTTTGTATTTCCACAAAGAAGGTGGGATTTAATCAAATATTTTGTTTCATTTTGTGGTAATGTTCTGTTGGTTCTGTTGAAGTTAGACCATTAACAGTAATGAGCAGTTACAGGAGATAAAACAGAGGTGTTTTTAGGTTAGTGGTAAAGGCTGAATTTGTCCTTTCAAACAAAAAACCGTCTCTGAAACTGTTCAGGCACCATTCCCAATGCTAAAAACACTAACACATGTTTTGGTGTTATGGAAAACAATGCAGTTGATTGTCAGACAACCCTAAATTACACCAATACAACAAATAACTATACAGAAAGCAATGTAGCACTGTAATCACCATTCTGAATTGTTCTGCTTTTTTGGCTGGTTTATACATTTTTAAGTTGGCTGTTGACAAGTTGTCATATATTTTCATACATGTAGGTGCTATAATTATCCACTAGAGGGCACTAATGGTAAAGAAAAGGGAGTACAATGGTACTGAAATAACTATACTGTGTACATCACAGGGAATGGCCTTCTTAGACTCCCTCTTATCAGTAATATGAATGTATTACCACTTGTTCTTGTCAGTTTAATATCAAATAACCTTATCCAGATCAACTTGCATAATATACCTTTTCATATACGTTACATGAAAACGTTAAATCCCATAAACTATGTTTTAAGTGAGAATGTTGGTCTACCGTACTTCAAACAACATGTAGGCTACTCACCACTGGGCACAGGCAGGTTGCTTATGATTCAAACCTTCTCTCAAACATGCCCTACCGGCATGTAATCCTCATGTAAGTTTCTCAAAGTTCAGTCCAACCCACACTGATATAACAACAGCTTGGTTGACATCCTGGTCGATCTATTTCCATGAGCTTTCAAAATGCACTCAAAATAAGTAAGAGAAATTAAAGTGTTATTAGTGGACATTTGTCAATGTGTATTTATGTATATCTTATGTGGGGTTAAATATTTAGACCACAGATTTCTCAGTGTGAACATGGAAGAACATTTACGATGTTCTGTGGTGCAACAGTGGTTCAGCAGCATTCCAGTGACGATTAGACCAGGATCTTACACTGTGGCGGGTCTACTTAGGCTCAATGGCCTTTTCTCTGTCGGTCTTTCTCTTCGGTCTTGGAAACAAATGGCTAGACTGTTGGTTTCTGTCTGAGCACGCTTTCCAGAATGGCTCCATTAAGTGCACGTGTAAACTGACCACCTTTAACTGGCAGTAACATTTTGAGGGGCAGACCGTAAAAAAGGGAGATTCAGATTCGCCACAAAAACATTACTTTGGAATCGCATGTGCACTCGAACAGAAATGCATTGTTTTAAAAATTGATGAATAATTAATTTTGTAATATCCCAAAAAGAGAGAATGTTTAACTATTGTGTGTTCATTTATTTTGACACACGATAAAACATACCGTGGAAAAGACAGGAATGTTCCGGTCAACAGGAAAATGTAAGAAATCACTCCCAGGCATTATCAGCCACTTGAGCACATCAATGGAATGATGGCCCTAGTGCACAGCTTGCGAGTGTGCAGAAACGGCCCATTATGGTTTCTCAGTTCCACCGTATTCCATAATTACTGTGGTCAAACGAATGGAATCCCTTTGCAGAAAAGTCTCGGCGAGAGGAGGTGGAGAGTTTCACGCTGAGGTGGTTCGTGACCGCTTTCATCTGACTCGCTGGCGCGTGTCTCTGTTGTTATTTGGGGATCGCCGAAAGGGACGATCTCACCGTAGCAGGTAGCGGACCAAAGTTTCATCGTCTCCGTGCGTGTTTTTCAGAACACTGCACTCTTGTGAAACCTGCTCCCTGTCACATCAATCTCCCGTTCGTGTCTCGGGAAATGATGATTGATCGTCGTTCCCCTCTATTTAATTGTTTTATTCTGATAAATAGGCTGCCGCAACTGTACTCTATTTAATTTTTTTTCTGAGTGATGCACCGAATGTCCCCAAGGAATCGTGCAGTGCGGTAAAAGCATTCATCTAAATAATGGTTCTGTGTCGAGCACCTACTCATCAGAACTGTGTGAACTGGGGCATCTACAAGTATGGAATAAAATATCTATTAAATTTCACTCTTCGCCCAGAAATCATGGGTCTGTAGCTTCCACTCTGGCAATGGCCCGACCACTAGACTAGTGCTTTGTGAAGCACTTTGTGACCACTGTTCTTGAAAAGTGCTATATAAATAAAGTTTATTTACTTACTTACTTACTAGACATCAAAGCCCACTGTCCCAAATTTAAGAGATCAACTACGGCCAAGCCCAAGACACCAGTTTGGGCCCAGTTGTCTTTATAGCCCATGGCACAGTGGTGGTACTGAATGAATACAGTTGACTTCTTGGGCTTTTTTGGACCGTCTCAACCTTATAGAGTTGAGACCTGTGCTATGCATGCAGAAGGACCTTGAGAAGTCAACAGCGTGGTCATGCACTCAAATGGCCAAGTGCAAAGTTACTTGCGTCTGCTCTAGCCACAACTACCCCGTCCACCAAAATGTGGTTATTTCTAATCAACTGACCATAACCAGGCATGTGTGTGTGTGGGGGGGGTCTAGCATTGGCATAGTTAACTTACAGTAGTTCTTCAGTGATGTTGCATGTGAACGCACTTATGTTCTCCTGCATTGTAATGGTAAATGAGTGCAGTGTACTGTAACATCATTCACATTATATGATTCCTAGTTTGGAGAAAGCCTAGTTTGTGAGCAGTTCCAGCCTGCATTCAGGTCTCACAGCATCCCATAAACACCAACATCAAACAAATTCATATGAAATGTGCAGAGGAAATCATCACTGGTTCTAACGTTTCCAGTTATGAGTCTGCCTATAAACACCTTTGGCTTACCAAAACTGAAAGAGCGTCATATTAACTCACAGTTTATATGCAACATATATATAGTGGTGCAATAACTTTTTTGTCCAATATCAATGATACCTTAAATTGGGGTTCAGCTGGTAATTCCATTGAAAGTGCTGGTACATACTGTGCAGAATTCTGGTCCAAGCATCGATAAGGACGACTTGCTTAAGTTACTCTAAATTCAGTATGAAGAGCCTTATACCCCAGCTTTGTTGAATTCTCAGTTCTGATTGGTCGAAAGTGTGTTCTTTTTTTTTTTTCTTTAAAAAAAAAATATATTTCAAATTTTTTTCACCATTTTTCTCCCAATTTGGCTGCCAATTATACCCTCTATTTATTTCAATTCCCCACCCTCACGAGTCCGCCGCCCATCCTCCGGGAGCGAGACACACATTCCTGGCCGATTGTTCCCGCCTCTTCCGAGATGGAAATTCTTCCACGGACGCCTTTTACCTTCTCCTTGATGGACTCGTGCCGGCTCACCCTCCCCCCTCCCCCGGAGGCAGACAGCCAAATGCTGCCTCCGATCGGGGCTGACGACCAGGGCCGGTCTGGTAGAGACGCGGGTTTCGAACCGTGTCCCTGACAGGCAGCGCACACCACACCAAAGTGTGGCGCGTTAGACCGCTATGCCATCCACCACCCCAAAAGTGTGTTCTAAAGGCCTACATTAAATGTTGAGAGTGGACCTCCTATCCGGGTCATTTACTGTTCACCTGCACTTTTCAGTGCAATGTTAGAGTTAGCTAGCTAGCTATGCAAGTTAGCAGTGGAGATCTAAACATATTTGGAAACATAATTTCGTGATTGAACATCAATTCCATTGGTAATTAGCTGAGTATAAGCAGGATAATGTGCAATGATCAAGTCAGTTGTTTTGAAATAACCACATTTTGGGTGATTAAGGGTGAACCGCATCACCCTGTCATGAAATAACTGACTTGCTTGCTGTACATTATCCAACTTATGCCCCGGCTACTTACCAATGGAATTGATGTTCAATCACTAAATTATGTTTAGAAATGTGTTTAGATATCCACTGCTAACTAGCGTATAGTAGCTCACTAGCTAACATTATCCCTTACATAGTGGTTAATTGAAATGGCTGGTTTGGTGAAGAATGTGTGTTTCCTATCTTCCCATCAGAGATTTTGCACTCTGAGCATCGTTGTATATGATTGGAAAGGAACAGCCTAACTTTTTCCTCCCCTCTGTGCCGACTTGATAATGTATTAAACGTGTTGAGTAATCCACGGGAAAATGATACTGACGATATTCTGCAAATAGCCGTGTTTGTGTTTATACTTAAGGCAGACGCAACAAAGTAACACAAGTTTTTTTAAACGAATACTTCCGAGTAATCCTGTTCGCAGTGTCGCAACAACGACAATCGTTTGTCTGATTGAGAAGAACCCGAGAACATGGTGTAAACGAAACGCATCTCCTGCCGATCCCATGGCGATCGTGTTGACTTTATTGTTGCCGTCTTTGATCGTGCGATGCTTTGATTCGTCTCTCTTTCACCCTTTTAGCGAAACAATTCATTGGAATTTCGGGCTTTGTTCCTGACACCCCCTCCCCCGCACCCCCATCTTACCTCGGCTTCTGAACAGATAGGGAATCTGTCCCGGAGGAGGTTGTGCTGTGGAATGGAGATGAAACTTTGCGGTAATCAAAAGGCTTCTCCTCACCCCACCCCATCCCACCCAATTCTTTTGTCTCTCTCTTCCTTGGCTTACCGTGACCTTTCAGAGCCCCTGGCGTCCGCCGAACCATCCCACTGATCTGAGATCCACATCCTGTGCGAAACGGGCGTTCAGAATTCCGGTCGTCTTCTCTGCTCTGTTGCTAGCATTCGTGTTTGCATCAGTGATTAGGGGTTTGACAGTGATGTGGAGCGCTTTCGCCAAGGCTTGAAGTCGAGAGGAGTGACTGCTGCCATCTTGCGAGTTCAAACCCATTCCGTGTGGGAGTCCGAGGCATTCATCACCGAAGCGCCAGACAAAAGCGGCGACGCCACTACGGGAATACAGATTTGTCGATGGGCAAACTTGAGAACAGGCTCGCAGCTCTGTGATGTTAGTTTGCTGACCAACTTCAAAACCCAACTTCAAAACCTTTCAAAGACCATTACGGTGACAAGATTTAACGAGGCTCAGGCGATCTCAGTGTTTTTGGCTTTACATTTTGAAATGTAATATTCCAGACATGTAAATGAGTAACATTCCAGATATGTAAATGACAAAAACTCCAGTGTAATTGACTAGACTTGTGTTTTCTGTCCGCCGTACTGCTAAAGCACTTCAGTGTGTAGATCACCTTTAAAGAACACTGTTTCAGTGTGTAGGTCACCTTTAAGAAAAACTGTTTCAGTGTGTAGGTCACCTTTAAGAAAAACTGTTTCAGTGTGTAGGTCACCTTTAAAGAACACTGTTTCAGTGTGTAGGTCACCTTTAAGAAAAACTGTTTCAGTGTGTAGGTCGCCTTTAAAGAACACTGTTTCATTGTGTGAGTCGGGATTGAAACCCTCAGCCCGGAGAACAAGGTTAAGTTAAAAACGGGTGACCGTGTGAACACAGGTCACAGTGACCTGATCAAACTGACCCCAGCACTCCCTTAGGGAAGAGCACCCAGTCCCTGCAGCCTCAGCCAATGGCATGTCTGCTGGGAAGGGAAAGGAAGGAAACAGGAAGTGGTGATTAAGCATCATGCACTGCACCTGGGATGCACAAAGAGTGTGATTGCAGACTGTAGTGTATCTGCAGACAAACCATGTCCCCGTAGGAGGCGCTATTCAATGTAAGAACCATTGAATTCATGATTCTTAGAGCAATGATTGTCAAGTCAGCACGCTTAATATTTGTAGTCAAAGTTACCATCATGGCAGGTGAGCTGGGCTTGTAACTTAGAGGTTGCAGGTTCAATCCCCAGGTGGGGCACTGCCGTTGTACCCTTGAGCAAGGTACTTAACCTGAATTGCTTCAGTAAAATATCCAGCTGTATAAATTGATTATATTTATATAATCAAATATTTATTTGCAAGGTGAAACTGGTTCCTTTATAAAAAGACTTTATAGCCCACATGACACTGCGTAGTATTTAAACACTTGAATGGAAAACAATAAAGTGATATTCATCTTTGTAAGTAAGCAATTAAAATATTGTCATAAATAAAGTGGCACTCAATCATGGGCAGCAACCAACTTTAATCCCTTTAAGCTGTGCATTTTTTACATTTTACATTTTAGGCACTTAGCAGACGCTCTTATCCAGAGCGATTTACAAGATGTGCATTAATACATGGTAGGAACAATCATAGTTTGCGCACGAGGTCAGTGCAGTAATACAGCGATAGACATCGTTGTAGGCTGCTGCATACCATACCTGTAACACTGGGAAGGAAAAGGTTTGTGTTTATTTTTATTTTTTTATTAAGCTGTGTATAAGGACTGATAAGAAATATACATGATCTACTTTGAACATGAACTCTAAGAGTTCTAATTAATTGAGAGGTATACGTCTATACATTCAATAAGTTTGATCTGTGTACTACTATAAATACTCAACATCAAGGACAGACTGAAAAAGTAACGCAACATCTGTAACATCAAATAAAATCTGCCCTTTAACAAACATGATAGAATCAGCTACCTTTTGTATGGCTCAACAATGAAGTCTTCAGTGCCATTGTGTTTTTGGGTTGTCTTCACCTTGGTTCCTTCATGGAAGTGGTTCTGAGTCTATGACTTTGCCAAATATTGATGGATTTTTATAGCGCAGATGTTGTCCTCACTGTGTGCAATAACCCTGTTACATTAAGTTAACAAGGTATATAGTCAAGATCACAAAGGCTTCTGAAATTTCGACAGCAATTTCCTTGTGTGTTCTCCTTTTCTAAGTCAACTTAGATCCACACCTATCTATTCTGTGTTTTTCCATCTTTTTCATACATTAAATAAATGACCATAAGTAGTCCACCCCCTCAATGCTAGTAAATGGTCTCGAACACTACTTACAGAGTGTATTTTTGTTTTACAGTAATTGTATGTTCATATAATATTTTCTAAATTCCATAGCCCTTCTTCCCCCTTGTTACATTTTGTTTTCGTCCGTTAAAAATAGAAACAAAAACAACAAAAAACCGTTTCTTATCTTTTCCACATGGACTGTAATACAATTATTGAACAGAGGAGGGCACTGTGACTATCTTGATTTCCCTCTAACCCTGAGAGCGGACCAGCTGTGCTGAAAATATACTCCACTCAGTACCAATGAATATTATTGTTTTTAAGGAAGACGTGGGTTAATTTGAAGGGTTATTAAAAATGTGTGTCTACTTATACACATTGAAGTTTCAGTGTGATGGAAAAACATTGCAAGGCAAAGATGATAAATTAGTTAGCCTTCAAATATTTTCCTATTGAATAGAAACTGAAGGAAATTATGTTGATATACAATCTACCATAGCCGTAATGAGTGGGGGGAATACCCCCCCCCAAAACAAAAAAAATCTAAACAATCATATCAGTCACCCCCAATAATTTGTAGACATAAAACATTCCCTTTCAATATTTAATATGTGGTCACGCCCTTGCAATCTACACTCATAGACGTCCTATATCTTAAAAAAGTGAAAATACAGAAGCACTTAAAATATGCTTTGAAGCCTCCTGTCACACTGATGAAGTCAATCTTCCACTGCTTAAGCCATGCAACTCAGGGCAGATGTACACAGATGTGCCTGGGTTATTAGCCTGTTGCTAATTCAGGCTAATCATTCCCATAACCATACCACTGTGGGTAAAGGCAATGCATTATGACCAGGTTTTCTCTGGTCAATAGGCATAATTATGAATGGCATGGTAGTACTTAAGACAGAGTCCTTAACTTTGAGTACTGAACATTGTGCTGCCACACCTAACAATTTTCGTAGCTGCTGCAATGCTGCGTTTTTGTGTGTGAGTGTGTATCTGTGTGCGGTTGTGTGCGAGTGTTAGCATGTGTGTGAATGTAAGTGTGTGTGTGTGTGTGTGTGTGTGTGTGTGTGTGTGTGTGTGTGTGTGTGTGTGTGTGTGTGTGTGTGTGTGTGTGTGTGTGTGTGTGTGTGTGTGTGTGTGTGTGTGTGTGTGTGTGTGCGTATGTGCACATGCAAAGCCGGTACAATAAGTTTCCCACATACTTGCATTTCCTTATTAGTGGTTGTTAACTAAACCAATATAGGAATAATCCTGATGAATTCATAATTTTATCACGGATATCAAATGTCACTTTTGTTTTTTCAGGTATGAATTTAACCTTAAAAATCTTAAGGCAGCTTAGCAAGGTTAACAACCATGATTATATTTTGTATAGAATGGCCTTTGTTAATCACAACCTTGTTGCTTACTTTACTCTGTTTACGAACTAAATTTGTTTTTTTATCCTTTCAAGGTGACTTTTTGTCTGTAAATAGAAACATGTTTCTATTTTTTCTCTTCTTAATGTTTCGTCTTTTCATGTAACCACTCCGTAGAGTAAACTTCCTTTGAAGCTCGGCTCAGTAGCCTCGGGCTTGGACCGCGCTGAGGAAGGCCTTTGTAGAGAGGCTGAGCCTTGTTTACTCGCGAACACCTGAGATACGTAATCACGGCCAAAACACCGCATCTTTTATCCTTTCAAAGTCTTTTTGTTGCCATTGTACATTTTCTTAAAATGTTGCAGATCTGTTTTTGAGTGATCGGTACACAGAATTTGACGTGTGAGAGGCTGCTCGTCCAAACGCCCTTCGGAGAGTGTTTTTTGGAGTAGAATGTCCGGTTATACAGACTAATAGCCTTCTTAGTTTTATTTCAGAATTTTTTTAACTATTCATCTGTAAAAATGTATTTGGAAAATAGGACAGGCAGTGAACACAAAATGTAAACACCTATATAAAGTCACTTAATAGGGTGTCGGGCCATCATGAAGACCCTTTGCTGGGATGTCATTTGCTTGACTAATGGTGTAGCCATGCCTGTGTGGGAGCCTCTGCTTTGCATATACCTGTTGTCCCTCATTTACCCAGGTGTGTGCTTTTAGTTACCCTCTGCAACAAGAATAATTCTTCATTTCACATGCCCCCCCGACTCTGTGTGAGATAATACCTCAGGTCGCTCTCACAGCAGAAACAACACATACGGCGAGCTTAATTAAGAAATTAACGGAACTAAATATGGCTTACAGCCATGTTTTTTTAAAGTCATTTAATAATAATAATCAATCCTCAAACAATTACGCCTTTACGCTCGTAATTAAACATTGTCCTTTTTTTCCACAGAGCAAACAGGGATGATTCTTTTGGTCTCAGGTGGATTGTTGTCTTAAGTGTTTGTGTTGTATCGCGAGCGCCAGGGTTTCGTTTTGCTTCTTTAACCGGCGGAGAACCATGGCGCATCGTTGCTTCCCCCGTACAGACACCGGTTCAACCTCTGGGTTCCGATGTTTTATTTATTGAACAGCCTTGCTGGGGATAGAACTAGCTCAGGAACGCATTACCATAAAGGTCCCCCAAGACATCCATGCACAAAGAGCTAGCTTACTCTCGCACTTGTGAAAGCTCACCGAACGCACACTCGAAACGCATGACTTTACCGGCAACTCATTCACAACTCTCGCCGCGCCACGATAGCAGCTCGCGGTGTCAAAGAGCCCTCGTCTCCGGCCCTTAACCTGTCCCTGGAGCAGGCACTTCAGCTTGGAAAGATGTAGTAAAATACTCTCTTTTTTGGAGAGGGTATTGTTATTCCCATCAACTTAAAAGCCCCGTGTGTATCTTTCTAGGGCCCTCGGGCTGTGTATGAGGGTTGAAAACCTGATGGTTAGCACACCCGCCAGAGGACAGCGGCTGACCACATTGCACACACAGTGGGAGATGGCTCCCCTTTCATTTCTCTGTCTCGATATGTTATACTCATGAGCATAGTCCGCCGAAGGAGAGATTCAATTTAACAACTAATGTTATGTCACTTTGTCCCAAACTTTGAGCAATGAACATTCGTAAGTATAGTGAAAAAATAAAATAAAATCAGTTCTCATATGTCAGTACGGGTTTGGCTGTCACTGAGATTAACACAAAAAAACATGGCGAAATAATAAAAAAGTTACACTCGCTTAAAGTCGTTATTTAAAGTAAAGTTGAGGAGGAAGGGCTAACAGCGGTTAGAAACGCCATGTGAATCTATGAACAGCCATTTGAGGAAAACACAATGGGTGGATAAACAGCTGTGGGAGACTGAAAAACTCAAAAACAAAGACTGCTTTTCAGTTATCTGGAGCTGCAGAACAATGTCAGCGAATGTGCATTGTATTTGTTTCGCATTTTACCTCCTACGGGCGTGTCTTAGCTTCAACTGCTTTGTAACAGGAATAAGCGAAACTGTCACAGCGCAGTGCTGCAGTAAGAGCTCTAATTATGTTGAATTCGTATAAATAAATAAGTTGCTCGTCATTGTCAGAGTGTGACAGGTTGCGCAACAGCTTGACAAATGGAGGAATCACTTGCAAACGCGCGGTGTGCACACACAGTGTATAACTCGTAAGAGCAAATCAAACAAGGTGAAGGTCTGACAGCTGTGCTTTTTTCCCTGTGTTAATGCGTGCACCAGTGCACACGGGGAATAAAACGGGGGCGCTTTTTGAGAACTGAGGTTGGCCTTACTGAAACTGATGAGGCGATCTGTTATTCATTAGCGATTGTTGCTTGTGACCTCATAGCGGGGATGACACTCGCTCTGATTGTGACTACGTCGTTTTCAGTTGTTCAGCTTTTTCCTCCGTGGCCACTTGCTTTGGTTTTGCAACTAGTAGAGATGAGTGTTGTATTCTGCTCTAAGGTATCTCTGAGCTATAAGGTTATGGAATGGTGACCATGGGTCAGTGTGTTAATGCAGTGTGTGTTTATGTCAGGTGTGCATGCATGGTTTTGTGATGGGTAGTGTATGGGTCAGTGTATTCGTGCAGTGTGTGTTTGCAGGCATGCACGCATGGGTTTGGGGTGGGTAGCGACTTCATTACCTAGTCATTTTGAGCAGCCCTTACATCCCATATGAAACAATGATCTTTGGTCTCAGGCACACGTTGCAAAAATATTTTTTATCAAATTATTTTTTCATGTGAATCTTTCATACAAGATATAAGGATATTTTCATAATTATTCATAATTATTTTCTTGCTAAATAAAAAACTGCTTGTGACTTAGATTATCTAAAACATATTTTTTATGAAATAGTTTTTAGAAATAGAAATTCATTTAGCATTTGCGATAAATGGAAGTCACAGTGTGCATTGTTGTGCTCGTCATTGATTTATAATAAGGTAGCCAATGGTTGCGCCAAAGCTCACTTGAAAAAAAAATCCCTCTTCAGCATGGACATGTTGTTGAAGTGTTGAAGTGTTGTGTAATTGCCTTTAATTGTGATTGATAACACTTTGTGACTGCCATGTTGCAGTTATTTCAGGATGATAGATAAATTGCTCCTGCACAGAAAATCTGCAATCAAATGGTTTTTGTGTTATATTTTGGCTGAGATGGCCAAATAGCCCTGACTAGCCCTAATTCTATGATATATAGAACCGCGTGTGCTGTGTTATCAATATTACCAATCATGTCTTGCCACATATAGACCTACTCTCTTTTCAAACACACACACACACACACACACACACACACACACACACACACACACACACACACACACACACACACACACACACACACACACACACACACACACACACACAGATTCTATGCACGAGTTAACATGCTCCAGAAATGTCCTATTAAACCAGTACAACCAACTGTGCTCGATGCTATTTTTTCATTATTAAGTATTCACATTAACAAACTAGTCCTGCTCACATACAGCCTTGCCTTATAAATTATACATGCTGAAACCATTTTTAAAACGTGTTCATTAAAGACAACGTTTTCTTAAAAAGAAAAACAGCTCATAAATATTTCTTAAAAGCTAGTTTCTAGAAAAGAAAAATAGTCTTCTTGGACAAGCTAAACATGTGAGAAGCGAAGCCTCACGTCTCCACGGCAGACGTTGCCGAAGACACGCTCGTCTGACTGCGACGTCGGCGCCGGAGACGGGCTTTTTCTTTCGCGGGAGGAGAGCCGGGGATATCACGCGCGCTGCAAGTGATGCTCGCGCGGATGACACGTATTATACTTTAATCTCAGTCTCGGTTTGTTGCGCGTCAAATTGAAATATCCTGAACAGATGTAAAGACACATGTGAGCCACGGCGCGCAAGCTGTGCCGGGTTTTGTTTCATCTGCTGATGATGTGCGCTTTAAGGAGGTCTTTTTAAAATTGTATCACTATTCAAAAGGATAATTAATATGTACCCCCAGGCTTTGATTATTCTATACCCAGAGTGAATAGCTGGTGTTGAGATAATGAGGCACTCATCGGATACCAGACGATGCTCCCCAACAAACACAGTTTGCATAAGATGCTTAATATTCAGCTAAGGTACCAGTGCAAGGTGGCTTAATACAATTTCCATTTGTCTCACATACCAATATATGAGATCACTGGGGTTTTAAGCATTGCAGATGTTTTGTTTACAGAGTGAACCTTGTCAGCATTAAGCAATTGGTACTTTTAAATACTTGTTTGGAGTGCCATCCCCCTTTCCCCACCCACTCACTAACTACATAGAAAAATCAGAGAAAAAGGCAGTCGCGTCCATTTACTAGTGCGGTTGGCTGCGGTTGGGCTTTGGAAAAGGTCATTTGATAGACGGTGTTTTTGTAACATGTGCCTGAGACCAAAGATCATTGTTTCATATGGAATGGAAGGCCGAAACGATTCGGTAATGAAGACTCTCACTGCAAAAAAAGGAAAAATACTCATTAAACACTATCCATTACAAACCACACCAGCATCAGACACTAAGCTGCACCATATTCCTATAGGCAGAGAGAAATACATACTCTCCTTTACAGGTGGTAATGTACTGTATATCCTGTATTATCACACCCAGCCCGTTCCTGGATATTTCTGAGGCAAGAGGGGTTCAGATCAGACACTTCTAAGCTATTCTATTATTTGTATTGTGTAAAAACGGTCCCATCATTCCCCTCTTATGAAATGTATGAAACACGCAGTCGTAGAGGAGCTTTCGTCAGTTGAGCTCGAAATTCCCACATGCCTCCTCCGAAACGAAAGCCCCGCTTGTGATATTCCTGGGTGAGGTAAAACAGGGAGAATGGCAGCTGTGGGTAATCCTCTCGTTGGCCCAAATTATACAACGCTCTGGCGAGACGGGCAATAACACTGTATTTACAGTTGAAATTGTATCCCTGAGATGTATGGGCGTCCCACAAGCCGCCGGCTTTGATTACGCGCGCGTTTAAATCCAGCCACAGGAATATTTGAGAGATGAGGCACGTTCGCGCGTGCAGCGTGACACAATCGGACACGCGTTTTGTGCGTGCATGTGTGTACGTGCGCATGATTGTGTGTCCTTCCTTATAGGGCACGCGGGGTCGTTCCCTGAAAAACAATCAATCCCACCCTGGAGATTTGTATCTAATTTTGGCTTGGAATCCTTTAAGCACCAGCTGAAGAAAGTGTGCTGATAAGTATCATTTAAAATAAAATCACAATTGGAAGTATTTCAGATTCTTAATTTGTGTGGTTTTGTTTGAAATATATTAAATGTATGGAGGTATTATATACATGTATATAAAATATAATGTTAACTGGCGATCCTGTGATGTCTAATTCTATTTAGCATTGCAAATAACGCTGTAAATGCATAATCTGTCCTTCCACGTGTGAGAAAGCTTCCTCTGTATCAACCTTTCAGCTGCTAAACTCCGCGAGCAGTCTCTCTGCTCCACCTCTGGCTGGTAGACGGAGATGGCAGTCACCCTTTAACCCTTCGCAAGGCTTTTTTTCTGACGTGAAAATAATCTGATCCCAGCCATCTGCCCGTCAGTGATGAGAACACATGTAAAGACATGCATTTCTGACAACAAAATCCCCCATCTCGCAGGGAAAGATAATAGGATGTCATTGCCACTGCCCAAAACTGCCACGCATTAGCGCTCTGTTGAAGTGACATTTGAGAGGTGCCGGGACATACTGCCACCATCAGAGCGCGTCGGATTGTCTTTAAAGCTGTATTCCTAAAGCCACGGCTCTTGGCACTGCAAGGAATTGGCTTCAAATGGATGAAAAATGGCTTCTTGACAGTGACAGTTGTGTTACATTTCATTCATATCTAGGAGGATAGTTTTGGCCTCTAAGACAAATTTACATTGAGTCTTGAAAAATTAGCATTGAATAGCATTGTCAGTAATACACGCAGTCATGCTATTGTTTTTTAGGTGCCGGGCCCAGGATTAGCCATGCATATAGAGTATAGCACCAGCTCCCATGTTTGAGTTTTAGTGGAAGAGATGAACCGAGACAACATTTCAATCAACCTGGATCTTCTTCAGGTCGGCTAGAAGCTAAATTATTGTGCAAGACTTATACTTTGTGTTGGGAAAAACTTTTAACAACGCAAATTGGCAGGCCAATACTCTCATATAAAATGCCTCTGACAGAGTCACTATTGCACTAATTATACATTTTAGTTTGCTTATTATTCTGATAAACCGCCTTCATACAATATGCAGTTTATGCATACATGGGTAAAAGGAGAAAAAAACAGCATGATGCAATTTTAAGCTGAATAAAATATGAGAAAGCAGTACATTATAATTCCATATTTTCTTCCCCCCACTCTTGCTTTCTTGCTTCTGGCTTCTCCTGGTCTTTCTGAGTGACAAACGCGGCTCAGAGAGAGCCAAGGCACATGGGCCTGGTCTGCAGAAATGCCCTCCCCCCCCCCACCCTCCCCCTTCTACGGTCAGCGGGTGTCAATCAGGCCCTCAGTCCCAATCCGACCGGCAACAGGTTCCATAAAAACATCCTTGAAAAAAAAAATAACGTGGCGGGAAAAAATCGGGGCTTGCCACGGAAATTAATCCCAGGGTTGACGAGATGGACGAGAGCATGGTTCTCAGACCGTCGTTGGCCCCGCCATGGGAAGCAATTACCGGCGGATGCCAGCAGACAGCCTTATCCGAGCCCGAGTTTCAGGGGCGGGGGGCACCATGGTCCTCGGGCTTTCTCTAGGCAAATTGCATCCCCGCACTCATATCCAAAAACCTCTTACCTGCTGTTGGCTTCTATCAGGGAAATGGATTGTTGCCTTTGTTCTTCCATCGCGTTTTGGGGTAGGCGGGTGGGATGTTGGGGTTGAGTGTACACCCTGCTTTACCAATGAAACATTTTTTTTTTTAAGAGGGGGGGGACCAAGCCTCTCGCTCCCTGGAATGTGCGGGAGCAAAGGAGAACTTGTCTCCAGAACCTGAAGCCACATGTCAGCTCGCAGCCACGTCAACATGATGACAGGCCCGCAGTGATGGAGGAGAGAGGGAGACGCGGAGCTGCCATTTCAGGACTCCTTCCTGCGGCTGTTTGGACTGTTGTAAAGCCTCGTAGCTACGGGTACGGCCCTCGCGATTGCTGTGGATGGACCACACATTAATGATCGCTTCTGTAGTGTAGTAGTACTGCTAGCCGCTGACCACACACGTGAATAAAAACAGTGCAGGCATGCTTCCTGATACTGAGATATTATTGGGGTTCATTAGCAGAAACAGGGATTATCCACATTTAGATATCACTTGCTTTGTCACAGTGTGTGCCTGCAGTCTCCGCCTATACTTCACATGGCTGCTTTTGCCGGTTTCACACTTTTAAGCGCTCCACAGTAGGCTACTAATGTTGCTCAATTGGTTCAAAACACAATAAATTCACAAAATGGTGAACAAATGCATGCAACAACATGTGCATAGATGAGATGGTAAAGAAATGGCTCACAATAATAGACACAGTAAAAAATCATTTGTCAATTTTCTTATTAATTGAATAAAAACATCAAGGCGAAGTTCAGTGAACTCTAATCACTGTAATTAATATAGGCCTATGCCGTTATGTTTCACTGCCTCAACCTTTGCTTTCTTTCTAAAAGGCAAAGAACAAATAAATTAAAATATATGCAATCGTCAACTAATTATCATGCAAATATACCAACAACAAAGCAGGAGGAGGGGGGTTAATCTTCACCAGCGCTTCTGTGCAATTCCCCAACGTGCTTAAAGCTGTCCAACATGCAATTAGACAGACAGAGAGAGAGAGAGAGAGGGGGGGGGGAAAACAGCATAAGGGCCAAAAACAACTGTCATTAATTCATTGTCAGATTAATTCATTCCCCCCACCTCCCTTTTGCCGTCCTGGGGTCCGTGTCTACAGTAGGGAGCACGTTGATGTCAACATCTCGGCGATGGCTTTGATAACGGGAGAGAATGTGAGCGAGCTTGCAACCAGGGGTGGGGGGGATCCATCTCGCACTCGCTCATAATTACCTGACCTGTTGCTTGCTGTCAGTTCGCCGCCAAAAGCTGTGTTTTCATGTCAGACGCTGTACCGGCAATCTCAGCCTTTGATCGAAGAGCAAGCGGCATCGCTGTTTAATTGACTTTAGGGCAGAACCACAGCGTCATCAGGTCACAGACACTCCTGCTCGAAGGGGGCGAGACGAACGCCTGGTTCTCCAATATCGGTAGCCAGTGACGGACACGTCACGCACCGGGAGCTCCACAATCTATGCGCTGCGAGAAACCAGTCCAAAACCAGCAGGGCGATTGCAGCGCTGTCAAAAACTCGCTAAATCAGGGTACAGTGTGTTCTCTCATCGCTTTCCAGTGAGGGAGAAGCCAGTATCTGTTAATGTTCTGACTGGTTCTGTTGTCCCTCGAAGCGAGAGAATGTCGTTGAGTGAGATGAACGGTTTGTGTTCTTCGACGGCAGGGATTGCATAAGGAATTAACAACAATATTAGATCCTGTTCAACCATGTTAATCAACTAGTTCATCTTATTTACCTGGTGTTCGGTATGCGGGGACCTGTGTCAAACTTTACCGATCTATTCAGGGTTTTGCAACTGCTAACTATTGTCTTGATACTGCCTTACTGCTCATGAATATGAATATTACTTAATATTCATAAAGTAGCTACCTAGGGTATATGTGGTATGTCTCAGTGTAGGCTTACTTGTCTACACTTTCTTCTTTGTGGCCTTGTTTAGTTTGTAGAACATACACTGTAATGTATGCAATATATGCATAATTTTACATAAAAGAAAATCCCAAGTTCATATGTTTGAATATTATTATAAAATGCATACAATTTTGCTTAACCACTAATTGACATATGACTTTTCTTTTACAAAGGCACATGGATACACTTACCCAGAAACCCACAAAACATTTAAAAGTCTTTGTCAAGTAGGTACAGTATGTTCAAGGCACAGTCAGTTAGCAAGTAGGGCTGAAACTGGATGACTTGGTTTCCAGTGGTTTCTAACCTCGGTCCTGGGGACCCACTGTGTATGCTGGTTTTCGTTCCAACCAATCTCTTGATTAATTAAGTTTGTTTAAAACATGTGTTTAGGTTTTAAGAATGATCCCTCACTGGACATTAAAAGTGTCTAATCAAAAACAACGAACAGCTCATTACACTTCATTATACAACAGCTCGTTATACTTGATGGCTGGAATGAAAACCAGCATACACAGCGTGCCCCCAGGACCGGGGGTTGAACACCACTGACTTAGTCCAAATCCAAACAATTTAGCCAAGAAAAATAAATAGATTTAAGTCATTAATAAAGCATAAATGCACATTCTGTCTTGGACTTTTGGGTTCAAGTCTGACTGAAGATTGTTTTTATATGTAATATTTATGGATGCACACTTCGACCTCGTTTTTAAAAAGGGAATCACCTCCTTTATCCTGAATTGCTTTTGATTCTGTTGTGACCGGTCTTAAGAAGTAGAGATTGTCCTGCTTTCCCATTCTTAATCAATGTAAATATGGTACACAGAAAGCAAACAAGCAAACTGTGGCTGATTATTATCATTATCATTTCTAGACTGACCTTATACCACTTACTGTTGCCCTTGTTAGACACAGAAAGTGCATTCAAAGTCCTGCGTCCAACGAGCAGCCAAACGTCCCCCCACAGAGTGCAGCCATTTGACTATTATTACTTTTACACTAAGTAGAGGAAATGATGGAATTTCCATTTGGTCATTATTTGGTGTACCCTTGATGCCGGAGGGAAAAGTGAAGCCTGTTTTTGCATTTGATTGTTTTTCAGCCCAATTTTGTCCAATTCATCATTTTGTCTTTTGATGTCTTTGCCCTCTGACATTTATCATGTTACCCAGTCTCTTTATCTGACTGTTGTTGTGTTGTCTTTTGATGTTTAATTTTATTTTCTCATGGTTGTGACTCTGGCACACAAAAAAGGATCTCCTTGTACATCTCTTGCCCCCCCCCCCCCCCCCATTTCAATATTATGAATACATTTTCACACTGGACATCATATGAACCTTTTTTCAACATAATTTCAGATACCACAGCATGTGTTTAGTCTGTTATTTAGTAGTCTGTGTGATTCAAATGTCTCAATGTTTGTATTTCTATACAAACACACCATTATTAATGTTTGTAATGGTAATGGTTGGCAAAATATAAAACGTTGGAATATTGTAATCTGTGGCGTTATCGCAAGCAGACAAATTTAAAGGAATTAGCCTCAAAACTACACACGAGAAAGTAGGACGTGTTTTTGTGTGAAGATAAATGTGTAGGAAGACAATGCCTGGAGACAATGATAACTACTCATGGACAGTATATTTGCCATACATGTAAAAACATGGTTTGTTGGGGTGGGGAGATCACAGAAAACTGAACAGTTCCACTTCAGGATGGAACATCAAACTAGTTTTAAAACACGTGATATGTGGAAGTACACAAAACGCCACATACAATGCTTATATATAAATCATAATGGCAGGTATAAAAACACATTCTTGTGATGAATCCTGGCACGTGAGCACAAAATAATGCCTCTGTTTGTTAATATTAAAAGTGACAATTTCTGTATCTGCAGCAATATGAGATGATTATCATGCACTCCTTGCCTGTATCCAGCTTGCGTTAGTGAAATTATTTTCAATTGTTCCAAGCCTTCTTAGAGCTTAAATTCAATTATAGTTCTCCGTGACACAATGGCAAGCATTTTTAGTGAATCAATTCTCAAGGTTTAAAAAATATATATATATATGTATTTTAATTCCCGGGCAGAGGGCATCAGTTTGACGGGCCTAATTGTTGTGAAGCAGCTGAAGGTCTGATAATGAAGCGGAAATATTCACGGCCCGTAACTGCGGCGCGGACCGAAAAAATCTCGAAAACTTTCACGAGATCAAAGTGGAGCGAGGCACGGCGTTCTCTAAATTGTCAGCGCTAGACTAGACTCTTCTGAGATGCTGTATTAAATCTGGGGCTTTAAGAGAAAGGGAGAAGGGGAAAAGGAGAGGTAGCCACGCATCTACACTTTTCATCTTGCCGTGAAATAATGCTGGGGAACATTAATTAAATATTGTCTTGAAGAGGGAGTAGAAATCCCTCCTGCAGCTCTGGCAGCGGCTAATGACAGAGAGAGGGAGTTGCTCTAACGCTATCTTGGCGGGGGGAACAGACTGACATGTCTGACACTGCCAAGGGTCAAACGAATTACAGATTGAAGGTCTCTGTTCGACGTAACCGCAATGTGCTTTGTTCTTCAATTTGAGCTGCGTGCATTTGAACCAAAGGGGTTTTATTAAACTACTGTTTCTGCATGATGTGGTGGGGTCAGATTTTTATTGAATTGAAGAAAATTTGTAAGAATGAGATGATAGACTGTTGCCTTCTCCAAATGATCAGGCTGAACAAGTTTTTTGGAATAGCTTGTACAGTGTATATGGCATTAGAATGATAAGTTAACCAGTAGTTATTCTTGTCCCACTGCAGCATTATGTTCTAATGATGGATGGTCCTTTGGTAGGGAGAACATTTCATGTACTCTTACAGTAGATTTAATGGGTGGATTTACAGCAAAGCAGGTATACTATAAAAAGTTATACAAATAAAAGTAAAATTAAACAAATCAACCACTCTTTAGAGCATATTGTGATATGTAATAATAATTATAACCATTTAATAATAATATGATTTATCACGGACACAGAATTTTGTCTTGAGCTACATAGTTAAAATAAGCAAAATGGACCACACTGGCAAAATGTCTTCATTCATTTATAGATTTCTACATATGAAAACAACTTGGAAGGCTCTGTAGTTCTTTTTTTTGTATTTGCATGCATTTCCCTTTTGAGCAAACTGCATCACAGTTGTGCAAATATAAAACACCTGCAGCACAATAGTCTTCGCCAGTAAACTGTCTTCACGGAAGCACTATTGACTCCAAGAAAACCGATCTTCTTCCGATCCGCCCAGAGCCAAAATGGCCTCGAAATAGCCATGTGTCACTTTGATCTTGGGGATTCTGATGAGTCAACATGAATCCGTACATTTTTGTTTGTTTGTTTCTCGTCAGCAGCCGCAGTTGTGCACAGTATGAGGTAATGGAGATGTGTTCAGTGTGGTGGGCTGGTTTACAGCACTGCAGTGTTACATTTTCACTTTCTTTCAGCTTGTATTTTGGAACCTGTCTGATTTTCTCTCTTTAGGCAATGTGTGACCTATGCAGTATATTTACCAGAGCTCAGTAAACATAGTACTGTAGGCTTCTCTCAGACACCATCATTTCAAGATAGTAAAAGGCCCTGTAGGAATCCCCCTTATGGGAAAATCTGCTCAGGTGAATCACAGGTGTTCTTTGGGCTTTTCACATGATTCACATGCATGCCACACATCAGATTTCTGCATTTGTACCACATAATGTCACATGTGTATCATGTGATCACGTTTACTTCACAGGTATTCAAATGTGATCACATATAGTCTTTTGGACATTTCACATTCCTTAGATTTTTCAACAAGGGACCATCCATCATCATTATTATTATTATTATTATTATTATTATTATTATTTACACAACACATCTGCAATGCACCTGTGTGACAGGTACGTGTGCACATGCAGGTTGCAATATGGCATTCAGGACACAGATGTAGCGCAGACTTGAGTGTATGCATGTCCTACATTCCATCGTTCGGCCGCTCTGTTTTTAGCTAATAAAGCCCGTCAGTCAGTAGCCTAGTACACGGAGGGAGTGGAGTGCTGACTGCTTATTATGGAAATATGACATGGAATATTCTATAGACAAATATATAAAGAAATATATCTCTGGTTAGGTTTTTCCATATTTGCATGGAGCCATTTTGGACAATCTCGTGCTTGCCTGCTTAAGTTAATTAACATGTATGCAGGGGGTGATTTTACCTGAATATTTGTCCCCGCCTTGATTTTTTTTATGATGTCTAATAATAAAATAAAATAAAATAATATCACTAATAATCGTAATAGTAATAATAAGGCTAGATAATCACAAACATATGATTATAAAATGCAATAATTTGGATTTATTAGGATATTTCATGTACATTGGATTTCTCTATTGTGAAACATTTAGGGAAGATCTAATGGGGTTCTAAGCTTTGTAAGTGTTTTGTGTGGCCATGCAGCAAGTCCGTAGCTGATGTGTATTGGTTCAGTCAAATAAATAGACTGAAACAGACTTTGGCTCAAAGTGTAACATGACAAAGTGCACTTAAAGTGTACAAGTTATCTGCACATTCATAGCTGTTTGCAATAATTACAAAAACAAAACAAGAATGCTAAATGCAAACAAACCATCTGCATCGATCTTACTAGTGGAACAACTATTCTGACCTTTGACCCCATGACCTGTGACACAGACTCCTGAGTGTGTAACCTCAAACCACCTCCATGCTGGATTTCTCTTTGCGCTGTCTGAAAGTGTCTCTCAGATGCAGTGTGAATGTTTCTGATGATGTGATGTGTCCATGGATACTTCTACACTATGAAGTATATAAAAGTGTTTTTTTCTCTCTTTATGCTACAAAAAATCTGGCGTTGTTGCCAGATTTCATGAATCAAGCTTTGGTTTGATCAACGTAACAGTGGAAAGACAGTTGGACAGACGATTGAAAGAGAGAGATTTATTTTGATAATATTACAGCATTGAGCACAGGATGAAATGTAACTGTATTTGAGTAATTGACAACATGGGTAAGGTGATATCAGCCCGTAACTAGCAAGGGAAAGACATCATCAGCAAAGGGCAGCAGTGGCCGGAAACGCATGCTCCAAGATTGTGGAATCCATGCGCTGATTTAAAGTGCAAGGCAGAACAGGTGAGCAACCACAGTTGACCGCACATTTCAACCTGACTGCAGACAGTTCAATCAAAACAACGGTAGCCTGACACCCTAATAACTGATTTTACATTGGTATTTCCATGTTTTTGTTCACCACCTGTATGCATTCATCAAGCAAAGCTTCAGTAAAATATGACCTTCACAAACTGCGTAACCAAATAAAATGCCATGAGAGACATATAATGTCTCTGCAACAATAAGTAGAAAATGTGTGTGTATGTCTTCCCGCGCGCATGTACATAAAGTTTATAATATCATTTTCCACTTTTAATGCCTTTCGGTACATATCTGCAGCAGGGCTATTCAGCTAGTGGCCAGGGGCCAAATGTGGCCCACCATAGACATACTCTTGCCACTTTTGGATCATTGAGCAGGGAAATGAAATAAGTAATAGTTTATTTGACAACCTAAAGCAGGGAAATATCCAGGTCTGCATTTGCACAGTGTCAGCATTCTTCCCACGCGTGACATAATAATAAGTAATAGTTTATTTGACAACTTAAAGAAAGAGATATGCATAATGCGAACACACATACCCCTGATACATGACATCACATTAATGCACACCGCAAATTGCAGAGGATAACACACAAAAGTTGGCAAAAAGCCAACTTATTTTCATTGTGGCTTTCTGTATGGTTGCTCTATAATAGCTATGTATGTTTTAAGAAGGCTTCCCGTTGTTTACATCACAATAAATCTTATTCATACATCGTTTTATAAACAGTATGTGGAAAACGTAAGGCCCGCATTTTTATTTTTATTTTTTTAATGGTCTGGTCCCCAGGAAGAAGTAGTTGAAGAACCTTGCCCCACAGTATACTGTACCCTAGGATATGACAGCCTGCCTGCATACAGTAGTGAAACAACTAGGGGTCGCGTCGAATAATGACTGAATTCCGCACGCCCCGCTGAAGACTGACGACGATGCAGGACGAGGACTCACTTGGGGCACCGCCGGACCGGTGACCTGCGATGGAGCGCTTTTTGGCCTGAGCTCGGCCAGCTGGTGGATCGCTGACGGAATAAAAACAAAAGCACTGTTGAAACATGTTACTCAGCAGGCCCAGGACGGAGGCTCTGAAAGGACCTTTAAGGGGCTAAATTGCTGCCGAGTGAAAACACAAAACACTCGGGCTGATGTCACCTCACAGCTGTCTGAGCGCGATTGTGCGTCGCGGCGCTAAAGTGCCCTCGTTGCGCCATAAAAGCGTGGTCTTACCATGTCAGGCCGTGCCAAGGGACCTCTGTCAGGCGTATCACCTTTCACGAGAGTCCGACTCTTCTTGTTTCATAAGAATCGCTCTCCTTTATTAGATACGGGGCTGTTCCCCCTGGATTCCATTTGGGTTTACAGCTGCTTTTTTCCCCTGCTCTGCAGTCCCTGTAATGGGAGACCAGCTGTAGAGATGTGCCGTGCCTCTCTTTGTTGTCCCAGTAGCATCATCTGTTTAAAGTTTTTGTCTATATCTTCAGGGGAACTCGAAGCAGTTTTTCTCATATTCTATCTAATTTATTCCTTTACTCATCACTCAACCAACCAATATTTCGCCTTTTACCTGTTTTGCGATTTGCCGGCATGTGCATTTTATGTTGTAGCAATACCAATGTAAAGTGATACAGACATTAGCCTCGTATCCTATGTGAAACAGGTGAAAAGATCTAACCAATACACTGAAAACAAAACAGTTACAGAATACCCACACAATTGACTCACAATTGCATCTGTCAATGAGTCAAATGGTGGGGATCCTTGGTTTTACAAAACTGGGCGCAGAAATCTGTCACCACTCCTTAGACTTCAAGAAGCACTCTGCCCCAGTGCAAAAAACAAAACAAAAACAACCCCAGCGGAGAGTGAATTAGCTCTTTTTCACCAAGCAATGTTTTGAAATCCCTTCAGAGGAAGACAGACACCACATGGCTGGAGCGTTACGATAAAGGAAGTGGAGTCACCGTGTTTTTGACAGCGAGTGGCGGCCAGCCTTCGTCCTGAACAGGTGCTTCGCATTCCTGGCTGTGATGCCGCGAGCTGACTGCCCACGGACTGTAAACTAAGCCCCGCGTCTGTGTCGCTGCGGCTTCACTGGCTTCAGATCCCTCTCCTGACGCGGGTTAGCCCAGGGCGAGATGCCGCTTTAACATTCCCCTCCACCGCGCTCTAGACTAAGCATGCACGGCCGGTGCGCTGGCGGCGGGAAGCTGCGCTGCGAGCGACAGGCTCAGAATGGTAAAACCTCTGCCGGAGACAGAGTCAGGGCCGCCATTTTGTGTCTCTTGCCTTTGGGTACGGAGCAGGCAGGCTAGGGCCTGCTGTGTTGTAGCCATCTTACTCTACATCACTGACAGCACTACACGAGTTGCATAACTGATCAGTTACCTTGGTTAGCAACCGTGTAGCCACTTTTGCTGATTATTTTGTGATCGCTAAGGTCATTACTTCATTGGTCAGCTAAGTTGCCGCTTACTGCCGTGACTACCCTTAGAGGGAAACTAAACTACTTGTGGGCTTGATTATGTAATATGTGTGAGAGGGTTAACTCTTTGCTATTCCCCACCAATACCTTCTTTATTGGCGTGAATCAAATGAGGTTTTAGATTTTTAAAAAGAAGAAAAAACACTGGAAATGGAATCTTTTAACTGAATTGTCCTCCATTTCAGCTCTCTAAGTCAGTGCTGAAGATAGGCAAAGGACTGTGGAGTATGTGTGAGGGAAAGCCCCCCCCCCCCCCCCGTGACCCTGGTGCTGGTACTAGTGCATCAGGGCACGTATGAAACGACTAATTAAAGACAAATTCATACAGTATACACATTTCTGATGCATAATTTATATCACCTTCTATGGAATTAGTGTCAACTACTGACACTTCGATTGATGGCTTTTAATGTTCTTCAAAGGGATTATAATTAATGTTTTTGTGCTGTCCTCCATATCCATGCTATCTTCATTTTCACCACTTTCACTACCTCATAGGGTACGGTATTTTAATTATTAGTATTATTATTATGTTGATGTTTTTATGTGTCTTGAATATAAGGGTTTTTTCCCCCATAGAGAAATATGTGAGTTGTTGCCCAAGTCAGCTCTTTGTGTCTTGTAAAGGGTTAATGGGGCAAAACAACTCAATTTAAAAAGTCAACACCTTTTGGTTCACATCATAAAAATGGCAACCATTCAATCCAGACCATTGTACATTCCACAGTAAATCTGCCCATCTGGACTTCAAACGGACAAAAGTGCTCTTTCATATGAGATATTTATTGTTCAGTGAGATTGATGCCATCAATATCAGCTTTCAAAATGACAGATTATCGTCACTAGTTAATCAGTGCTATTAAGAGATAAATATCGGTAATTGAATCACTACAGTACTTTCTTTCAGAATAATACGATTTACAAATGTAAGTGATTATGTAATTAACTTGCATCTCTCCAGATTACAATCCCTAAGAGTTGGGTGCATCTGGTTTCTGAAGATTAAGGTATTTAATTAAAAGGTCTGTGCCTGTTTTGTGAATGAGATCCATTTACTCTTGGCAAAAACTCAGTGTTTTCATAAATGACCCTCATATATCCAAACGCTTTTGCTCCCCCTCCCCCCCTCAAATGAATACCATGTAGAGGAAGGTTCATACAACTCCCGCATTGTAAGGAAATGAACGCCTTATGCTCACTAAAATCAACATAAATATTGTAACGCACTTGCTAAAACCAAGTGAGGCTCTGGGCTGGCATATCTAATGAGGCATCAAGAACGCCTTCGCTTCTCCTTTAAGCACAGGCCCAGGGCGAGTGCATGTTTTGGCATTCGAAAGTTATGCCCCTTTTATTTGCAAACTAATTTGTCAGTTAATGTTAATTTCGTAAACGCGACACAAAAGGGGCGCTGCGGGAAGAAAAGACAAAAAAACAAGAGCCGAGCAGCATGAAAAAAGAGCAGGCGAACGAGTCAAATTGCTTCCATGTGTGTCCCGCTGTCGGGGCGGAGAGGCGCATAGCTGCATTTGAACTGCAGAGTGGTGGCCAGCGCCGTTTTCGAAAGGCACTATTTCTCCATAATGGAGCCCTAATTTTTATTGCCACTCCGCCGACTTCAAAGCGGCCGAGTTTGCCAAAAAAAATAAATGAATAATTTCACTCAAGGTATTTTCAGGTGCGCTGCAAATAATGCTGAACAGTTTTCCCGTGAGTGCGAGTACACTTGGTGAGTGTTTTGGCCGGTGACCCCCCCACCGGCCAATCAGGGGCTCCACAGATGGCGTTGAAACTGCACTAGTTCTTGCCCGCCCCAGTCTCAGTCACTGTTGGACCTTCCATTATGCAGGGTCAAAATCCGCATGGAGGAGCCAACATTACAGGATTAGGGGATTAGAACAAATCCACCCCAAGAGGGGTAATAGCCCATAGCTTATTGCCGTCGATGGCGCTCCCACCCCGTATGGCTACCTGCCACCGTTCCGAAATTAATGGTCCGCAACATTCAATGTCTGAGTGATGTGAACATTCAGTATTTATCCATTTGAGCATGTCCCTTCCTGTTAGGGCTGCCACCACAGTGATAAATGAAAGGGTTTGTCATAAAACACTTATTTACCACACACACATATGGCTCCCAAGTTCTATAGACTTGTTACTTAGAAAGGCTTACCCCTGAGTTCAATTCAAACTGCCAATGCTTCTTAAAGGCATGTGCTATTCAATTATGAAACTGCCAATCCGTCTGAGAGAACAAAGTATTTTGTTGTCGTGAATAAATGAATAACACAACGTAAAGAAAATGATATCAAATTTGCTATAGATTACCTGCATGAGTGCAGACCTCTCTTGTATATTAAATGCGTCCCATTGCCTTTGTCATTGCTATTTCACCTGATTCATTATTACATTTAAACATGTGACTAGATGTTTTGTTCTTAAGGTTTGTTCTATTAATTCATTACATACTGCTATATTTATGTTTAATGTTTGGGGTTTTTGGGGGGGGATTTTTTGTAAAAGTTGCTTTACTGTCAATATTTGATGTAAATACTTATTTACAAGCCTTTGTCATGCAAGTCATAATTTATGTCTGATACAGTAATAATCTTTGACATGTTTCTAATTCTAAAATATATCAAGTAATAATATTGATCTATGAAGCCTGCCTCGATGTAATTTAGTTGGCAAGATATCTCTTTTTTTATGTTTGTTAAATTAAGCTTTGTTAAATTCAGTTTTTAAACTAAAAACCTCACAGATACCGTACTCCAAAGTAGGAAGTGGAAACCAGATGAACAGGATGCTTCTGGAATTCAGTCAGCCCTGAACATATATTTCAGAAACAGAAACAACAGTTTGAATACCATTTAGCAGATTGTTTTTCTGTTCTTTTAAAATATTATTGTTCTTTAATTGCATTTCCTCCCCTGAAGCGGACTGCTAGCTTGCCTGTTGAAAAATGGCATGCTTGTTACGGTATATTGCAACCAGGCAGGTATTCTCTAATAAGCTCTGCCAGTGCCGTCGTTCGCATAATGCGAAAACAGACCGTAAATCTTGACCTTTAGTAATGATATTTGATTACGCTCAGGTAATTGCTGCTGCCTTGTCTGAGCCCATGTCTGGAATTGTCCTCACGTGGGAATTAGGTTTCATCTTTTAGGGAAGCAGAGAAATTCAAGATCATTATGGGAGAAAGAATTATGGTTTTTATCCCTGGGTGTATTATCATCGATATGTATCCACAGCTTAACTTATTACGAGCCGCTAATTTGGTTACCGGCCTTTGTCTGCCTCCGAAACATGAAAGCGAGCGTTATCTGCCGATTGTGCCAGTGCCGGCTGTGGCCGGGAATCCTGGGGGGCAACGTACAATTAGCCATAGCGTCGCCCAGGGAGGGAGGGTTACCGTCGACAGGATGTTCCCCATCTCATCATGGAATACTGGCTCCTCTGGTACACTGGGCACCACCTGTGTATAAGTGGAACATTGCACACACACCTAGTCACGCACACACAAACATGCACACACACATACACACATACACACACACAGAGCCAATTTCAATCAAGTCCTTTAAAGAGCATTCAATCAATGTTCATTGTGTATTGGCCTTTTTATCCATGGAGAATGAAGTCATGGAACATGGTGAGACTTGTACCATAGATTGACTTGCACCTCTGCTTCACCAGCGGTCCACTGAACAAATTAATTCAGTCCAGACTAATGTCAACTGTACAATCCTCGAGGGGAAACGGGAGCTAATTGGCCATTTCCCATGAGCCCCTCAGCAGAATGCCCTTCTCACCCGTATCACAATCTCACATAAATATACTTCTCATCAGCTTTTATTCCCTTACAAGGGATTGCCATACCGTACCATAGATGACAAAAGTAACCGCCGACCGAAAGTACATTGAAAGTGTGCAAATGTGTGTGTGTGTGTGTTTGTGTGTATCACGACGCATGATGCCGGACACATGAATGCCTTATTTAGTCTTCTCATTCTTGTGTTTAGATTTCAGATTATTAAAACTGGAATGTTTTTTCCCAGTGATTCGTGACCAAGGCTGATTTTATCTCCACCAGACACCCACACCTTAATTGATGGCTCGTTACTTGTGGGAAAGCAGCCCTCGTTATCTGCTAAACACGCTCACGTCCTTCTGCTGAAACAGAACCGCAGCGAGCAAGAAAAAACCACTCACCATGCACGTGTCTCCCGATATGCTCCTGTCCATAGTCTATACCGCCGTACGGGGCCCCACAGAAAAAAACGCATTCTCTCTCGCAAGGAAGCCATAAATAATAGATCTTTTGGGGGGTAAAAAACAGAGCAGTATAGGCAGATATCGTTAGCATGAACTGTCAGAAGAAGATTCCACACCATAATGGCTTCCTCCAGCTGTTCATTTCATTGATTGCCCTGGACTCCGCCATTATCGCTCCCAGGGTTGCACTGGAATGAAGTGCTGGACTCCAACAGATCTGCTATAATGACCGTGTATTGTGCGGATTATTAACAGTATTATTCCATGCTGTAAAATGCATTCAGCGTCCCAGAACTGCCTTGAATTATCAACTGTGACGTTAAAAACCTTAATGACTTCAGTCATTAATATTCTCTGACTGTGCGCGGACATATCCAAGCGCATGGGACACTGTGAGTTATTTGGATAGCGCGATGCACAGTTTAAGAGCCAGGCTTGGGGAAGTGCACATCGCTGCGTAAGAGAACTGGGTGAAGCAAGCGCTCCGTTGACTGACACAGCAGGACTTGGCGTAGACTCTGTTCACCGCCGAGTTTCCAACTTCCTGATATGCATCCGAGAGGAGAAATAATTACAGGGACGGACACTAAAGCGGTGGCTACACTTCATTTTAAAAGCATCTGTTGCTTTTTTTGATTTGATTTATGGCAGATGTTGAAATGATTTTTTTTCCATTTTGCCATGAATTTGTGAATGAAGCCCACGCATTGAGTCCACCAGCAGTTACCGTAGGGAAGTGCTCTGAAGAGCTGAAATGGGTCCCGCCACAATAGCGCAGTATTGTAGTTTGGCTGTTTTGCTGTTTCTTATTATTTGCTGTTTTCTTGTCGGGGGATTCTCCCCCTTTTTCCTCATATTGGGAATTGCCAGATGTACTGCATTTTCATGTCACCGCGATGCCACTCGCAGACAGCCTGGGGAGTGTCCCGAATTTAAGCCTCGGCTCCGCACTCCTACAAATCATATAACATCTCTCGCCAGTGGTTCCCTCTCACGGAACACATCTGCGATATTGAAATCTCCTGAAAGATTTTCCGGTTCACCCATGCCCCCCACCCTGGGGTTCCGCCAGAGATTTTTGGGCCCCATGAAAACGTATGATGCTGGGCCCCCCTCAGGTCGCGCGCATAGTGCGCAACGCCTAATTTTTGGATAGTTTTTTCCATGTAAAATGTTATTTCATGAGTACAATTATGAGATTTCAGCTCCACCCCACACATGACCATTGCTGCAGTTCTCTGCTGTATCAACAAATCATCAAATCAAAGTATTACACACAATTTCTACAGTGAATAAGATACTAGGAGATATTGCTGATGAACAACACCGTGTTGGCAATACAGAGGCTCTCTGCCAGGAAACCTTTTGCCAAAAACAAAAATAAATCATTAGTTTTATTAGTACATGGTAAATAAAATATTCTATTAATGATGATATAATGTTGAATTTTTTTTTACTTAATGTTCTAATAATTCTTTAGGGCCCCCCTCTCAGTCATGGCCCTTAGAATCATTTTAACTTTTCATGGCAATACGGAGCCACTGCCCCCACCCCCAGCTGACAGCATGCTGCACTTCTCTTTGTATTTCGATTGCACATAATTCTTATTCATTTATATTAATGGAATTACTCATTGAGATGAATCAGACAACCTGAAATGTGATTGTTTCAATAATTGCTCAATAGGTGGCTGGATGAGGAGGTTGTGCTGGCATCTTGCTGCTGGAAGACAGACTGAACATTGCTATAAGGCTTAGCTCAGGGCCAAGGCAAGTGCCTTTTGGCTGTAGCCTACCATTTGGCCCATGAGTATTGCAGCTTTGCTTGATGTTCCTTACGGTTTGTGGGATGAAGTATAGTACAGTGAATTCTAAATAACTCTTGTACCCATGTACCACAATTATATTATTGCTTAAAGCTATTGCTTAAATGTTAAAGTGGTTCTTTAATGATTCCTCCGAAATGAAAGGGACTGTAGTGGCATATTTTCGTTTTTGTTACAAGTTTCCAATCATGAATAATCACAGAAAGACGACTCTCAAATTGCTCTCAATCGTCGTCACATGATAACAATCATCCAGCCTTTTAATCGCTACTTATGCGAAAAGCGTCTTGAGCCAGAGGTTGTTTTTTTTGTGGGCTCTTATTAGCAAATCACGAGAAGACAACCAAATGTTCTTGCAGTTGGCCTTTTAAAAGAGAGCAGATTTGTGTGAAGAACAAGTTGCCTCTTCATTTTTTTTCTTAGTAGAAATGATTTACTAACCTATAATACAATGCGATTGAAGACTGTAGGAGCACCGTGGAATCCAGCAACTCTCCCATTGCATGGCTCTGTGTACCTATGCTGTAGGACACCACTGTGCCTGCTTCCTTTCAATACCCCCTCTTAAACCTTTCATGTCGGGTATAGGGTTTTTATTAATTACGAGATGATATAAAAATATACTCGCATATGTATGTTGATATGTGGATGATACACCTCTCAAAACAAGTACATTGAAGAGGGAAAGGTTTAAAACTGCATGTGATCAGAGCCAACCAATTAAAATAGTGGCAACTGGACTTTATCGTTTTCCATCTGGCCCAGGGATTACCGGAGTGGAAGGAATTCCCCAAAAAGGCACGTTTTTGCTTCCTCATTGGCCGGCAGAGATTACAGCACGAGGATGATTATTTTTTTTCTTTCCCCCCGAGTGAACGAAATTGCATTGACCTGTTGGATTTATTGCACCCACATGCAAGCAGTTATCTCTCTTGCAAATGGAAATGAGACCCAAAATTGCAACAAATGGGGCCGTGCCACCGAATGCAGATGTTCCCCTTTTCGCCGCAAGTATACATGCCCGACCGAATTAACTTTAACCCCTCCATCCACAGACATCCCTGTAAAGAGCTGGCTTTACAGAGTTCTTCAGCTGGGCCTGCCAAAACAACCGCGTCCTAGATCCGGTTAAATACACTCTCACCATATCAAACACCTGTGAAAAGCTCCCCCTGTGGGAGGTGGTAGAGCTGTGGCCTTTGGCCTGCTGATGCCCAGTGAGCCCTTAGCGGTCTGCTCTGTAAAGTTAAAAATCTGCTGTCAAAGGAGATCCTGTTTATAGACATGAGGCGCAGAAGAAAATCGAGCGATCCATGAAGTGAAATTAATTTGGTTACTGTGCCCATGCCATTTGGTTATGGCGATGCTGTGTATTGTTATTTGTACTGTGGGATATTTATTATAATTTATCTCACAGTACAAATAATAATACACAGCATCGCAATAACCAAAATGATTATTTAAAAGGTAAAAGGTTTCAAGAAAGCTTGAACTTTAATATTAGCTGAATAATGTATGTATAAAAAAATATGGGTAAATTAAAAAAGATTTGCCCGTCCAATTAAAAATACTCTTACAGCTGCTGGAATGAAAGAGCCCCGCATATTGCCTTGTGTGTTTTATGTGTTGAAAGAGTCTGCCGCAATCCCATAGTGGGGCATGGAGTGGATGGCTGCCATCTTTAACAATTTGCCTAAACGTACTGCACACTACATACACTGCATACTATCTTGGAGTACCACAGCCACAGTGATCCAGTGATCTTTCTTGCTGACCTCGTGACTCCTTCTCGTGGTCAGCTGGGGCGGAGAGAGGCTGAGGTGTCCACACAGGTGCTTCCTATGGGCAGAGGTGCAGTGGTGTAATAACACAAATTGGTGAAGAACTCGCTAACGGTTGCTTGTTCTCCCCACGTGTGTAATGAGGAGCCCTGTAAATTGCCTCCGAAAGATAATTTCCTAAATTGGTTAAATGTTGTTTGGAGCTTAGGGCTGTAATGGTCTTTGCTGGGATCAGGCAGAGGTCATGGGAGTTGCTGTCACATAGAGAAGAAATTAAACCCTGTCATGTTCTTAGATGGTTGAAGTACCAAATAAATCATATCACGCAAATGTATTGGATGGTGCCACTGGCACCTGAGTGCCTGCCTTTTTTTTTTTTTTTATTTTAAATGATCTTGTGCATTTACGTTTACATTAAGAATGTGTCTGTATGCATCACGCCCTTGGGACGGTGCAAATTCTCAGCCATTGGTCAGCACGGCTTTCAATGAACATGACTGGTTGGCTAAGGTCTCAGACATATTTCAACGTCTTTGTCAAGACACCTGTCACATTTAGTGCGTGCCACATTTGACCTTGACTATCTCGATTGTAACCAGACACCAAAATAACCTGAATTATGCATTGTTACGACAGTACGCGACATGCAGAACACACGGCCATAAAAATTCTGATTTATGGGAAAAATATGTGCTCGTTTGTCTTAAGTGCTGGCACGGCCATTCATCCCAGAGGCCTGCTGGGAAGGAAGTCTGTTCTTTTTCCACCCCTTAGTCCTTCCTACACCTCCAGTAGATTCCCAGCACAGGGCCACTAGCCCCCTCAACTTTACCCTCGGACAAATGAATTTTAGCCCATGATTGATAAAACTGTCAGCTTAATGCACGCAGCCATGCATATAAAAAGTGCAGAATTGGAATGTACAGGTGCTAAGCTATTTCACTTTGGCTTTTCCTGCCCGTCGCGGCCGTAATGAAGAGCAGGTGAAAGGCCTAGCTTTAATCAAGCTGAGAGTGGGACGACCGCTGAAAGGCAGAACCGTACAGATGGGGTTCATTAGGGGTCTAGGGGGAAATCAGTCAGGAACAATTGTTTTAGCACCCTCAGTTCTGAAGTGGAATACTTTAAACATACAGTGAGGGATTAAAGGATTGCTGATCTGCCCATTCGAGGTCAACCATTTTGCTTTTTCCCACAAACGTGTTATCAGGCAAAAATATAGACGTGTGCATGCATGCGTGCGTGCGTTTTGCCAATGTCTGCACAGATTTAACCGCTCCATTTATGACAAATATACAGTAGTTCCGCATCTCAAAACCTACAAGGGGCTGCAAGCAACTGTGTTGCCTAGCTACATGGTTTCATTTCAGTTAATGTTTTGAGCCAGAGTAAAACTTTATTTACCCACGATTAGATTTTTCTTGAGAAAAAAAAAAAAAGTATGTGCACCACCTTTGTCTTTCCAGTTGGCCCTGAAATATGTATTTCATGTAAGCTAACTATCAAGCTATTTATGTTAGCTATTTAAAGGAAATACAAACATAAAGTGTTCTAAAAGGGCCTTGGGCCACCACGAGCTGCCAGAACAGCTTCAATGTGCCTTGACATAGATTCTGCAAGTGTCTGGAACTCATGCAACACCATTCTTCAACAATAAATTATATCATTTTATGTTCTGTTGATGGTGGTGGAAAACACTGTCTCAGGTGCAGCTCCAGAATTTCCCATGCGCGTTCAATTGGGTCGAGATATGGTGACTGAGATGGCCATGGCATATGGTTTGCATCATTTTCATGCTCATCAAACTACTCAATGATGACTCAATGGGGGCATTGTCTTCCGGGAAGAGAGCACTCCCATCAGGACAGAAATGTTAAACCACAGGATGCATTTACTCGATTTGATGCACTCATTTGCTCAAGTGTTTCTTTCATATTTCGACAGTTATTTGTATCTAGATGCATATAGCCGACAAAGGGTTGGCCTTTATAGTTACTGAAAAGGAAAGTCAACATGCTAATGCATTATGGGAAGGTGTACTACTGGTCAAGCTGTGTGCATCACCGCAAAGGGATAGATCCTCCTCCAGGAAGTTGAAATAAAAAAGATAATTATCATTTGTAAAAAAAAATAGATGAATGTTTCTTCAAAAATATGTAACTATTATTCACTGCTGCAACATACAATGTATTTTGTTCCTTAAAGACACACTTGCTGCAAGTCATGACTTATCAGGGCCTGTTTGAAGCGAAGCAATCTTGTACTTAAAAATGAGTTGTGTCACATTTTGACGGATTGAAAAATCAAATAAGCGAGGTGGGGTAGATCCGGCCCTGATACTCACCAGAGCAACTTTGACTTCCCAGATGTCTTTGTGTAATTTTATTGTAGCTATACTTTGGTTTCTGCTTTTTCATAAAGAAGGGATTTATATACTTCAAATGATTCCACCAATATTATTTTATTGCTAGGATTCATCATTCACTTTACCTTCTCCCCTCCTCATTTTATTCGATTTTTGCTCTCTCTTTTAAATTAAATGAATCAGATCATTTTAACTCCATTTATTACAGATGGTTCAAGGCACAAAGGTATGCCATGCGTGTCTATTTTTAAAATGTGTGAAAGGGTGCAGGTTTGAAGGGGACAAAATATATATATATACACAGTACCAGTCAATAGTTTGAGTACACCTGCTGGAAACTAGGTTTATTTCATAATTGACAATGCTTTACACTGTAAAAAGTTTCTGTAAATACTTGAAAATTACAAAAAAACACATGTAACAATAAACATAAAGAACATCAAAGCAAAATAGCCACTCTTTACCTTGATAACAGCCTCACAAACACGGGCCATTCGGTTGATACGTTTCAGCAGGAAATCACCTGACATGTCTTCCCAGCTCCCCTGCAGAAATTCCCAGAGACACTTCTGGGTTGCTTTGTGTTGCCTCTTCTGTCCAGTTTGTCCCATACAAGTTCTATGGGATTGAGGTCTGGACACTGGGCAGGCCAGGTCATTATTTTGAGTTGTCCTTCACGTTCCTCCTTCACCAGATAGTTCTTGCACAACTTCAAGGTGTGTTTTGGGTTGTTATCTTGCTGAAGAATGAAGGAGTGCCCGATTAGCCAAAATCCAGATGGAAGGTGAACTCAAACTTTTGACTGGTACTGTGTTTATATATATATATATACATGTATATACAGTATATGTATATGTGTATATGCCAGTAAACCTTTAAATTAGACATTTTCATGTTATTTGGCTCTGAGAATTGAAATACTGTCTAATACATAGACTATTACCCAATACAGATCATTTTTTATTAAAAATGGAACAATTAAAAATGGGGGAAAAAAGTCAAAGATATAATAATAGCAAAGAATGAGGAAGGAAATTTATCATAACTGCTAAGTGAATTAATGTCACAATCTAATTCTTGCAATCGTAACAGAATACATAATTAGTTTGTATATGCATAAATCATCAAAATGTGAATGTTTTAAAGCATAAAAATAAGTCCACTGAAATGATTATATGAGAGTTATCTGGCTCTCTATTACTTTCAAATCAAAGTGCATAAGTGCCTCAATGCATGCCAAACATTCTCCCTTATTCTTTTTCTTATTTATTTCCAAAAGTGCACGAGGGAGATTGTTCATGTTCTGCACCTATCCTGCAGGTTGAATTCACATGGTAACCATTTAAAACAGTGCTCCGTTTGAGCCGAGCATTTCAAAGACACGATAATACAATATAATAATAGGACATAATGATACCTGTTCAAACTTTCTGTGAAGAGAGCAAAATGCTTATAAAGTATTATTTTTAGGAGCACTTTCCTGGCGATATGAAATTTAATATAGCCAGTGTTGGCACAGAATTGACTTTGGAAGGTCATCTGCAAGTAAAACTGAAGGCGTCATTTTCCATAAAACTCCACCTGATCTGTGACAACACCACTTACAGTGTCACCCCGCTGACGAGTCGGGTCAGTCTCCATTACTGCTCCCCACATCAACGGTGTCAGGTGCTGTTTCAAACCGTAGCTTAACTCCTGTTGATACGAAAGCCCTAGACAGAAAACATTACCGCCTTACACCGGACTGGCGAGCTATCATGGTAAGAAAATAATGTCAATAGGACTTTGGAGAGAAGGCAATTATGCAGGAGAGCAGGGAACAATTAAGCACCTATATATTTATGCATTTATTTAATTTCGGGGGGCGGTCGAGTCATTTGAAGACACCCTGCACCTGTAAAACGACTCCCCGCAAATTACGGGGGTAGTTTGGGAAGGGTGAGAAGAGCTGGCCTTTAGCCGGTAACCCTTTGAACATTTCAAAGCGTAAAACCAATGGCAGGAATCGATACGGCGGCGCCTGTGACGCCGAGGGATGTTTGGAAAACGGACGATAGCAGAGGAGCGTAGGGGTCAAAGACACACGCTTGTGACTCGAAGTTCATCTCCAGCGCTGGATGTCGTGCCTTCAGCGCAGCAGGCGATCTGAATTCCGTCAGCGATGGCTTACTTGGAGGTCACAGACCAGCTGCCCCTGTGTGTGTGTAGCGGATGGGCTCACGTGAGGCCGCTGCAGAGTGACGTGGATAAGAGTGCGATTAGTTCCCGGAGTTAGGGACTTGAGTCTTTGGCTCGGCAAGCTTAATCGCTCTCTTGTCGCGTCAGAGATCCCCCTCGGTTCGAAACGTGGGGCAGAACCAACACCGTCACATTGGTGCCGTGACCCGGATAATACAACTGATGGCAATTGGTTGGGCCGGAGTTGCTGCCGCATGAGTTTCGAGTCTTTGAGGCCGCTGCAGAGTGGCGTGGATAAGAATACGATTAGTTCCCGGAGTTAGGGACTTAATCGCTCTCTTGTCGCGTCACTCTGCAGCAGCCTCACGTGAGCCCATCCGCTACACTCCATAGCTGTGGCATCGAGTACATCATCTTGAAGCAGGTGTCGGGTCTTGCAGCAAGCATTTTGACAATGGGGTCGTTTGGACTGCAGCTTTACTCATCTCTAGCTCTCTGGCCATGATTTTATTTTGCGATTTTAAATGCACTTCACTCAATGCAAGTTGCTTTGGTCGAGCAACATCTGCTAAAGGCCTGAATTGTAAATTGTATCACCAAGGTCATCTATCACCTAGCTACCTGATTCGATGATTCTGCCCAATCGTCCACCTATCTTGGCTTTGTCATTTTCTCCAATGAGGTACTTAATGACTTGGTTGAGACATAAAGTAATTAGTACATCATGAAATTATGGATTTTGGTCAGAGTGGCCCCTTTAAGAATCTTCAAGCCCACATTGCCTTGGGGAAGATAAAGCAATCAAGGAGCAATCAAGGAAAATCGAGAAGAAGAAAAAGTTTCTCTGAAAGCACCTTGCATTAAGAATATTTTGCAGCCCAGGAAACTGTATATCAAACTGGGAAATGGTTGACACATCTGAGACTTGAGCCCTAAAACTAAATATTTATGAGGATTTATAGTATAATTAATCGTGTCCTTAGGAGAAATAGGACACCTGTGAAAACAATCATTTTTTATAAGACCCCAATGACTTGAAACAAGGAATAGCATATTATTTACCATCGGAAGTCTAACTTGATTATTGCATGATGAATATCAAGTGCACTCAAAAGGTGAGGCGTAAGTTGCTCTGCAATAGATTATTTGTATGTCTATGACAAAAATAAATAAATAATAATAATAATAATAATTAATTTGCCTTTCTTGATAAACTTGTGCAGACCCCATCACTGCACTATTGATTGTGTCTGAACACCTAATTCATATTTTATTATTCTATATTTGCATTTAAGCTTTCTCGTGCTTTGTTATTTTGAATACCCCTATCCTGTTCCATGATATCCCGCAAAATCATCCTGTAGGTCCTGCAAAGAATTTCAGATTCAAACAGTGGTTCTGTGTGGCTCAGATGACGTTGGCTAAGCTTAGGTTGTGGGTTCAATCCCCACTGGGACCAGAAAATTTCACTAGTAAGTTCAAATGGTATATATTAAACAGCATTTGGCTGGTTGAATCTGAACACCCAACTCCTGCCCTCTCCATTGCTATCATTCAGCCACAAGCCAATGTTCTGCCACACTGAAATGTGTGTTAAAATGGGAACAGGGTTTTGAAGTTTTACAGTATAAAATATATTAATTGTTACTGGGCGCTTGAATTTCATGTTTGTTTTATTTTTATTTTTTCATCTTCCGCTGTGATGTTGTCGCTCGTTTTCGCGCATAAACATTTAAGTGCACGTGAATCTTTATCACGGAAACGACAGGTTCAAATCATCATAATTTCAACATTTTCAATTTTGTTTTGTTCGTTTTAGTACAGAATCTAAGCTTGGCGAACCCGATGTAAGCGAATTTGAAGAGCCACTGTCTTTACCCGTTGCAGACACTGGGATGCGGAGCTGTTCTCCAGTGGAGCACGCCCGAACTTGCACGCGCTTATAAAAGAGTGAGCGCTACCATAGTGGGGTATGGGGTGGTCTATAATATACACCATTTAGGACGGTGTAGTGAATGCATACATTTTTCTTAGATAAACCCACAACCTTAAGGACTTTGTGGCTATTGATGATTTGGTATGCTGCAATGTGCTGATGTGATGTCAGGGTAAGAATGGATTGCAATGGCTATGTGCTAAGTTGCTTATGCCATTGCTGAATTATGTGCCTAGTAATATGCTGTACAGCAGGGTTACTTAAATCACAGTACTGGTGGGCCGAGCACTGCTGTTTTTTTCACTTTACCTGGTAGTCAGGTGTGAAGACACTCTGGGCAATCATTTTCATTAATTGTTCAGTTAACTACCAGAGGAAAAGGAAAACCAGGACCGAATTTGGATTAGTGGGCCAGATAACCCTGCTGTACAGTATGTATGTATGTATATACGTATGCAAGTATGTAAGTTTAGGTGAGTATGTGCGTGTGTGTATTTAGGCTATGTAACTGTACAAGTAAGTGTGTGTGTGTATATATGTACTGTACGTCCATCCATCCATCCATCCATCAACCCGTCCATCAATCAATAAATCAATAAAATATTGAAACCTCATACAACCTTTTTTCAATTTTTCAATTCGTGAATTTAATTTCAATTAATTTCCTGAATTGACTGAATTGAAATGGCATTGATTCCCAACCCTGCCCAAATTCAAAGCATAAAAAAAAAGATTAGCAGTCTTTATTTTGTAGTCTTCTCGGTTTTTGTGACCTGGGCCAATGATTGTGATGGGTTTTCAAATTATGTCACAAGAATCTTATTTTCCATAGTTGGGCAAGATTAGGCAGTTTTCATCAGTGCTTTATGATTAACACACATGATTAATAATAATAATAATAACAATAATAATAATAGTGATAGTGACCTCTTTATAAATTCTCAACACCTGTGTTCCTCTCTAGGGGGAGGCATGCTTTTTTTGTGTGAACTAGAATAATAGAAAACAGACATGAGCAAGAAACGTAATCATGCTTACAGTAAGTTTGAACACTTCTGTAAAATAATGGTCTCCTTTTAGCAGCTTCAGTTTTAAAAGAGCAAAGACCAAACGACCATGTGATAATGCATTAGTCCTCACTGCAATTAAATATCCTCAGAGTATTTCAGTGTCATTTTTATTCAAGAAAAGAGCATGGGTCAGCTGAGGTAACTGGACGCGCTGGTGGGAGGTGATGGCACGCCAGGCTGCGACATCTGCCCGCTAATGACCTCACTGTTGTGATAGGTGTTTGATTCGCCCCATTGTAATCCATCCTGCCAGTGAAGTGGGGTGGGGGGGAGGGAGGGGCTTGGGGTGGATTGGGGGTCGTCAGGGCGATTAGCACCCCCGGTCTGTCCCCACATGCCTTGCATCTCTGGGCCCCCGAGCGGTGGGGACGGCCTCGGGAAGGGGAGCTCTGTTCCAGTCCGGGTACGAGCGCCATTATACCCGGCAGGCCACCTGCTGATGTAGGCCTCTTCTTTTGTTAGGCCTTCTGCGTAGGCAGGGGCCTCAATTTACATGGCCCCAGGGAGAGGGGGTAGTGCAGGCAGACCCCCCACACAACAAGCTGGCTTCACTTGGGCAAAGGTGACAGGGATTCAGATCTAATACACTTAGAGATTCATGAAGATTGTGATCACAATTTGAAATGACTATAATGCTAAAGGTATTTTCCTCACGTTCCACTTCAGGCACGTTGACAAAAAGGTATACGGATGCCCGCACTCAGACCATTAGTTAAGCAAAGCAAAAGAATCCATCCTAAGAAATCTTTTTTTTTTTTCTCTCTCTCTGTGGCTGACATGTTTGGACTAATTCCATCTTCAACGCCACTAGAATCACAGCAGGAAATTATTCCTGATGATAACGAAAAGTAGTAATGATAACAATGACAAGAATACCAAACGCCTCCGATCTTCTTAATAATAATCGATTGATTTCTCGTCGAAACCCTGAAGGCCTCTTAATTTTGCCCCTCGCTGCTTCAGATAGCGGAACGTCCCATTAAGTCGACGCAGAACATCACAGGACCGGAATGGGCTCAAACACGAGCTGTAAAGCAGCAGAAATTCAGACAGATCAATAATCCAAATGGACACCGCCTTCAGCAAAACCCCCCTTCATGTGTCTGTGGGCAGTTTGCACAAGCAACAGCCCACAGGTTTCGCATACCAATATCAAGACGCTTTGCAGGCACCTTCCGTGCATTATGAACGGTAGTCTGGTTCGTGCCAGCAGGGTTGAGAGGGCTCTCTGCTGCCTTGGAGCACACAGTGAGGGTGCTGGAGCCAAGTGAGTGTAGGATGCATGCTTAGTTTTGATTGCGGAGTTTATGCCACATGCTTCAAAACTAAGGTCTCTCTGAGTTTGTTTCCCTCTGCATGAACTGCAATCATTTAAATATTTACTTTTCAAATTTGAAATTGCAAGGCATTGTTAAATAATATTCATATTCGGGGGAGGAGGGGGTCAAGCCTTTACACTATATAAAATGTCAAATGATTTACTTTAAAAATAATTTTTAGCCAGTCTGTTTATGCCTGTTGATGATTTCACGTACAATGAGTTTCACTACAATCTTTGGATCCTGAAGATTAAAGCAAAGGTGTGAATCTTCGCCCAAATATTAGGCCCTCTTTTGAAAACAAAGAATCTTACTCCATTTCCCTCCACAAAGAGTAGCAATATGAAGATCATATTTGCCACCGTAGAACATGAATACAAGAAGTAATAACTCCTCCCTTCAAATTCATTGTTTCATATGAAACTGTGCATGTAACGTCGGCTGGTAATTGACTGTAATTGGGGAGCGGACCCATTCGTGGATGGTAAGTTACAGGGAAATAGCTCCAATGGCTGGTGGCAGGAGGCATTTCAGCCCTCCGGCCTGTATCTTGGCTAGCCTGGTTAGAACCACCTGGCCTCAATTAACCTCGTCAGTATGCTCACTCAGGTGGGGGTGTATTATTGGAAGAAGTGAGGGTGAGTTTGACTCTGGGAGAACCGCTTAACAGTTCTTTGTTGACCTTGGATGCTTTCTCTGCCTGGGCTTGGTTTTGAATTTGTGTTATAAATTTGGTTGGTGGCACCAAAGGTTTTTCTTATTATTTCAATAAACCCTTGGTGACATTTTCACAGCTTTCACCCTTCTTTCTAGCCTGAGTTCTTATGCACCTACCACAGCTGCTAATAAATCACAGGCTCCCTTGGTATTGTTAAAGTATATATAGTTGAATATATCATCTCCCGTTATATATAATTCAGTATTACACAGAAATAACAAACACATCGCATGCCAGTTTTATACTGCACATACACTTATTGCGGAAAACGTAGAGAAGAAATGACACGTGTTGTGAAAAATGTTCTACAGAATATGCAAATAATAAGGGAAATAATTCATATTTTTATGTATAATGCAGTTTGCAAAGTCAGTTATGTCAATGTACCACCCTAGGTTGGATTTCAGCAGTTCATTATATAAATCCTTTTGAACTGGATCTGAAAAGGAAATGACAGCATACCCTTTCAATTGTGACCTTCACTTTGAAAGATACATTCTGAATGACGCTCGCAGTCTGTATGCATTGCTGTATTAGCATTCCCCGTGCCACTTTGGTCACTTCAAGTCAGTGGCATCTTCAAAGCTCATGTTTCCTGAACTTATACCTTACTATTGTTACTGCTACTGCTACAACTACAGTAATAGAATCTTCAATTCTATTACTTTAGGGCTTACTATACTTATTGGAAGTAGTAATATACTATTTACAACATCTTGCTTTAGCCATTGGCAAGTAAATGAGAGTTTCTTCCCAAAGTCTATTTCATCTATTACCACAGGGATGTAAAACAACCAGCACAATTTTATCAAATATTGCAACAACCTGAATCTACAGTTACACACTAAAAGGAACTAGTCTGAGTGTTAGACAGTAGGGAAATAGATTTTAAAAACATGTCTCTGCACATAACACACTTTAAATACAGGTAAGAGAGGACATGCAGGACATCTGTTAAGTTCCACGACTTCAAAAGCTGAAAACCATAGAAAGGTAACCAGACAAGACTGAGCGTACTCTAGCTACCATAGAGTTTTGGAGCCTGAGGACAAGCCTTGGCCATTAAAAAGACGGGGAGAATTTTCCATCCATTTTTGTTTGATGTCTAGTGTTGGATATTTTCTTTAATCAAGAAATGGAGCTGTGTTGCTCCTGTGGAAAAAAAACATGGAAATAATATGATATTCTTTTGCTTTCATTTTGCCCTGTACTTCAATTTGGCACCTCCTGTTAATTAAAGGCTCAGAGCTCTCCTTCCATACAGTCTGGTCACTCTGAGTTTTCTCGACCCTAAATGATACATTTTAGCAAACAAACACAGTCAAGAAGCTATTAGGGCTTTCCCTTCATGATCTTGAAAGGAAATGCAAATGAGTTTGGTTTCTGTAATACAAAGCCAAATGGCTCATTTATCCCTCTCTCTGTACGCTCAGTGTCTGGAGATATCTAAATGCTTTAATTCCCCACTTGTGGATAACTCTTCAGGCCAACTTCAACTATTGTTGAACTCATCTAACGGCATTAATGTATTGCAAGGGGGAGGGCAGAAAAATGCTGTGGATGGTTTATCTTGGAGAGCTCTTGCACCAGTTCCTACGCTTTGAAAAGCACATTTATCACATTTCAGCTCAGTTGGCACATGGGCAGAGCAAATTTTCTCGTTCTTTATCTTTTACCCAACAAGAAAGATTTGCTCATTTGCCAGCGTTTGTGATTCGGCGGGTGATTCCGGCCAACGCTGGCGCGGCGAACAATCGCAGTGATCAAGAGCAGCTCCAACGGACGTGCTGGAATTAGAAAAGGCATTAAGTGTCTTTAATGAGGGCTTGTGCAATACAGCTGCTTGCTGGTTCACAGGGATACCAATAAAAGGCAGCTACATAACTTCCCCCTAATCAGATTGGAGCAATCAGACTGGAAAAGATTCCCATATGGAAAGCAGGGTGGGTCAGGCCAGGGTTACTATAGGGACACAGGCCACACTGAGGTTACCGTGTCTGGCTACAATTAGACACTTTGGTGCAGAGATTCGGACCAGAGCAGTATCGTTCCTCAGTCATTTGTAATTACGTCCTGCGTCAGGAATTGCCCTTTCTGAAAGCCAACTGTGGCTGGCTTTGATGGTGTGGAAACACATGTAGCTCTTAGGAGACTGGATTGTCCACAATGTTCTCTATTTGAAATACATAATATAAGGACAAGGTTTATTAGAAGTGATACTCTTGTTTTGGGATTTTTTTTCAATCCAAAATGCTTTTATGTATTTCTTTTTTTTGTTTGCTTGTTCCTAAGCATGAAATGCCAACGATGCAGATCTTTAGAATACGGTGGTGTTGATTGTCTTTATTTGAATAATATGTGGTGCAGTACAGACTATACTGTTTAGTAATAATGAATTGAGTGTGGTCTCACACAATCAGGATTGCTCTGTCTTCATGATAGCATTATTTTGCACTGCTATAAAAATGGCTAACATGGAAAAACAAGAGCTCGAGACAAACTAGCATTGATTTCACATGCATCTTTAATATACTCTGTGAATCTGTTTTTTGTTATAAAAAAGTGCTATAATTGAGATCCATGAGGAGGAATTATATATATATATATACTGTATATATACTGTATATACATTATATGTATATGCCCAGCAGATCAGTTCATTGAGCAATCAGACTAATACAACAAAACATTACAATATAATGCTATTGGATTTACAGTAGGCCTCTGAGCCATATTTGTATGAGATGCACTTCCTAAACATATTTTAGCCATTTAAAGTCAGCCTTTATTGTTTGCAGGTGAAATCGTATTCTTAATTATATGAAACGATAATAATAATGTATGCGTTGTTGAGCACAAAACCAATACTCTCAGAACAGCTGTCTCTTACGAATGACTCTCATTTTCTGACAGACAAGGAGGCAGACAAGCCTGACACATGTCTTACCACGCTGGCCCTCAATTATGCACAGGCCAACGTTTCCCAGGGTTTTTAATTGAATCACAGCGCCTAAAACTTGTTATTTCTAATTTGTTGCATTTGATTTTTTGACATCAGCGCCAGGGTGTCATGAATTATGCAGACAAGGACCTTGATTGTGGGTGTTATTAAAACAAAACCAAATTGCCGATGATTAAGAAATTAATCTGAGGTTGCTTTGCCCAGAAACGAGCGTCCGCGGACAACACGTAATTATTGGGCTTGTTATTCTTTTTGTTCTTGTTGTCATGGTTCGTCGTCACTTATTTAGGAGTAAGATGAATTTGTGATCAGGTTTAATGGAAATTTAAATGTAAAAATAGACTTTTTGTTTGTGCGGATACAATCGTTTGCAAGCAGGGCCCCACAAAGCATCGCTAGATCATACGGTTCCGAGCACATCAAGCATGGAAATGACTGAAATGAAGAAAACTGAGAATAATTCTATTCTCTCGGCTGTCTCCTCGAGTTTTATTGATCTTCATTCCGTGGACACAGATCAACACTTTTATGAGATTGTTCAACTCTTCTATTATGTGGAAAATGATCTTCGGCATTGCCCTGCGGCTAGCAGTGCACGGCTATTGGACCTATTGGTCTTTTAAGAAGCCTTCAAATTCTTTATTGTCGAGTGTGTTGTCAGGGTAGCGGTTATAGGCTCATTGAAATTCATATATAAAATGCGTGAAGAAATCAGGGAGCAAAAAAATCTAAGTAATTCATAAGAGACAGCTGGTCTAAGAGTATTGGTTTTGTGCTCAACAACGCGTGCATTATTATCATTTCATATAATTAAGAATATGATTTTACCTGCAACCATAAAGGCTGACTTTAAATGGCTAAAATATGTTTAGGAAGTGCATCTCATACAAATATGGCTCAAAGGCCTACTGTAAATCCAATAGCATTATATTGTAATGTTTTGTTGTATTAGTCTAATTGCTCAATGAACTGATCTGCAGGGCATTTTTGTATGGAAATAAAATATGGCATGAAAATGAATTTGCTGACTGATATTGTTACGGTCGGCTTTGAATCACTCACAGAAAAGGAGACCCTATATCAGAGATCATTCTGTGAGGACGTAATTAGTTCTGGAGAAAATATGCTTACTTCGTACCTGCTTAAAGCTGTCAACTGTAAAAATGCATGTTCCCCCTCAATTCATTGGAGACTTGGAGATTCAATTTAGCCTTTAGGCAAAGCTGGAACACCTGACTCAAAGACGCAAAACCTCACATCCTTCAAACTTGCATCGCTTTGGAGGTGTCTGGAAGTCGTTTCCACTCTTTCTAGGGAAGAGGAGACTGCTTTAGTTTCACAAACGTTCAATCGATTCAATAGAACAGCTTAACTTTATTCAACAGAGAACATTTTAAACCCCACAGGCACTTAAAGACAGGATTGAAAGACTGTTCTTAAAAAGCACTGAAATTACACCTTTGGGGGCCAGCTGAAAAGCACAGATGAAAGAGACAAGAAGAAACCCCCCCCCCCCCTTTTTTGGACTGTGCTAATAGGTCAAAAGGGCAGGTGCTCTAGTTCCAGTCCACATACTGTACATATGGTCCATACTGTACCATCCACGCACAATACTGCACCTTTAAGGCCCAAATAGCATGGGGCATTTAAAGGGTTGTGTGATGCAGATGTTTCGGAGCCACAACATGTGGTTTCCAGGTTCAAATCGCTGCCGGGGAGTTTCCATTGTTCCTTTGACTACGGCACTTAACCTGCCATTTTTTCTTTAAGTACCCAGCTGTACAAATACATTTATAAAATACAAGTTATATGCATTGACCGCTACGTCAACCTTGATAATGAATAATGCAATATTGCCCTGTTGATACACTTGGTTACAGTGTGATTTTCAGTCATTCACCTTATTCTTAATGTTTTATCTTTGATATTTTTGTTTGTAATGATTTATTCCATGAAATGTAATGCAAATGTTTGGTGCACACATTTGTATGTTTTTTTGCGTTCACACATTACACCCATTTACTCTGAATGTGAGACAGAACTGTAACACTGCACTCATAAGACTGGCCACTCCATTATATAAATGACATATACTGTAGGCCAGTGTAGTCTACAGTACCCATTAAAGAACATGCCTGTGGTGGAGAACATTTTACCTTATTATATACATTTTTGTCATACAACTCTCCTTATTTTAGCTGGCATAAGAACACCTGCCAAATGAATACATCCAAATTATGATGATGATTATTATGACGATGATAATAATGACCTAAGATATTTGATTGATGTGAAAACGGATGATGTAAGCAAAAATAATTTTATATTGAGAAGATATGACTGCAACAACTCGAAAATCATATGATGGCTATATTTTTATTCGGGTTATAAGACCGTGCTGTTATTTTTCCAGTTATATCACATAATGAAGTATTGATTTGTTTGTTCCGTGGGTTAGCTGATGCCAGCTCGGAATCTGAGGTTATGAAATTCACCCCGGTGGTCTTTCTCCAAAAGTGGCACTATGTATATGTTATCAAACACTGTTATATTATACCATTATCTGATATTATCCTCTACAGATGCATTTCAATGTAACAAGAATTTGTTTTTAAAAACATCCTACAAGATATTTTTTTCGGGAAAGACTTAGTGTTCCTTAACTTTCCAAAGTTCACCAACCGGCGGATTGTATTTGTCCCTCTTCATTTTATATGCAAGTTGAGCACTCTGCAGTGTGTCCCTGCCAATTCCAAAATTCAACCTGAGCTTAAAAGTCATCTTCAATAAGCCAAACCTGCTTGGCGCTGTCAATATGATAAAGTAGATCGGTAAATTTGAGGAATATCTCAGGAAAGGCTGCGGTTTCTTGTCTTTTGAAATGACAATTAGAGTCACTTTCCTCAGCAGTTGCTGAAGGTCAAACCCTCACTGCCAGGCACCTGCAGAGGAAGGTTCCCCTGGACAGACTAACCTGTGTCCGACAGTAATGGTGTTTCCCCCCATGATGCACTTCACTGCCCTCTACAAAATTGAGACAGGATGTGAGATACATTTGTTTCAACTATCAGTACGACAGTCACTTGGGGTGTGTTGTGGTTACTGCTGTTGTTAATATCCCACGTGCTGTTTTAATAACCCCCAGACCCGTAAAATGCCTGAGTAATCACCATGAGAAGCAATGTTAAAAGTGTTGAAGGCAGGAAATCTCCTGACTCAGTCTGTATATTAATGCAGCAAAAATGTGGGGTTGCATCACGGCAGAATTAACAGCTGTTCATTGAGCAAGTCAGCTTTATCCCCTGTATCGCTGAACGCTCATCCAAAATAAAAGGTATTTTGGGAAACACAGTCATACAATACTGTATTTAAAAAGAAAACTAACATTTTCAGTGAAATGATTATTTGACTGCCCTGTCTCGTTCATGCCAAAAAGGTTTTTTTTTAAAAACAACATAATTCACACCTACATGATAATAAACCAAAAACAATGATTTTTGCATTCAAGTATTTGCTGTAGTATTTACTGCAAATCATATTTCAGTCCATATACATCTTTCTTGTATTTCCTTAAATATTAACCATATAGTTACAATTATATAAATGATATATGATATAATTTGTGTTCAAAAATAACATTAACTTGTAAATATGAAACTGACTTATAAATGTTGGACATATGGATATGTATACATATGTATGTATATAGGTAACTGCCAAAATAAAGGAAACACTTGAATGAATGAATGAATGAAGGGTTTTGGTGGCCCTGTTATGGCATGATGTGCATTTTCCTGGTATGGTTTAGCTCCACCCAACCCCTTAGAGGGTAAGGTAAATACCAATAAACACAAAGCCATTCTGAGTGATCACCTTCATACAATGGTGAAGCATGATTGGAGTGGTCGCTGAATAGTTTGATGAGCATGAAAACAATATAAACCATATGCCATGACCATCTCAGTCATCAGATCATAACACAACTGAACACTTAAGGGGAGATCCTGGAGCGGAGTCTGGGACAGCGTTTTCCACCACCATCAACAAAATGTATCATGGAAGAATAGTGTTTCATCCCTTCAGTAGAGTTCCTGACACTTTTAGAATCTATGCCAAGGCGCATTGAAGCTGTTCTGGCAGCTTGTGCTGGATCAACGCCCTATTAAGACACTTTACGTTGGTGTTTCCTGAATTTTGGCAATTACCTGTATATGCATATTTGTATACGCGTGTATGTATATATAAATAACGAATTTCCTCTGTGGGAGTGAAAAGATGAATGGTTTTGTTTGTTTGCCCTGTTTCACTTTAAGCCAGTCCTCCCAGGTTTCCAAGTGCGGTTGTTGGTGGAGGTTGCTGTAATTGCTGCCAATCACATTTCACCGCAACCAAAGACACGCATCTGTCTCAGAACAGAGAAGTTTAGGCAGAGCCTTACGCACGAGACTTCCATCGGTCCCCAGAGACCTTCTTCCCATCGACTCCTTCTTTTACTTCTCGTTCTAAACGGCAAACACGTTTCACCGCGCGCTGAAAAGACGGCGGAGTCCTTCAGATGCAGCAACGGAGATGCAGTAATTGAGAAGATTTTTCCCTGAGAACGCCAGAAGCGATTTGGTTCAGAGAAGTTTGGCAGACAGCAGAGAAGCGTTTCATGGAGGGGAAGGAGAGGAAAGGAAGAACGCTTGCCTTATTGACACTGCTGGTGGAGAATAGTAGAGTTTTGCCTGTGCTCATTTGTCATATACATATTCATATACGTACATGAAATACTGTGTATTCAGTATATTATATAAGTATATGTATATAATATAATATATTAAAAATATATATATACTGTATATATATTTAATGTATATACTTTTCGATCATCGCCACCCTACTTGCCAAACTGTATTTGTGAAGAAGAAGCGAACTAATTACTAATTAACTTTCATTGTCAATCGTATTTAAGGACAAATACTGATTGAATCCCGACCTATGTATAGCTGGTATGTATCCTAAAAAACCTTAAAAAACAATTCAAACAAAGTTTGAATAGGAGCCTTGCATCACCGCTTGTTATTATTTAATGGCTCTGCAACAAATAAAGTTTATTCAAAATTCCATGTGACTAGAACTTTTTAGTCTCATGTAATATTATGATAAAACCCACTTTTCCTATTTACTGAAAAGTTGTCTCTTTGGAAATAACATTTTTCTCTCTAAAAACGTGTATCCGACGTGTACAATGGAAGTGAAACTTACAGAACTCCGGGGGATTTCCAGGCTGAACTTAAAGGATGGAAGAACTGACAGCGACTGAAGGCTAAGGGTTAGGCACTCAGGGGCGAGAGCAGAGCCTCGAGCCAAAGCCAGGTCCTGTCCCTTATTGGAAAACATTAGAATCCATTCAAAAGTGTTGCAAATCCACTCTGCTCGGCTCAAATCTCCAGGAAATTGCTGGCATTAAGGGATTGCGCTCAAGTGAAAAGCTCCCTCGATACTTTATTTAACTTATTAATTTTGTGAATGCCTCTCACATTTACTCATTGCCAGGTTTTACCCAGACTGCTCGAGAGTTAGACCATATGCACTCATGTCTCTTTGTCCAACAAATGATGCGCAAATGATGCATTTGTTGGAAGTGCAATGAATATGAATTTGATGATGGCAAATACTATACTCGTCGCCACATCTCCAAATGAGAAAAACTGTTTATGATTGCACTTAACAGTTTTAGGAGATACAAGCTTCTATACAGTCGTGGCCAAAATTATTGGCACCATTGCATTTCGTGTAGATTATGATATTTCAATCTTCTGAAATAATTGGAAATTGAACACATTCACCTGTTTGATTTACAACAGCATACGATCAATCAATAATAATACAAAAAATATATATATTTTATGGCTTCAAACCATGACACAATTATTGGCACCCTTTAGAACAATTTAAATAAATTTGGTTGGAGGAAATAGATTCTCATTTGCAGTGTAATTCAACTCACCTGTGACAGGTTGTAGGTGCCCACATGGTATAAATTAAACAATTATGAATTTTAAAGTGAGAAAACAGTCCGTTCTGTTCCCCTGTTCCTGTGTGACAATGGTGAAGACAAAAGAGCTGTCTGAGAATGTCAGAAAAACTATTATCACAAAACATAAGCATTCACAAGGCTATAAGGCCATCTCTAGAAGCCTTGGCATTCCTGTTTCCACAGTTCACAATATTATCAAGAGGTTTGCTGCTCATGGAATTGTTAAGAATCTCCCAGGACGTAGTGGTAAGAGGAAAATTGATCTCAGATGTTGTCAAAGGTTGGTGCCAGCCATTGAAAAAACACCTTGTATGACATCCAAAGATTTACAGGCTGACCTGGAGAGGTCTGGGGTAATGGTTTCAGCCCGTACCATACGCCGGACACTGAATCAAGAAGGGCTTTACGGTCGGAGGCCAAGGAAGACCCCACTGCTGAAAGAGAAACACAAGAAGGCCCGATTAATCTTTGCCAAGACCTACCTAAGCAAGCCTAAATCCTTCTGGGGAAAAGTTCTGTGGACCGATTAAACCAAATTAGAGCTCTTTGGCAATGCAAATCAGCGCTTTGTTTACAGATGACAAAATGAAGCTTTTAAAGAAAAGAACACCCTACCTACAGTAAAATATGGTGGAGGTTCCATAATGTTGTGGGGCTGCTTCACTGCCTCTGGTACTGGACGCCTTGAACATATTAAGGGCATCATGAAATCACAGGATTACCAAGGCATTTTGGAGCAACATGTGCTACCCAGTGTCAGAAAACTGGGTGTCAGTGGAAGGTCAAGGGTCTTCCAACAGGACCATGACCCAAAACACACATCCAAAAGCACCCAGGAATGGTTCAAGAAAAAAGGTTGGACTGATCTGGAGTAGGCAGCAATTAGTCCTGATCTCAATCCTATTGAACACCTGTAGAGAGATCTGAAAACAGCAGCTGGGAGAAGGCACCCTTCTGAGAGAACTGGAGAAGTTTGCAATATAAGAGTGGGCCAAACCGCCAGTAGAGAGGTGTAGGAATCTCATTAATGACTATAGGAAGCACTTTATTGCAGGTATTTTTTCCAAAGGCTGTGCTACCAAATATTAAATTTAGAGTGTCAATAATTTTGTCAATGTAATTTCTGTTTATTTCATGATTTAAAAGGATATGTTAAGTTCAGAATCAAATGTTTCTGTACTATTAACAATGAAATAAAGAATTGTGGAGACCAAATTTCAACTTATTTTAGAGAAAATTGTGTTTTCTGAAAAGCGTGCAAGGGTGCCAAAATGTTTGGCCACGACTGTACAAACATGCATACTTATTTTATGTAATCATATTATATAAACACTGGTGTGGTTAGGGATTAAAGAAATAATGAGCTTACAACACAATTTTGTACTGTCCGATAACCATTTCCTATTGTGTGATTAAAAGACATTTAAAAATAATAATAAATCAGGCTCTGAAAAAGAGAAACGTAAAAACAAAAATATTTTTTAAATACAGGGATTCATGAGTAATGTAGACATGATGAGTTTGAACATGGAGGGTTCATTCTGGTGGGAATGGAGGGTTCACCACAGTGGTTATTAGATTGAACACAGCCTTCGGTTTAATTGGCAGAGCCGCTAAAATATTTATCCTTTCGATATTACGAACAGTTCCACTATTACTAGTCACTCAAAGTGATTAGGTGGCATATCATATGGTACATATTGTTTTCAAACCACAGTAATTGACAAGGTGATATAAAGCACAGTGATATTCTAAACAGTAAATGCAATACAATTATAAAAAGTTTATGTCAAGAAAATGTTTGGTGCGTAGGATTGAAGAGGGGGTTGTAACCATAGGATTGCTTAAGACCTAAGCCAAGGGATTGGAGGTTAAATTTGGGGGTGTAGGGAAGTAAAGTTCTTATGTAGGAAGGGTTCAAGCCAAATAGAGCCTTAAACATGAACAAGAATCTAAAAATGTATTCTGTGTGATACTTGGAGCCAATACAGATCAGCTAATACAGGTCTGAATATAAGATTGTGTCCCGGTTAAAATCCAAGCTGCCATTTAATTTGTGAATATCGCTGAATTCTTCTTTTATTTTTAAGCTCTTCCCATTAAAGGCTGCTTTAAATTAATAATTCCAAGCAACCCAAGCTTGATTCACTTTTTATTATTCGAATTAGTGCAGACTAAAAAGCACGCATCCTCTTCGTTTCGTCGTTTTCTTTAATGTAAAATAGACAAATTTAATAATCATTTAAAAAACCTCTTTGATTGGTTAGTGCCTGTATTTACATTAATGAGGAATCTAACTGGGAAGGAACGTAACTTTGCGGTGTGGGTGAATCAATAGGAAGTTGATAAAGCCAAGTTCATTGCTGTCTAGCACAAAACAAACCTGATTTGTTTACTTACGAGCCAGAGTGTGTCAGGCCCATTATGAAATGATTTATAGACCTCCACCCAATGAAATTGTCTAAAGCAGATTAGATTCAGGCAACGATCACCACTAATATGACAAGCTGGTGCCCAGTGACAGGTAACCAAGCAAACAAGTTCCTGAAATTCTGATTGGATTAGAGCCCTGACTATCCTTCCTGGGGGATGGAGATTTTTAAGGGAAGGCGAAGAAAGAGGGTTGTCTCCATGTCCACATGTACTGCAAGCAGGTTGACCCAAGGCCTGGCCCAAATAATCTGCAGAGGATAGCTTTCGCCCCCTTTTTATGTCCATGCGTGTGGTTGGGTTGGTGTGTATGTATGTGTGGGATGTTCCTGGAGAGAGAGGAAAGTGTTTTTTTTTTCCAACTTTATCTATATACTTGTGCATGTGTGTGTGTGGGTGTATGCATTCATGTGTACATGTTAGTGTGTGCGTGCAGACATGCATGTGACTGTGTATTCCCCTTTTTTTTTAAGTGCAGGTGTATGCTTATGTGTGTGTGTGTGTGTGTGTGTGTGTGTGTGTGTGTGCACGTGTTTGTGGGTGTCCATGCATGCATATGTGTGTATAGTATATCATTATTTTGATGTGTTTACATATTTTCATTGATGTCATTGATTTAAATTAAAAAAACCTTTCCCTTTATTAGAAAATAATGAGGTAAGGAGGACTGCATCCTACATCTCTGTAAAGTATTAATACATTAGTACAGAGCATTGTTTGGGCTGTGTAATATGCATAATAATTATGCCAAAAATACGAGTTGAAAATAAGAGCTGACAAAAAATATATCACGCATGTTAATATTTAATATTACCATTATAATAGTTTTTCCCAGGACCACAGTGATAATGTTTTTCTCATATTCATATTTAAGAATATCATGAGCTGCAATATATTTGAAGTTGCTTGCAAACACGTACAGAGAGAAAGTAGATGTAAAAATAGGACATTAGAAATGTTTAAAGGAGATATGAATTGTGAATAAACTGTAGTAAACATTAACATTAATTATGTTTTTCATATTTTATTTTTCTATTACAACAATAACAGTACTAATAGAGAGGGTGGCTGTAAAATGCACGACCAACCCTTGGAGTAATCAACTGAACGAGGGATATTTGTCATCGAACTGCATATTTACCGCCAAATTTCTTTTGTGGAACAAATGTATTCTCTCGAGGAACTGAATGTGCACAAAGCACAGTTAAAGTTGATCAAACTTTAATGAATCAGAACTTGAGCTTCAGACAGGAAGGGGAAATGAGGAGGGAGAAATTTGTGGGTCGGCTCTTAATTTGGGACCACATCTCAGTTCTCCGCTCACGCGGATGCCGAGTGTTGAAGCAGGCCCGCGGGGGGAGAATTACCGCCACAGCGAGGGCCGCGACATCACAGCGTGATCTGCACCTGCAAATCCCCAACAAACCCAAACCAGGCCTCCTCACACACAGGGCTCTTCATGCAGTTGAACAGAGGTGCGGGGGGGGGGGGGTGTTGAGACGGGACGGGCCCATTAAGCCTTTTAATGTAAATTTTTACTTAATGGATAATGGGGGGGTGCATAATGAGAAATGTGGGTCTTATTCATGTGACTGTTTCTCGTCTTGCCCCAGCCTGAGAGGAACATTGCAGTGCTCAAGTTTAAGGCATATTTCAGACACACGTAGGGTAGCGCCTGCACATCAGTGTGGCTTTTATACCCGCGTGCTCATTGTGAAGGATGAGCCTTCACAAATGCACATTGTTGGCTAGGAATGCTAATGTTTAAATTTGTGAAACCTTTTAAATCGATGGCTGGTGGTTAAGTTGTCAATTGGTTAATTGAAGGATCCTGTGTCTGTCTGTGTCTTCAATTTCCAAATCAACCCATGGTTCATCTAAATCACCCTTTCATTCAACTGACTGACTGTTTTTAATTGTGTATGGGTGTGACTGCGTTGAATGGTAATGGCCTAAATGAGTTCACCTGAGCCATTTGGGGCTATTTAAGCACAGGTGTGTACCTGTAAGGGGGGAAATGTGATTCTTGACAATATGTGAGTCTGTGGGTTACTGGCTACAAATAAATAGTTTCTGTTTTTGTAAAAAGGCTCCTTCTCTGGCAATGTTTACAAATCTGTCTTTTCAGTGAATACCTGAGAAATGTAGGCACTCAAAGTAGATCTGGACACTCTTGGGGGATACAAATTATAATATAATTCTGTTTCTCTGTCGATCTGCAAGTTTATTTCATTAAATGTATAGGCAGTAACGATGTTATTTTCTCTTACCTCACGATACACAAATTATATAATTTAATGAATACTACAAACATGTTAATTTATTATTAAATAAATGAATAGCCAAGTTAGCTAGATATATTTTAATGTTCCTTTTCAGTCACTCCAAAATGCAACTTGAATATCAGCATCTAGCTTATTACTAAATAATGTACTTACCTTGGCGTGACACATAAAGGCCACAAGAAACACATAAGCATGGAGTTTTCTATGGTCAAGTCACATTAGATAATGAAAATGACAATGTGGAAGGTGTCGGTCTCCGCAACGTTGCCTGTCTGTGGGTGACTCTGGGATAGTTACTTTCCTTGGCCAGGTTTGGCAATCTCGCAGTCTGCGAGATTGCAAAAGGGTGTGTATTATTGGCCAGGAATGCCAGTCCCAGGTGTCTCAACTTATCTCATTGTTAATTGGTGTGTTGTGTTTGTGTGTGAGTATGTGTGTGAACGGCAGAGCGACTCATTGTCTCACGAGCCCCACCTTTAAGTGCAGGTGCTTCCTGTGTGTGTTGAAAGAAAACTCGAACTGAAAAGAGGCGAGCGTCTCCGTGTGTCTGAAAAAGAACTCAAACTGAAAGAGTGGCGAGTGCCTCTGTATGCATGTGTGTGTTTTAGAGAGACCCACTGGAAAGTGGGTGCGTCTCTGTGTATGTGGTTGAAGAGGAAGCACTTGAAAAGTCGCACAATGTTTGTGTGCCTGCTGAGGTTAAAGCGGGACTCCGGACCGAAGAGGCGCCGTGTCTGTTAAATTTAAATGGAAACCTGTTCAATGTTGGGAACCAACTGACAAGTGGTAACCATCTGTGCTTGTTCGTAAGTGTTCATTGGTTCCCCGAAAGGGGGTTTCCATCTCAGAGGAGGCGGACCTTTATTTAGTTTGTTATTTTAGTTTGTTGTTTTCGCCAGAGAGCTTCGTGGCGAGTATTTTGTGTGCTTTATTTGTTCTGCTCATCTGTCATGATTCTCTCCCCCGTGTCTGGGAGAAGGACTGGAAAGATCCGTTCCGGAGAGCAAAAACTCCACTCCCTGTGTGTCTGCTGCTCTGTTCACAGCCGGGGATTGTCACGTGGCGTGTGACAGACAATTATTAATACAGGGTTTAATTGAGTAAAAATCAACTGAATCATCTAGGAGAATAGGCTACACTTAATTTAAATCTCTCTATAGCCACAAGCTTTGAGCACAGCATGCAATAAATCCTAGCAAACAAACTTCAATTCAATAAAAACTTTGATACTTTTTCACAAGCTTTAAACTGAGGGGTCTGTAAACATCAAATGAACGGATAATTAAATAGTCAATATTCAGACATTGAGCCCTGAGGCCTTCGCTCTGTCTTTTTGTCATCAATTCTATTTTTACCAATTCTACTTTTTCACAAAGAATGTAACAAACATGAAAAAATGGATAATGTACTTTTACTAAAAGTATTTACTAAATAAGGGACCGTGGCATTTTCCTTATACCCATACGACCCAGTTCAGTCGATAGTTGGCATCTGAGCATGCCCTTGGATGGTGCATATGAGTTCACCAACACTTGTCCTGGTTGCTAAGGCCTAGCTCATGCGAATTTACAAAAGGATTCAGTGATTTGACTTTAAATCGGTTCTTCGGTTCACTCCAGGTTAGCACATGCAGAGGGGAGGCGTGTCTTACGTGGGACACATGGGGGAAATCATACTTTTCCATTCTGCCTGATTTGCACCAGGGCCCTTTTCCTGGCTGAGAATTCCATGGGATTTCCATATTTGGAATACGCGTTTTGGTGCCCCGAATGAAAGGAGTAATTGTATATTGGCATCGCGGGCAAAGTTCCAATCCCTCGCGAAGCCTGGCAATTAGAGATTTCAAATAAGCTTCCTGCTCTTCACAGTGCATTTGACGTTCACTCCAGGCAGTTCAAAAAGCACAATATTGTATTATGCTGCTTGAATGTTCGCTTCGTGTAGCACAACGGTTTGTCTTGTTTTGTTGTTTTCTTTGAATCAAACTTGCTATTACTTGGGATAAGCATCATTATTTGGACAAATGGCCTGTTTGGTAAGTCACACATTTCTTTAGCCTAAAATCCATGCATTGCGCTAAGAATTGGAACCAAAATCATTATAACTACAAGGCGCTTAAACACCATTTTACCTCAAAAAACATGGTTAAAAAGCAAATGTTCATTCATGTTTAAAAAAAAAATTTGAATATGAAGTTTAAAAATAAGGTGGGTGGGTGCAACACTTTCTCAAAATCATTCAAGCACAAATCACTGTTGGATTTGTGCAATACAGTCAGATTAAACAGAGGCACAGTCTACATATTCAGAGTATATTGCACGGATCTGTAAGTGACTGAGTGGATCAGACATTGTCTGTTTAATACAGTAGATGGGGAGTGATAATGATAGATGGGGCTAACGATGTGAGGAGAGTAACTGAATCTCTGCGGCCTGTGCTGAGCACGGCCAATACTGACACCGCGCCTCCCCCACCTCCGCCCCAGCAAAGGCAGGCCGAGAGGACGGGTTACCACGCACGGTCCCGTGGTCAGGCTCCTCCCTCCAGCCTACTAATGTGCTGGGCCTAGTGCCACAGCACGCCTGCTTCACCTGCTCTTCTACTCATTTATCCATTCCACAATCTGTAGGACTTCTCTGAGAACAGGGGTCCCCGGGAGCATTTGAAAGAAGGAGAAAAAACAGTCAGGGATATTCGGGGAGTTAGAGAGGAAACAGAGAGGGACATGGGTGTGTGGGGGTGGTGCCATGCTAGCTGGGCTGGAAAGTGTTAGTGCCGTTGCATTGAATCTGACAAAAATACCTGTTGGAATTCAATCAAAATCACAATGGAAAGAACCAAAAAATACAAAATAAAAGCCCCAATATTCAACAGAAAGCTCAACGTCATTTGTGAGCGCAAAAGCCAAAGCCTGGAGCCCACGCGCGAGGAATCGGCGATGAACGCTGGGAGTTTGGAAGTGTGCGCCCCCGCCTGTCTCACATCGTCCGTTGGGGTCTTTAAGGATGCTCATTAGTCGCTCTTAATTGTCACCGGTATCGGGGAGAGGGCTCTCCTCGGGCGGCCAAGGAACAATGGTGAGCCCGGGTCCCAATCAACAGCTCGCGAAGGAGCACGTGCAGGTCTTAATCAGTCACTGCTTAATAGAGCCCCCACGCTTTACAAAACATTATTAACCTCACCTGTCTAGATTAAGAGCTAATAGCCCCGCTTTCTTGCATATTGTCTTTGGAGCAGCCGGTAATGTACATATTTATTAATCCACTCTTCCCGGCGAGATTGTGTGCGCGGCGGCGGAGCAACTGTGCCCTTCAGAAAGCGAGGGAGACAAGGGTTGGGGGGCCACTAATTAAATGTCAGGCTTGACAGATTAAAATTATGAAATTTAAAATCGGCGAGTGGCTCTTTGTCACTGTCAAATTAGCGGGCCCGTTGTGATGAGGAGAAAGGGACGGAGCGTTTTAATGGATTGGAAGCGAATCCGCTTTAGCAGCACAGAGGTTCTAGTGAATAAAGATTTCCCCCCCACCCCCTCACCCCCCACAACCACCAAAGGTACCAGGATGCATGTTCAATTTCCCCATCCTGCACGCCCCGAGTTTCTGGGGCTGTTTGTGTGCAGTAGAGCTCTTCCTGACCAAACGATTTAGCTCTTTTATTCATCTAAACAAATTCCCAGCTTGCACATATGAACGCTAAGCAATTTTCCTTTCCTTTTTGTTTTTCAATCTGTACGTTAAACAGTTTATGCAATCAACTCAAAGGTTAAAATATTATAAGGACAAAAGCTCTATTGAAAATGTTGCAGTGGTGGTTTTTTTGTTCTGTCATTTAGGGAATTTAAATTTGATCATATTATGTCCTGGGCCTCAAAGGAAACATAATGGAGTGCTTCGAATAATATTCTGTACAATACAGGATACAGAATTAAGGGAGATTCTAAGCGTACATCTAGCAATTAAATTCCCTGGTGTTGAAACTAACAGTGTTCGTTAATCTGCCATGCAGTTGCCCACTCGCGCCATGTTTCTCTGTCCTGAGGGTTTATCCATAAGCATTTCTCCAGATATAAAATCCGCTGAGTTGCACAAATCAGTGAATTCAGTGGATCGGTAGAACAGCGTTAAATAGGAAATGGTTTCGCAGTTTAATTATCAAAGCAGCAATTTAGCTACCCCCATCCATATTTATGATGCTGCCGGCTTTTAATGAAGCGCTCATCAGATCATTTTGAGGCGCGTTCGAGAGTTGAAACAATCTGTGTACCAATACCTTACGAACTCCAGCAGGTTTTTTTTCTTTCTTCCTGTTCTTTTCTCCCTGTGGTGAACACACTCAAAACGGTTTAACGGGGATTCCAAATAGCATTAAAAACAGCTCGTTCAAATCTCTCGTATAGTGATTCCGAATAACATTGAAAACAAAATCACATTCAAAGCTCTTTCCGAGTGATTATAGAACGAGTTTACAGTGTGCTAAATTAGCTTTATTTGCTGTTGTTGTTACCATGGTTCAAAGCCCTTGCTCTTTGACCACGTCTCAATTTATTTCGCTGGGTGTAGCAAGGTTGAGGGGCACAGCTTGCAATAAAGCAATAAGCAAGCTAGAAAGCTGCATTAAAGAAATATCGCTCAACGTGGATCAAAAAGCAACACAGATTTAACGTGACAAGATCCAATTAAATTTAATTACACAAGCTCTATTTTAATTTTAACTGACACGTTTTATTAGGGAGCCACACACACTTAAGCCAGAAATCGGGGCCAAATTATATCAGTGTAATACAGTTAGGTTATGCAAAAGCCTGTGTATCTAATTCACTGGTATCAAATTAGAGTCAAGGGGATTGTAAAATAGTTCAATAGTTTGGGGAAAAAATAAAATATTTCAGAGTTTGGCTCACCTAATGTGTTGATCATTCAGGTAATTAAAGGAAGGTTTTCTGTCTACTTTGCCTCTGAGGCAAAAAAATATTGAGTCCATTAGGATCTCCACAAACACAGCTGTAACCCTTAGCTAAAAGCAATATATGTCAAAATATAAACTATAGTAATCTAATGGGGATGCTGGGTAGCATATCTGACTAAAGCATTAGCCCTTTAGGCAGAGATGGGCCTTATGGTCTAGAAATCTAATCCTGACCATGCCAGTGCTGACTGTGTCCAGAAGCCCTGTGCAGAGGCCCATAATTGGTTGTTGGGCCAGTAGGGAGCAGTCTTCCCTCTGAACCAAATAGAAAAATACAATGCTCCAGCACTGCTCTGCAGATGGTACCATCCTCCAGATGAGTCATTAAACTCATCCAAGTTTAAAACTAGTCCTGACTTTTGATCATTAATGATCCCATGGGCACGGGCCTCGGGTGGTGTAACGGTCAAAGCATTCACCCAGAATGCGAGTTGCCCACTACGGCTGGGGATCGAATCCCGGCTGCCATTGGCTGTCCACCCCAGGGGAAGGGGGGAGGGAGAGCCGGAATGAGCTCGCCGAGAAGCACGAAGGGCATCCCTGGAAAGTAGGTGGGCTAGTTCCGTCTCGGAGGAGGCGGATCATCGCCGGCCTCGGGGTATTAGCTTGACCCATTTGACAGGCGGTGGGCTCGTGGGGGAGGGCGAATAGAAAGAAATAGAGGTTACAATTTGCCACCAAATTGGGAGAAAAACAGGGGGAAAATCTGAAACAAATGTATAAAAGAAAAATAAAGATCCCATGGCAATTTTCAAAAGAGTAAGGGCGTTAACCTCAGTATCCAGGTAAAATGCTCTACAACTCCATAGCTGGACACCTAATCTCCCCCTACATCTGATTGGCTAAACAATCCCTTGCGTAACCCTACAAACGCAACCCTTGCGATACACCCAGGTCGAGTTCCAGACACTTGTAGAATCTATGCCGAGGTGCACTGAAGCTGTTCTGGTGGCTCGTGGTGGCCCAACGCCCTATTAAGACACTTTATGTTGGGAGTTTTAAAGAATGTCGAATAGTGTCCCTGTTGGAACACGATCCGTGGCACTTATACACAGGCAGGCACGCGGGCAGGTTTTGTGTGAATTACTTCCGGACTCTGGCGGATGTAGGTTGGTCGAGCCACCCTCATTACTGCTTTTGTTTGGCAGTCCTGGTAAGCAAAACTGTTGCAAACCCTCCGATTTAGAAGCCAGCTTGTTGGTCTGAGTTTGCCAGAACCCCAAAATAAACATTGAACAGTTCGCAAGACAAGAGCTGACAAGCAAGATAATCGTAGAACACGATTTAATAAACTACAGCTAGCTGTAAAAACAAAAAAACAAAAAACAAAACACACTAACCTTTTCCTTCCCGGTGTTACAGGTATGATACGCAGACGCCTGCAATGATGTCTATCGCTGTATTACTGCACTGATCTTGTGCGCTAACTATGATTGTTCTTACCATGTATTACTGCACATCTTGTAAGTCGCTCTGTATAAGAGCGTCTGCTAAATGCTTAAAATGTAAAATGTAAATGTCACTGCAAATGAGTTCTCAGTTGACCTACCTGATTAAGAAAGGTAAAAAAGAAACACAGATTGACCATAGCGTTGCCCAGGGAGGGAAGGAGTCGATCAGATGGAGATTCCCTGTCTCATCGTGCAAGTGCGACTCTTCTGGTCGACCAGGCACCCGCAGTCTCATCGCATGTGCTGTAGTAGGTAGGTAGTGTGGTTCTACAGCACAATGATAGCACAGGTTAGCTGAAGAACTGCAGAGAGAGAAAAAGAAGCAGAGAGAGAAAAAGAAGCAGGACAAGTGTGCTATTCTGCGTTCTCTCAAATTGAGGGGGGAAAGTTATCTTTTTCTACAATATACAATTGTATTTTAAAATACGAGGTATGCATTTAAATGTAGAATTCTGCAGTACACATTACCAAATTATGCTCAATTACATACATATGCTGCTGTTCTATGAATAAATTATCATACATTTTATATAGTGTGTAATTCCACAATATTCTTTATAATATATGTTATGGAATTAGATCTAGTGGCAACTGTTGAAATTGGCACAATTGACAACCCCAGGCAATGCCATGGGCAACATTTATTTTTCCAAAGGTCAACTAGATGTGCACACAAAGAGAGAAGCTGTAACTGTTGTAAGCAAAGTACAAGCAGTCTATAGACTGCCTCTCTGGGAGAAAGTAGTGGCTGAACATGGGGAAGTTAGCACGAACAAACAACAAATTAATTTGCCCCCTCCGGCAGTAAAAGAAGTAACAAGAAACAAAACCCCATTATAATTCCCTCATATGGACAGCTTTAGTATTTCTGACGCCATGGCATCAGTGAAGGTACTGCTGACCTATTTAATTTTGGTCTGAACAGCTACCACAGTTTCAGAAAATAAATAAATAAATAAATAAACGTGTGCGACATTTTGTCGACATCACGCATCATTTTGTCAATTAAGACTCATTTGCGTAAATTGAATGTTAATTAAATAACACCTTGGCACTGCAGATTCTAATTGCCGTGGACAGCTCTTCTAAAGCATATGGCCATGTCTGCACATCATTGCTTCTGACTTCTAGACATTAATATTGGAATGGAATAGAGACTCCATCACTCGCGCACGAACGCACACGCATGCCCGTGCACACCCACACTCTCAAACGGACGGGACTGACATTGGCCAGTAAAATTTTACTTAATTGAAGTAAAATGAAAAATACAGGCAGACTTATTCAAAACCATTACTGTTTCATTTGCATTTCTGGTAAGCTTTTTCCTATCTCCGATTTTACTGCAATTTGCACCAAAAGCATCCATAAAGAATATTAAACACACAACAAGGGTGATTGAGCACTCTTTCATTTTCTTGGACGGATGCATTTTCAAACCAGAGCAGGTATTAGTCCAATTAGTTTTTTTCTAGTTACAGTAGCTGTTGCTGACTTGATAGAGATAACATATGGCCCATTCTTCTAAATATTATGAGATTGGTTCTCACTAATTAGTGATTATACTAATATACAGCCAACCCTGCAAGCAATGCATTGAATTGACACACTGAATGCCAAATAAATATAATAAATGTATTCTATATCAGTAATGTGTGTGCACTGGGTATGGGTAATTACTGTGTGTGTGCAGAGGCTTCTGTTTTTGCATGTTCAGCCCTTTTTAAATGAGGCCCACGTATCCGAATACGTATTCATATCCCAGTTGCAGAATCCGAGCATGAATTTTGATTCCTAGAACTGCTAAAACATATGTGTGACTAAGACTCAGGTGCTTGCTTCTTTGCAATGGGGACTCGCATGGATATATGAAACGTGTGCAGCTCAGTTTCCTTCCTGTGTCTACGGGGAACACGGTAGTGGGAAACATGACAACGCAGTGGGTCGTAATGTACCCATCAGCATGGCTAACCATGCAGTGACACTTAAGGGCTTGTAAATGTGTACTCAAAAGCTTGGCACTAGTGAGTGTGCTGCAGAGGAACTCTGTAGCCGTAGGTGTTGTACTTCTTACAGGCCCATCATCCATACTGTCTTCAGCTCTTGGGGGGTTGCTTAGCGATAAGCCCTCTGGTGTTTCCCTGCCTTTCCAAAGCGCATAGATCACTAGGTTTCAAACGAGGAAAAGGGTGAAGCAGATCTCTCGTTTATTTGCAGGCAAGGAAGGAGGGGTGTGTATTTTTATGAAGCCCAACCTGTCAGATTTGGAATAAAGATGTGAGTTAAGTTTTTGCCATTTTATTGATTGATGGATTCACCTGTGTTGCACAATGTGTTCAGATTGTGGTCCGTTTAATGTTAAATAAACGTTTTTCATTGTGATCATTTATTGACTATCAAAAATTATTGACTAGTTGATCAAAAAAGAAAAAACTGATTGCACTGGATGGAATCAGTTCTGGATGAATAGAATATGAGGGCTAAGAATTATGAAGTATTTATGAAGTATAAATATCAAGCAGAATATTAACACACAGAAATCAGATGAGCTCCTGAAATGTCCAGTGTAATCTTCTGCTTATTGGTGATAGTTTATCATTTTGAATTTTTTAAAATATATTATATTTAAGTCCGCACAGGCCAGCAATAGTTTCACAAGAGGTATTGTCATCTAAATACATTTATTTATTTATTTATTGAGTGCTATACAAATAGTTTATTCTCATAACTGTTGTAGATGCAGGCTGAGTGATGAGCCAAAATGGCCGGTTTTCATCGTTATAATGTTCTTCTGCTCTTATTCATTTGTTCGGGAAAGGTCAAAGGCAACAATGTGCAACGATGTAACATTAAACATACACAAATGGTTAAAATGTTGTGGCCTGGCTCAGTTTTACAGCAGGTTCCTGTTTTGTAGATCGAAAGAGTAAACAAGACAGGTGGAAGAAGTAGAAAGCAATAAGAGGAGATATAGTTTGAGATTAGGGAAGAAGAAAGAGTCTTTAAAAGGGGTTGAGGGACGAGAGGGCAGCTGACAGGACGGGTCACAGGGAGAACTGATCTGAGACTACTACTGAAACCGTGTGCGAGTGAGCGATTAACAGGGCCTCGCGAGCAGTGATAGGGGTGAGAGCAGGACCCTGGACAGCGCTGGAGGATAATGATGTGCCTCTTCACATGTGGTAGCTGGCTGGTTCCTGACGTCCCCCTGGCGTGTTAAATCCCCCTCCCCATCTGCACGTATCTGTTGGGGGGGTCACGGCGGGGGGTCACCGGCGACACCAGATTTAACCGTTATTTACTCTGATTCTGTGACAAGACGCATACAGGGGGGGTCCGCCCGGGAGAGTGATGCATGTTAAATGTGTTCCAGATTACCGCCGCGATGGATCTATCGACGGCCCATTCCGGGGCTGTCAGCCTGTCTCTTTCGGCCTTTCAGTTATCCTCTCTCCCCCCCCCACCCCTCCTCCTCCTCCATCCCTCCATTCTTCTCCCCTTGCACTGAACCCCAGCCATCACTCCGGAGCGCTTTGCCGTGAACGGGAGATGGGGGTGGAGGGGTGGGAGACGGACACAGATTCCAGGCCTCTGCTGTTAAACAACAGCGTTGGTCATCTCATCTCCTCTGGAACATGCACCCGCATCAACTGCAATTACCATTTAGAGAGGCCCGTTTTACACTGCGACACTGTCGAGAGCTGTCCCGCAGCCGAAGCTGTTTTCGCCCGCTAAACGAGCATCATTTTGCCCTCGCTCACTGCTTTGGCCATCGCCCACTCATCATAGCGGCCCACTGTCATGGGCGGGGCCGACGGCTCTGCGTTGTCATTTTTGTCACCTGGCGGGTTGTCATGGAGGGTGAAATGAGGTGGAAGGATTCACCGCTCTTTCTTTTACCATCAAAAAGTTTGACCGCGTGCGAGACACGGACGCCCACGAGGAGAAGTATCTATATCACCAACCAGCACTTTTTTATTAGGGGTTTTATTGTATGGATTCTCCATTCTCCAAGTACAAGAAAGAATGTGGAAAGGCAGTTTCTGTTCATCACTTTGGAGACAATGTGCTGATCACAATTTATTAACTGAGGAATCCTTGTGATTTCTGATTATGCAATATACAATTCAGCAATTGTAGGGACAGAATTTCCAGGGTAACAGAGCCTGGTATGATACTGCTGATCTTTGATTCTTTGGCGAAACTGTATTTATATATATATTACTTCAATAAATGTAAAAGGTTTATTTCTCTTTGAGAGTGCTGCTTTACATTTTTTTGTAGTTCATTTGCTAGGATTCAGCACCCACATTAGTTTTGTGTATATACCTTTTGGGTTGAGCACGTTCACCACATTTTTTGTGGTTTAAACGTTGACTTCAGTGTGTGTGTCCTAACCCTGGGCTACAGAGTAGCATTCGAGAGCTGTGTTCTGCTGTGCACTGAGCCTGCCCCTATCAGAAAAAAACACCACTTAACATCTACTGCTGCTAATTGACTCACATAGACATTACTGGGATTGAATTACAGCCCAAAGTTCATTAAGCAGACAAATGTGTCTTTCCCTCTGCTCAAGCCCTTCTGTGCAGTTTGAAAATGAGACTAATTCACAGTGGAGATCTGGAGGAACGGATTTTTTGCAAGTCTGGAACACACAATTCTTCAGGGGTGTGCCGTTTACGCGGTGCACAGAACGTGCGCACGTTTAAGTTGAATAAACGGCATTGATGTTCTCGAGGATGCTGTGACTTTGGGCAGGAACAGGGGAATGTCCTGGATAATGCGGGACTGTTGGAAACCCTATTCGTACACTATGTAGAGACCAGCCACCATCATGCTTACAGGGGCCTTTGGGAAGGAGCCCTCGCATCAAGATATGTGCATCCTCAGGGAACATAAGAGGCAAAAAGTATTTTAAAAAGTTCCAATGATACGCTCAACTTGTTTAAAAGAAAATTTCTGATGTTTGGTGCTGAGGCTTGATAATAAGTCGTAAAATGCGAAATAAAAATAAACAGCAGCACTCATCAGGGAAAAAAAACTGATTTTTATTCTTCTAATAAAGGACACCAATTTCTGCGATATTCCCATCGACACAAATGCGTTTCAGCCTAAGCATGCGAGAAAACAAGCGTGTGTCCAACCCCATGGAAGAACATTATCGTATGATCACCGCTGTGACCTCAGCGGCGCAGGTGGCGCGGCGCACGTTCCGAGCGGTCGTTCCCTCAGCGCTTCCCTCGCCCGCCGGAGCTTCCGCCCCGTCGCCGTGGCGATGACTGACACGACGGCAGGTGCTCCAGGACCAGCGGAGAGAGGTTTTATTTTGGCACTTAGACGACAAATTACCCAGACAATGGGCCGCTAAAGTTGGCCCCCGTAATTCGAGGGCAACCGTTGACTCCGGGCATTTTGCTGTGTCTGCCGTGGGAAAGTACATTTCCGAAAACTTCATCTAGATGCAGTCAAACAAAATGAAAGGTAATATTCTTTATCTGGCCCGAATAGCTGCAGATGAACTGCTTTAATATGAGCGTAAATAAGATTTAGCAATTCCATACTTCAGCTGGCCTCAACTCAAAGTGATTTGGATCAATAACGTTGGCCCGCGTGGCGATTTCCCCCCCTGCATCGCAATAGGACGGAGAAGAGGACTGCATTCAGATTTCTCCAGTGTCAAATTAATTTCCATGTTATCTAGAAATTCAATTAGAAGGAAACCCCCCCCTCCCCCCCGTCCCCCCCTTTTTAAGTAAGAAAGTGTCCGACATCCCAATGTGACAAATTACAGCGCTCAGTGCACATATCGGGCCGAAGTGTTGAACCTCGCTAATCTTCTCTCTAATTCTCAATTACAGTAAAATGAGGCCATAAATCACGCAGACAGCGCGATCGATGGAAACGTTGTTTTCGGAATGATTGGCAGCCTCCCCAAAGGTTACTTTTAAGTTGGTTTAAGGTTACCACTCTCGGAGGGCTCGAGGCCGTCTTTTGGGGGGGTGGGGGGGGTCTGTGAGCGTGTCAGCTAGGGATGGGGGGGGGGATGGGGGGGGGGGGGGTCACACTCAATCTATATGATGCAGGGCTCCAACCCTTTGGGGACTACAGCAGAGGGACAGCACCAATTTTTAGCCCATCAGCCAACCAATTTTTCTCCTTTTCATACCTGCTGTAGTAAATGAGAAACAAATTAAATTTCTCTCCCCCCACTATCTCCACAGAAACCATTTAAATCCTTTATGGAAACTAAATTGTCCCCAGACAAATCGCCCATGGTTCTGTGAAAATATACCATGGCATTGCAACCGAAATAAATTTGTGTCACTCCACATATGGCATTGTCTGTAATGGCATTCATTGGAGACCCAGGATAAAAGAGAGAGGGAGAGAGGGAGAGGGAGATAGAATAAGGGGCACCTTTTGGAAGCATAAAAGGGTAAAAGCGCAACCCACTCTCCCTGCTGCCTCCCCAGCACCTGGGCCTCCCCGCTCACACACAACGTTATTAATTTTCAGGGGGTTTTTCTTCTCTTTTTTTCTCCTTTTTTTGCATTGATGAGGCTGAGATTGAAATGTAAATGGGTGCCGTGGAAGGAGCAGTCAGCAGTGGCCCCGGCCAAGCTGCCCCGTGTCAGAGACGGGGGGGGGTTGACTTTACACTCCAGCGGTTATCATTCACAGAGATTAAGAGCGCAGAACATCAATCACTACATCAGGGAAACAATGAATAAAACGGCCCAACAAGGGTGATGAAAAATCACGGGCGGAGAGCAGGCGGTTATTGCGCTTCCTGTGCCGGGGCGGCTGATTGGTTCGCACGGGCAGACAGCTGAGTGGCTGATTGGTCCCCGTGCGGGCAGACAGCTGGGCGGGTGGCCCTGTGTGTGAGAGAGAGCCATCACAGAGACTCGAGCGCCACCTCTCCTGTCACTCTCTAGCGGCACGTGTCTCTTTCTGTCTCCTTTTTTTTGAGCCGGTAGGAGCGCAGACAGTGGCTACTCAGGATGTTGTACACCAGGAATGTTGGAGAAACTATTTGCTGATTGGTTTTAATGAGTCACTTTAACTCATTTTGTTCTTTGCTTTGTTATAAAGTGGGCCGTTCACACGCTTCTAAATGATCGAATAATTCTAGTCAATTATAAAAGGTTCTTACGATATTATTTCAAAGCTCAGTTTATTGGGTTAGAAGAAGAAAATAATTCATGTCAAATGTGCAGGGTTGGATTTTCAAACCGTACCAGATAGGAGTGCAAACAGGGACAGAGACAGCTGGAAGACAATGGGCCTCCGGTTATCCAGATATATAAGCTGTCGCCATGTTCATTTTCATCTACGCACGTCTATGAATGAGCAGCCATTAATGTTCCGCACGCGTTTGCGGACTCGCCCGAGCGGCTCCTCCCAAAGCACCGACAGTACCTGCGTTTTGCCACTAGATGGAGCAAAGGGGGATGCAGCCCGTGAACAATGCCCTTGCCCGGGTTAATGACAACAGCTATCCATAGCTAGCCATTCGCAAGTTGTTCTTCTAGGGTTTGTGATGGCAGAAAGCTAACCGGCAGGCCTATAGCTTCTGGGGATTTGTGTGTACATTCACCGGAGACCTGTCAATGCTCCGACAGGGCTACCAACCTGTTTCACCTCATCTGATTAGGTCACAGCGACAATCATTATTTATCGTTTTCCTCAGATGTAAGGGGGAGCTTTTGTTGTGGAAAAATCTAATATAATTTAGTTTGCTTGTTTCATGATTTAGAAACTAAACCAAAACAACTGCTGTTGTTATGCCTGAAGGGTAACAGCGGCGTACAGATTGTATTTTCTCAGTGTATCTTGATATGTTCACTTCATTATTTTTTTTTGATCATGGGGTTTTATTTTATTTTATATTTACTATGAGGTATTTTTTTTTTTCCTGAAAACAAAATGAAGGCATTTGTGGATTTGTGGAGGTATGGATGTATTCAAAGAGCGCGAGAATGATTGAAAAAAGGAATCTGCTGTCAAACCTTTAGGGCAAAATATAAACGCTGGCTGCTTTCATAAAGGCCTCCTCTGTGCTAAAATACAGCAAGACGTGCATTGGGAAGACTGTGGTATTTTGGCAAAATCCTATTTCCATATGTTTACATTTTATTTTTCTACAAACCGTTGGATTTCATGCATTGACGTTGCAACAGTTCATTTTGAACTCTGGGTTAATGAATCTATTGTGACATATTTGCATACCTATTATTCTCCAGGCAAACCCATGAAAAATATAAGATTTGTGCTTTGCATGTGTTTCAGACTAGAGCCCTTTAAAAAAAAAAAAAAAAAAGTTCAAAAATATTGTTTGTTTTAGAGACATCTCTTCCTCCCTGCCCGTTTTATTTTTTTTTAAATGAAAGGAGATTTATATCTAGCTATAAGCATCATTCCACCAAATCAGTGCTGGTTTATATCAAATACCAGTGTGTTGCCACAGATGCCCCCAAGCCTAACTTGTCTGCTTTCTTTCTTAGCAGAAGCATTCTTAAATGTGACAAGCTTCTTCTTTTTTTGTTTTGCGAGAAGCCTGTCATTGTATTTTGATAGCAAGGCATGCTATAAATTGAGGACATCTAAACCTGGCACTCTCAGGGGTAGAAGTGAAAATATTTCAGTGAGAAATATACTGAGAAATTCACTTGTAATTCTCCTATCACAGTATAGGGGTACCATGTTCAATAGCTACTTCACACGCTTGTATAGTATTTGATGCTAATCTTCTGGGTAATGGAGCATTTGTTTTCCTGGTTAAATAACTAACGCAATCTAAGAAGTGGCATTACACTCAGGCACAAACCGGCCACTGTGCACAAGTGGTGAGATTTTGTACGGTTTGATGATAACGCCTCAGACACACTTGCCATTCTAGCTCCCCACAGTGTAAGATTTATTTTCTCCCAATATATCTATTTAAGGTTTCTCCCCTGAATGGGCCACCACTGCAAAAATCTATTTTTCTGCAGTATGTGTTTGGTGATATATGTAGTCATCTGTACAATTCAGGACACAAGATTTCATTCAGACTGCAAAATGAACCAACAATCTTGAAATTGCAGAAGAATGATGTTAACGGACACACAATCACAAGAGAATATTATTAAAATAATACCTGGCGGCTAGTTTGTTGGAAGATTGAGTTAGTGTTACCCTCGGTGAATTAATGTTTTAGTCCGGATATCTCTATCTTGTGAGAGACATAAGTGCCAATGCAGCGCATCACAATGAGAGGTGATGCTAGTCCTTCCTTATTGTCTCCTCTGCCCATGCTGCTTCTCTGTCCCAGAATTTCAACGACTAAATCCCCCAAAACTACGTTTTAAGTGAGAAGTTAAAGGTTTTGATCATACGCCAAAAAAGACAGGAAATTAAAATGTGCATCAAAACCTCTAATTTCATATATGCACTAACCAGGTTTTCCTGCATACAGCTTTGACACCTGCTACAGTACTGTAGCTATGCTGGCCTACTGTACTACAAAAAATATGCAGGCTACTCACCACTGGGCATGGGCAGGTTCCTTCAGATTCAAACCTTCTCTCAAACAGCCAATTCTCTCAATCCACACTCTTCAGAGGGATAATGAACCTGCAGTGGACTGACTGCTGAAGAATATAAGTTATTTTAAATAGGCCATGCATTTCTACTTTAATCGTAATTGCCACTGGACTGGTTCCTTGGTTTTCCAACCTGTTCTCTCCAATAGTATAATTCATACTCGTCATGAGTTACCTCTTCATGAGAGTTAATAGTGGATTGCTTTCATAAGAATATATAGGTGTGCACTGAATTCTGCCAACGATTGGATTGCATACATATTAGATACATATCATGGCTATATCATGATTATTTCACACATAGGTGACCAGTGCATTGATCTGTATAATATTGAGTAATCAAATATTGTAATAGCCACTGGACTGGTTGCTTGGTTTTCTAATCAGTTCTTTCCAATAGTAGCGAATAATTCATGCTTTTCAAGAGGGGTAATAGTGGATTGCTATTATATATAATTATATATAGAGAAATAATATATACAGTAGGCATGTACTGAATTCTGCCTATGATTGGATTACATGCATATTATATATATTGGCTATATATCTGCTTGAATTATAATATAGCATTCCAAAGTAAATAAACACATCCACAATATGTCTACATAATCATCATTATTTGACACAGAGGTGACCAGTCCATTGATCTGTATAATATTGAACTTTGACAAATAACAGGGTTATGTTTGCAAAATAAGTGGTACTCATGAATTCTAAAAAGAAATGAGTGAAGATAGGGCTACCACATAAATTGCAGCAAGACAAAAAGCTCAGTCAATGAAGTTTGGCAGTCTGGTAAGAATGTATGTGTAGGTTACCTAAAATAAAATTCAAAAGGCTACAGTCATGGAAAGGAATAATGCAATCACCTTTACGTGACCAAGTATACATGAATACAGACAACCTAGTCTAAGGCTGTCTGTAACCTCCACCTTCAACTCTAAACTTCACCCAGACACCCTATGGGTTTGCTCACTCTTCCTTGGAATCATGCATCAACCCAAAAAGAGTGAAATGCATTTAAAATATTACCAGATAAGTGCTATGATTTAGCTTCCAGACATTTGTGCTGAATAACTGCTTAACAGAGCGACAGCCAGAACTATGGGAGCCAAAATCAGGGTGAGCCCTCAGAATCCAATACAAAAATGAAAAAGGTTCTATTTATACTTCATTACATTATAAGAAATGAAAAAGTGTCTGTAAATAATTTATACTGTAGATTGACATATTGTAATTATTCCAAGTGTGGCCATCTCACCATCATTTTAAACACACTTTAAATGTCAATGTAAATTATATTTGAAGTTAAGTTAAATTTAAGTTAATATTGCATTGTGAATATATCAAATGCATTATGGCAATGCAGTCATTCATACTGTATGAATTGTAATACATACAAGCCTATATTATTATTTTCTAGAACTATCAGCATTTTAGGCATGTAGTTGTAGACATATTATTGCATGTGGGTAATTCCATGTGAAGTCAGTTTGACTTCTGGATCATAATTATCTTTTGTTGACGTAAGCCCAGAGGCAAGCACTCATATTTGTGTCTTAAATATATTTTTCATTGTTTAAGTGAAATGGGTTTGTTTTTTTCTATTTTTGTACTTATCCAGACTTCCTTTGAGACAAATCTTTAGATCTACATACATCAAATATCTTTGTCTCTTGACTATTTTAAGACATTTAAGATCTATTGAAGTTATGCCTATCAATTGTCCAATTTTCAAAACTACTCCAATACAATACTCTGCTACTATAACAATACCACATGTCCTTTGGTCCTTTGTATTACAATGAAGCAGAATTCATTTTTGGTATATTTTACAGCAATTCCAATTAAAATATAATAAATAAAATGTTTTATATATACTATTTAGTTGGAAATGGAAATGGATTTCAAAATTGTAAATACAATACAAAAAAATATATTTTAAAAACAGTATAGGGTGAGAAGTCCCCTTCAGCAGAGAAACATAGTATAGTTTCCTTGAAAATAACACTTGATGAAAATAGCTTGTTAAATCTATTGCCTCTATTGCATGGCCAAAACACAGCTCACCTTAGGAGGGGTTTGAGAGGTTTTCACCAGGGAATGGCTGAATGCCAAATATGTCAATTGAAAAAATCAACCCCTCAGTAAAAATTTAATTACAACCACAACAAAAAAAATGGTTCTTACTGCTCCGCAATTCAAAGTCTGAGAGTCAGAGAAAATTGAGTTATGGCTCCCGGGTACAGGGATTGCGGTGTTTGCTGTGGTGTATTAGTGTTAATCGAATAAAAACTGCATTAGCGAGAGCGATCTACATGAGGGGAAAGAGCTCCTGAGACTGGGCCAGATGGCCGTGCTCTAACTGCTGTAATGTGAGCCATGTCGGGAGGCCGGCCGTATTGATTGAATTTCTGCCGTTAGATGTCGGTCCTATGTCTAAATGTGTCGCCGCTGGTGTCAGCTGTGGGATGTCCCCTTGCTGAGGCCCACTGCTGGAGGCCAGTGTGGGCAACTGCCTATTAACTGCACCGATCCCATCTGTCACCTGTTGTCCCGAAGGTGCTCCACCGGGACCCTGTGGATCCAGTGGTGCAGGAAGATTTAGTATCTGTCTGGGACGTTGGCCTGCATTCAGTCAGTATTGGTCCTTAGCTGTGACTTGCCAACACAATACAACCTCGGAGACATGGACCTCAGAATTGCGGCCTGACTTGGTCAACCGATTACGGCACGGTCCCGGACGTAGCATACATGCGTGCATCGAACTCTTTATCATCACTGGCGCAAAAAGGTGAGCATTAAGCTGAAATTAATCACACCTTCCATTGATTAAAAAAACTCAAAATACTATCGAAATTAGAAGGGTCAGAACGAAATAAAACAGATTGCAAAAAAAGTAAAGGGCAGCAGGTCACTGAAAAGAATGTTTGAAAAAAAAATATATCAGTGTACTGTAATAAAATGAGATTGATTAAAGGTTTCAGATTGGTTCATTTAAAAACTAATTACACTAAACTGTGATGTCCTGTACTTGTGTTTTCTAATGATCATCTGATTAACAAACCAAATTTCACTGTTGGTTTATTAAAACTATCTTATCTTATCTTATAGCTATAAAATGAGTAGCCTATTTAAAAAATAAGGCAACAGTTATGTTTAAGTTAAGTAACGGTTCTGATCAAATAAATGTCACTATTTGTCGTCTCTTGTCTTGCTAGCATCCAGGCAGGCTAACTCTTTGCTCTGTCTTCAAGCAAAGTGAAGAACTTGCATGTCGTGTCTTGTGTTCATCCAACATCCAACAATATTTTTATACAAATGGACTTGTGATTCTTAATAACTCTGATGTCCCACCTTTTCAGACTCCACTACCACTGAATTCTGTACATCTAGCCAATTGTAATCACCATGGCCTGCTTGTATACTTTTCTATATGTATACTTGTTTACTCCACAATGTTTTTATTTTTTTATTTAAAACCTTTTCCTTCCCAGTGTTACAGGTATGGTATGCAACTGCCAACAACAATGTCTATTACTGTACTGATCTCTTGCGCAAACTATGATTGTTCTTACCATGTATTAATGCACATCTTGTAAATTGCACTGGATAAGAGCATCTGCTAAATGCTTAAAATGTAATGTAACTGTAATGTATGCCCCTTGAATGTAACAGTTTAATGTAGAGCTCAATACTGCGTACCAGAGTCTCATGCCAGAATGGAATGGAGTAGCATTGTCGCTATCTACACAGACACTTCCTTATACTACACCCCTCTTTTTTAAACGGAATTCCCCATGCTTCAAAGTAACAAGGTAAGTATCTCATAACACAGCATCTCACATGTCTAAAATCTTGGAATTGTTCATTACTGTAGGACTGCCAACCAATATTGACCAAAAATATTCAGGACTGGAGATGATTAGCTTTATCCCCCATGCTGCAGCAAAGGTCTTGATTTCCTTGCTGGCAAAAGGGATGTGGTTACTCATCAATTCCTTACGAATGATACTTCTAGGGAAAACGTCTTTCATCTTCCAGATCATTGTGTGAGCCATTTTGTCAGGTAAGTGCAACACTTCTGGGACAGGTCATCTACCATTAAAAGGTAAGAGTCACCATCAAGTTAAAAAAAATGCTTGCTCCTATTTTCAACCATGACAGTTCAGGTATTTTATGTGACCGCATTGGTAAACATCTCAATGTGTGATGTGAGTACTTTATAGACATTCTGGCTTTGCTAGCATATACACAGGGGCACTGACCTTAGGCTATATGAGCCTATGACCTGTGCAAAATTTTTTTTGATTCTAGCTAGCCAGCTAGCCAGTTGCTAATATAGTGAGGACACATCATATGGTGGCTAGCCCTGGCTAGCTGTTGACACAACCAGGACTTCGCCGCTGGATTCTTCTAATAGAATTTACCAGCAATGCGAATCCTAACTCCTCCTTCAGTGAGATTTACCCACAGCCGTATTGCCCTACTGCAGGTACAGGCTAACGCGGATACTAGGGCTTGTCATATTGTGGCTAGTTCCGGCTAGTTGTTTATACAATCAGGAACTCACCCAATGACACTGCTATTATCATATCATCAGAAATGATTTGCACTCCATCAATGTCACAGAAGGTTTTTCCTCATTGAAAGATTAATTGCCAAACTGTTGAGACTTGGACTGGCCCTTGCTTTAGACGTCTGCATTAGACATCTCACACGTCAAGGCCCTCTGATTTCAGGTGGGCTCCTTCATGTGAGTGTTGTTTTTGTGGGCTGCAGGTTATACTGGACCTGGTAACGAGCACAGAACTGACAGTTGCAGCGGTCATGACCTCTGCTCCTGTGTCTTGTTTAAACTTCACTGCCCCTTTCCGGATGCTGGCCATGGTATGCCATGCTTTATCACTGTTGTGAGTGACCAGGTCACTTCAGAGCATGTTACAGTGCCTGTGAAAAGAGCATCAATTTCTGAAGTTGACCTTTGCTGTTTGCTGCCCCACACACTTTGGCAAAATGATTGCGCTTCTTACACCTGTGGCACATTTACCTCAAGCTGGGCATGCCCGGTGGTGGGGGAGTTTCCTCATTTTCAGCATACGTTGAAAGCACAGTGTGTGTGTGTGTGTGTGTGTGTGTGTGTGTGTATGGCAAATCCTTGCTGCACTGCACCCATGGCCTGGATTTGGCTCTTTGCTGCCTCAGCTGGCCTGCAAATGTCCACTGCTCCCTTTAATATGGGGGTCAGATATGCTGAATGCAATTATCCCATATATGCTTAACATGGTCTGGTGAGAATTGTTTTACCATTTTCCGTACATCTGGGTTAATGTTTGGAGAAAGCCTTCAATCCACATTGCCTGTTCCCAACTGTTAAATATGGTGGTGGATCTGTTATGATATGGGCAGCCATCTCATGCCAGTCATTTGGTCCAATGATTACTCTGCATGGTAGAATTATGGCCAAGGAATACAAAGACATTTTAGGCAAATGGGTGCACCATGGTTCCTCAGAATGTTCCCAAATCCCAAGACAATAACATACCCATACACACTGCTAAATGGATTCAAGAGTGGTTTCATGAACACCAGGATGAAGTCAAACACCTTCCATGGCCTCTCCAATCACCAAATCTATGAACTGAACCTTTGAAGTTCTGAAACATCGAGTTCGGAGTAGATTTCCACCGCCTTTCTCTGTGAAAGACCTGGAGGCTTTCTTCTTTGAAGAATGGTTCAATATCCCATTATAAACAATTAAAACCTGTATAACAGCATTCCAAGAAGGAATGAAGCTGTTCTGAAGAAAAAGGGTGGCCCATGCTCCTTATTAGTTAATAAATATTCATATATTGTTTCATGTTTCCATTATTTTGTCCACCCCTGTATATGTATATGAAAATACTGAAAATACTCTTGCTTGCTTACATAGATACTATGAGATAAATGAATGCGATTTTGAAGATGGGATGCCTCCTCTCAGCCAGCTCATCATGCAGTTCATCATTGGTATCTCTTTGTATATGATTGCTCTTGACAGAACACTGTAGATTTGTAATAAAAAATCTCTGGGAGCCTTCTCCGTTACTGAAATGACATACCAGACAAGCCGGTCTCCAGTTTACATATCAAGCTAATATTTAATGAATTTTAAACTTCATACGCGTCTCAATTCTCAACTTTCAGACTCCCTAAACTATCTATCGCAGCAGCGCAGCAGTTGTGAATTCTCCTGTAAACAAAATAACGCTCGAAGCATCCATCTTCGTACTGGATATTTTGTAGAACAATGCAATGCCTGTCAAAGACAAATGTCTTTTATTTAATGCATAACTAAACATTTGGAAAGGAAATGAAGATTGCCTTAGCTTTAAATTAGTACTTATCTGCAGGGCAATTACGAGGAAATTGAACTTCATAATTAGTGACTTAACTACAAGCCAAGCACGTTCTCTTGCCAAGCAGCTGTTGGGAACGGTCTCCTCTGCTGCCTGCTTGGTCTGGTAATACAGTTAACATTGATTCCGATATAAGCATTTGTCCACATGCAAGGGCAATAACCTTTTAGTTAATTTGGAAAACAAATCTGATGCACATTATATATATATATATATATATATATATATATATATATATATATATATATATATATATATATACACTACCGGTCAAAAGTTTTAGAACACCCCCATTTTCCAGTTTTTACTAAAATTTAAGCAGTTCAAGTCCAGTGAATAACCTGAAATGGTACAAAGGTAAGCGGTAAACTGCCAGAGGTTAAAAAAAAAAGTTTAGGTTAAAAAAACGGAAAAATAATGTACATTTCAGAGTTATAAAAAAAGGCCCTTTTCAGGGAACAAGTAATGGGTTAACATGGGTTAAAAGTCACTCTGTGCAAGTCGTCGACTCTGGATCCAGCAAAAGAGCAACAGACCATCACGCTTCTTCCTCCAGTTGGTGTCACACACTGAAGAACCATCCTTTCGCCTACTCAATGGCCTACAAAAACACTACGTGATGAACCAAAAATTTCACATTTTGATTCATAAGACCTTCTTCCAGTCTTCGGTAGTCCACTGGTGGTGCTTCATGGCCCAGGCAAGCCTCTTTTTCTTATTTTGCCATCTTAGCAATGGCTTTCTTACTGCCACTCAACCTGTGAAACCTGCAGCTTGAAGTCTTCTCTTCACAGTTGAAGCTGTTGTCCTGTGAGCCACCTATCATGCAAGCTGTTGACTCTCAGAAACTTGTCTTCTGATTTTGTTGTGGCTTTGGGTCTGCCAGATCTTTTCCTGTCAGAGTTTCCTCCAGTTTCCAAGTGCCTTTTGATGGTGTAGGAAACTACTCACTGCCAAAAAAAAAATGTTTTACCTCTGGCAGTTTACCGCTTACCTTTGCACCATTTCAGGTTATTCACTGGCCTTGAACTGCTTAAATTTCAGTAAAAACTGGAAAATGGGGGTGTTCTAAAACTTTTGACCAGTAGTGTATATAAAGGGAAACTATTTTTTCCTCCTGCAAAGAAGAGAATGAAGCTGTTTGACCAGAGGTGACCATTCATACCCAGTGCTCTTCCTTCATGGCTGCTCAGAATGACATCCGCAATAAAAGAGTTACAAAAATGGCATTATAGATCGCCCGAGCTGAAAGGCAGTGAGGACACAATATGTGTATTGTAGGCACCACCAATCAATATGAAACCAACAAGGAAGCCAAGCACAGTTTATAGACGAGCTCAAGAACACGTTTGGCACTGCACTTTTCACTGTGGGCAGCAATGCGTCTCTGTTACAGACAAAACCAAGAATGCTCTCAAGATCAGATGCAACTGGAGGTTTTAATGTTTGTCAACAAGCTTCTTCTGAAAGCTGAAAGTAAATTTCATGTAACATAATGATTTTATATTATATACCTTCAGGCAGGGCTGGACTGGGACAAAAAATAGGCCCTGCCATTTGGCTCAGACCGGCCCATCCAGTGGCGCCCATTTTCTGTCGACGGGGTGCTACGGAAAACTAGACCGGCCCACCCGGTAGACTACATAGCCAGTCCAGCCCTTCCTTCAGGGATACGAACCTCAGAGTTACGGACTGACCCAACTTAATGGGTTTTAAACCGCCGTATCAACCTCCTTATTATCATTGAAATATCATGGCAAAAGGCGAGCAGCGAACGAAAACAAGTCACACTATCAAAAAACTGTAAATGCTATATAATGACTATGGTCACATGCATTAACTAGAAGTATTAACTATAAATATTGCTGGATTCTATTAAAATACGTCAGAAAGATTGATGACTGTACACAGGACACATACAGTATGGGGTTGAGGTCCATGGCGTTGTGATGATGTGTCCAAGTCTACATGTTATTTGTACTGTGCACTTGCATGCTTTGCTGGTACATATTCACTAGTATACTTGGCGGAACATATTCTACTAGCAACTGAATGTACATAGAATGAAAGTATGTGCTTTGGAACACAGCCAATATTTGGATTAATGTACAAAATTCAGGTCTCCAATGAACAGTGCACAATAAACATCGATAAACATTTAGGTCCACCGGTAATACTATCTCTGTGTGAAAAATTGCAATTGTGTGTAAAGCTTTTATTTAAGAAGCCAAAATATTAATATTAGCATGGTTCTGATGAGTGATTATGTGTAGTACTTTGGAAGAATTATATTTTAAAGAAGCTATGAATAACACAGAGGGTCATGAGACTATTCATGATGCACAATGACCTCATGTCTTACCACTGGTAGACCTAACAACCAGGTACACTTTACAAACTTTCTTTCATTGCTTGGTAACAGATTGCCAAGCCACAGTGGATATCTGTCAAGATGTATACATTTCATCATCAAACACATACATCGATATTAATATAAGCTTCATATATTGCTATCATTTTGCAAGGTTTGATGAATGCAACTTAAAAGCTGCAGAAGTTATGTGTTTCATTTTAATCTTCTCTGTAAGAAACAATATCACTTTACAGTATAAAGGCCCAGGCAGATTTTAACAGCCTTACTGCATTTTCCAAAAAATGCGTTGTCCCAGATACACAACTAATTATTGCAGCCCGTGAAAGTATTCGATACGTTTGAGATCATTTTTTCAGTCGCATTCTCTTCTCGTTTCAAAGACGTCAGTCAACTGGCAACGTTGCCGCGGACGGCGACGAATGACGCGCGACCAATGGACACACGTTCGCTCACCTCCCATTCCATTCCACGCACACGTCAGACCTTCAGCCTTCACTTGTTGAAAAGCACGACGTGTTTAATTGGCCTTGGCTTCCCACGTTTTCTGTGACCCCGGGGTTAAATGCTCTCTGATACAGGGCTAAAGAGGCATTTAACGGGCCTTCACCTCCATTGAGAGCTAACAGGGGCCCGTCCGACCGTGCCCAATGCTTCCGCACCACAGCGCGGTCAGGGGCGTGTCAGAGAAGGGGGGCATGCTTCAGTGAGTGATGTGTGTGTTGGATCCAGTGAATGACAAGAGGGATCCTGATGGCTTTATAGTGGGTTCATTTTCATTCCTGTAGCCAATCCCCACTGTGTAATATGGTGAAAGTGATGCCACACTCGCTTTTGTTTAACCTCATTCCACAATGACGGATAATGTGGAATATATTTTACAACTGCATTTGTAAAATAATAATAAAAACACATACACACACACACATCGAAACACCTATATTTTTCCAGTAGGAAAATATATCACAAGATCTAAAGATATTAGAGTAGGTAATAAAGAGGAAATGGGAAAAATACATTTCAGAATGTTATGCTCCAAAAGCATAATTTGTATTCATATACATGTTCCATCCAACAATCACACTGAGTATGTGTTAATGCAAAACAGGCATATCCATAATAGTTGCCAGAACTGGGAAATAAGAGACCGAGGTTTAGTACACTGAATGTGTACACTGTAGGGCCTGCTTATTCTGCTTATGTTTAATTTCCTTCCTTTACTTTAAGTTTTACCAAACAGTCCTCAGACAATGTCATTTAAATCTCATTTTGGTTGAAAAGGAAAATGTCTCATTTCATCGTTTAAATATATTGTGACTTTATTTAAGGTTTCTCTGTCCTGCTAAACATTAATATCAGAGGAGACACTCTTGGCCGTGTCCATTGTCTTGAACTGTTATGTTGACTTCCGTAATGGAATCGAGCTTATGTGAATAAAACCTCCGAATTTGTAAAAAATGTGAAATAACTTGTTTCAATGCAAATGAAGGCAAATGGAAACCGTTTGCAATTTGCACAAAACCTACTCTGCATCTTGGGTCCATTAAAAAAATCAACTATGCTCAGGAGCGAATGATTACTTAATCAGTGTCTGACTGCAACGCTCAAAGTCTGTGATACCACTTTTCCTGTTTTGGTCAGTGCTTTGCACACAAGTAAAAATGATTGGTTTAGTACTCCAAGGTACATTTGCTGTGACGTTCTAATGGAAGCATACAGAGTGTTTCCGAGCCCTGGAGAAATCACAAAATGTAATAATTTCTCGTTCAGGGTCCATTAGTTTGTGTGCAGTCTCACAGAACCACCATATTGAATTCTGTTTCCTAATGATCCCCAATAACAATGTAGTCTCTTGTTAGCATCCTCTCTCCTGTATGGATGTCAGGAGACCGGTAGATGTGGAACCAAATGCGGGTGAGAGAGAGAGAGAGATCCGGAAGCAGTGACGCGATTTAAGCGATTTTAATGCTTAACGACAGGACAGAAAAACAAAACGGTGTCTGAACAAGACACGTAAAAATACAAATAACCAAACCAAAAGCAACAACGAGAAAACAAAACAAAACTAGCGAAACAGAACAATCCAAAACGTGTACTAAACAACACGTAAATAAGCTAAACATAGGCGTACGAATAAACAAACAAGAAAACACGAACACGAACAAGAAACACGAAAGCTTTAGCGAGCGAGAGACAATAGGCAACAATGGTACAGAGAACAGAAATACAAAGCTAGCAAAATGTCCAAGCGATGAACAACGAATCCCGGAGTATAAATGTTCTCACGGTAAATGATTTCCAGCCGTCGATAATGACCTGGCTAGATTCTTCGCATTCCCTCACGCTTCTCCTAATAGCTTGATTCGTGACAGAACCCCCCTAGGACCGACTCGACGGTCCAGGAAGAGCCGCTTGCCGAGCTTTAAACTCCCGGATGAGACCGGGATCCAGGATCTGTTTGGCCGAATCCAGGACCGATCCGCCGGTCCGTATCCTTCCCAGTCCACCAGGTACTGGACCCCTGATTGCACTCGGCGGGACTGGAGGAGACGCCGAACGGTGTAAGCCGGATGACCGTCGATGAGACGAGGAGCCGGGGAGTTCTTGCCGGCTGTGTGTGTGCACCAATGAGTAGAGGCCGAAGGCGGGAAACATGAAACGTGATGTACCCGTGCATCTCCGGAGGCAACAAGAGGCGGTAAGCCACCGGATTAACCCGGCGAATCACTTTGAAAGGCCCCACAAAACGTGGAGCCAGCTTGCGGTTTTCTACCTTGAGAGGCAGGTCCCGGGAAGATAGCCAGACCCTCTGACCAGGACGAAAGGTGAGCCCGGACGACGGAGGCGGTTGGCCTGGATACGGTTCTGTTGAGTGGTGCGCTCGATAGCTTGCCTAGCTCTTTTCCAGACCTGTCTGCAACGCCTTATGTGAAGTTCCGCTGAAGGTACCCCAGTTTCACTCTCCAGGTCGGGGAAGATAGGCGGTTGGTAGCCAAACTGGACCTCAAATGGCGACATCCCTGTGGTGGAGCAGCGAAGAGTGTTGTGTGCATATTCGGCCCATGGAAGGTTGCGGCTCCAGGACATGGGGTTAGATGATGAAAGACACCGCAGGGTCGTCTCCATGTCCTGATTGACCCGCTCCGTCTGCCCGTTGGACTGGGGGTGGTAACCTGATGACAGACTGGCCGTAGCCCCGATGAGTGTGCAGAAGGCCCTCCAGAACCGGGCGGTAAACTGTGGTCCCCGGTCAGACACGATGTCGGTGGGAAGGCCGAACACCAAACACGTGTTCGACCACCAGTTCTGCGGTCTCCTGGGCTGAGGGTAGTTTGGGCAGGGCAATAAAACGACAGGCCTTGAGAAACGGTCCACCACCACCAAGACCGCGGTGTGACCGTGTGAGGAAGGTAGCCCTGTAACAAAGTCCATCGATATGTGAGACCATGGACGGCGGGGAATGGGTAGGGGGTGGAGTAGTCCTTGAGAACGGGTCCGGGGGTTTTTGTTTTGAGTGCATGTGTTGCATGCTAGGACGAATGAACGAACCTCCTCCTCCATCTTGGGCCACCAGAAACGCCGACGGAGAAATTCCAGGGTGCGTGACACCCCTGGGTGTCCGGTCAGATGGGAGTCGTGACCCCATTGCAGGACTTGTTTCCTTACTGCAGAGGGAACGAATAAGCGGTTAGGTGGGACGTCTTCAGGACCTGGTTCCGCTTGTGAGGCCTGACGAACAATAGTTTCAATGCCCCACTGGATCGGGGCGATGATGCGGCTGGGTGGGAGGATAGTGTCTACTGAGACGACGGTTTCAGGAGTCTCAAAAATCCGGGAGAGAGCGTCGGGTTTAAGATTTTTGGACCCCGGACGATAAGATAGGGTAAATTGGAACCGGTTAAAAAACAGGGCCCACCTAGCTTGACGTGAGTTTAACCGTTTGGCCTGCTGTAGGTACTCCAGATTCTTATGGTCGGTCCAAACAATGAACGGGTGTGCAGAACCCTCCAGCCAATGCCGCCATTCCTCCAGAGCTCTCTTTACAGCCAGCAGTTCGCGGTCTCCAATGTCGTAATTGCGCTCGGTGGCAGTCAAGCGATGGGACAGGAAGGCACATGGGCGAAGCTTGTTGTCAGGTTGTAACCGTTGAGAAAGAACCGCTCCAATCCCAGTGTTGGAAGCGTCAACTTCGACCACGAAGGGCAGAGCTGGGTCCGGAATGGTTAGGACAGGTGCCGAGGTGAAGCGCTGTTTGAGATGTTGGAAGGCTTGTTCGGCTTCGGGAGTCCAGATGAAGTCCTTAGCCTTCCCCCGGGTCAGGTCGGTGAGTGGCGCCGCCACTGTTCCGAAGTCCCGAATGAATCTCCGGTAGAAATTGGCGAAGCCAAGGAAACGTTGGACTTGTTTAATCGAGATGGGGCGTGGCCAGTCTCGTACTGCTTGCGTCTTGATCGGATCCATTTGAATACTGCCTGCCTGTAGGATGAAACCCAGAAATGTGACGGTGGATGCATGGAACTCGCTTTTCTCCAGCTTGACAAATAATTGGTTCCGCAGGAGCAGCTGTAGGACATGTCTCACATGTAATTCGTGTTCCTGAGCATTCCTGGAGAATATGAGGATGTCATCCAAGTATACAAACACGAAACGGTTGAGTACCTCTCTCAACACGTCATTGATGAGCGCTGAAAGACCGACGGACTGTTGGAAAGACCGAACGGCATGACGAGGTATTCATAGTGCCCTGTAGGTGTGTTGAAGGCAGTCTTCCACTCATCTCCTTCCCGAATGCGCACCAGGTTATATGCACACCGAAGGTCCAGTTTGGAGAAGATGGTGGCCCCCTGCAGCATCTCAAATGCCGTGGACATCAAGGGCAGTGGATATCTGTTCTTGATGGTGATATTGTTCAGACCTCTGTAGTCAATACACGGGCGCAGACCCCCATCCTTCTTCCCCACGAAGAAAACCCTGCTCCCGCTGGTGAGGTGGATGGGCGGATGTGTCCGGCAGCGAGCGCCTCGGATGTAGTCGTTCATGGCCGCTGCCTCGGTCCGGGATAATGAAAATATCTTGCCCCGAGGAGGACTGGTTCCGGCAGCAGATCAATCGCACAGTCGTATTTGACGGTGAGGAGGTAGAGTAGCCATGTGTTGCTTGTTGAACACCGCATGGAGATCCCTGTATGCCGGAGGCACACGGGCCCAGTTCTGGATCTCTGGTTTTCGGTGAGGCGGCAGCAGGAGAGCGAGGCAGCAGACAGGTGCTTTGGCAGGTCAATCCCCAGCCCAGTATCTTCTCAGCGTTCCAGTCAATTTGGGGGTTGTGCTTGTTAAGCCAAGGGTAGCCCAGCACGAGAGGTAGCTGCGGAGAGTGAGTGACAAAAAGTTCAATCCGTTCGGTGTGTTCATCCCTTATGGTGATCTGGAGAGGAATAGTCCGCTGCGTGATGGCACCGATCCCAAGGGCTTGCCGTCCAGAGCTGTGACTGACAGGGGGATTCCAATGTCACAAGTGGGATTTGTAATCGCTGGGCGAGGTTGAGGTCGATAAAGTCTCCCGCAGCCCGGAATCAACAAGGGCGAGAGCCGAGTGCTGAGAGTTGTTCCAGCGCATGGAGATGGGCAACACCAATCCAGTGATGATTGATGCCTTGGGAGTGAACACTGCGCTACTTACCACCCTCCCGGTGTGGTAGTAGCATTGGCTTTTCCCCTAGCTCCGTACATGAATCACGATAGTGACCAAAACGCCCACAGTACAGACAGCAGTTTTCCTTACGACGACGTTCCTTTTCGGTGGCTGAGAGACGAGCTCTGCCCAACTGCATAGGTTCCTCCTGTTCGTTGGGGGTCACACGAGGCGGTGAATTGGAAGCTGATGGGATGGTTTCTGTCCGCAGGGGAAATGATGTCCGCGGTCGGGGTATGGGATAGTTATTGCGACGTTCATTAGCGCCGTTCCCTTTGGCGATTGTCCAACTTGATAGCCAATGCCACAAGTTCTTCCCACTGGTCGATGTCTCCATGAACGACGGTTCATCCTTGAGCCCTTCGTTGAGACCCTGCCGGAACGCCGCTATAAGTGCCTCGTTGTTCCAGCGACTCTCCACAGCCAGGGTGCGGAACTCAATGGCGTAGGCAGCGACAGTTTGGCCTCCTGCTTGATCCGGAGCAGCCGGTTGGCCGCCACGACCCTGGACAGGATGATCAAACACAGTCTGTAACTCGGAGCTGAATCTGGCATAGCTGTTGCAGACGAGCCCTTGTTCCTCCCAGATGGCCGTTGCCCACTGCAGAGCGGTACCGGTTAGAAGGGAAATTATATATGCTATTTGGGAGCGTTCGCTGGGAAATTGTGAAGGTTGGAGTTCGAATGCCAGCGAACACTGAGTGATGAACCCACGGCATCCCGTGGGATTACCGTCGTAACGTTCCGGTGCCGGGAGACGTGGTTCACGACGTAAGTCGGCTTGGTTAGTGTCCCTGGGTTCCGGATGAAACTGAGAGGTGGTGGTTGCGGTTTTGTTAAGGAGTAACTCCATGATGGTGTTGAACTGGCTGGCTGTTTGGCGGCTGAATGTGTTCAGTTGTTCCGTGAGTACAGCAATAGCCTGGTCCTGCCGTCTGATGGATGCTTCCTGGCTTTGGATGGTACTGTGCAGGATGCTCTGGGTCCGCTCGGTCTCCGCTGGTTCCGATTTGGACTTGGACATTCTGTCAGGAGACCGGTAGATGTGGAACCAAATGCGGGTGAGAGAGAGAGAGAGATCCGGAAGCAGTGACGCGATTTAAGCCGATTTTAATGCTTAACGCACAGGACAGAAAACAAAACGGTGTCTGAACAAGACACGTAAAAATACAAATAACCAAACCAAAAGCAACAACGAGAAAAACAAAACAAAACTAGCGAAACAGAACAATCCAAAACGTGTACTAAACAACACGTAAATAAGCTAAACATAGGCGTACGAATAAACAAACAAGAAAACACGAACACGAACAAGAAACACGAAAGCTTTAGCGAGCGAGAGACAATAGGCAACAATGGTACAGAGAACAGAAATACAAAGCTAGCAAAATGTCCAAGCGATGAACAACGAGAATCCCGGAGTATAAATGTTCTCACGGTAAATGATTTCCAGCCGTCGATAATGACCTGGCTAGATTCTTCGCATTCCTCACGCTTCTCCTAATAGCTTGATTCGTGACAATGGACATGCATATGCATTTCCGCATATGCATTTCCGTCAACAAGATACCCTGATGCAGCATGGTTTTATGTACCTCCGCTGCATCGTTGGAGAATACACACAGCACACATTTGTTTAAACTGAGGATTTGGGTGAATTGTGGTGTCAGTAAACAAAAAGGTCAAAGGTCAAAGGTGCAAGCAGCTGCATCCCCTCGAGTCAGCACCACCCTCCGCAACAAGGACGGGTTTGACGGCCCCAGGCTCATACCTAATTGTAGCATCCCATCAATTCTGTATCTACAGAATTGCCTTGATCGTACTGGTGAAATTAGAAGCTATGGAAGAAAACTTTTCTTGTATGGATTAAATTCAGGGACAGCTATTCGCTGACAGAATTAAACTATATAGCAACGTGGGCGGAGGAGGCACAGAAGGCGACAAGAAGGAAAATCCAGCAGAACCTTGCATTGCATCGACACTTCAGATATATCTGGACAATTCTACGAAGTCAACGAGTAGAGGGTAACACTAACCTGCTCTTAGGGTTAGAGGGTAACATAAACTAGCTGCCAAGTATTATTTTAATAATATTCTTCTGCTACCATGTGTCTGTTAAGGCAATTTTTCTGTAAATTAAATATTGTTCGTTTTTGCATTCGTAGAGTAAAGTCTTGTGTAATGGGTCCTAAATTCAGTAAATTACTACATATATGATTAATCATATACTGACAGGCCGCATATGGAAGAAACATTAATAGGTCATATATCGTACAAGGATAAACCATGGATTTGATATATTAGAGAAAAATAATCTTACTGTATTCTACAAATACAGCATTTGGTTTGTGCAGTGGCAGTAGCTGCAATGATCATGTTGGTGGAGTAAACATTTAATTTATTCTTGCCCTAAAACTTTGATGTTGATTATACGTGTACATAATGTTTAAGGCACCAGACTGACATCCTAAGTTTTTTTTTTTTTATTTTTTTTATTTTTTTACTTCTTTGCTACAGTTTTGTTAAAACTAGGGCTGACTGATGGATAGTTTTAACAGTCTGAAGCATTTGGATGATTATCAACAGCTTCTGCAAATCACCACATCTGGAATGACACTAATAATGGACATATAATTTGACATTACCATGAAGCTCAGGTCATTTTAAAAGAGCACAGGGAATCACTTCTTCTTCTCTTCCATGCCAAACAATGGCCAGGAGAATTAATGTCAGCATTAAATGCAGCAGCAGACTGTCAGCACTCTCCTGGCTTAAGATCCGTGTGCTGTTTGTGACATATTTGCATTAGTGGATTAACTGAGGCATGTCCGGTTAAGACGGTGAACTGGGAGCAGCAGGGGTCCGCAGTGGACTGGCCAAATGGCCAACATCTTTCCTTATGGATATCATTATGGATAATAAAGGCTTTTTAACTTTTGGTAAAACGTTTTGTGGATGTGGATGGAACTCCAGTTTTTTGGATGTACTATGTGTGGCCTTCCAATTTTAGTTTGTTTTTTTAAAGACAGAAAATCAAACATTATTTATTTTCTACCATTCATTCAGTTCTGACAATTATATTAAATAATATGGTTGTTCAAAAAAACAGGACAAATTCTGAATCTGATGTGAACACAGTTTCAAAACATCACAAATTCCTGACAGATACAGACTTGCTTAATGATCTCTGTTCTGATCAGTCCAATGATTTGTTTCAAACAGAATCCTCACTCATTTAATCCAATCAAGCAGACTGATTTCAGAGGTGATCACACTGATTTTCAGATCTTTTTACCCTTGCTTTTCTCCCAAAATGGTGGCCAATTGTACCTTTTATTGATTCAATTACCCTCCCCACCAGCCTGCCGCCTGCAACTACGGGACCAGCCACTACGCTGAGACTGGCAGTAATGAGCGCGAGAGAACCGGCTCCTTCGAGACGAACACCGCTGAGCCGTCAACTGCGTATCCGATACAGGCAGGGAAGCTTTCTGTACCTGCGGCGAACTCGTGTCGGCTTCCCTCACCCCTCCCCCTGGGGCGGACAGCCAATGGCTACCCCCTGAGTGTGACTCCCCGCCAGCACCTGGCTGGCGCAGTCGGGGACTCGAACCACAGGCACAGTGGGCAACATGCACTTCAGGCAAGTTGCTTTTACCGGTTGAGCCACCCTGGGGCCTCGACCTTTGCATATTAAAATATTTAAAAATGCCTGCAGGTGCATTTTCACTCTGTCTTATTGAAGATTGCTTTAACTTAAAATTACAACAGCACATCTAGTGTGTGTATGTGAGATAATTACAAGAACATGGCAATTTGTCATTTGTGAATAATAACAAGCTTCATGACAAGCCAACACCTTTTGGGAAAGGTAGGTCTTTCTCTCTCTCTCTCTCTCTCTCTCTCTCTCTCTCTCTCTCTCTCTCTCTCTCTCTCTCTCTCTCTCTCTCTCTCTCTCTCTGACCATGTGGGAACACATTCAAGTCATTTTGGTGCACTTAACTGTCTAAAAACAAATAGCCCTAAATGCATTTTTATGTTCACCTTCAGGAGCAGTTTCTCTCTCCTGTAAAGCAATTTAAACAATCGTCATATGCTCGGTACACTTCATGCATTTGCATGAGCTTTCAGTATTGCCATGATCAGACCAATCACAGATACCAGAAGACTTCTGCATCGTTTACTGGTGGAACTCACTCAAATCTGTTGTCAAGATCCTCAATATTACCCACAATTTAGAATTGAAAGGTTCCTTCTGTGTGTGTGTGTGTGTGTGTGTGTGTGTGTGTGTGTGTGTGTGTGTGTGTGTGTGTGTGTGTGTGTGTGTGCCAGAGTGAGAGAGAGGTGCTTTGCCTTTACAATTCATAAAATTCCTAAGATATTATAATGATATTTCCCTCCATTTCCATTGAATGTCAAAACATCTTATCTTATTATCTTGTTATCTTTCCCCTGTATGTATATTTAACATCAGGGGTATCTGTTCAAAACAGAGTAACAAATGGGACCCCCCCTGTGGGGGACTTAGCCTTTTTTTCCATTAGACACCCGAGTTTGATGGACATGCAGGATGTGGTGGTAATTATCAGTTTCCTTCTTGCAATTTCTGTACCACAGCACTGTAATGGCCCGAAAGAACAGAAACACACACACACACACACACACACACACACACACACGACTGAGAGAGTTATGCGCTATCATTTACGAGCCGCTGGTGAGCGCTAACATGCCGTAATTATGCACTGTCTGGGCCGAGATCAGTGCAGAGAACAAAGTGTGTGGCAGAACATCGGTATGACTATTTGGCTGTTTTATGCAGAATGTCCATCACACGGCACATGGCGAACTTTTTTCCTCCCTAGGCGTCTTATTATTTTCTTTTGCCTTTGGTTAAATTGATTTTTTCTTTTATGAATGTAGTACATGGTGTTCTTTCTCGCCACGTACGGGAGAAGGTGTCTGTTTGCCAGCTCATTTTACAGAGCGCTGTTTTCATTATATTTGGTGGAAAAACGCTTTGGACATGCGGTGCAATTATTCAACAGACCTCGGGTTTGCTAGCGCATACATCTGTAGTGCGGGGGGATATTCAGTTGTGAATTCACAACTGTATAATCTGAAAAATCCATTTGAAATGCATTTGTAGAGACATTACAGCGGTTGAGCGTGTGACATCAACACAGCGGTTGAGTGAATCATTAGACAACTGCAGTTGTATGCCGATTTGAGCGCATCTGTGTGGTTTCGCTAACACAATAAATAACACACAACTAAGCAAATGAGCAGAATCACTTAATAGCTCACAATTTCCTTCTCTTTTGTTAATTATTGTTATGATTTAGAAGAGCGCAGCGCAAATCGTATATGAGACTGGATGTGTTTTGCTCGTTTGCGCTGTTTTGTTAAGCCCAAGGTTTGGCAGAGGAGTGAATGAATGAGGTCTACCCTCAGATTGCAAATGTGCAACCAGTGAAAGCTTAATTTCTGAGCCGCCGCTCAGCCCTGATTGCAGCACTGCCCCAAGGTGTGGAATTTGAATAGGATGGAGCCTATTATTTTTCCATGTGAGTGCAACCATTTACAAATATGTGAGCGTGCATGTGAAATACAGGATGTTTTATTAGGGGTTACGTGTGTAATTTATGTAGAGGACGACAACAGTGTGGGGAGAGATGTCGGGGTTTAAAATTGACTGAATTCAATTAGGTTAGCTAGGGAACCATCCACAGGTAGCCTGCATCTTTGATATTTGTGTGCTTTGCCTTCCGGATAGCATTTGCTCAATTGGATTAAAATCTCAGATTGTAATGACTGCCTTTGTTATTTGTTTTGGAAGGCTTACGTTGATGTGCATGGCATCTGTTAAATATCATTATACCCCCCCCCCAAAAAAAAAAAAAAAACTATTGAGATGCAGGGGCAAATGGCTGTTGGCTGTCTGATATTGAATAACACTGAAGCAAACTAAATTCCCTCCCATTATATTTCTTAATTTTTTTGATTCTTCACGCAAATTACTCAGACTGCTCTTGTTGCTATGCAAGTGTGGTTTATGGAGAGGCAACAAGATTCTGAGAGGCCCTGTCTCCCCTCTGGCTGAGAAGGCCGTGGTTCTGATTCACTGTGTTAACACCAACAGCAATATGTAGGCCTTCTTGCTGTGACTGTTTGTGCCCTCTAGGAAAATGTTTTCTAATGGTCATTGAAAACCATTAACATATTATAAAAATGCTGCCTACTAATATATCAAGGCTATATATCAAATTCAGGCTAATAGAAAATATAAATATTGTACTGAGTATTAATTCTCATTAAATTTCACGTTACATTTTTCCCTTCGTTGTCTATATGAAGATAAACTACATTATTATTATTGTTACAAAATATGTATACATGTATACATATATGTATGTCTATGAAAGCTATTTTATGTTTTCCATCTCATAATATCATAATAATAATAATAATAATAATAATAATATATTTATATACATGATCAATACTATGTTATGATGACCTATGGTTTTTCAGCTATGGCCCACATGTTATGAAAGCAGGTTTATCTATTCCTAGTTTAACCAATTACATCAGCTACAACAATGTTTTGCTGATAAGAATCATTAGTACATACTCTCTGATACCCGATACCCTCTGGTCAATTGGACACCTACTGGTCTACCAGCACTAGTTGCACATGAAGTGTCCTCTGACTTAAATGTCTCTCAAAACTTCATTGGTGCAATAAAGACTACTGTATTTGACAGCAAATTGGCCGCAGTACATTGAACACGCTTTACGCATAAAATAGGACCAATACTTTGCCATATTTTAAAGCGCTTGATTGACAATGCATTTATAACTTTCATTCACAATAAACTACATATTTCTTCCTTAAGAAAGGTATCTGAAAGGCTTCCCACTGTCTACTGGACCCCACATGCTGGTCTGCTCAATTCCTTCCATTGGAAAGTTCTGCCTTAACAAACTGTATGAAGCCCTCAATGGCCAGATAGCGCTGGTTAGACCTTAATGCTGGTTAATTAGGAGCAAAGGCTCTATTGATTGCAGCTGTTTAAAACCAAGGCATTTTGCTTGTAGCGGTGGCTAACATTGCAAGGTAAAAAAAACCTCAATGATTGCATTCTACTTTACCTTTTTAAAAGGATCCTGAGTTAAATAGTCCAATGTATCACCTTTGGATTATAGACATACCTTTAAGTACAGGGCATTATGTGTCTGCAGATATCAAATAAAAGCCAATTAAATTATCAAAAAAATCTTGCGCTATACAAAGAAGAAGGGGGAAAAAACCCTAGGGCTGTTTAAACTTTAAAGCTTATGCTTCAAAACTCTATAAAACAAATAACCTGATGAGAATCATAACCCTGAGAGACTTCACTGACTGTCTGATAATTGTCTTCTTTCATGGCACCATCCATCCAGAAAATGACTCCTCTGTTTTTCAAGCCTGTTAGGCAATATCGCGGGCCTTTCACAAACAAGGGGGGGGATTCACAAAGACTTTACCTCCATGGGGATCCCTTCAACCACGCTATTATCTGACCGTGGGGATCTATTCCCACCACAAACAATCTCAAAAAGAACTCGGGCTTGTAGCAAATAGCGCACTTTCATTGTGATTTTCTCTCCGGGCTCCCCCCCTCCCCCCCCCCTCTCCCCAACACCACAAAGATTATCTTTAAGGCAATCGTTCATTTCAAACACAATCCAATCCACCTTTGCGCAGTGTTCATCAGATGCTTTCAAGCGGTGCTCTTCCCTTACCCGCAGCGTATTGGCATGCATCAAACTACACGTGCGGAATGTATTGATCCGCGTGATTCGATAGTGTTATCAAAGTCAGATTTCATACACTCTTCATTGCTGGTGCTTTGGCCTTATATTAACTTACTGTAAAGTTACCATTTCATCATCAACATCATCATCATTATCATTATGGATTGTATTTACAAAGCAAAAACAAATTTAAACCCTGTGCACGGCACTTTGTGTTTCTCTTGAAAAATTGGCTGCATGTAGACCAAGAAAGGAACAGAATATTAAAAGGAAATGGGTCCACACTCGCTCGTTATAAGCAACTGGCTTTTTAATCTCAAAACATGTCACCACATGGGGCCTCATCAGTGTCAGTGTTTTAAGGATCAAGGTGTTCTTTAAATGGAGAATACATGATGAACATGTGCGACTGATGGGTGGAAAACAGGTAGTTCCATCGCCAGAGAAGTCACATAAGAGACTGAGGAACGGCTAAAATATCTGAAAAGTTATTTTTCATATTGCGTTTACAAAGCTTTTTACAATTAAAAGGGGTGGGGTGGAGGGATTCACACATCTCATCTAACATCTGTGTTGTACCAGAGCACCCACTGCAGATCAGTTGAGGTGGAGAGAGAGAGACTTATTTAGTCAAATAAGCTGGGGGGTATCTTAGGGAATTTGGTCAGGATCACAAGGTGAGGATCACTTTGTGGTGAGGATCAAGACTACAGTGACTCAGGACATTGGTTTAGTGTCTTGGTTGGTTTAGGTTCTTCCAAAAGCCGACAGAATAGTGTCCATGTTACTGCACTGAGAGACTGGTGTTATGAATGAGGGAAGAATGGCCAACCAACCAATTGGCCTACCAACACCACTTCCTTTAGAAACTGGGCTTTTCCCAGAGGTCTCCCTGTCCAAGCACTAACAAGGCCAAGCCCCCCACTGAGCTTATGCAATCTAGCCAGAGAAAGTTATAGCGTTGTATAGCTGCTATGTCAGCAAAAACATGTGCTAATTATGTTTTCAGTATATGTGTCAAAAATGTGCTGATGCTCTTGGTATAGAACCCTCCATCCCCCTGCTCCAGTGCTTTAAACGTATTAAATGGCTTTTAATTGTATATTGATAGATTTAAACATAATTAAATCTATCAATATACATCCTAAATAGTAGTATGGTGACTGTTATGTTTTTCACTTTTAGACAAGCCAACATATAAATATGCCCATTTATAAATTTTCAGCTTTCATAGAATGTTCCGGATGTGAGAGAACTGGACATTTGTGAACCCACACCAGGGCAGTGAATGCCATACATGTTTGAACCGGGTTCGGATGTTGATGTTGTCACTGTCCAAGACCGATCCCAATCACCTCACCAACACAGGCTACGAAGTGTACAAATTAGTTGTCGTAGCTAGCTAGCCAATGTGATGCTCCTATTAGCAAGCTCATTGGGTGCCTATAGTGTTTTGATTTAGCAAATTCCCATGACAGTTCACAGCTGAATAGAGGTTGACCAAACTGTTAAGTCAGGTTTGTTGTAAGTCAGTCAGTCAGTGAGTGTAGCAAGCAAGTTAACTTAGCTAGCTACTTCACTGAGGGAGAATAATTAGCTAGCTAGCGAACAAACAAAGTCAAAATAAAAAGCAGGGTGTACTTTATAGGAATGTATTGATTTAAGAATAATGATGGTAATAATTATTTAAGACAAGGTAGCCTTGTCTTAAACCACAGCGCACAAAATGGTAGCCTCAGCCAGCTATGTAACATATAAAAAAAACGAGTTAAAAAAGATAATGACGGTACTGCCATCTGATTTAATATCCAGGAGATCCATGTTTCCATCCCACAATCGCCAATCAGTCCTGGGTATTGTTCAAAACAATCTGTAACAAAATGGTGATTACTGATGTGTGTTTCAGATCTCTCACCGACCATCCATTTTTCCCATGTTTTCCTTCTCTTCTTATTATTGATGCGGAACCTGTGGACACTTATTCCCTTTTCCTTGCCTGCCACATTAGAGCAGCCAGCCACCACACATCTACACACCATTTTAATAGCATTTTCCTCAACTCCTCTCTCTGTCTTGTATTGATTCCCGTTAGCTTAAATTATAAATATAAATAGAAGGCAATTATATTGCCATTCTATAAATAGAAGGCAATTCTAAAAACGGTTTAAAATACTGTTTCAATCTTTTCATTTTTTTTGGTGGTGGTGGATTTGTCATATTTCACAAATGTTATGTGCACTTGTTTGTTCCCTTTCAGAATACAATAGTTATAAGCAGCACTACCCTGCACATTAAAATGGGGCCTTGTTCATGTCGAGGTGTGCCAGAATTGCAGTGCATTTACCTGCCCGTGAAGGCAGATTCCACACCTGCTCCCTGGCCTCCTGAAACAGTTCTACAGCGTCCCTCAGGTGAACCTATGGGTCAGCAATGCCATTCGTCAGTCTAACTGTTTTCCTATAGGCTGTATCTTTTCTTTTTCTTGTTGGATATTATGACTTCCTTGATAAGTGTATATATATACTTATGTTTCTTGATGCTGTGTGTGTTTGACTCGTAGGCGTAGAAATATCTTGTCTTGTTCATTAAATGTGCTAAACATCTCTAAAGTTCTGTGTGCTCCAGCTCTCCTCATTCCTTGGGTTAGTCTTTTTTATTTTTATTTTTTTATTTGTTTCAGATTTTCTCCCATTTTCTCCCAATTTGGTAGCCAATTATACCTGCTATTTTCAAGTCAATCCCCCCCTTGTAATGTGAGTTTGCTGCCATAACCCTGTAACCGGTAGTGACAAAGGCAAAGTATCGTCTCCTCCGAGACGGAACTTGCCAGGCCGTCGACAGTAACCCGGTACTCCAGAGCCACTCCTGTGCGCAGTGAACATCCTGTCGGCTTCCTTCCCCCCTCCCTGGGGCGGACAGCCAATCGCCGCCCCCGGTGGCACTCCCAGCCAGAGCCGACTCTGGCGCAACGGGGAATCGAACCCCAGTCACCATGGCCAGTGTCGGACGTTGTAACCACTGGACCACGCGGGAGGCCTTTGGGTTAGTCTTTTTGAAGAAAAATTTGGGGATTATTTTTTCAGCAAACAACTGTGCATATTGAAAAACAATCACATCACCCTTCAGCCCGGCGCATTGTGTAGACCCGCATACCTCCTGTTCCTGCGCAGTCAACATTCCCACTTTTGGACATTATTGATGGTCCTGGTGTAGTGTGATAAAGCTCCAAATGTCAATCGCTGCCATGAATGCTCTTTCTTTTTTTTCCTCCAACGGGATGCATTTCTCAAGAGGAGCAGATGCTTGTCAAATTTAATCACTGGATGCATTTAACAACAAGGCCTTACTCGGAAGATTGGTCCATTTTTTTCCCAGTTTATTGTTAGAATTCATCAATGTAATTTCATAGACTTGTTAATAAAGGGAATTTTATTGCAACAAAGGAAATTGCATTACAACTCTTTATGTCCATACATATCCAGGCTAGTGATACACAAGGAATGTATCCATTTCTGACTGTCACATAATACATTGCAAAGAAAAACATGAGGAAAAATTTATGTTTGACGACACAAGGATAAATGGCTTTTTTATTATTATTATTATTTATCCATTTTTAAATGGATGGAAGAGAAAAGACCGAGAGATCCTTTAAAAAAAACATGAATCAATGAGCCTTTGTATTAACATCGGGCACGGTAGAAAATGCCATTACAAGTGATGAATATTCTACTTAACAAGTACAACTCAATTCCCAAACAGCTTCTCTCCTGCCTTGCATTTTGACTTATCTGGTCCAGACTGTGCTATTTAAATTGCTATTGAATTCATCTTTCACTGTATAATCTAATACAGACGTTTCTCTAGTCAAATCATCCCTCAACGTGTTTATCAATATAAAATATCCGGCCCGGGGGGACAGACTGTAAAGTAACTCAACAGGGAAGATGGTTTTTCATAACCTTGTAGCAGATTATGTAGCGATGACATTTATTAGCTTTACATGAGATCTCTATAAGGAGTGAGTCAGTAATCATACACCCAAACTCATTTTCGCCATCAACGCAGTGGGAAATTGAAAAAACAGTTCTAAGAGGTGGTTTTATTATGCACTTAGAGGATTGTTTATGTGATCGCTGTGGGTTTAGATCTTGGGCTGCTCGGCTCAGGTCACAGAAGACTGCAATCCAGCACTGTTGTTCAGCGCTCCATAGACTCCCAACGCACTAAGGACTGGGGAAGGACACCTAATTGGTTCAACCCAAAAACTGTAAGGAGATGAGGTTGTTAATTGCCTGGCTGGAATGCTATCTCGTTTGTCTGTGTACACCATGCACATTCTGCCATCCAAAATGGACCCTGGCTTCCTGCCTTCTTAAGGCTTGTTTTTCAGTTACTGCATATGAGCAACCAGCATTTTTAAAAATTAAGGAATGGGAATTATCCTTTGTTACATGCTCAGAAGTTTTAAGTTCCATTTTACTGTGGAGGTAATCCGATAATTTAGCTACACTTCCCAAAGATAGCAGGTGCCATTGTTTTTTATAATTATTTCCAAATATGGTGGCCAGTTGTAGCCTCTTCTAGTTCAACGTGCCTCCGCTTGTACTGTGAGTTTACTGCTGCAACTCCAGGACTGGCCGGATCTCCGCATAGGCCAACAAGGCCTGGGCCTTTCATGGGGCCCAGAATTATAGGGAAAATATTAATATTGATATTATTTAAAAATATTTTTATTTGTTTATATTTTTTTACATAATTCATATTACACTTACACGCCTAATAAATATATGTTCATCACACAGGATCATTGTTATTAGTAGTAGTAGTTATTAAAAATGTATAACGCAAATTAAATCTCCAATCTAACATTAAATCTAATAACTCCATCTCCCAGAATGCAATGCTGGATGCATTGAACTCCGTTCCGGCCCTGATGGCACTCCATTAAGACATGTGCCTTTGCTCCAGCCTACAGGCTGTGAATAAATGTGGAAATCGAGTGGATAGACAAGGGGAAAGAAAAAACGTGAGGGAAAGGTTAACTTGGTTCTCTGTTGCGGATGCCAAAACATCCCCAAATTCCTGGAAATTTACATACTAAATGAGTAAAGAAAATGACTTAAACACATTGCTAATCAAAAACATGACATGAAATCCTGCCTCAAGATGCCAACCAGATTTCTTGGTGAAACAGTGCATTCCATATCATTTTCACATTAACCGAGCGCCAACGTTTCAGACACAAACTGTAGAGTGCCATCTCGCTGTGCTACCATGCATAAACCTTGTCTCCATTTCAAATCTACATCGAATTATCCATGAGCAAAAATGTTATTTTTTCATGAAATCTTTTTCATCAAAGCGGTTTTGCCTTCAAAAATGGGGGCATGGATGAGATTATTACTTGAGTAATGAATTACATTTAAGCTAAATACATTTGGATCATAAAGCTGAAGAGAAGGCACTGAAATGTTTAAAGGGTGAGCACCATGTCAGAAGACTTCCCATTGTTTCGGTTTTTTTATACATTAATTTTTCAGATTTTACCCTGTTTTTCTCCCAATTTGGTAGCCAATTACTCCCGCTGTGCTTAGTTCAATCCCCTCCCTCATAGTTCGCTGCAGTAGCCCTGTGACCGGCAGTGACAAAGGCGAAGCGCTGCACTTGTCGTGCTGTCGACTGTAATTCCGGCACCCCAGAACCACTCCTGTGTGCACTTCCGGCCAGAGCCGACTCTGGCACGACGGGAATCGAACCCACTAGGCCGCCATGGCAGCGCCGACGTTGAAACCACTGGCCAAGCTTTAACTTACCTAGACTTCCCATTGTTTTACAAGCTTTAACTTAGGTAGATTTCCATTCTTGAGATTTAGATAGTGTGTATCCATCAACAGAAAAATGGAATTGTTATAGATAAACAACAATCTGAAATCAATAACTGGCAATGGGGAAAATAATGAAAACTTAAAACTTTGCTTTTATAATTTTTTATACATTTGCTTCATGCAACATATGCCCGATTTCTTTATTCCGAATTCCATTATGAGCTGCCATGGCTTTCTCTGAGCTCTGGAAACCGTCTTTGTGCCGTGAACACTTGCAGAAATGCAACCAGCCTTCCTCCCAAGCAGCTGAAGGGTCAACACACTGGCAGGTGTATGTGCACATATTGATTAACAGTCAGAAAGCATAAAATGGCAGGGAAATGGAGAATTGGGATTCAAGCAGGGTAGGATACACATCCTGAGGCACTTTATAGACCCGTAAGCTCTCATCCCCAAGAAATTCAGAATATTAACTCTCATCCCCAAGAAATTTAAGGGAATATCAGACGAGAAGTGTTCATGTAATGTGGGCTGAAATCAACTCTACCTGTTGCCTTCTTTTTTCCACTTAAGGCCAGGGCTCATCTTCCAAGCTGAGGCCCCTTGACAGAGCACAAGGCCGTTCAGTGCCGTGAGTATATTATCTGTTGAATGCTGTGCATTCCGCAGCTCTTGTACCTGGTTCTGATTTGCTCACTAGTTTACTGGACATACAGAAGATAAATGCCCTTTAGCTTTGTGCTGAACTGATCGGACCCCTCTTTGATGATCCACTTCCCAAACATTAATTTGGGGCTCAGCATTTTCTGTTAGCAGGGTATAATGAAGAACTCAAAATTAATGTTTGAAAAAGAATAGCTGAAACAATGTTAACTTTTTACACTGTTTAATGTGCAGCCAACAAAACTACAACGAGACACTGATGCTTATTGACCGATGGCATTTTGAGATCAAACACCAGCATATTTATGCAAAAAACGAGCATTATCACCGTGGAAAACATTGTTGCTTATACTTCAAATAATCATTTGAAATGTATCATGTTAGTAGTATTGAGGACATATCCTCCAGCATTTGAAGATCAAAGAACCATGGGGTGAATGATGAGAGACGATAGAAAGGTTGTAGAAAGGTGTTTTTTTAGCAAAAACATTCTTCACACATTAAACCAGTTTTAATGGGCATGCATTGATGCATTGAGATCCACCTGGCACGTTGATGTACTCGTTATGTGAATTCCTGTAGGCCTGTTAGGAATACATCTATCTGAGTTATGACAACAACTTATCATTGTGTTGTAAATATTTTTTTATTGAGAAAGGATATACATTATTGAAAGTACAAAACATGTCTATTACAACTTTCAAAGGAGGAGAAAATCCAAACTGCAAAAAGGCTTTGACCCTGTCTAGAAAACCTCTAAAAAGTTTCCTGGACACAACATTAACAAAAAGAAAATGCATTTTCGGCCATCCACTGAGACAATACCAAACTAGCTTTTCAGATGAAAACATTTTTCTCAAACTGCCCCTAGGCTAGCTGTGATTGATTAGATACATATCTTATTGGTTTATTGCATATGTGATATTTGTGTCTTGTATTATAGGCTGTGTATTTCTTTATTTTATTTTGCATGGGGGGCAAGATTGGAACAAATACTTGTGAAGAGTTTTACCTTTGCTTGATTTAATACACCTCTTCATCATTCTGTTTTGACCTGTGCGTGATATTAAAGCCTGGGGTTAGGCGGGTCAAAGGGCTTCAAAATAAAGGCCACCAGAGGACATTCTCATTTTATTCATCTTAACCACAGATCATTTTGATTGTATGCTTGACCCAGAATTGCTCACAATCCAGACCAAAGAGTAATATTGAAAAACAGCCCACATTTTTGCCTTAAAAAACTGAAAGAAAGAGTCAATGACATTTGTTTTTCCAATTTAGAAAAAATAAACAAGTAAATATAATCCAGACAATTCAAGATAAATTCAAACCTAGGAAAAAACATATCTTGGAAAATAAAGAAAGCCAACTTTATTGCTAAATAAAATATTGGAAGGTAAAATTGTTACATCATTAATTATAGGTGTTCTCATTTCTCATTTTATTGTTTACAATTCCACCTTTAAAATAATTACAATAATAGATCGTTTTACTGTAGTATGGGCATTGAGATCCTCATGTCTTTCTTTAATGTTGCACACTGAGCACTGACCATATTTTATGCTGAGTGTGCATTCTGCTATAGGAATTTATGTTCCCCTGCAAATTCTAAATGATTTAATTGTGACCTCTAAAGGAACTTTAGAACTGAGATCTTAATCCTAATATTGTTGTCGTAATTCCATTTTAATGACTTCATTTTCTGCATAGAGCATATCAGTATATTGTTGTTTTGTGTGTGTATGTGTGTGTTATGATGTCACAGTGGTGAATACATGCAGATGTGCTTATGGAACTTATTTTGCATTCATCAGTGATTACACATCAGACGAACACAACACGCAATACATTAACCAGTTGCATCAGTCAAATATTTCCATTCACATTTAGCTTTTAGCTGCAGAAGCCTTTCTTTTTTATGAATCAGAACAGACCTTGATACAGAATTAAATGTTTTGCTCCTGTCACATTTGGTGCACTTTGATTGGCTGCAGAACCTGGCCTTTGTCAGACTTATTGAATACTGGAAGAGTTTAGGCCTGTTTAACCCCTGTGATTGTTCATTTAGGGCCCATCCCTGGGGAAGTGTGAGTACTGGTGATCAACGTACAACACAGAGCACTTTGTAATAGTCTCCTGCACTTCTCATGCTGTGTGTGATGTCTGCGTTACTGTCCTTTAAAAGAACAATCATACGCCCCTCCTCTTAGACCCCAAGATATGTGTGTTACAGGTCCTAATGATCAAAGGATAAGGTCTAACTGATATGTGTGTGTTACAGGTGCTAATTACCAAAGGATTAGGCCTAACTTGTGTGTGTTACAGGTTCTAATTATCAATGGATAAGGCCTAACTGATATCAGTGTGTTACAGGTGCTAATTACCAAAGGATTAGGCCTAACTTGTGTGTGTTACAGGTTCTAATTATCAATGGATAAGGCCTAACTAATATCAGTGTGTTACAGGTCAAAACGACCAAAGGATAAGGCCTAACAAAGATGTGTATGTAGCGGATATGTACAAAATAAACCAAAACAATGGGCCAGGTTGCTTCCACAGTGCAGGGGATAAGGCAGACTCACCCCAACTGTAGGAAGCCATTCTTAGGCCAACGCCAGGCCAGTCTTTGGACCACCGCACTGGCACTTCTCTCAATTTTGCGGAACACTCTGTTTGGTTTGAACAAACAGAAATGTGAAACAAAACACAAAACACACGTGTGCAGTATCTCTGGGACTTTTCTATTTCTGGCTTCCACTCTCCTGTGAGAACACAAAACAAAAGGACCACAAGGCCATCATTTCTTTCCTGAACCTTGGCGTTTGGGTATGAGTGCACCCAAACCATGCCAGGAAAATGCTCCCCACATCATTAGAGAACCCCAGAACCCTTGGAAGAACCATTGGAACACTGTTGTTCCATTTCCTTATTTCCATGCTGTTCACTGCCTTAATATATATATACACATACATGTATATAGAAAATCAATGAAAAGCCTGTTCTGTCTGTTCACATTGATGCAAAGTGCTCACAGCATAGAATGCGTAATGCTGAGGCTTCATCTTCCCAGATGGAAGTGACCATCACAGGAGGAGATCGTTAAGCGCTCCTCATCATCTCTTAAAGACAGTAGAGCTGGAGTAGGCTGGGGCATCGAGAATGTTGCTTCATCAAAGAGAAAACATATGTTTGGCCTCTGGTAGTTACTATATGGAATTAGATTATTGTTCATTTTGTTTTGGCATGGTAAACCTTTTTTAAAAATTAATCCACTTCTCTGTATGCTTTGAAATGGTGCCTTTCAATATCCTCTCACAGTATTGTTCATTGAAAGGCCTTTTTTAACAAACTGTAAAGCATAGTGCAATATAATTCAAAATGCTGCTATACACTCTTTTTCTTCAGATTTCCATATCTGTTTTCCTGTTAAATATGCCATTTTCCCTTTACAGTAAATTGCATTTTATAGCCATGACTACGTACATTATCAAAATATTAAATCAGCTCATTATTGCCATACTACATCAGAGGTCATGACCTTCGAGGTCATATTCTTCCAGTTTCTGGATAGCTACAATAAAGGTTCAGCGAAAGGTTCAGCAGGTTACATGTCCAACCACTCTGACACCTGCTCTGAGTGCAAAGCACATCAGTAAGACACAGCTGTGTCTGTGTTGGATGGAGAGAGTTGCGGCTTCTTGTGTTAACTTCGGTGCTGTGCAACGTGACCTATGTTATAGTAACAGGTTTAACTGGCTCCAGAAGAAAGGAGCTGTTTCATAAATATTGTTTTATCGTTTTTTTTAAGCTGTGTTGAAATAACTTTTGCTCATCTCCCCTCGTCTGACTCTTTTCGCTGGCTTGCCGGTTTTCTGGGCCTCTAGTTAAAACTAAACAAAGCACATATGTGGTTAAACCATATCTCTTATTCTGATATCATGTATCCCAGACACAATACAGCGTGACCAATTATAGGGGCCCAACAGCAAAGATTTTTAATAACTTGTACATTATTACAGACATGTCATGGTCAAATTCATACAGAATTGTATAATATATATTATTTGTGCTTAAATATATTACTACTTGCATTAATATCATTGTTCATTTTCCTTCGATTAACGTTGATATTCATTATTTCTATTAAAATATCATGATTAAGCTGCTCCTTTCCAAGGCATAGTCTCAATCCAGAAGTCACGAATTTGCCACAGAAAGCTTTGCATTATTAGCAGTAGACATGACGATTTGCTGGTTTGACTCTTGTTCGCTATTCCTCTCTGTCTGTGGGGCATTGCGACAGTGCACAACGGTCTGACAGGGATTTTGTAATGAGAGCGCTCCGGCGCTGTATGAGATGTGGTTTACATTGTCTCCGTGTCAGTTCATAGAGCCTCACAAAAGACACCTTATTAACTTCTGTTTTTCTTGATTAAACCTCGCTCATAAATGTGCGGTAATTTCGGGCCTCAGACGTGGAACATAACGCTGTTATTAAACAATCAATCTCTCTAATTGACCTCTGGTTGGTTTTTCCGTTCGGGAGACAGAAAGGGACTAGGGGCTGCCGTATGTCAAGGAAATGGCAAGCTACCCAGTGCGAAGCGCATTTCAGTCAATTTAAACACCGCACATTGCAATTCCACTATAGTTTACGCTCCTAATCCGACATTCAAGTACAAACTTGGCTCACAAGTATGTATCAGCATTAGCCATATATGAAGCATGGGTGGGGTGGATCATCTAGAATGATTACCCGCTGTGCCCCCAGCCACCAAAAAAAAACAATTTGTGATTCCCTGCTGTTTTTTTACAACAAAGTTTCCAGCATCTAGTCTTTATTTAAAAATAGCCCTTCGTTATTTGATATTTCTCAAATACTCTTGTTCTTACCAAACAAAAAGTTTCTGGCTCTTAACTGATATAACCTCATTCCTCCTTACCATAAGTTTGGAGGAAAACAATTTTGTACCCTCCATGTTTATTACCATGCCCAGCAATGGTGCATCAAGGATGCTAGCTTCTATCGTTCAAATACTGAATGATATTGTTTCCAGTTAAATGTATACCAAAAAGAGCAGGCAATCTCTCAGCGATGCACAGTGAGATGTTACACTGATACCACACCCCCTGCACACAGCCTATGCATGCAGTACACAGCTTACATGCATCACATGCAGATCCAAAGCAATTGTGTTCTGGTATGTGGTTCTGATTTGAATCTTTGAAGGTGTACTTTACTGCCTTTTAGATGTTTTTATGGGGAACCTGTAACTAGTCTCATTCCCACATGGCAGGACCGCAGCTTGCCGTCTGATTAAATTAGTTGAAAAAAGGGTGATAGCTTTCAATTTTCGCTTCAGGATTTCTGAAGTACTTTTCATTGGCTGGCTGTTGGAGCATTTACGTCAAGAGATTGTGATTCGTCATAATAAGGAGGATCAACAGGGTTCCTCCCCGCAATATCAACGGGCTTATCACACAGTTCTTTTACAGTCAGGCATTATATATATAATAAAAAAACTGACTTGCAAGGCCAACTAGTAACTAACTGGCAGCTATTGTTTAATGCGTATTTAAAATATTTTGGATTTTTGATGAATGACTAATGACAGTATTGGGTTATCCTTTTGCTGTGAAAAGCACATCACTGCCAGCATTGCAAGCAGTTCACATTACAACACCAGTTTACTTCATTGCATTTGGGGGCTTTTATGTCATGGATGGGCAGAAGCACTGACAAAAAAAAAAGAATTCTGAGAGTGATGGGGGGAGAAATTTCTCGGAATTTCTTGGGAGTCACTCTGAGCTGTCTAATTCCCAGATACACGGCCGGGGAAAATGAGGCAACGCAACCCATGTTAAACACCCAGGCCAAGTGAAGACTCTCCGCTGTGGATCTGAGCTGGCACTCAGCTCTGTTTGTCTTTGGTCACCTCCTTACGCTGCACTTCGGCGGTAGGGTTTACGCACGCTCTGTGGTAGAAAGAGGAAGTGCGCACGGGGCAGCAGAAACCACACAGAAAGGCTTTCAGTGGGGAAGAAAAATTATTTTTGCATATCTAATTACCCTAGTTGCTTTAAATAAATAAATAAACAGCGCTGTCTGAGGACAATGTAAACAGCCTGCTTCAAGCAGTTCAAGAACTGATTTTGTTATGGATTTAAATGAAAGGGAAAATGTTGAACTGAATATATTTTCTGAACAGTTTATTTTTGCATTTCCTCGTGGAAACAAAATATGCTTTAATGTTACTTCATACTGCCACACTGTTTACAAAGTGACAGTGAAAAGATACATCCATTATATAAATTATATAAAAAATCGAAATTATATTAAAATATTATAACGTCCCGTACTTTGAATATAATTCCGCTAGTCAACAATAAGACAGCCTTTTAATGTTGTTGACATTTATGAACGATTTTGGAAAATGGAAGCAGCATAAATAACATGTTTGATTTTGGGAAAATTGAAAACACATGCCAAATAACCATTGTGTGCGTCTCCCATTCAATTTATTTTTGATTCATTTTTGTACCAGAAAAGTATCTGTTATTGTTGAGGAAATATAAACCATGAACATGTTTTCATCCTTTGGGATAAAAAATATTTTCAAAGTGCTAAGATGTTGGCTTTAATATATGCGTGCCACAGCGGACTCATTGAGATTATCAAACAAAGCAAACCCTGCATAAACCAAAATGCATTCTGATGAAGGTGTATTTTGATCTGCTGGGGTGGAGGTGGTAAAAAAAAAAAGGAACTTTGGCGTGTAACTCTGTGACTCTCTCCTGAAGTCTCAGTTGGGGGCAGTCAGCTCACACTTCATTTAAAGCGCCTGTTTGTACTGTAGGAATATTCATGGATGCACTGCTACTTTGAGCTTTTCAACGTGTACGGATGTTTGCCTGCATACTCTATAGGGATTTCAATGATAGTGGTCACATGATAAACTGCCTATTTCATAGTGTGAAATTAAATAATGGCTTAAAAATGTTCATTTACAAGCTTCATTTGCAATATATAATGAATGTCATGTTTCAATCCACATTTACAAACAGGCGACCCCTTATTACCTGTTTACTACATGTTTACTATCAATATACTAATTGTTTTTGAAAAGAGTGTATGCCCCATCAGTTGCAATGTAGTAATTCGGTGACTCCATTTTGCACATTTAATATAATAATAATAATAATAATAATATATGCCATTTAGCAGACGCTTTTATCCAAAGCAACTTAACTGTACTGAATGCATACATTTTTCATTTCTGTCTCAAACAAAGGAAGGAAATCAAATCTCGTGGTCAGATGAATTTTCAGATGAATTTCAAACAGGGTAAATTGAAGCATTAAATGTTTCAGAGAAATAGTGAGTATATTATCCAAAATAGCCACAAAACTGGAATGAATTAAAGTACTCTACCGAGCTGCCGACAGCTACTCAGATCAGTCAAGATCAAGGTTGTGCCTGTGCGCTGGTATAGTGACATGCTTGCTTTCTTTCCCTTAACATGTTGTTTTTAACACGAGAAGCCTATTTTCACTGGCGGAGGCCCTGAGTCATTGTGGGAGTGTGCTCCCTAATGTCACCGTAATTGCACATCAAATCCGAAGTGAGAAATTGTGAAGCTCCTAGTATTGCTACAGTGCACTGTTACATTCAGAGACAATTATGAACTTTAAAGTTGATTAAAAGGGCTTTTAACTTCACCGGTGCGCATTTGAACCACCGTGGAGCACTTTTCTTTCACCGCTACACGCAGCAGCCATGGCCTATGCTGTGCGCTCCATGCTCATGTGAGGTCCGGTGAAAGAAAATGTTTCCCAAAAGGGTTCAGAATTTGAATTGAACCGATATTCTGAGGCTTTCTTGAATAAGGAATGTGCCTCATGTTTAGTGTATGTATTTGTGTGTTTGGGGGGCTGCTTGTACCTTGTTGTATTGCAATATTGTACAGCAATGTAAGCATCTTTGGCTTTGTTTTTGTTTTCTATTGCTTCCTTTACTTTGGTCCACAACAGATGGAACTTGAATAAATCAGGTCTTCGATGAATTCGTCCAGTTGGGAAATGATCCGTTGTGTTTTGTTTTGGGGATTTCTGAAGCATCAACAATGTTTTGCTCTACCAGCTACCCCTAGTAAATGTTGAAATTATGGATGTCACTACATTTCAGCCATTATTTACTCCACCTATAAATCACTATAAACAAAATTGAAATATTGAAATGGTAAGACATTGAACGTAATGAGTTTATCCTGGCTTGTCAGAAAATGTACTAGTTTCTAACAACCTCTCTTGTTAGAAAGAAAGGTATTTGGTATGCTCAAAATGCGAAGATCACTTTCTTAAATTGGTTCATGCTGATTAGAAGGGCAGCTGTTTACCCTGGGTAGCCAAAAAAAGAAATCACACTGAACGTAGATTAGATTCAGTCATTCTTGTTAATCTCATTGCTATTAAAATACAGCAATTACCCTGAAGAAGAAAACAAATCACAATAGTGTTACACATAGCCTGGCAGTATTTGTGTGTGCTCTCCTCCTCGAACCAGAGAAGTAAAAAATTGCAATTTTACTGAAACACAAACCAACGCGATGCATGGTTTTGAATCAAGCTCGACCAGTCCCACTGGACGTTCGCTTGTTATTCACGTCCAATATAAGCTGCCTTATGTGTAGGGACGTGTTGAAAAACCAGCCGTTGCTAACTTTTGGTTGATTGATTGCTACTCTGTTACTAATTATTAGTATATATACAAGGAGGCTGTGCACTTTTTTGTCTGGACCAACAGGCCAAGGCAATAAGGCTATAAATTAAGCATGAAGCTAACAGCCCGAGCCTATATCACTCAGTCTTGATGTATGAGTGCAGGGGTAACAACCTATTTGGGGTACTGCCTCAACAAGCATGCTGTTTCGGGCTCATTCCTGTAGGTGATTTGGACAAAAAGGCTTTATTGGGCATGCGGTAATTACTTGTTATACACACATCTGGAATTAAGTTCCAAGGGAAAACTAATATACATACAAAATAATAATAATGACAATAATAACAATCATAACAACTTGTAATGTGCAAAAATAACTTTAAGCTGTCCCAGTCACATAAGCTACTTTTGTACAAGTGTTTTGGCCTAAAAGAAAACCATAGATGCCGGTGAATAAGACGGAAAGCTGTCCTCAACTTAACCCTCAATTATTTTCAGACCACTTTTGCTTTTTTCGACTTTCATGCTTTTGGTCTCCTCCCCCTCCCCTTCCTTGAGTCACGAACAGCTCTTCTGCAGCACTTATAGATGGTTTTGGTATTCCACTGTATTTTTGAGCAGTTACATTGCCAGTTCAGCTTGAAGGAATTGGACCCTACATCAGGATACTATAATGGCTCAATTTTCATATCTGGCATGAGATAAATTGGATCTGCTGAATTTAATGGCTGACATGGATATTGTATGAATGTCAGCAGATTTCCAATATTACTATTGATCCACCCATTGTGCCCCATGTGAGTGTTGAGGGGCTGTGGACTTTTGTAATATGCATGCAGCATGGTCGGTATTATGAATATTGATGTAACCACTCCTTGTGAAAATGAGCCACGTTTCATCCGTTCTTATAACTTGAAGGCTTGGGTCATAAAGTATTATAAAAAACTGGCTTACAAATATTATTAACTTTATTAATAGATTACTTGTACACGATGTACATTTGTATTGTGTGAATCAAGAGAATAAAAGCCACACTGTAACAGAATTGTATGGCTAGTGATGTATAAGCATGCTTGCATAACTCACAAAACGTAAGATTTGATGGTAATGCAGACAATAATGGGCACAAGTTCCAAGGAACTTAAAGGAAATTTGAACATGGTTGCTAAGTATTACATATTTTACCATCCCTGAAATGTTCGTAAACCCGGACACGCTACAATTAATGCAAACAATGTACAACAGTCAATTGAAAAAGTGAAGTAAATAAAATGTTTGGGTTTTTTTATCAAAAGAAAAATGCAAAGCCACAGAAAAATAAACATCCATAATTATAATTATCCAATTTCAAACTAAATAATAAATAAAAGCAGCCATAAATGTAATCAATAATTAATAATGGAGCCATTGTTAAACAACTGTAGAGACGGTCTCTGAAAAATGTCACAAATAATAATATATTTGTCAGAGGTAGACCTTACTAGGATCGTTATTGACTTCAAAGGCAATTGACAAGTGTTCAAGTCCATCTCGTTTTTAGATGGACCAGTGACATCCCCAAACAGTTCTAATTACATTTCCAAATGGTTTTCTTGATTATATGTATAACTGGCAGTATATATATATATATATATGTGTGTGTGTGTGTGTGTGTGTGTGTGTGTGTGTGCATGTGTGTGTGTCTGTGTGTGAGAGACAGAGACAGAGAGAGAGAGATATAAAGTATTATGAGTAATATTCTGTGAAATTATAAGACATGCTGCATTATGGCTTCATGGCGTTCTCGTGACAGGAAATATGTATGTTGTGCTTTTGTTGATATATCAGTACACGTTATCCTTAAATCTGAACAAAGAACTTTAGCAAGCATTATTCTCACACATTTTTAATTAAATTTATTTTTTTGTCAATAATGAATAAATTAAGAATTGAGCTTATGTTGTGCAAGCACTGAAATAAGTATAATTTGCTGAAATCCAGTACTTATATTCTTTAAGGACAAACTGCACAGCAGGTCACAGGGGCATTTTTTTTTACAACATTAATAATTTAAAATGAAGTATGTGCCAGATACATTTTCATGATTTACACACAATTGTGAATCTCCCTTTTTAGAAATGAGTAGATTTTAAGTACATACGGGGGCGTTTCCCAGCATCAATACTTTACATCAGATGAAGAGGATCCCAGTCCTTCTGCTGTCGGTCTGCACAACATCAAACAAAAGTGCTCTTGTCTACCCCAACAAGTTGTGTCCAAAACTCTGTCTGAATATCATCAAACTCCAGGGACGTATGGCACACGATCGCCGATGAATTCATCCAATTTGCACCTCTTGGAAAGAAATCTGTCAGTTTGACAAAGAAATTCGACAAATTGATATCAGAGCCAGAGAAACCCCTGAAAACCGTTTTATTATTATTTATTAACAATTGACCGCTTTGACTATTTTTTTCCTCCATATTTACAGTATTGCACTTAACTGCACAAAATTGCATCTCAGTTTAACTGATACTTAATTAAAGTCTTAAATGACACAGATGCAGTTAACCCTTTGTCCTTCTGAAGCGTGTCGCTTTAATGCCTTTTGGTGTCGTCGAGCCCCCTCTTTGCTGTTGGGCTGCCCCTAATTTAAAAGTAGTATCTGCTCTTTAGCATGGATTGTAAACAACTTGATGCAAGACCTGAAGTGCAAAAGCTATTTTTTATTCCCATGGCACGGCATGATTGAAAAACGAAAGGGCAGGACATGAGAATATAAGCCAATGATCCGGCAGACTCATGCCCGGCAGAAATACAGCAACACAAAATTCCCTCCAGAGCGGAAAAGAAGTATCAAGTACGTCGAAAACAAAGCTTCTCCTTACTGCTGCCCTCCCACACACCCACAGCTCGTATAAATCAGCCCCTAATGAAAATCTTGGCGGGAGGGTGGAGAACATCGAAAGGTAGACATGGCAGTGATTTACATATTTTCGGACGGATATGGGTTACAAACAGAGGGCCGCCCCACGCGGTCCTTCCTTCAGTCAAACGCATGCACAGGGGCGCAGTGGCAGGAGCCAACATGGCCGCCATCGCGAGGTTCAGTATCCAAAGACCCCACGTCTGTCCGTCTGTCCGTGCTGGGTGTCAAACCAGTGACGTTCTAGTTCACGTCTTTGTTTACCCAGTTTCTAGAAAGTCTTCTCGTCTTTGAAAAAAAAAAAAGGGATTGGGGGGCCGGGTTCTTAGACGGACATCCAGACATTTTTGTACGGTCCAGGGGTTGTAATCTGTGACTGGAAAGGGCTCAGCCACCGGCCTCCAAGAAGTCCTGCCTGTTGGGCGAAAAGTAAGAGGTGATTTCATTGGTATTTAATTTTTTTTTTTTTTTTTTTTTTTCTTACAAGTGGTTGTTTTGGCAGCTGGGCTTTTTTTGTGACAATTTTCCATTTTTTTCAGTATTTTTTTTGTTTTGTTCTGTTTGTTTTGTTTTGTTTTTAACTGTGAGTGTCATGGCCTTTTCACAGGCACGGTCTTTGTGTGAGAAGCAATTATTTGAGAGGTCAGAGCAGAGGAGATGCCCGTGGGGGTGGGAGGGGGGGTTTAGGGGCGGGGCGGGGGTGTCAGAGGCCCAGCGCCTCCGCGTGTTTTCTTGCCTTGAGTCTGAGGTCAGCGATGCTGGAGTTCTTGCTGTTGCTCTTAGCAGCTGCTGCCACTGCAGCCGCCGCAGAGGCGGAGTCAGCAAGTGATGCGATTGGTAGTCCAAAGGGAGGGGGCGGGAACATCAGGTAAGGAGCATGAGCCGCCAGGTGAGGGTGTAGGTGCGGGTGGGAGTGGGCCACTCCTTCCAGCTGCAGCTGTGCCTGTACCTAGAAGTCAAACGCAGACTCTGGTTACTCCATTCGCCATCCGTGGAGGAAAATAGTGTCAAGGCAAGCTGCCGATTTTAAACGTGACCCAAAACGGGATTTTTTTTTTTTTTACGTTTTCGGAAAAAAAATGAAAATGATCCTATGGCTCGACTCTCACAAAGAAATTACATGAATTCCGCACATGTGAATTACATAGGTTTTTTTGGACAATTAACATGTGATTCACATGTATGCCTCACGTGTTCACATGTGCACCACACATTGTCACATATGTATAGCATGTGAACACAATGTTGTCACATTTACTTCACAGGTATTCCCACATATGTATGTGTTTTTTGACATTTCACGTGATTTTTCCATGAGGGGCATATTTTGTGCACGCTTATTCTTTTTTATATTTTTTGTTTCAGATTTTTACCCTGATTTTCTTCAATTTGTAGGCCCTCTGTACCCTCTATTGTTCCAACTACCCCCTTAGCTGTGGGACCAGCCACTACTCTGGGACCGGCAGTGGCAGCGATGGTGAATCGCCTCCTTCGAGACGGCACACACCCAGGCGCCGTCCGTGATTCTGATATATCCGGAGAAGCTTTCTGTGCATGCAGCGAGCGCATGCCAGCTTCAGCGTCCCCCCCGCCCCCTCCCTCCCTCCCTCCTGGGCCGACAGCCATTTGCCGCCCCCAAACATGCCAGAGCCAGGCTGGCGTGGCCAGGGAGTCGAGCCCCAGCTGCAGTGGGCAACCTGCACTCCGAGCAAGTGCCTTTACCAGTTGCGCCACCTGGGGGGCCCCGCACGCATTGTCCTCTGTTAGGTTTTTTTTTGTGATAAATTACACAGCATGCTTGCACACGCAAATCTGACTGATCATAATAGAAATACTTCTGTTGTTTTAAAATCATGAAGAGATTAATTTAATCCTCATCGAAGGTTTTGTGTTCCCAAATTTCATCCTGTAATGCTGAAAATGTGTCCAAACAAATAATTTTTTTAAACTGAATAACATCTAAATCTCATATTTGTAGTTTCATATATTTGTATAGAAATGGTCCTGAGAAAAGACTAAGCTCTATATGATGATAAATTGATGAGGCATTGAATTTCAAGTTGCACATTCTTGCCGATTATTTTACCAGAAGCAGGTGAGAACGTTCCTTGACTTAGATTTCCTAGATTTTTTTTTAATTAACAATTTTAATGAATTTTCAAGCAAAAACTGTGAATTCACAAAAATTCTGTTATTTCTCATAAAAAGGAAAACAAAATCTAACTTGACTCGTGGATGGTGTACATTTTAACACAATCTCTGTATTGTGTGCATATAGGACAACGGATATTAAAATAAATTAAATTAAATAGAAGTTGGTAGAAATCGTGTTTGTGAAAGGTGATTTACCAATTAATATTACAAAATGTTAAAAAAATCCCTTCTGTGAATAAATAATAAAGTTATTTTCATAACATGGGCTAACATAACATTTGTACTTTTTGAACACAAGCCAGCTACCAAATTAAATATCAGGCAAATTCCATGCTTTGTTTTGCATTCATCATGAGCTGTCTCTGATACCCGAGTACTGCACAAACATAATTGTTTCCAGCTGAATGGCAAAAAAACTATCCGAAGGCACAGAAGGGACGGCCTTGTTGTTTATTTGGAAGTGTATGCGACGCGGAGGAAAAAGAGACGGGAAGTTGCGCGTGACGGAGCGCGATCCCGGTCGGGCGTCGCGAGGACAGGTGGCGGACAGTCGCGAGACGCGGAGCTCAGATCGGCAGCGCGCTGCTCAACGTAAACGCCATTGAACGCCTCGGTAGTACCAGTGAAGCTCATCGCCAATAACTGTCACTGCGTTATTTCTCCCTCTCATAATCTCTTTCATCTCCCGGTGCTAGCCTTTTATGTTGGCTTAATTAGGGACGTTTTCCTCAAGGGTGATGAAGACAGTTCATCACTGGTGCCTTTAAAATAGACCCCAGATCAAATGTCTGTCCTGCTCTCTAATCTCCCAGCCTTCCAAATAAGTCCCTGAGGTGAAAGGTAAGCTGGGGTCGAATGCCTTTTACCTTTTATACATCCGAATATTCAATCACCACTCCGTAGGACACACTGTACTGACAATGATATCAGCATAGTGATAAAATAGTACATGTATTTGTTTTTCTAATGATATATGTTTGATAAATTGAGAAATATACAAGTTCAATATTGAATATATCTCACAATTTTTCATAGTATTGAATTCAATATTATATATTTCTCTTTCTCAAGATCATTCTGAGTATTGCTTCCTTCAGTAGTTTTTATTGTTTGTAATCCAATATGCTTTCGCAGCCTCGCTGTCCTAGAATACAACACGACCACAGACTGCAGCGTTTATTTGTACAACTGGTCTGTAATTTTCCAGTAAATACATTTCATGTTCAGCCATGAGGGATTTCCTCGTGCCCATCAGTACCAGCACTAAATGAGGACCAGTGTGTCAGTGAGCGTGACACTTTCTATTTTTAGGCTAGCTCTGTAAATTAAACAAAGTGTGTTTTGCACAGTAATGTCCATGCATCTGACAGGCTCACGGTGATCAAGCCAAGGGAAAAAAAACACCATTCAGTACAAAAGTATTAAAGGGGAAATTATTCCGATATATCGTGTTGGATTTTGTTTACGCAAATGTGTTGAGCAATGTTATGGAAAATGATTTTAACTATGGCGGCAATAACTAGAATTACTGACTTCTTTATGTTTACCCAACGTGTTTTTTTGACGTATTATTATTGCCATCCCATATTGTTTCGCTTGTATTTAAAAGACCAAATGGTTAATTCTGCACCATATCGTGTACTGTGGAGTGACTGGAAGACGTACCTGTTGAAAGGGCATTCTCAGAGTCCCCATGTTCACATACGGAGCGACTCTGCACGCATCCATGTGGCTTGCAGTCCCCAAAATGACACCTAGAGAAAACAGAGACACCGTCTCTTCAGCGGACAAGCTGCGAAGTGTCGGCTCACATACCTTAGTGTGTAATGCTAAATTTAAATGGATACTGTAAAATGAGCCACACGTTACAGATTAGCTACTTTAATAGCTGTGTAACTATTTACAGATTACTGTAGGCTACTGTATTTGTATTCGAGAGGTGCGTTGCAGACCTGAACATATTGAATTGATTTATACTTTCCACAATAGTATTTATCAAAGACTACACCTCAGTAATGTTGATAAATACCAGATATAATATAAAGTATCGATGCCTTCACTTTAATTACATTGAATAAATCGAAGATTGCAACTTAAATTGATGTACCTTTGTGCATTTGGTTTTCCTGCTTCCGGCACTTGGCTCTTCTGTTTTGAAACCAAACCTGAAAAATATAAAGGCCGCGTGAAAATCCGTTAGACTCCCTTTGTTTTTGAGCTGTAAACCACATTAATGTATCATACACATGCTGAAAATGCGGTCAGTTAATACACACGTCGTATTCCTAATAAACTCCAATAATTATTGTGGCAAATTATAAATGAAACGCTATTTGACCATAAGTAAGTATATATGTATTTATTGCTGTAGGCCTGTTTTTTCTCATTGTTGAAGCATTAACAAAACGAAGAAGAGGAGGAAGACACACTCTCACAAAAAAATGATTGTTTTGATGCTTACTTCTCCCGTTAATCCGTTAATACATCGATATCTACCTCGGATGTTAAGATTAAATACGCGGTAAATTCGAACCATCTTTTCTCACACTACTTACTTGTCAAAGAACCTTAGGTTTAACTATTGGGGTTAAACTACCATTACAATATCAACTTTTCTTGGACATATTTTATGGTCAGTTGCAATAAATTAATTAGTGACTTAAAATGTCATTGTTTAATCACCGAAGGCGCCGAAGCAGTTTTATACTGTAGCCTACGAATTGTGCTCAGCAAAACTCAATGCTGGGACAACAAAGCATTGTTCATTAAAATATAGTTGCCTTATCGGTAGCTGCTTGCCTAACTGTTCATAGCCGCTTGCAGGTTTAAAGTGCTCGCATAAATAGGCTACTGAAAATAAATAGACACATGATAAGGTTGCGGTCCGCCAGATTTATGTTTCAGAGAAAATAAACGGGGAAAAAGACGGCATTTCTGGCTTTGAATCGCCATTGTAAATGAAAAAATCATTGCGTTGTTCCTATTGGAACACAAGTAGTGTTTTCATTTCCGATGTTGACTGTAATAGCACTGTTGTCAATAATAATAATAATAATAATAATTACAAATAATAATGATGTACCTGTATGCAACAACACTCGTTTTGTTTATACATATATATAATGGGGGAGTCAAACATTTTGCAGCTAGGGGTCAATTCCAATTAGCCATGAATATGCTAAGTAAAGTGGACTGCACTGGTTTAGACAGTTATTTCTTCATTAAGGACCACTCAATGATACACTTCACAAATACCATAATACGATTTCCTTTTGATTTTTATTACAGACAGTGAATAATGACATTTAATTTAGCTCTGCACCAGAAAGCAAAAGATATTAGTAGTAATCGAATTACCGCCTGCTCCCCACTAAGGTCTCATAACTTTCAATTAGGCCCGTGACAGCTGGACGGTGCGGGCTTTCGATGCAACACTAAAATATAGGCTAATATCAGCTATCTACCACAAGACCTACAATTCACTTACAATAGATTTTCGGTAGAAATTGAAAATGTGTCCCTTATCGACTGACGTGTAATACCGCAGTGTTTTATGACTATTATGCCATTTGAGTGAGCGGAAAGCCCCTTTCAGCTTTTTTACAAATGTAAAGTGAGTTATTTTCGATTGAACTCATAGTTCTCCCATTCAGGCTTATAGGCTACTCAGTGTTTGTGGACTAAAAGCAGTCTCAGTCTCTCCCTCTCTCTCTCTTTCTCTCTCTCTATTTCATTTTGTTATTCCATATATCCTTTATTCAGTTTTTCCTCTATGACTGAAACTACAATTTAAAAAAATTGCGCTCGCAAGCTGTCACATAGGCTTCCGATATTGCTTATTCTTCCCATTAACTTGCGGGACACGGGATACCCTACCGAAAGAGTTACGGCACAATTAAATTATCTCTAATACATTTATATGGGAACAGTATATCAAGGCATTGGCAGATATTACAAAGACAACGCTGGAGAAAATGAGATGACTGACATAAGAAGGTGTCCCCTGTAGCAGCGGTTCGATCTCTTCATTAATTTTAATGATGTGGTTAGATCCATCTGTACACGAGAACCTTTTCTTGTGGATTTATCTAGGCTACAGAAAGAACTAACTTGAACAAAAATGGACCGCAATGCAATGATAATAGATTTGTAGCCTTTTGTTATAAAAGCATATATGGAATATATATTAGCTATATCGCCTGTATATATATATCTAGAGCAGGAAGAATGGTTGTCAAGTTTATATGTTGATTAAGATATTATGAATAGCTACGGGGACTTCAGACAGAACAGATGAACCATGTTTAAATCATTTTTATCGTAGGTAACAACTGGCTTCACTGTATAGCAGGATTGTAGTTGTATTAGCCTATGTATAGCCTATATTTACACTGTCCATGTATTGTACCTTGACATTAATTTAAAATACTGGCTATTTATCTCAGTACAAATCATTTTTTGTTTTATTACACGGCAGTTGAGGCTTTCCTACATGCATTAATACAACATGAAATCATTCATGCACATTTGTATTTATTTTAAAATGAATAAAACGTTTTTTAAGCGCGAACTAGACCTATAGATCACAGTTTATAAATGTAAATGTAATGTAAATAAATGTATGTCTTGTTTTATACAAACCGAAGAACATATAGGCCTATATATTTTTTAACTAAATAAAATCTTAAATAATGTCATTCCCGCTTCCTTCATAGTCACAATTATCAACATAACTTGAAACAAGATAACAAGAAACAACTATTTTATGTCCATCCTCATTGTCCACATTTTACTCTCTGAAGTAAATAAAAGGTGCATTTCATTTTTCTAGTTACTGTAATTACTTTCTGAATCTCCAATGAATCTCTCTGCTGTAAATGAAAACGTCACGAGTCTGTATTTGAGTAAAATGTTCAGTCAGTTGGAGAAATATCAATTTATATAAATATAACACACACTTATAGTGTTTTTCCCCAATGAATATTCTCTACGAAACATATTTCCAAGATGTCCTTTACAGTTTTGCCTCCATGTTTTTGAAAATATGCGCTTGCCCAACAAAATGTTCCTCACACTTTGTCTCGTTATCGTTTCATCTAGAATAATAATATTTGCCTTTCCGAGGGACGAGGTCAGACTGAATAGTTAAACGTGTCAGTTAATGGTTTTAAAACATCTAGCTAAATCACGTCGAACTAGTGGAAGCAACCTATACTGAACCACTATATATGGTACATCTATCTTTTCAACCGGGAGCTTACCTGGACTCTGGCTTCCGACAACCCTAGCCTTTGACTCAGTTCTTCCCTCATGAAGGCGTCCGGATAGTGAGTCTCGTCAAAAAGTCTTTCCAGTTCATTTAGTTGCTCCAAGGTAAAATTTGTCCTACTCCGTCTCTGTTTGAGTTTGCTCTGTGCGTCTTCGTCCTCCGATTTCACTTCCTCCTTCTTCTCTTTGCATTCGTATATCCCTGCGTGAGCAGACCACATTTTAGACACCATTACAGCGATTAAACGCGACCAGGCCCGTTTACAAAGAGGCTATACTGCATGCCTACAAAGGAAACGCCACTGGTAGCCCACTTGCTGATAACCCACTGCAGGGATGCATCAGTCTTGAAAGCAAACAGTCGTCTGGGAAGGCAATGTACATGCTTTTACTAGATTTACGAGTGTCGTCAACCCCTAAGCCTTGTGTGACAAGCAAATACATAAAGGCCCGAAATTGGGAAAGCAGTGATTTTTTCCCCCCTGCATAAACCACGGCGTACAACGATATATGCATTATACACAAATCCAGATCCAGTTTAAAAGGAGGCGTCCGAACAAGACAAAATAAACCAAACATTACGACATAGCATATCAAGTCCTGTCCACCTCTTTGGACGCAATATATAAACATTTAACAGTCTTTTACAATCAACATTTCAATTCAATTTGTAATCATATATTTAGCCCCAAACTATTTCCATAATAATCCTAATTTCGCAGTAACATTGGAAAATGACTAATAATCATTCAATGTAAAGTAACTATGATGTAACTCGATTATTGAACTAATCTTCAAACTAGATAACATTGATACTTTTTAGCATGATTTGTATAGCCTACTTATATATTGTATCTTACCATAACATAATAATTATGATGCTTAGTATTATTTTCATTATGATTGTTGTGTGTTCACATTTTTGTAGTTCGTATGCCACATGAATTGGCTATGTTACTGAGCTGTATTTACAAACATTGTTCAACAATGGTAATAACTTAATAGCATCGCTATTAGATTTTATGTCAATTCTAATTTTAAGTGATTTTAAAAACAATATTTGTTGGTATTAATTGAATTATATTTTTATATGATTCAATTGTTATTAATTGTAGCCTACTGCTACGGATTGAGGCATAATTTGAATAGCGATTTCAATAGGATTTAACACTTCCATGTGCTGAAGTCATGTTTTTACCGTTATTGATCATGTTAGAACGGAAATTATGCAACTACCGTTCGAATACAAAATCAAAGGATTTCAGTTAATTCCCTTGTTATGATTTTCGTTTATGTGTTATCTATAGTTAAATAGTGCAAATTATAACAATTCATTAAACCTACTCTTGAAGTCGACATTGCGTTATCCACAAAATTGTTTTGACCGCAAAAGACTTGATCGCTGGAACATTTCACGTGCACCGCACAACGTACAAAATGAGCATAACACACACCCAGGCAAAAAGGCTTGTAGAAAGAAACCGAAATAAACGTACCTTCAGAAGCCCTTGAAACATTAAATTCCTTTAGTTTTTCTTTTTCCAGCTCTATGTGTTCTTTGTATAGGTGCACAGGACAATGGTTGCTGGTTTCGGTAATGTCCTGAAGATTTGTCTCCGAGTTGCTCAGCTCCCTGGCTCGCGCTAAGCCACTCTCCAAAACTTCCCTGTACGTGATGCTGTCTTTATTACTCTCCTTGGGTTTCTGGTCGAACGATTTGGAGACAAAAGCTGTAAGTTCTTCCATGGTTGCCTAGTGGTCCTGATAACAGAAATCCACTTTAAATTTCGCAAATGTATCGGTCAATCCTTCGCTTGTGCTGGGGTAGCGGTAACGCAGGGGTGTGGGAGGTTAGATCACTCCTGCTGTTCTGTCTGTGTTTTTCAGATCACACTATTTATACATGGCTTACCCGGCCCAGCCCCCATCTCAATGTCTTGAGCAATTACAGGCGGCTCTACGTTCAGAATTCAACTTTCAGCGGCTTTCGCTGAAATCAATGGAGCAATGGAGCCGGCTAATTTAATTAAAATTCATTAAAGTAGACCACCTATAGTGGCTTATGGCGAAGCGAACAATTGCACGTGCTAGTATGGAGCCTAATTGGTTTCGGTGATAATTGCATCATCACACCTTTAAAATGTGTTTATGAATGTGAAGGAAGCGAACGTACTTGACCTATGGTAAGCTACTTGGTTGGTTTAAAATACAGGGTGCCTTAACACTGTACGAAAGTAAAGTGAAATTCTACTTTATTTGTCGCAATCTGCACCAACGTTAATGTCAAACACGAAAGGCACTTCATTATTATTATTAGTGTTATTATTATTATTATTACCAATTATTTTCACTATATAGGCTATTCTAATAGGTTATCCTTGGACGGACGCTTTTGTTTAATTAGCCCATGGAAGTAAGTAGGTACGCATTCTTATATAACCATTGAAATTCGTTAGTGAATTCATTTTAACAATGATAGCGTGTAGCCTACCACGCAAACGCGTATACATTATATACAATATACACATATATTGATATATATATATAGATATATATTGATATACATATTGATTGACTAATTGAACTGCATGCTTAGCTTTTAGGGTGTCTATATTGCCATATAGACATATACACTATATAAAACGATATAAAACCATCCTTCTTTCCAAGACATGCGCATATAAGGCGAAAAAGTTTTCCATGACCTTTTTGATTAAATAGGCTACTTCTGCAGTTCTTCTGTTGCTTTTAAAAAAATCATAGCCTATTATCTAAATTATAAGTTACGTATATTATCTGCGTTTATCTATTGTTTAAGGTGTTTTAAAATATAATTTTACAACTCTTTAAAAATTGCGACTGTTTTCACAGGCGCATAGGTGCAAATGCGCCTTAGCTTATATACAGTATGTGAATGTTCACAATGGTGTGTGGTTGTTGAACTTATAACCTAACAAATTAGTATTTCAAGATATAAAATACAATCAATGCATACCACTTGGGATTTCTATGCATTGTATATTTTATTTTAATGTATTTGTCCAAAATCAGATTTCAGCTGATACGAAAAAGCAATTCATATTTTAGCAACTGTTTTACAAGTAGGCTACATGCTTCTCTATTATGGTGCGATTTTTGATAAGCTATGAAATTAAAATGTTGGATTTTTGTTAAGAAACCCAAATGGGTCAATTCTTCTGTATAGTTCAATTTATAGAAAACCCAAATAACAAGTCTGTTGATTTTTATGATAAAAATATTGCTACATCGTTTGTTTACACGCTATCAAGCCACCGCAAAAGCACGTTTTGTTGCCCCAATCATATCCTGGAGACAGACCAGCTGCCCCCCGTACACACCCATTAGCCTATCACTTTTTTTAATTGCAAGTGATTTGCCGCTGCATTGCTGCATATAGGGACATTGATCCTCATTGTTGCGATATGTGACCTTATTGACAGAAACAACATAAAAGGTTTGTAGTAGAGTCTAGGCTCACACAACAACGCCGGTTTCAGATTTCGTTACCCAGAAGCTACATTTTCTACATTTAGCCTAATGCCCTGCAGTGGGCCGCGTGAAACATATAGCACAATTCTGATATCAAGCCCTTTTTGCCCACTGTGCAGCTTATGAGCAATTGTATATTCTTCCAAACAGGTCGCATTCATTATGTATAATCTCTTTCAACAGTCTTCAAGGACTCACGAGAAGACAACACCACGAGGTATTAAACGCTGGCGTCTGTGTTATGCAGGTGTACGTTGACACGTTGAGTCATCGGCACTGTTCATGTTAGTAAAATATGATGTGATCATATTCACATTGAAAATTATATTTCATCTAAACCATTGCGTCGACGAATAAATCTGCATTTAACTCGATAACATATCATGTGTAGCCTAATTCATATTTAGGGGTGGCTGTATGGCTGGCGCACAAATGGCATACTGGATTTCAGCTGTGCAAACACTTTTAGGCAAGAAAAATGTTTCTCAAGTGTTTTGCATATTGTACATAAAGCATAAGCTGCCAATTTCTTCAAGGTTGGGCAGTTTACTACCCTACAGTTTCTTCATATAAATAGTGGGGGTTTTATATCGAGACTTCAAAGTAATTTTATTCAGAATTTGAACAGGACAGAAAGCTAGTCACAAATCCTAGTCTTATGTTCCAATTTATATCAATAACAAGGAATGAAGAATCCCTATTTTATTGATTGTATTGTCTAGCTTCTATGGATTGAGGCCTATTTTGAATATCGGGTTCAGTGGGACATAACGTTTGCTATGTTCATATGTTCGTGACATAAATTAGATTTATTTTTTATTCCTTATACCAATATCGCAACAAAAAAAACATGAGCCAAACAACGTTTGTCAAAGTGACCTGACTGTATTTGCGCAATGTGCATCACAGTCAAACCACTTGAATTAAAACGCACAACTCACAGTTCTGAGAATAAACGATATATAAGTCTCATGCGTGTATTCTCTCTGTCGAAGGATTTTCGTTTCGTTTTGTTTTGGAGAATGGTTTGGGCGAGTTACCCATGGAAGGTCGATTGACGAACAGCAGATCGTCTACATGTGCTTTTCCATCTAACAACGCCCTCCAGGGCACAGGAATACACCCGCACAAATCGACCATCAGTAGAGTTCCTACACTGCACCGCTGCAGTCACCGTGGAGTAGCGCCAAATCACCCTTAAAGAGGCACGAAGCATATTTGAAATTCGCCAGCGTGCTCAACAACACCCTTTTCCATTTAGTTCTGTAGCTTTGTTTTCTTTCGTAAGCCAATAACTCATTACATGGTCGCTGTGGTGTGCCGTTTGAAACCCAGATCCGTAAGATTCGATAGAGTTTTATAGCGGACTTAACCATGACAAAATATTCAATCAAACAAGACGTTGGCCGCACTGAGACTCGGCATAAACGCTGCGGATTTTATCGACGGCTCGTTCATTAAGTCAACGCTAGCCAATTTATTTTGCACATCATAGCAATGTATTTTTAGAACACGTCCTTTGATGTCTGTCATTGGGTATTTATTTGCTTAGTAGACTACCTTATCCACAACTACTTAGCCTACATGCATCATTTACATACTATATGTAGGCCTATTCATTTCCATGCAACCATTTCCTGAAGAAACTCAGACTTTCTTGAATCTCGATTGAACACAACGCATTAGATTGTGCAACCTGAAACGCATGAATTAATTCATTTCTTGGTGTATTCTATTTTCGCTGCTTTCCAGTAGTGTAGGCTAAACTGTGATGTTTACGTGAATGCGATGGGCTAACATCTATAATATTACGCGATGCATGTTGCCCAATCTCTAACAATGATAGGCGCATGTAATAGAGGGAGGGAGAGAGATGGCCCTGATGTCAAGTGATTTTCCAACAGACCACTGAGAGTTTTCTTTTTCAAACTCTTAAACACTCTTAACAAATCGTTTTAAGTGCAAAATTAAAGTTTCCATTAGATGTCTCACAATGTCATGATGTTGCCATCGAGCAATGTATGCTACTTGTTCATTTAAAGCATATATCCATGTATAGTAGGCTAATACATTATTTTTTCGGTTGTACAGTACGTACAATAATATCATATAATTTCTTCACCAAGGAGGGCCGTTGTCTTGGACCGTTCTCTATACACACAGACGCTGCTCAATACGTTCAGACGTAGTCTATTCCACGTTTTCATAACACTACGCATTGTTACCTGTTATTGTAATATAGATTTTTTCCTTCATTTAAAGTTACATTTATTTGTTTGCATTGTAAATAACCACATCGTTAGCAACCGAATGACGATTCTCTCAAACAGGTTAAAAAAAAAATTATATGTATATATTGCGAATTATACACACACGCGTTAATTGTATTTATATTGTTGGCATATTAGGTGAGTGTTGTTTGGAATCGGTTCCTTTGCGTTGTATTGGATTTTATTTGGACATGTTGGCGAACACGCTCACTACGCAGCATGTCACTCCGAAGATGTGTGTGTGTGTGTGTGTGTGTGTGTGTGTGATTACATGGTACTTTTTATATGTCGAATAACTAATGGTTCTCAGGTTTAAAATACCCCTCAATACCCTGCCTGACGTTGAGTAGTCTGGAGAATGCAAATCATTTTCAAAACCTCTCCTTAACTCGTTAGAAGTCTTCTCATATAACGCTCCCTGTCAGCATCGCCCTAACTATTTCAAGGAAGTTGGATGGCACTCAGAAATGGGTCTGGAGAATAATTTAATCAACTTTGATCAATCTGTGATCTTTTGCAGCAAAGCAATTTAATAGGACCCAGATGCACTGTTAATTGATTTCCACTTAAAGGATAGCTTAAAGCAAGGCATGTAAATATTAAAGCATTTTACATTAAATCTCAGTTTTTCTCCCTTTGGAGGTTTCATGGTAGATAGACAGATGGTAAGTAAATATGTAAAAATCCATCAGCAGGGCATATGGCCAGGTGTGAGCTACAGATTCAGTAATGAACATGGAATTCCGATCCAGAATCAGTACAATCTTATTGGTTTGTGCTTATTTCACCAAGATATTTTCTTATTTTTTTTGTCATGTGACCTTGGTGCATTTTAGTACAGAAATGCCATCCAACGGAATGCTGCTACCTCAAGAAATAATTGTCTTTAATTGCTGTTTACATTTCCTTGTGATAAGTAGGCATTTGCAAAAATAGCATTCAAAGCCCTGGACCCAGTTATGTGAAATATTGATATAATTGTATGATGATGTAGTGGATTACTGTACCTCTGTGCAATAGTGGCTAACAGGCAGTTTTAATACATTTTATGCAACACTGTGACATTAGTCAATTATTATTATTATTATTATTTTTGGATTGATATGGTCTTTGCCTCATTTTAAAGTAACTTTTAATCTGTGCATATGGAAAGGCATTCAGACATTTCACCTTTTGGTTGTAAAAGCCATTGATTCCTTTGCCCCTGTGGTGCAGGATCAGAGCGCCGTTTAGAGCAGCGCTCATTCCTGCGCGGAGAGAAAGGGGCCTGCTAATGAAGTGGTGGAAAAGTCAGGACCTTTCCGCTGGAATCCCAGGCTAATTCTCACAAAAGCCACAACAGCGTTTGAACTTGTTCACTCACACAGATTAATCCCCTGTTCGCAGGAGACGAATGCTTCGAAAATTCACGTTGAAAAATTCTTGATATTTTCCATATCGCATTCAAATGTGTTATATCAGGAATGACGTGTTGAGGAACTCCTAAGTTATATAAATAAAATTCACATACGTACGTAAACTATGAATCCAAAATAAAGACAAATAAGATGGTTCAATTAATTCTTAAAAAAATGATTTCAGATATATTTAACTCCTCAAAAAACACATACAAATATATCCCCAAAGGAGATTCCACACGTGAAATTTCATGCCTATTTATTCTCTCATATTACCAGGGTGAGTGCCAAGACCACTCCACCACTGCATTGGTCCCTGTCGAATATGGATAGCCACATATTATGACTGGAATCAGAATTTTTATGATTGTTACTGTAACTGGCATTTTTAACCATGGCATATTTTTGCATGTAATAAGATCATCCTATGATTTTTGATTATTTACACTTTAGAGGTCATGGTAATTTTTTCCAGTGGTTAAAATAACCCAAGAGTTTTCCTTGCTAAGCAATGGATCATTATGTGTTTTTCTGTGAAATCCTACGTGCATACCTGTATGCCGAAACGGTAACGAGAGCGTGAGGAAGTAAGAAGAACCCGAGAAAGTGCCGTATCTAAAATTACAATCATGTTCGGGGAGTCAAAACCTAACCCAAATGGTTTGAATGGGGGGGGGGGGGAAGGGAGTTCAATTCAATAAAGACGTCTCTTCTGGTGTTTCTCTTTTTCTCCTGTAGTTAATGGGATTTCCTCGTACTGACAGGCAAAGGGTTTCTGCGCAGGCGAAGCATACACCGCTTCCATGGGGAACATTATCTGGCGGATTATCAGTCCAGCCGTGTGCATTTCCCTCTAACGCTCCAGTCAGGATTCAATGTCACAGACACTTCTGGTGTGACACAGTGTTTATATTGAGTTGTTTGCCTTATGGGTCTTTGTGAAATGGGCAGGAGGGAAATCTACTGTAGTACAGTGGGCTGAATACAATCTGAACCGCTTTAGGACCTCCTCGACTGGCCGCCTTTTCCTTCAGTCTTTTTCCTTTCGAGTGCAGGCTCACAGCAAACCTCTCTCCTCTAATGGTAGGGGCTATCCTGTGATGGCAGGAGCTCTCCTAATGGTACCTCCTGTTACGACCAAACAGAGTGGACTTTGAGCATCAGGTACCGTGACGCACAAACGGCTCTCGTGGTGTTGCGCGTTCGTTTGCCAGCAGTGCATCGTCACTTCAGTCACCGCTACGGAGGCATCACGAACAAGCCGATGATTTGTGTGCCGCCCAAAGGCAGTGCACCTTAACCCTGACCCTATCTGAATCTTGTGTCCGAGTGTGGCTAGACGGACGTCAAATCTGTGGACAGGTACACTTCACTTTGACAAGGTTGTCTTTTTCGGACAGATCTGCCCTGTGTGGTGCGCGCAGCCATAAACCAGGCAAAAAAATACAATAAAATTCAACAAAATACTTTATGGCAAGCGAAGAAATTCTCCACAATCTCGGCTCTCACAAACACCTGGAGGCCTAATGTTTTATTTATTATTATCACCATTGTTTGTTTTGGTTTCTTTCTCTTTTTTTCTCTCTCTAGGTAAGTTATTTTCTCTTGTATTTTTTAATTGCCGCAGACCTACGGGGCACAGAGGCTTCCTACTCAAAGGAGGCATGAAATTTACTTCATATCCTGAAGTGCGGGGGGGATCTCCAAGGAAAATACAATAATCCATTAATAATTTTAAAATATGAACTCTCAGGTCTGCACGTGCTCACATGGTGGAACGCACATGGCCTCCTGTTCAGACGGCCAATTAAAAGACACGAGCTCGTCCTGTTGACCGGAGCACTTTTGAGCTTTGCTGCACCCCTGTTTTTTGTGACGTTCCCCTCTGGTTGTGCCCTCCAGGGTGTGTGTGTGTGGGGGAGGGGGGTGGTGTTAGATTTAGGACCCAACTTTACAAATTCCATGATTATTTCCCTCCTCTGGTGAGCGGTGGCTCTCACAAACCGGGCCTAATGGGATGCTACAGATGAGCAGATTGTTGGTGTTTTCCTGTAATTATCACTTTGTTGGCTGCGCTTTGAGGAGCCCGAGCTTCACAGCGGAGGCCACGCAGTGCAGGAGAAAGTCCTACACCACGCACCATGTTTGCAGTTTGCATGTGGCTGGCAGTGTAGTGTAATGGTTAGGGAGCTGGGCTTATAACTCAGGAGTTGCAGGTTCAATTCCCAGGTGGGGGCACTGCTGTTGTACCCTTGAGCAAGGTACTTAACCTGAATTGCTTCAGTAAAAAATCCAGCTGTATAAATGGATTGTATGTAAAGAAATGTAAACTGTAAGTCGCTCTGGATAAGAGCATCTGCAAAATGCCTAAAATGTCAAATGTAAAAAAATGCATGTCCCACAGTGTTTCATCAATTTCTATTCATTTGTTTTTTACCATTAAAATTATGGAGTTGGAGTCACCTCCTTTTTCTACGATAATATTTACTCATGGAGGTCATTGTTTTCCCCACATACAATTACATATTTTAAATGCGTAGAGACTGTTCTATTGTGTAAATTAATTTGACTGCAGAGACTGTCAGCTCAGAGTAAGGCATTTTAGCAATGCCCTGAGAGGCCCTCGTGTTTCACTTTAGTGCCCATTTAAGTGCACTGCGAACTATATTCGCTATTATTAAAGACTGAGGGTGTCTTGTCAGCTGGAGACCACAAAGCCATCTGACATGAATGCAGCCACGCTTTTATACAGTTAGCTACCCTTGCTCAATTGTCCAATTAAGCCGTTTCTTTAAGGAAGCGAGCTATTCATATGAGAGCTAAAGATGGCCGTTTTATAGCCATTTAGAGCGGGATCAATGTGCCCATTTTCCAAACTAATAGCTTGTCACCAATAGCTCCGCTCATTAGGATTAATTAGCAGATGGTTACAAGAGCTGTGCTGCTAATTAAGAGGCATTGGGAACGATGTGCAGCACCAGACCGAGGCAGCCAGATTCCCGGGCCTTTCAGTGTGTCAGACAGGGGGCAGTCTGATACACAGACGTGGGCAGTCTCTGACACACACTGAGGCTCACCCCATTTGTCCAGTCTTCACCCTGTGTCCTGTCCCTCCAGATCCGTCCCTTGATGAGCAAAGCGGGGGATCGGGGTTAGGAGCTGCCGCCCGCACTTCCCTGTAACACAACGCCGCGGAGCGAGAGCAGGAGCAGTGTTGCTAATTAAGAGCCATTGGGAATGGTGTGTGGTAACAGTGGAAGGCAGCTAGATTCCCAGGCCTTTCAGTGTGGCAGATAGGGGGCAGTGGGGTGGGGACCACAGTTAGGAGAATGGAGGGTTGGGGGGAAGGGAGAGTTGGCGGTACATACATGTATTGCTCTCCATTGCAGATTGCTTTAATGTTCACTGTTCCATACCATATTGGCTTTCTCCCCCTACCACTGGGGAGCCACGCTCCCATAGTGTTTACTCTGAAGCCTAGTACAATATATACTCTGTCATTCCAAAACGTGATAGGTTTTAAACAAAGTAGTTCTCCAGACCTGGAGGGTGGTGGTGGGATAATAATGAAAATATTCTGACCAGTGCTGGCATTCTCTAGTTTTCATATGTTCCTCCAAACAAATCCCCCAACATAAATCTTAATTATTGTAAAACATGCTTTGTACACATATAGTGCATTGCCTATGTTTCTTTTGTCTACATAACCACAACAAATGCCCGTTAGTTTCGTATATTACGAAGGTCATTGATCTTCCTCTCGTATGAAATGTTTCAGTCAGGTAAAAACAATAATTTAAACTGTTCTGTGTATTTTGGGGGTCTAGAAATATTTCAGTTGTCTCCATATCTGCCCATTTGAGACAACATGAGCCAACAGCACTGAAATGTAATTCTTTCATTATTGCATACCTACATCTGGCTCATCATCATCATCAAGCTCTTCTAAATGAGATACATTTGCATTCCCGATTCCACATGCGTAACCATACGGAACAAACCGCAGCTATGATTACAAATCAACGCGTTGGCAGAACAGCACCCCAAAACCGGTGGAAAAAGAGAGAAAATGCATAAAGCAGTCTGCTCAACCGAAGCCTCACAGCTATGTTCCAAAGTTGTTTTCCTGGAAATTACTCGATTGACTAATGGTGTAAATGCTGTTAATTAGCATTGCCCAAGCCCAAACAGGCGACTTCTCTTTTTTTGTGTGCCTGTAACTAATAAGAAATCAATTAGCTAATGAATTGGACATTAAGTGAAAAGCTAATCTTATCCAGGGTATTTTTTAATGATTTTTATTTATTCTTTTTGCCTGTGATCCAATCTAATTGCTGTTGTCGTACCGAGCTCTCAGCTTTCAGCTGGCCTAATGAAGCTTCATTAGATCATAACTGGCACTCTTGGAAGATTTGGAGGCAAACCTGCTTCCCAATTATTTTTAATTGCCAGACATTCACACTCAAAAGTGCTGCACCTTACTGAACAGCTCTATCTACTACATTACTCCTGTTAGAACCAATTAAAGCACAGAACAGGGTTACAGTTGTGTTGTTGTGGCTTTTTTTCGTTTCTCCCCTGAATCTAGAAGGCCCATCATTTGTAACTAACCTGTGGGTTAGCGTGCTCTGTGTTGCTTTGATTTGTGACAGGGAGAAAGCTGCTACAGGTTTTATCAGGCTAGTTCAGACTATGTTGCATACATTGTGAGAGCCTTCCTGCATGTGCACCCACTTGCAAAGACAAAAGAAAAACACAAGAGTAGCCTTTATGTGTGTGGCACATGCTGGCAGGTTCCTTCCTAATAAGATGGATGAACATTTCTCATCTGGTGCTTACAGAACTTATTTTGAACCATGTGTTTTCAATTTAACCTTATATAAAAAATAGATGAAATATATTTGACTGTATTGAATGTATTGTCATGAAGACAGGACTGTTAAATATACAGGTAACTGCCCAAATAAAATACCAACACAATAGGTTGTGTCTTAATAGGGCACTTGGCCACCACAAGCTGCCAGAACAGCTTCAACGTGCCTTGGCATAGATTCTTCAAGTGTCTGGAACTCTATTGGAGCGATGTAACACCATTCTTCTACAAGACATTCAATAATTTGGTGTTTTGTTGATGGTGGTGGAAAATGCTGTCTCATACGTTGCTTCATGATCTCCCATAAGTGTTCAATTTGGTTGAGATCTGATGACCGAGACAGCCGTGGCATATGGTTTACATCATTCTCACGCTCCTCAAACCCTTCAGTGACCACTCCATTGTCATCCTGAGACCACTCCCATCAGGATAGAATTGGTTCACCATAGGAAGAAGGTGATCACTCAGAACTGGCTTGGTATTTATTGCCTTTTACCTTGCCCTCTAAGGGGTTGAGTGGACTTAAACCATGCCAGGAAAATACACCCCACAGCATAACAGAGCTGCCAGAACCCTTCATTTACTCAAGTGTTTCCTTTATTTGGGCAGTTTCCCGTACACAATTTCCTCTTTTTTAAAGCATTTTAAAGCTGATCCTGAATTTTTCTGCAACATTTTTTCTTCCTTTTTTTCCCTTTGGTCATTATTGCAATTTAGAGCAGTTGTCTTAAAACCTTATTTAAACTAAAGCACTCTGGTATTCTTTTCCTCCCTAACCTCAAATTGTTTCAACTCTAATTTCAGCCAATGATCTTTTTCCATGCAGAGTTTCTTCTGAAAACGGACCACTTGGAGAACACTCTCTGTGTATAAACCAAACAATCGATCTATTGTTCCGTCCCAGAAGTTATCTATCCAACATTCAATACGCCGTTCTGTATACTCGATGTTAACAAAGGCCACCACATGTTCTCCCTGGACCAGTATCATTGCAAAACAATCTCTAAATGCTCTGCCAAAATACCAATCCCTTTGAGGCAGTAATTCCTGGAAAATAGCAGTGCAAATATGCCGTGGCCAGAGACTTGATTTATGATGAAGCCAATCGCCATGGCCCAGTGTTGTGTAGTACTGAGAGAGGAAAGCTGGATTGTCTTCACTGAGCGCCCCGTGTTTGATGAGGGAAGAATGGCCCTCCAGATGTCTATCAATATGTAGCAGTGAGCGTCGCAATCACAGGTCAAAATGTGGCAGATGAGGAGACTGAGAATGCGAGCGCCGTGCACCTGTAATGAAATGCCTACTCTTTTCAAATACAATCTCATAGCCAGACAGCTGGGCAGCGAGAGGGACGAGGGGACGGCCAGCTCACGGGAAGGGGGCGACGTTTCGCCAGAGAGGAGCTCTGCAGACATTATGCAAATCGGACAAGTTAATTCGGTGCCCCCGATTCAGGAAAACCTGCCGCTGTTTTCGGGAACACCTGCCACCTCTTCCAAGGCCACGGACACAGATCCACGCTGACAAAGGCTTCATTAGGTAAACAAAAAGCAGGTTCTCCACAAACAGAATTTGGTAGAAAGCAACATCAATTTTTCCACATTTAGAACGCCGCTATTGACAATGACAAGGGAGGCGTGTTATTCCCCTGTCTCCTGACAGACAGGGTGGTGAGGACAGTGTGGTTTTTTTTCCCCCTGCTTTTCAGCTTCTCCATCGGGTATTGGCTGCTAATGCATTTTTCAGCCGTGGTTCCACAATCAAAGTGAGCTCTCTTCCGGCCTATTGATGCATTATATAACTTTTATAACAATATCTAACAACCAGAGACTCCTGAAGCTGCAGCACCACTGGAAGGCGCGATGTCTATTTGCCTTTCACTTTGACGTGCATTCTTTTTGTCTGTCGATCTCTTTTCTCTTCCAGTTATTCTCTCCTCTCACGATCAAGGCTGCTCACAGTATGGCACGGTGCATGTCACTTCACAGAAGAACTCTTAACGCACTAGGGTACGAGATGCACCATCAAGTTAGGTTGTGATGGACTGTATCTTTATGCTGTGAATTTCTAACGCACGGGTCTATTTGAATACCTTTGGCATGCACTTGGGGCTGAGTGATGTAAATTCCTCTGCTTTGAAACAGAGGAATAGATGGCTTTAAAGTTGTGGAAGGTTTACATTATTGTTAAAAGAACTTTAAAGCCTTCAGGCTTTTATCCTGTCAGTTTTGTCATCCGGCGCAGGCAAACAGAATACGGCCTGACCTAACCTATAAATGCCCATAAACAAGCATTGTGCCATCATTAACAGGTTTAATTACTCTGTGAATGAAACCAGGACACTGCGGTATGTAGCTTTGGCAACCAGTGCAGTCCATATTTGATCAGCACACCAAATTTACATGCCTATGTTACACACCACAATTTTGGGGTTATACCCATGAGCTGGAAATGATGGGTCAGGGAGAAAATAATTATGGGTCACCAGAGAAGAGTGGTGGTCAATATGGTATGATTGGCCTTGTCACATGGTAGCAATATTATTTGCCTGAGCATATTATGTCTCTCCAAATATCAGCTCAACCAACATCTCTGTATAAACCAAGCTTCCCCAGGCCCTATCGATGTTTGGTGTCACCACAATTCTAACCGTGAGAGGATTATATCAATGGCAACCTTGAAAAGATGTCTTGTGGTAGTAAGTGACCCTAAATAAAAATATAAAAATGGGTCTGAACCAGGCTTGCGCTGGGCTTGCCTCAAATTGTAAATTAATGAGGCATGGGCCAGAGAGTGGTATTCTGTGTAGTAATTATTATATTAAATCAAATCAACACATTTTACATGTTATGATAAGTGAGGGGTTTTAACATGTAATACCACTTGTGTTCAGTATTCATAATGCTGAATGTTAAACATTTGACTGTTAAGGCTACTGGATTCAGGAAATAGACACTTTTTATTCAAACCCTGACTGATCCCACAATCCATTGCACTGACATGGAGCTGTGACACAGATTGAATGTCAAGGGCTCCCTTATTTGTATGAGGCTACCAAGCCCTTTCTTGTGCTTTTAACAAGAAGACCAAGCACACAAGGACATTAACACACTGTTAACAGAAACTAATGGCAGACCATTTTCCCCAAGTCCCTGCTTGAGCAATTCAAGACAAAAATAAAATAAGATCAAATATATTTTATTGTTCCCACAGGGAAACTTGCCCTGGACTCAGTTTCGCTGCCTTACAAAAACCATAGACACGTATCAAGTCGTCCATCTACTTACATACATAAATACAAACATACATACATACGTAGTGCCATCAGAGATGGTGAGTCATATCGTACAGGCTTGGCTATGCGGTATGACAAAAATATTGTCATGTTTTCATTATAAATATATTTCCCTTTGAAATAATGAGGAGGAACAAGCAATACTGCATTTGTTGCACATAGATGATAGCTGAAAGGTACGGAAAGGTAAGAAAGCTGAAATACAATCTAACCACATTGTGTTTTCACTTTAGTTATCAACATTTACAATATAGTACTTTCTCTTTGCTTATAAAATATGAGCCTAGCCTCCCTATAGCTTTGTCTAGACCAGGGCTACCTAACCCTGGTCCTGGAGGGCAGCAGGGTACACTGGTTTTTGTTTTCGCCTGAAAAGCAAGATCCAGGTCAGGCCCAAGAAATAAGGTGGGGCGGGTTAGCTGTGTAATCAGTTGCTTTAATTGATGAATTCATTGCTGAGTAACAACAAAAATCAGCACACCCTGCAACTGTCCAGGACCAGGGTTTGGAAGCCTAGATCTAGATATCTAAGTTCAAGCCTGGGCTATTTCATTAGTTAACTATGACTGGGGTCCAGTGGAGTGGGACACATTTGGCTTCATCCTACCAGGGGATTGGTGGGATTAAGTCAGCCGGGGATTGCATCACCCCTGCATTAGCTCCTCCCAACAGTACAGCCGGTGCCCCCCCCCCCCCCTCCCCAGCTGTCATCAGGGAGAGACACGCACCTCCACTGATTGACGCTCGTTCTCTTATGGTGCTGTGTGGCCTGTAGTGTGTAAAATAGCCCCTGGCCTGGAAAGCGCATCGATGGAATTCTCAAGTTTCAATTACTGTGCCGGCTTGCACGGGTGTGGGTGGCAGTGCAGTGATTCTACAGGCCCAATTTGCGATTCCAAGTCAAGGAAAAGGAATAAATGTTTAACAGTCACTGAAGTTACTTCAGGATATTTTGAGAATATAAGAATATATAATGACAAGAACAGGCCATTCAGCCGATCTAGGCTAGTGATTTATATATATACAGTGGGTATAAAAAGTATTCACCCCAAATTTGGAATTTTTCACATTTTATCTTCTTACTTCATGGAATCAAAATGTATTTAAAGTTTTTTTTGTCATTTTTATTAATTAATTATGAATAAAAAACAGACAAGAATTGATTACATAAGTATTCACCCCACCTTGACTTAATGCTTGGTAGAAGCACCTTTCACTGCAGTTACAGCTGTGAGTCTATTTGAGTAAGTCTCTACCAGCTTTGCACATTGGGACATTGCAGTTTTTGCCCATTCTTGTTTTGAATGTTTTGCCCATTCAAAAATTGCTCCAGCTCCATCAGGTTGGATGGGGACTGGTGGTGAACAGCAATTTTCAAATCTTTACAAATGGCATTGAGGTCTGAACTTTGACTGGGCCACTCCAATGTGGCTTTTGCTGTATGCTTTGGGTCATTGTCCTGCTGGAATATAAATGTTCTCCCAAGTTGCAGGTCTCTTACAGACTGCAGCAGGTTTTCCTCCAAGATTTGCCTATATCTTGTGCCATCCATTTTGCCCACTATTTTGACAAGTTTTCCAGTCCCTGAAGCAGAGAAGCATCCCCATAGCATTAGGCTCCCGCCACCATGTTTCACGGTAGGCATAGTCTAACCCTAACATAACGTCTAACGTTAATGCCAAAAAGTTAAATCTTGGTCTCATCAGACCATAGAATCTTCCTCCACTTGTGTATTTAATTGTAAATCATTTGAAACACTTTCATTGTACACAGGTGGACTCCAATCAAATCATTATGTGACCTCTGAAGACAATTAATTGCGCCACAGTTTATTTACATTTGTTTTAGAAAAAGGGGTGAATACATATGCAATCAATTATAGTGAATTTATTTGAAATTAATTAACAAAAAGCTTTAGAGTTGTTTTTTTATTTGACTTTATAGAGTATTTTGTATTGATCATTAGCAAGAAATCCTAATTAAATCCATTTTGATTCAATGAAGTAAAATTAACAATTTGAAATAAATTCAAAATAAAATTTGAATTTATTTTTATACCCACTGTGTGTGTGTATATATACACACATTATATACGTACAGTATACATTATATATATGTTCATGTATATATATACATACAGTATATGTTCATATATATAGTATATTCATTACATTATTTTTAAAATATTTAAAATATTGGATAATAATATAAATATAATATAAAACTGTCTTGAATTCAGTCCTATGTTTATTCCCGTCTTGCTTATTGTACAGGCTAAAGTTGCAGACAGCCATTGGATTAAAAAAATATGTTAAAAAAAACCCTGTTCAGAACAAACTGAATATTACAGATGTGAATGGAAGTGATGTTATTTCTAATCAGTATTTATGGTGGCATGCTTACGTAAGCCACTCCACCCAAATACCGTATTCAGACTGAAAGTTTCAGCTTTGAATATATCGGCAAATGAAAATATTTTTTCAGATTCTTTTACAGTTAAATGACAATTTCACTGCCTCTCATCTCAGTGGTATACTTCCTTAATTCCTGATTGGTCTTCCAAAAAGACTGGCTGGTGTGGGAATTTAAATTAACACATTTTTAATCTTTTAACTTGAAATACTTGCTGCTATCTGAATAACCTTTTCTCTATACAGGCTCAGTACATTTTAGATTATTATATTTACTTAAAACAGTCAAGTGCAAAGATTCACATCACAAGTTATTTGAAAAGTAATGCATTGGAGGTCAAATGATTCGAGATCTGGATGTGCTCACCTTTAATTTGGCTCATGTGTTTTGGATTGTTCTCCTCCTGGGAACCCCCTTCCCCCCTCCGCGCGCTATCGTCTTTAGCATTCACCGATTTCCATAAGCGCTCCTGGCCGTCTCGCTGTCACTGTTTTAAATGCACCTGGGTTAAATGGCCTGTCACATCATTTGCATTGCCCTCAAATTATTCTGCCTTCTCCTAAAAGCCTTAGTCTAAAACAAATGCCCATTACGATGAAGTCTACCTCAGCGCGAGAAACTTTATATCCATGGCTGGGATCATTGACAGCTTGATGCGAAAAAGGTCAATTGAAATAACAGGCTTGCGCTGTATTATGAACGTATCGCTGTGTTTCTCCTCCGAAGGGGAAGCCTGGAACGTTGCAGGCAGCAACCGTCCGCGTAATGAGTGGTAAGTTTCTCTTCTGCCAGAATCTGTAATTATAATTAGCCTCTCGCTAGGTCCCCTCTGCGGAACATTGCAGACCGTTGCAGAGGGCAGATACAAGTGAATCTCTTCACCTGAAGGATCTTGAACATAGACTGAAATCAAGTTCCCCAGCTGTGAGCCTGAATGAGTTCTGAATGACTGGCAGAAGTGAACCCCCTGAGCCTGGTAGATATTGGCAAGCTGAGTGCAATGGGCCTTGTGAAAAGCCCTTGAAAAGTGTCGAATGTTTTGGTGCACACATGCTGTTGTGAGCCGTGAGCCCCATTCCACGCTGATGTTCTCATTCACGCTCGCTGCAGCTCTTTTGTGCCACTGAAACAGCTGCCGTGCTGTGGACTTCTGTGCCGTGGCCCTTTGTCCTTAGCATTGAGGAATTCATTTATGTAAGTATCGCAATTTTTTTTCACTCTTGCACATTGTGAGTTTGGCGGACACCGAAATAAATGAGCACTGTATAAGAATTGAACCACCATGTGTATCCTTGTATAAACTGCATTTAGTCTTGTAGTAGACAGAGGCTGGCAATGTAATTCCTCAGTGGCTTTGTCAACACTGGTTCCCTCTGATCACAGAGCGCCATGACTCAGAGGCTATTGGTGAGTGACGGGGAACATCTTGAACACTCTAAAGTGACCACATAACAGGATTGTGTGCAAATTTTTCAACCGTTTTGCTTCTATTTGTGGAAATAAGGATCAGATGCATCGTAACAGCTCGGCGAATCAGGTTTCGTCTTCTGATGCTTTTAATCCTTTCGGATTTCTCTGCAAAAAGGGTGAGAGGGTGAGGCTGAGTGGCACTGACAGATATTTAGTCCCCCCTTTTTCTCTGTTATAGCACTCCTATTGTAACGACTATAATCTGCTGCACACTGACATAAAGGCTCCAGCCCCGCCCATCAAACCTTTTCCAGTGTTATAACGGATCACAACTGCGCTGAAAGACTATGAATGCCACGATGTACGATATGTTCACATGCAACACATAATTAACCGCACAGCTAACTGCTCTGTACAATGTCTGCTCCGTTTTTAGCATAATTCCACCGCACCCAGGAGATGAAAAAGAGCCCAGAATTGGACTAATAAATGTAATGTATTCAATCCCGTCCTCCTTAATTGAGTGTGTAATTGAATTCCGTTGACAGAAAGTAGAAAGTGACAGATAGTCAGATTAATTTCTAGCTCAGAGCAGAAAGTTTGTGAGAACACTGCTTGCCACAGAACACGGGGACAGCCATCAAATGGATAAAAGCATTCTTCTTACTTGTATTTGTTTGTTCAAAAAGAATGTCAAGTCCTTTTTAAGTTACATTACAACAACAAAACGCACTTAACTCATATGTTTGTGTTCAGTGTTCATTAAGGCAATGCACATCACCAAAGATCTGTATTCCTGCATTCTCCTCTTCACTGTTATGATGTGAGGGGATTGTTCTTTCAAGGCTGCTGTTAAATGAACTGTTTCTGTAAGAACAGAAAACTTTTAATGATAAAGTCCAAGTCAGTCCAAGGACAATCTAACTGCAATGGGCCTTAGCTTTGAGTCATGAGCTTATGTTTCTGTTATGTGTTTGGTTATGAACTTATGTTTATTTATTTTTACAGCTTTTGTCCAATTCAGCAAGCTAATCTCATATTGTGTAAGTATCAAAACAAATCTTACATTTGTTAACAGAATTAAAGGAGTCGGGGTCTTTGTTTATGACATTATTATTACTCCAATATGGATCATTATTACCTTAATAATACCTTAATAATATTGTAATAGAATGATAATAATAATGTGACCCTGGGATATAATACTGGCACACATATGCACAGACCTAAAGTTATTTCTATAAGGTTGTTTCAGACACGGTACTATGTTTTCCTTCCTTGAGTATACGGTTGTGGTTTGAGGTTTCTTTTCAAGTAATCTCAGACAAAATGATTAGTATTTTTACATGGAGGTGCAAAAAATGGAATATGCATGTTATACTTACATATTATAAAATGCTTGTTGCACACGCCCACAGTTCCTAATTACATGTGCCTTCCCTCTCATCAGGTGTCCTGCCTTTCCTGCCCCATTCAGGAAACTGGCCAATGAGCAGGTGTCAGCTCCCCAACCCACCTCAGATCCCCCTGGTGCAAAACACATAAACACGCACAGTTACATATTCTGTCTCATAATCTCCCGTGTCACTCAGCGTATACCTTTAAAAAGGTTACACGCATCAACGTCAGTCGGAGGACGTCCCTGAAGCGGATCTCCCCGTAGCCCACATGCCTTTTAAAGCTCATCGACGAGCGAAATGTCAGAGCCGCTATGAAGATACAAACAAGAAGTCGGGGGAAAAAAAGGGCCGCATCAATCCGCCGCTGACTCCCGCCACTTTGATCTGACTCTGCTCCCCGCGCTTTATGATGCATGAAGCTGTCAGATTAAGAGGGGGGGCGTTCAAAAAAACCCACAGCGGCTGTTGAAGCTGACAGCCCGCGTGACGGATGGCAGGCAAAAAGGGGGTGTTTGCCTTCTTCGCCCCCACAAATGTTCCTAACGCTTTTTTCGGTAGGGATGTGGGAAGAGAGCAGCTGACGTTGTTTTGGGGGGGGTTGTCGGTGGCGGGAAAGTGTGCAACTTTGAATGGCTGACCTTCCTGTACCGCGCGAGACGATCCGCTAACAGGACGTTGTGTACATTTTGACATTGCATTACATTACAGGCATTTAGCAGACGCTCTTATCCAGAGCGACTTACACAGTTTCACATTTCTTTTTCACATACAGTCCATTTATACAGCTGGGTATTTACTGAAGCAATCCAAGTTAAGTACCTTGCTCAAGGGTACAACGGCAGTGCCCCCACCTGGGATCAAACCTGCAACCTTTGCGATACAAGCCCAGTTCCTTAACCATTATGCTAACACTGCCGCCCTTGTGTAACATCGCATGTGAGCCAACTCCTTCTTTTAACCCACCCTTATTTCCAAGCCACGTGCGAACATTTGGAACAGCAGCACAAATTGCGATAATTAAAGCAATCCTTTTTGCCAGTCTGTTTCACCTGTGCAGAGTGGTGAATTATTGAAAGGCTTTCATTACGCCAGCAGCTCCCCCTCTCTCTCTCTCTCTCTCTCTCTCTCACTTCTACACCAGGTGAGACATCTGTTATTTAAGTGAAGGTTCCAAAAAAAATAAGCAGGGAGGAATTGTTATTCCTCATTGTTTGAACTGCTGACAGAAACCACACTTTCTTTTTTTTAATCTCCGAACTGAATTCAAATGACAGGAGCAAAAAATGAGGTCTTTTGATGTGACGAGAGAGAGAACTTTCCCTGCATTCACCAGCCCTAACATCATCAACGTGGAATGATTTATGAGCATCAAGGAGTTTGTACAGTGATACTGTATAGGGACCTAATACTACAAAACAAATTAAGTTAAAAGCCTATCCAGTTAAAAAATATGTACAATTTACTTTTTTATTACTATTTATGATTTTTTTTCCAATTATATTGTCAGTATCATTGTAATTTATTGGGCAGATTCCAGAAAGTGGCGCTGCATGTGTATGGGTCACAGGTTTACCCAGGATGTTGGTGGAGAATCTAAGCAGCACCCACTGACAAAGCCGCCCCAGAGAATTGAGTGACGGATTTGAGGAAACGCAGAGGGGATTCGGTTATTCTAGCTGATGGAGAGATCACAGCGAAACACGCCAAGAGTTGTCATCGAGCACAACACCACATAAAGGACTGGTTCCCGGCATTGATGTTGCAGTCCTGTGGCAGCAACGTCGCTGTGAAGCAAGCTGGGAAGACAAATACTCACAGGGGACTGTACACAGACAGGGATGAGGTATGGAAAGGGAGATGGGGGTGGTGTATTTATTTATTATGCTTTTTTAAATGAAATTTGTTTTACAATTAATTTTCTTATTTTTAATGTAAAGACTGTAAAAAAATCCTGTCCATTTTCAAAAACCTTTCCCCCATCTCCTCCCACCCAAGGTTCACGCGCAAACATATAAATTATTAAGAGAGAGAGAGAAAAAACATAATCGTCAACCACAACAGGCAATGATCACAACAGAAAATAAAATGAAAAAATAAGGACAAAAACGGAAAACAATAAGTACATATTCATAAATGTGTGATTCAATAATACAACCTCCCGCTATCAGTACTGACTTGGATTCAATTTGATTCAAATTCATAGAACGCACATGTTTGATGACATCTCTTGATGACATCTGGTCATTGGACATATCAATCAATATCGTTCAATCCTAGAAATTGCAGAGCCGCAGTACGAAATTGAGATACATTTTTGTTGTGTCTGGGAGAGGAGGTTTGTGATTGAATTACTAGACAGGTGGCTGTTCGTGACTGAATCTATTGAAAGGCGGGAAGGATTTTACGGTTACTGAAACATCGCCCACGGTGAAAGGTGGAACGGTCCTCTGTGGTGTAAAGAGGCTCAGTGACAAAGCAGTTCATTTGCAAGTGTGTGCAAAACTATCAAAACAACAAGTCACATGGGATGTCACCATACTGGTACATAAGCATGGATGGTTATGTCAAAAATCTCTTCAATTCACCAACCAACCCCCACTCACCACTCAAGAAAAAAAGTAAATATTCAAAATAATGAAATCCTATTCTGGTGATTACTGGTGCAGTTTTAAGCTTTGATGGCTGAACTGTGAACAGTGTTCATGAAAGAGTTCCATTAAGGTCAGGATTAGTGCCAAAAGAGCATATTTAATATTTAAGGGAAACGGCATCAAACATATTAAATACTGACCATTATTACCTATAACATTGAGGCTCATCAGAACTTATTACTACTGCTCACTGAAGCCATAGTCTTCCCTCCTTCCCCCTCCTTGCTTCACTACCTTCTGGCTCCTGCCGATTAGCTGCGATGGGGCCTGGCCTCTCTCTTGGGAACCTGGGGATATCTCAGCCCTAGATTTAGACAGAACAATCTAATGGGGGTCACACTTCATGTCAAGAGTCAATTAATAAAAATCAATAAAGTTGCCATTAGAGGTGTGGTACAGCACCCTCTGCAGCACTGTAATGGAAGGTGGGTGAATACAGGGCTGCAAGGGGTTTGACAATCCAGCAAAGTGCCAGATATGAGTTCTACATCACAAGAACCTGTGCTCCTGTACACTAGAGTATGTGTTGCCCATTACAAAATCAGAGCTGCTGACTGAGTGTTTTGACCCGTTTTCTTTTGACTTTGAGTTTTGACACTGTTTTGGATGAGATTGTTGAGCAGGGATGGCGATACTCATATTTTCTTCTCTGAAACATGTTTTCTGTATAATACTTATGCAATTCACAAAAACACAGACATTTGCTAACCCTGAACAAATTGAAAGCACGTATAGATTAAAAAATGTATGTGGGGCCTCCCGGGTGGTCTAACAGTTACAACGTTCGACGCTGGCCACTGCAACCGGGATTCAATTCCCCTGGCCATGCCAGAGTTGGGAGTGCCACCGGGGCGGGAATTGGCTGTCCCAGGGAGGGGGGAGGGAAACCGACATGAGTTTGCTGCATATAGGAGTGGCTCTGGAGTACCGGAGTTTGAATTTAATTGAACATTGGATTTATATAGCGCTTTTCAAGGTACCCAAAGCACTTTACAACAACAATGAAAGGGGCAACTCACCTCAACCACCACCAATGTGCAGCACCCACCTGTGTGAATGTGATGGGAGCCATTTTGCGCCAGTACAAACCACTGCACATCAGATACACAGTGGAGAGGCGAGGAAGGAGGGAATGAATTAATTCCATGTATATATATATTGTTTTTTGGTTGGGAATTTGGCCAGGACACTGGGTTAACACCCTACTCTTTTCAAAAAGCGCCATGGGATCTTTTATGACCATAGAGAGTAGTTTTTTACCATCCTATCCAAACAACGGACATGTTACGATCAACGGCTTGGCGAGTCTCGGAGGACACGATACTTCGCCTTTGTCACTGCTGGTCACAGGGCTACGGCAACTAACTCACAATACGAGGGGGGGATTGACATGAAAAAGAGAGGGTGTAATTGGCTACTAAATTGGGAGAAAAATCTGAAACAAATTATTTAAAAAATAAAAAATAAATGTATGTGATACAGGTGTGGTGTGAGAGCACGTGAAATGTGTGAATTGTGTGAGATTTAAGCTCAATGCGTGAGTTAGCTGCCCTGCAACATGCACACATCAAAATAATTTATTTGTCTTATACATGACGATAATCATTACTGCCCAAATAAAAAGTGTGCAGATGTTTGGGTCAATGGACATCAGTGCGTTTATACAACATGCAACATGTCATTGTATCCTTCTGTATGTTAAAAATAGGCATCCTTTCATTAGTATGTAAAAATGTAGTAGCAAACAGAACAACCCCATAAACTTTTCAGGAAGTTTATCTCTATACAAATGTGACAAACTGGTGTTATTAACATTTAATTAATTTTATATTATTTTTTTAATGAATGGCTTATAAATGTTTTGTCTTTAATGGTCTGTATCATTGCTTCATACCTATTTCAAGTTTCCTGTGACAGTTTAAGCTCATATTTAGCATACATATTGTTGCAGTAATGTAACAGGAGATGGCAGTTGTCTAGGATTCTTCAAGAACTACAGCATGGAGATGCAGAGCCCAATAATAAGTAAATGTGTTCAAATACAGCAGCGGAGTCTTTAAGTGGAGTCTCAGTCTGCATCACTTATTGGTCCAGAGCAGGGGTGGGGAACCCCTTTCCTGGAGGGCTGTTTCTGGTTTTTGCTTCCACCAATTATCTTGGCTCAATTAGCTCATTAGCTAGATCACTCATAGATTGGACCATAGTAAACCTATCAAATAGGACCAGAAAAAAGTATTCAGCTGTCTTTCATGAGCTTATCACTAAGTGTAGTTAAAGTGTGAAACTACATAAATGATTGGGCTAATTAAATAATTAACAGCAGCAGTTAGCATAAACAAACAAACAGATACCGCCCTCCAGGAACAGGGTTCCAAACCTCTGGTCCAGAGGTCTCTTCTGGGCTAGCCAAGGTTTAGGAAGGGGGGGGGAGGGGCAGGCAGAGTGTGGTGTCTTACACCTTCAGTAGGGCTAAAGGTTTGGCCCTGAAGTGGCCAACGTTATTCATGGAATGCTCCTTGTTGCTATGGAGCTCTGGGTGAACCACACATGGAAGCCCAAGTAGAGTTCTTTGCTCGGCGGCGATGGGCATCTGTTAATTTGGGCGTTACTGTGGAACAGGGAGAGTAAATGAGGCCCAGCTGATGTGTGTTTCCTCCCTGGGTCCCCAGGGCCTTAGCGTAATTGAGCATGTCTAGTGTATACCATATAAATCCCCCTTTTACAGAGTGATAAAAAGGTGAGCACTACCGTGTTCAGGCCGGCCCAATTAGTTCTGTGGTGTGGGTAGTATTCAAGCAAATGCTGTCATGAGAGCCATAGTTTCTCTCCCCCACAGTTGATTTTGGATTTACCCAGACATACAGTACCTTGGCAAAAGCATGAACTTCTGGTAGGTCGTGAAAGTGGCAAAAAAAAAATAAAAATAAAATAAAACATCTATGAGTGAGGTGAAAATAGAATTTTACTTAAAGCAAGGATACAGCAAGCACAAACAGTATAAAAAAACAGAGGCCGAGAATCCGAAGGCCTTTGATACAAGTCTGTCCTAGCTGGCCCTGTTGTGAGTGAGTCCGTGGGGTGTGTGTGGGCCTTTACCATGCATGCAGTGCGGAGCCAGTAACTGCCATGCAGTGGGAACGTTGCTACATTTTAGCCGGAGCATGCTCTGATGCGAAGCATATGACAGTACTTAGGTCGGAATGAGCGCGGCCTGTTTTAATATCAGACACTTTGCTGCGTGGAATGTTGAGGTCACCGAAGGTGAAGTTCAGGGCGGTGGGAGAAAACAGAGGCTATAAAATATTCACCAGCTATTGCCAATTTCTTACTTCTGCCCCATTAAAAGATTGTACTAAATTACTCTGAAAATGCCCCCTAAAATGGTTGTGAAACTCAAGTGTGTGAATAATAGGCTAGTTGTGACACGCTGTGAAAAAACACACTTTAAAGAAAGACAGATGGGCCGGCCGGCTTTGTGGATAATGGCCCACCTGTCGGTTATAACCACGAGGGAATATAGCCTGCGAACGTGGCATTGTAACAGCGCAAATGAATAATGATAACATTAATAATAATGATTATAGGGCTTGCAAAAAATACCAAGTGTTGATTATGAAAATATTTTTTTCTGTGAAAATGTGAATGCAAAGCAAAAAACGAAAATCAATTTTCTTTTCTTTTTTTTTCTTTTTTCGGTTGCCAGTTGGCAAGTTATGCGAAAATGCGAGGGCAAGACAAAAAAAACAATTGATCGTTTCTTGTTATTTTTGGTTGCCGGTTGGCCAGCCAGGACAGCGTGGATCTCAATTCAAAAAGGACAATCTTGTGAGGAGAGGAATTACACAGCAATTAAATTAATATTCTTTAGAAGTGCTGCTCTGCTCTGCTGTGCATTTGTGTCAGTGTAATGATGTAATAAAAATTCATGATCTGAGCATGTTAACCACATTACTGAGTCTCTCGAGTTTTGTGACATGAATTAAAAAAAGAAAAGAAAAAAAAATGTTGATGCCTAATTATTTTTGGTGACAGCCCGATCGCATCACAGCGGCCAACATATCGCAGGACATAACAGCTCTCCGTTTTCTGAGAAGAAGCGCAGCAGAACACAAACCCCCAATTATCAGCAGTAATGAGAACATCACCCGTGCGTGTTCGCCCTCAGAACCGTTGGGTGCAACGTTTCACCATGCCTAACGCGGAACGTACTCTCATCTGAGAACCCCTTTCCCATAGAAACGTTGTACAGGATTTAAGAAAGCATTTTCACGATTAATTTTTCATCACATTTGTTTATATGCCACTTCATATTTAGAAAACACTATTCATATTTCACCTTCATATTACAGAACCCCAGGTATTTCAAGGGGACACCTGAGTGATGACTACATAGCCACGTGTCTGTTTTCGGGTGATCGCCATTCCAGCGCGCCATATGGAACTATGATATGGGATCTGGAGCCAAGAAATTAAGCCCAGACTCTGATGGTAGTGCTTTTAATGGACCTCGAAGAGCTAGTTCCTCATCACAATTGCCATTCTGTGCCAGGTAACTGTCATTGGGTGTTAAATAGTGGTGCTGTGTGAACACCCCAAGACAGGGGGACACTTTTTTCTGATGGATCTTTGGCCTCTGCACAAGCTCTCATGGCGTTAAAGGGTGTGGTAGTAAGCGAAATAATTACATTGTATCTTTTGAAACTGTCCATGGCAGCATGGATCTGAAGGTGCTAATTTCAGCATTCAGTGAGAGATGTGATTTCTGCGTAATCCTCAGTGTCTGTAATCTCAAATTGTATGTAATGTAGGTATGTTATTCCGACCTAAGAGGCTCTTACATTCTAATGAGTTGCGCGTATGTCATGTAGCTACGGCTTTTATATTTGCTTTGTACATATCACTACAATGTTTTGCTATATTTCCACAGAGATTGTCAAAGATCAAAAGGGTGTCATTTGTTTATTCATTTATTTTTGCTCATGATGAAGATAAATAATTTCAGGAATGTTTGCCTTTGTTCCAGGAAAGGTGTTACCTTTGTTGTTGGCAATATTTTGAGAAATACAGTACATTATGAGAGGAATCGGCTTTAGGTTTTTGTGTATGTACTAGGGGCCTCTTAAATCATTCAACTCGCAAAGCAAGTGCTAGTCGTATGACCAGTTATTGGTTGTGCAAGGCCGCACACAGTTATTGGCTGGGCCCGGCCACACACAGACAGGTGAAATGTATGAAAATGGCATACGCATTCGTCGCTGTCCGTTTTGTATTCGTCTACAATGTGTGGAGGAGTTGCAATTTTGAAAAAAGGCAGGTTTTCTCATTTGATATTGGGAGGGGAAAGGAATCAGGAAGTCAACAAGCATGGATCCCCATGAGCACAAATCATTTCTAATTGGCCAGCAAACAGTTAACCAATGATGATGTACACTGCGGTCTATCAAAAGTTCAACTGCTTTTAAATGATTGACTTGTGCGAAATGTACTAAAACACACAGACAACGCCGCAGACATTAACACATGAGCCCCATAGAAAATGCATTAGCTCAATCCTTCGCAATCACTGTGAAGCTGTCCCCTTTCTCAGGATAGCTAAAGTACAGCACTGGACCCTTAGGGAATGATTGAATCCTTCCTCAATGAGTCAATGACTGAAACGGAGCTCACGGGATTAGTGACGATGGACTCAACCACCAAATATTCAGGGTCAATTTAACTCTAACAGAGTTTATCTGAATTCAATAGGGATAAGATGTACTCTTATCGGAGTAAAATAAACTCTGAAAATACAGTCTGAGGGAGAACATTTTACTGTGTTTGAGCTTGTTCTAGGCTTTTCTGCCCGAACCCTCGGTTCCTTCACACAGAAAGATATTAAAAGGGGCCACGCTATACAAACAATGGGTCTTCTGAGCCGTAATCACATGCTCAGCCTCCACACAGTGCACCTGAAGACAGCAGAGCTTCGGCGGTCGAAGGAGGGCCACGCTATGAGGCCCAGCGGCTAACATTACCGAGCGATCCGGCGCCTTTTCCCTCCGCGACGCGCAGTGGGATCATGCTCCATGTGGGCCCGCTGTGGGATTTTCCTTACCTCCGTCAGGATTAAGCCTGGGCCCCCATGTCAGCAGAGCCCTCTGGGAAATCAGCCTTCTCCAGACAGGTCACCCCTTGCCGGGCCATGCATATATTCATGGGCTGAATCTCACTTCATTTGTGTGCTGCTGGAATAAAATTCATTTCATTTACACCGACCCCCCCCCTCCCAACCCCCTTCCTGCTCGGTGGGGTGATACACACGAGCGTTTGACGTGGTTAGGATTCAGTGGGTAAACTAAAATGTATATATGTGGGGAAAAAACATGTTTCACAAAATCCAGTTCTGCACTCAAACAGTGGCATCCCTGGGAGTTTTCCGTTTCATCCGACCGAGGCAGAGTGCATGTTAGCGTTGAGCGGACCGCTTATTAATACAAACCTGGCAGATATTGCTCTGTGTATAAAGAACTAGGAATTCGTGTAAGGAAGGATCATTGTTATATAATGTCTGTGCTGCAGTCCATTCGCTTCTGCTCCTGCCAGAGAGTAGGAGAGCTCAGCTGAGCCACAGGAAACCAGGAGTCAGACAAGGTCCACAGCCAGATCTTTCAGCAGGCATGGTCTCATATATCCCCAGGTTCGTTCGAATATCAGTCAGTACGAAAGGGGCAGACAGTAAAAACTGTGCCTTGTGAAAACAAGTGAACGTTTAATGACATCTCTGCACAAGAATCATTCAGGGGGGGGGGCTGGATGAGCGTATGGGGAAAGGCTTTGCCTGTTCTGGCCGCCTCTCTCGCAAACCAGACCCTTGCCATGCCTCTTTCATACATATTCACCAGTTAAGTGACTCAGGATGCCTGCCAAAGGCCTAAGCAGTGGCGGTTTTCATTCCTGTTGGGAAAAAGAGGGGAAATCTGTTGGAAAGTGCTCCGGCAGTCTCTGGGCAGCGGCAGCAAAGGCCTAGGACACACAGCGTCTCCAGCCAAACCCATCTGCATCTGGCAGAAGGGCCTGAGCACCACCTGCTCCGGCAGGTCCCCCAGCTCCCCCAGCCATCCCCCACCCCACCCCAAACCCCCACCACCCGCCGCCCCACCGAACATGTGACCATGCAAATTGGCGACAAATTATTCTGTCCGGGATCTGAGCGGTATCTGATGTCAGTGATCCAGAAATGGCCAGTCTCTGTTCCCATTAAGTGGTAATGATACCCCACCACCGCGACTACCACCCCTGTCAGCGCCGATCCAACCCCCCCCGCTTTCCCCACCCCACCTCCCCCAGAGGGACCAGGTCTCAGATGTGGATCACCTCTATTAGTGCACCACAGCCAGATCCTCTGAGCGATTATCACTCCCTGGCCGCTCAACTACAGGTGAATCCTGCATTAAGTGAATAAATTCATCGCCCAGAGGAGCACGTCCCCTGACCCTAGTTGCCAGACCCTGAATGGAAATGTGTTGGTTGCGTGCTAAATGGTGCGCCTGCATGGTGTGGACGGACCTGAGGGGCCATGGAGGGGGGAGGATGGGTGGTGCGCTCCCCACACACACACACTTTTGGGGCCCATAAATACATGTTACAAATTCATTTTAATACTAGTTCTAATAGTTCTGCTTCTTAACAGGTGCCTCGGAGAAGGCTTGTTGATGTTTGCACCTGTTTCGATTTCTATGATCTTAAACGGGCTGGTTTTGTCTGCCCTTTGGGCTTGTGTGTGCTCTTTTGCATTGCATTTATACCTTGTATTTTGGGGGGTTTGTTTTCTCTATTTGGATTGTGTAAAATGAATGTTTCCCTATGCTTCTCCCACCACCAAAAGCACATTACTCTGTGAATGCCTTTTGAACCTATCTTGAGCTCCTGTCAGGGCCTGTTAGGGGGGAGGGGGATTCCTCTGTGCCCTGAGCATTTTAGAGATGGCAGAAACTGGCACTACAAGGCTGTCAACATAACCAACGCCGGTACTCTTTTCAGCTGCGCTCCCAGTTAAAGGCTGAGTGTTTGAAAGGGGAGAACAACACGTCCACAATCCGCTTTACTATTCTTCTTTCGTTTTTTCACCCCAGTGTTTGTTTTATGTGCAAAACATGGGGAAGTAGAAACCCTGATTGGGATGAAAGTGATGTTCAGGTTGTAGCCATTCAGGTTGGAGGTAGGACTTCACCAGTGTGTCAGAAGACAGAGAATACTTCAGGATATAATGAGCAATTAGCACTGATGAGAGCTGCAATTAGATCAAAACTATCTAACACAGATAATGTGATTTTTCTCTCTTTTCAAGGTTCTCTATTCTCTTACATGTCTAAATTGTAATCTTGACCAAACATCTGAAAATTATTATTATCATTATTATTATTATTCACATTTGTATGAGTATTTATTGTAGTAGTAGTAGTAATAGGGATAGATCATATTTGTTGTTGTAGTGTTAGTAGTAGAGATGGTATTTGTAGTAGTCTGTAGTTTTGTAAACTGGGAATGGTGGAAAATCCAGTAGCCTAGCCTAAGGCTGGCTTTTTTAGGCCATGTTTTCTTTTGGTTTTGCACCATAACTTTGTTTGATTTAGTTTCACAGTTTTATTTTGGGGTTTTGATTTTGGTGGTGGGTGTTAATGTTTGAAATCTCTATTTCTCCTTTTCCTCCATTTTGCACCTTTTACTTCCCTCTATGGTGACACAATGAACAGAACTCTAATACGCCTACTATTTGGCCTGATTAAGTGTGCCCGTGGTGTGAACTGAAAGTTAGAGAATATAGCACATCATACGAACTGAGACTGTCCTAGACGTGTATCGGTTCTAGATGTTTATAATTTCTTGGAGATATTATATCCAAGTCTATCATTAAATTCATTGGTGCATTCTCAAAGAATCAGGTCAACCACACAGTACAGTTTGGATGTGAATCCAAGACGCAGACGCAGACAGTCACAGTGGGTGAGTCATTTTGAAGGTGCTGAGTGATTCTGACACAGGTGTCTTGCACCGCAGTGCAGGTGCGCTGTTTCGCTGGGGAGTGTGGCGGTGAAGGACACACAGGCAGAAAGCGGAAATTGTGGGCAGCAAGTAGATACGGTCTGGAGAGGTATTGAGAGCCAGTGTTTCATTTGTAAATGTAAATCTCAAGGTGCAGGAGCTCAAAGTGAATGGGGGGAGGGGGGTCAAAAGTACCAGAGCATTCAAGTGTGATGTCATACACATAAAGCCCAACAATCAATGTGAATTCAAATCCAATCAAATCACATTTACAAACCACTGCTACAGATAACACCATACATTATATACATACACCACACATTGGGAAACTGATGAACGGACGTACGTGGGATACAATTATTTACTTTAATTTGTAGCCTGTGAAGATATTAAATTATTTATGTTGGGATGAGGTGCCGATCCTGATCTCAGAGGTCCCGGAGCACAGACAACCAAAATTACAGGGACAACCAAAATTCCCGGCTTGCTCCAGCACAAATGAAGCATTAAGTAGAACCACATTGCCAGGGAGGTTTTCCAGACGAAAGGTGCGATAGTCCAGATTGGAAACTGCTTTGGCTCAGACCAGTTGCTGGGTAGAGTACTGCAGGTGGTGAGAAGAGAGCACATTTTTTTGCATGGCTGTTTCAGCAGGCAAGAGCGTAGGTTTCATTTGAACATTTGGACGGGACACTATTACCAACCTCAACCCACACACACACACACACACACAAGCACACAGAACCACCCTGGATATTTTGACTATTCCTGATGATAAACAAAATGCTCCCTCAACAACCCACTCACCCACCCACCCCCACCAAAGTCTACGCCTATGTTGGCTCTGGTATTCATAAAACAGTCCGTACTAATTTTGTTCTTTTTTTTGTGTTTTCGTTTTTTTTAACCCCAGTGTCTTCTCCTGCTGGCTGAAACAGATGAAGCACAGCTGTTCTGGGATTGTGCTGAACTCCTTCTGTATCGATACATTTAACTGCTGCCCTGGTGGACTCCTACATACTCTTGAGTCAGCACTCACATTGAGACTCTATGCCTACCATAAGTACAAGGTGCAATAGCAGTGAGTGCCAACTTCTCGAGGCTCCATTTTCTTCATAATCCTTTAATGCAATTGAATCTGAGTGGCCACAGCTGACAACGGTCTCATGCCTCACCGCATCAAAGCGGGCATTCTGGGACTCCCTGCTTTGGGTAGGAATGTTTTTTTTGTTGTTTGTATTTTCCTCCAACTTCTCATGTCATAATTGTTCAATTTGACTGGCTTGCGACGACAATGCAGTTTGTTTGCATTGAATTTGTCTCTCTTTTTTTTCTTAAAAAGCATAGTGAGACAGTTGTCGGTCTGTTCACTACAGCGGGTGGGGACACCACAGTCCTCCCAGAGTTAACGTCTCATGATAGAGCTTACTGAGTGAATCTCCAGGGGTTGGGGGGGTGGGGGGTTGAATTGAAGCGCAAATGCGGTCTGGCATTAGCGTTGCATGCCAAATTTCAGACTGTGTTAAAATAAGCAGGGTCTACCTTGAAACAAGTAGAGGATGACTGATTTGAAGTTAAAACTAAACCGAAACGGAAAACTATTTCCCGATCACGGAATCGAATGAGCCATTTAGCCTTAATCAAACTATATTATCGAGTGATGAATTGGCTCAGTCAACTCCCCAGTGGTTTAACTCTTTGGAAGGATTCAAAGTATCCTGCCAGGATCTTCAGATCCAGTTTTAATGAAGTGAAAAAAAAGGAAGTTTGACAGGAGTGCTCTGCTATGATTATGTCACCACAAGAGAATTAATTTGAATAACGCCGGTCGGATTATCCCCGGCCTTAGCCACCGCACAGCCTGGCTGCTACAGAAACTGTTTCGCCTCTCAATTGTCAGAAGACGAACATAAGGCACATTTGCATAAAAGTCAGACCGCATGTATATTCCACCTTTCCCATTTGATCTTGTATTTGACGGCCGCATTGCACGTCGCACAAAAAGCTAAGGTAACGGGGAAGGGGGGGTGGGGGGTGGAAGAGCACTCATCGGAATGTAAATATTGAGTGCAGAGAAAAGTGATAAAATCAGAATAGCTTTTTCTTTTAATGTCAGTGTGCCCCTTTCTCTTCCTCTTGCCATTGTTTTTTTATCGAACGACACAGTTGCTCACGCGTAGCGTTTGAATCCTAAGGACCTCGGGGAGCCGATTTCTCTCGCAAAAGCCCCCTTTCCAACGAGGATTAAGAGGATTAAAAACCATAAAATGACCAACCACAAGGTCCCCGAGCTGCCCCGGCTTTCCCGGCTCCCCACACCCAGGGATAGACTAAAGACTAGTTTACAAAGTTTGCCTGAAAAGAGGCTGCTTAGCATGACAAAGGCCCCCACAATACGCTGATCCACCAGAACAGCAGACAATCGACTGGCTGCGGCCTAGCCACCTCATTTTCATCCCAACAAATGGCATTACACTTGGCAATGATATTGTTCTAAACTCCAACATGGAGCTCCCCTTTCTGCGCAGAGCTCAAGGTGTCATATTAATTATTTAAATCTGCAGAAGATTTCTGCTCTATCCCTCCAAGGCCCTATCGCAGTGCCAGAAGGTCTGGAATCTGCATTAGTTTTGTTAATTAGAGCTGAAACTAGGCTTTGATCTCTGTGAACACAGGGGGAGAGAGGGAACTTCCTGAATGCATTATTTTCTTCCTAACCTATTTTCTTAAAGCAGTTTTTGCTCGTTTTCCTTTTTCATTGTGTGTTTTAACAGCCTTCATTTGGGCTGCGGGCATTGCCGTCGCCTTAAAGAGTTCAAGCGTTCTCCGGTTAACCAGCCACGCGGGGTCAACGACAAAGACGATTGCTGTACAACGCTAATCCTCCCGTGGAGACGCTCATACTGTTTCGGTAACAAATGTGCGCCCAGAAGCAGATGCAAACATAGGAGGCATTTGCGGCCTCCTCTTGATCAAGTGCACCCTGTAATTCAAAGTGTTCCCGTCACAATGGTAGCCACAATGGTATCGCAGACAACTGCAGGTTTAACATCGCAAGAGGGACATAAATATACACCTTCCGTCCAATCGGTGGTTGCGAGGGCGAAGATATGGCATGAGAAACCATCATAGATGTTCCTTTTTTTAGCAAGCTCTGCTGTCCAAGAACAAAAGGCCAGCTTCGAGGGAAACCACATCAACTGCCGTAGAATGTTAGCTGGACGACCAAACGATGATTGTTCACCGTCCAAAGTCTTGTTTAGGGGGGGAAATACATGCCATGCATGTCAGCAACACGGTTCATTGTGAATCAGTGCAACAAAATATAAACAGAAACTGTTCATGTGGACCATCTTGGGCTTAACTACGAGTCTGTGGGTCCCCCAGGCAACAGCACCATCCCTTTCATGAGACCTTAATCTCTAGGCTGATCCCGGCTGAAGGGCCTTGCTTGGCTATCGACAGATGTTTTACTTGCTACTGTTATGCGCTGGTTTTGAAACTTTTTTTTGACTCATAATCTGTAGGCAGTTGTTCCTATTACCGCGTTGTTATCATGGTGTTAATCGCATGAATATTCAAAGCGGTAGCTGTCACCGGGACGATATTAGTCGTACATTCGTCACTCGCTGCGATACAAAATGCGACAGTTTTCTCCGCTGGGTTCCGTGTCTCTCCCCTTTGAGCGGCAAAATTGACGAGTTTATGCATAATTGAAAGCTGATTTTACGAAAAGGAGAATGAGGCGCGCCTCTTCCCCTGTCGAGGGTGAAAGCCCCGGGACGTCCGCGACGGGACCCGTCTCCCGACACGCGGTGGGATCGAGCGTCGGGGAGAGGAACGGGCTGACATTTGAAGTGCCAGCAATGAACACCGCCTCTCTCTCTCTGTCTCTCTGTCTCTCCCTCAACAGTGATGTGATGGTACTTCCTCAATTCTTACAAAGAAATCTGTATCATTTCCAGTGGATTTCATTGAGGGTAATGTTAAAAACAAGGAGCCAGATCATGTGTTTTTTTAAAGTTTGTTTTTTTAATAGAAGACCCATTTTGAAATTCACTCTTACTGTTGCTCTGGAGAAAGCAAAAAAAACAACAGCATTCAACTGTTTTCATAAAATCCCCCCTATTATTTACCCTCCTCCCCCTCCCCCGTATTAGTGAGTGAAAGAGGGATAATACCGCCAGAGCCCAACTAGCCTGTGGCACTGAAGCTTGATGTTGACCCTCCATGCCCCCATGTCTGCCCACTCCGCAGGCCCATGCGACAAGGCCTCAATGGACACAAAGGATTGTGGGGGGATTAGCCCATAAGACATTTGGCGTACATTGTTCTCCTGGCGTAAATGAGGTTTGCCTGTCGCACGTGGGGAGGGACTCTTGATCCAAGACTCCTCCGTGAGGGAAAGTCTTATAATTACCTCTTCCTCCGAAAATGACAGCTTTGGCCTCTGGATCTCGAACCTCGGACATTAGCAATTGAATGGAAAGCCTTCATACTGTATGTCATTTTAATCTTTCATGTTTAGATCCACCAGATGGCTTATTATTGCTGCTTCTATGGGGGGGTGGGGGGCGGGGGGAGGGAGACAAATGGCTCCTGTCTTTTTTAGGGAGTGATCCCTAAATAAAATGCATTCATATAGGGTGAGCGCTGGATAATGGTATCTGTGTTCGGAGTGTCCAAGCTTTTCGCGCTGGTCCTATAAATCATACTAAAATATAAGGCAGTTTTAATAAAAGACAGATCTGAATTGCAGGGTGCAAAGTGGGTGCTGAAATGACATAACAGAAATGATTAAAGCAAATCAAAGTAGAAAACAAAACAAAAAAACGCAGGCAACATTGAAACTGATGTGTTTCTTGCAATCTACAACAAAACATTCTTGTGTAAAATGTCCCTTGTTTTCTTTCAAATTAACAAGCTATTCAGATAGTTACACAGACTATACATTTCAGAAACGAATATAGATTCCAGTGATTCTCAGTCTGCTCTATTATCCCCCCTCATAAATACCTATTTTTATGTCATGTAAAGATGGATGGAGAGATCGCACTGAATATCCCTTCATTTCCTTTAGGGTCCATCTTAAATATAAGATGCACGAATTATTTAATGTTGGCGGAAGTAAAAGGCTTCCACACAATGCAAATCATCTCAGAAGTTAACTTTAAAAAAAAAAAGCAATAATCCGAATCTTGGCTGGGTTATGTATTTGTATACGATTGGGGGTGGGGGGGTGGTCCACCCTCCTCCTGTTTTATTTCATTTCGGGGCACTTTGCATTCCCGGCTCCCTCCTCTCCTCCCCTCTCTGCGACAGCTCCCCAAAAAGAAACAATAAGGTTTAATCTCCACCTCTGACAATGATGCATGGGGCCGCCCGAAAAACACTTTTCAGGTGTTGTCATTACCAAGCCATTTTTTTTTTCCATACCCCCGCGTGAAGGAAATACAAAGAAACCTCCAAAGTGTAATGGTTTAATATCTCTGAAGCTTTTCATTGCCATCTGCGGACCCTGAGCCGCTGGGATTGTCTTCTCCTTTTCAATTACGCGATCCTTTCAACGGGGGTTCAACATGAAAAATGCCACATAGGTGTAGCTCTTAACCCATTTTGGCTCGGGGACACCTGATTTCTTTTTTTCCATTTTTTTTCCTTTCCGCTGGAGAATGGTCCAAATGCAATGTGATTTGTCCTTCGCTAAATTTAAACATTGTTTTTGTTCATTTCGGTAACAGCTTAGAACATGTTGCATACAAAACAAGTAGCAATAGAAGTAGTACAGTGGCTACAGCAACAAGTTCATTTTCCATCATTTAAGTCAATATATTGAAAGCGTTGGTTTCATTCTTGATAACGTAACGCTTGCTATGGCGTGGGTATAGAACTTAGGTTCGTAAGTTGTTCAGGAATGGCTTATGGAGAAACTCAGCCTCAGTGTTTAGTCAAGCTATTATGCTGCTCTGTCCACTATTAAACAATGAAAACAAAGCACCATCATCAGAAAAGTAGAATTTCTCAATTGTATGATCTATAATATAGTGTTGCACTTGTCCTACTGCATAATATGTTAAGTTCTGTCCCTCTGCTTGGACCGACAGAAAGCGGGTGATTAAATATGTAAAATATACAATTTCACAGGAAAGAGAGCCATAGTAATGGCTGACTCTTATCTGTAGTTTATATGAAGGTGCCAGATCACAGCTGCCCAAACAGTTATGACCATGAATGAGATTAAAATGTGTTTATGTACCGTAAGTACTGTAACTGAGTAAGTGAAGTCTTCTCTCCTTCAAGGCCTCTGCAGTTTGCCTTTGTGTGTTGCTGTGCACACACGTAAAATCATCCATCAAACCATTTATGAAAATAATTTGGCCAATATACCAATATGGCCGCATATTGGTATATGAGTATGGGTGCAAATAATCCAAATCTCAGAGAAGCAAGGGTGCCTCCTCCTAGGTGTATCTAAAGTTGAAATGACGCTGAATGTGTGGGACCGCTGCTCAGAGGCCTTCCGATGCAACAGCGGCAGAGGATAACCGTTTTCATGCGCGTCCGCGGAGACGCGCGGAACTGCGGCCTAGCCGAAAATGCAGGGGCGAGGGCGAGCGACGGAGGCCGGTCCTCCAGATGGTAGGTGCGAGAGCAGGAAACCTCTCTTCGCCCCTCCGCAATGTGCAGCGCGTCTTGCTAATGAAATCCCCAGGCCCCAATGGCTGCTGGCCTTCCCGTGACTCATGATGTCACTTGACCAGTTCCGTCCAGCCGCTGCCTTTTCACACACACTTAGAGAGCTGGCTGCGGCGGCGCACATCCACAGCTGCTGTTCATGCTCGGGAGTCACAGCGCTGCTGCTTTCCAAGAAACGGGGGGGGGGGGAGAGTCTGACAGTACTGCGCCGAACAAGGTCGGGATCTAAGGATCAGAAGGCCGATCCGGCGTTGCTCGGCCCCCTCCATGCCTCGTGTTCACACAAGCAATGTCAGCCTGCCTGTGCATGGCGATCAATCAGCTCCCCTCAGATTCCTCCAGTGCTGCAGTGTAATTATGCACCTGCCAAAGTGCTCCTCGATATTGCTATTTTGAGAATAAATGTGTGACAGGCGAGCAGTGTTTACACGCCGTCGCCGTGGAAACCGTGTCGGGGACTGTAATCTAATTGGCCCGTGGGGGTGCGCGTTTCCCTGTGCCTGAAACAAAGAAACAGGGGTCCCCGAGAAAACCCCCAAAAGCCCCCCCAACGTACGTTAAAGACGAAAAAGAATGACATCACTGTCCAAAGGCCAAAACGCAGCCTTAAAGCTGTCGGAGCAGCTGTTGGAGTAATTATAGTTAAATCAACCGACAACTGTTGCCTTCAAAAGCATGTGTGCTGACAAATGAAGACCTGGTCCCGGAGGGCTTTCCCCTGTCGTGTTCGGGATCAGAGCGCACACTGCAGCCGTCGATTGTTTGTGGCACTGCGTACCCCCCAATATCACAAAGAGCCCCCCGTCTAAATAAAAGACAACTCACAGTCCCTACAGACATAAAGATCTGGCAACACCAGCGAAAGAAAAAAAAATGAAGTGCTGTGCGCGATCTCCCGTGAATTGTAACTCCTCCATTATTTAAGGATTTCGGTTTCTCTTCCTCTGAAATGACAGTTGTGATGTTAAGCTCAGCCGTTGCACCTCAAAGAACAGCGCCAGCCATCGCTTTTGATATCACACCAGACGGAGACTTCTAATTCGGGCCCAGGGTCAAAGTTGCTCTCCTGTGGTGTGCTCACGTGAGTAGCCGTGATCTGCCTGAGCGCAGACAGGTGAAGCGGCTCTCGCTGCGTGAAGAATTCGACACTGACACTGCAGCAAGGGGGCACTGTTTGATTGGCAACCTCACCTTCAGGGTGAGGTTGGTTATAAGCCCTTCGCCAAGAGGCTGAGACGCAAAGGCTTAATACTTAAAACAATAGGTAAAGCATGCAAGTGCTGTAGTGAAATCATGTAGCGATACTGTCTATTAGCTTTTTTTTTCAACCTTTTTTTGTTTCTTTTTCAATTGACCAGATTCACAAATGTTTATGTGCCCTACAGCTGGATATGTTTTAAAAAATGTACGAGAACGCCATTGTCATCTTCATTTGCATCTTGTCGCTTTAACAACTGAATCCCTCCCTCCTTGGCTGACACTAGGGCCAATTATACGTTGGCCAGTGGGTCTGTTGGTCACGTTCAGCATTGCCAAGGTTTGGATGCAATACCTGATGATGGGGACTCATCCACACAATACAAGCTAAGGTCATTTGTATGCATGCAATGTTCATTTCCATCAGGAAAGGTGCATAAGATGACACTAATGTAACCGTGGCGACTGAGGGCTTCAGACAGGCTAAGCGAGGGGCTTCTGGGGGTGGGGGGGTGAGAGTTTTGGACTGTGCTCTCAGGAGTCGCAGCATCTCGGATGATATAAATAAGAGATGAGTCGGCAGATGGGAAAGGTGCTTCAGACCACCAGCTGGGCCACGGGTACCGATAGGGACAACCCCCCCACACACACACACACACACACACACACACACACACAACCACACCACAGTGCTCTACACTCCAGCCCTTTATCAGGCCCTGCAGCTGAAGCCTGTAAACACCCCTCCTTGACAGCCACATAACCACTACCTCCTCCTGCTTTCCTGCCCACCTCCGGTAGCTGTGTGTAGGCATTGCTGTTCATTGTATTCATTGCTGTTTTCTTGGAGAAGCTGTCCTTCCACATTATGTTTTAGCCTCTTCTCTATGTGCAGAGCTGCCAACTTTGAGAGGTGACAAAGAGTGAGATTTGACTCTTGACATATTGTTTTGGATGAGTGGGGGTTCTCCAGTGCATATTTTCTTCAGAAGCGTGTTTTCTGTACAATACTTACCATACCACAGAGACATATTTACAAAGTCCCGGCCACTTGGTTACCCTGAGAAAACAGAAACTGCATTTAGATTGAAAAGCATGAGAAATTACAGGTGTATGAAATGGGTGAATTGTGAGACTTGCGCTCAATGTTGAGAGCTGGGGACCACAATGTTTAAAACAGGGAGCCAGTTTCTGCACTGAAACACTATTGTATTTCAGGTTATCTTTGGTGTTTTGCATTTCTCTGTACCACAAGTGTTTTCAGTCACAGAGCATGGAAAACACCTGTGTGTGCACTTCCAATATAGGGGCATGGGGATGTGCCACAAATAAGTGTTACTGAAGTTGTGTAAGTGAACATGTAAATTGCTTAAAAACAGTAATTTTCTGTTAAAAAATAATCCACTCCATGTGTTTGGATAGCATGATGAAACACAGAGTGGGTGTAAAATAATCAGTCACAATTCTTCCCTGATCGCCAGTCATCTAAGCCTCCTCAGCCTCCTCATCCCCTGTCATTACCATGTTCATTTTGAATTATTTAGCTGTGCCCATGTTTAGAGTGGTGTAAACACAACAGACGCGCTTAATGAGGGAAAACAGCTTTAACACAGCGACAGCGCACTGTCACATTCAGGGAGCTTGGGTGGAGTCTGATGGAACTACTCCGCAAAGTGAGATCTTCTCATCAATCGCAGTTGTGTTAAAACAGAATCATAACATATGTGTAACGGTTCATTGGTGTGTTTACCTTTATTGTATTATAATGAGAAGCAACTGTACTGAAATGTCTTCCCACCACTCAAAGTGGAACATATTATACACTAGGTACAGTTTACTCTCTTAGAGGGGTAGTATTCTATTATAGATTCATGACTTTCAGTGGAAAAAGCTATTGGCTTTTTTTTGTTGTTGCAAGAACTCAACAGCCTAAGTAATCAGCATTGCATGAGCGTGAGAGTGTATTCCCTCCAGGGTTGAATTGTGTGGCTGCAGCGTCGCTAGCTACTTACAGACAACATCAGGCGGGTAAACACTTTTTGACATGTTTTCAATGTGATTACATTACATCAAGCGAGGCGTTTGACTGAGAAGCTAATATTCGAGCCACAGAATTCATCCATCAGGGGGGAAAAGCGTTATTAATTATTCAATAAAAATAGTCCAATTCAAGAATCAATGTTGGGAGCGTGGAAGAGGAAGTGGAGCTCCCAGCATGGGGGAAGGGGGGGAGGGATAATGAAAAAGGAATAAGGAATTGCCCCTCCGTTCAAAGCACGTTGTCCCCGGCTTGTCAAAAACAACCGGCGCCGCACCGTCGTTTCATCTCACCAAGTTTAAAGACACAACTTCGGAAACACTCGATTTCCAAACTCGTTAGGTCTTTGTACCTCATTAGCTCAGGGATTTCTTTCTTTTTTCTCCCCTTCTCTCCTTTCCTCCCACTTTCCTTCCCTTTTCCTTCAGAGCCATCATTACAGCTTTTACGCCCCACACTCGCAGTTTGAAGTTTTTAAATCGAGAGCTGTGATCCCTGGCAATTATCTACTGGGATAAATCTTTCCCTGGGAATTTATTATTTACATTCAATTAAACAAATTGATCAATCGGCACTGTGCACTTCTGCCGTAAGGAAGAAGGCGCGTGACAAGATTCCTTGTTTCAACTAAAAGGTACCGAGGGGAATCTTCCGCAGTCAGCTGAGCTAAAAGTTTTTCTCCTGGGAGTTGTTCGGTAAGGGGAACTTTTTCAGGAAACAAAGTCAGCTGTGAAGCTCATTAATACTTATCAGCCATGCCTTAAACCTGACTGGTCCATACAGGAACGCATGTATGATTCATTAGATGTGTTTTGCTTACGGACATGTTCGTGGAAAAGATGGCAGAACTGGATGTTTAAATGTAATGCCACAGAATGTTTTGCTTGACCTAGGAAAAACTCTAATCTCTAATCTACCTTTGACCTAGTCACATTCTCAGATGGCAGGCCCTGAGTTTACTGTATGATTAAAGTAGTTGAGAAAATGGTGATTTCAATTTCCGCTTCAGGATTTCTGAAGTACTTTTCATTGGCTAGCTGTTAGAGCACTCACCTCTAAGAGATTGTGATTCATCATATTAAACAGCGGTGGATTGGGCTCCTCCCTGTAATGTGGGTTGGACCTATCCGCAAGGCAACCTTTGACCTAATGAGCTGTGACTCAGATTACCTCAGGCCACCACTTGAAGACGCATTTTTCACTTGCTACACAAAAATGTGACTCTGTGGCCAGATCTCATAAATGTGGAACGAGGGCCTGCAAGACATGGATATTGTCAGATGAAGTGCTGGATACAGTCAATAAAATTGTATGGAAAAACAACAGTTTTTATTATGGAATGTTCAACCTAGGATTTCACAATTAATAAAATAAAGGCACTGTTTTTAGAAACAGAATGTTTATGAGGTGACATTATTAAAATCCTTTTTAGTCGTAGGTTTGAATTGATTCAAAAACATCCATTCGAAATACAAAAGGGTCCTTTCAACAAAGGCTTACCTTTTAAAATGTTTAAAGCATTATAAGTCTGCTGTGATCGTTGCTCTATTAGTGACCTATAGTGATAGTCAAGGACAATAGATCTTCGATAAGAGGAAGAAAAAACGGCACTCCACTTTTACATTACAAGGTTTTCATTTACATGAGAAGATTCTTAAAAATCTGGTCATCAAAAATATGCCATCATATGCCAGTTATGACCTTCATCATAACTCATAGAGACTGTCATCAGAGTCATTTGATTGCTCACTCACTTGGAATGTTGAGGTACTTAGAGATGGGAAGACTAACCAGCACATACAACCAGATGTACAGAACAGAACCAATGGTAAAAATCATTGTCTGGTCACTTTGCCACTGGTCACTGGTCACTCTCTTCCCCAAATGATGGAAATTCCCAATTACTCTGGCCCCCCAGTGATGGAATGAGCTCCCCACTACAGTCAGGACAGCCAAGTCATTGTTCATGTTCTGCTGCAGGCTGAAAACACACCTGTTCAAACTGCATCTTAGCTCAACCCCCTGAACTCAGTATTATTCCATGCTGACTAACCCAGCTCATGCCATATTTAACACTAAACCCTCAAATCAATTTACTACTTTAAGCACTACATCCTCAATCCCCCTCTTGCATCTACTCTAGCACCTAACATTATGGCACTCAACATATTGTCTCTGCTCTTTGCCTAAACCTTTGTGTATAGTCGCTCTGGATATGAGCATCTGCTAAATGTCTAGATGTAAATGTAAAATCATCCGCACTATAGCTCAAGGCGCGGTGCCTGACCGGTACCACTCCCGTGCAGTGTCAGTCCTGCCCAAATCCAACCCCCCCACCCCACCCCCAAGGCCTCGCTGGAGTGCGTGTGTGCAATTGTGCTGAGGTCTGCAGACAGGAGACATTGTAGGGGGCTGACAGACACATACCTACATTAGCGGCCCCCCCGATCCAGACACATCTCAACTCTAGCCTTGAGAAACCAACGCGGGAGACAGGAGAGAGAAAAGCCTTGTTAATTAACCTCCAGGGTCACGTACTGTAGCCTCTGCCATGTCTTCTGTCTTGTGTCGAGGAGATGAGAGGATGTCAGGCCGGGCCAGGGACTCCTGTAGACGGGGTTGTTGTTGGTTGTTGGCCAGTGTAGATACTGTCTTGCGCCCCCCTCACCTTGCCCCCATCCCCAAACGTACTTTACACGCACACACGCACGTACGCACGGGCGCTGAGGATCGCCTAAAACATGACACCGTGGGTCCCACTCCATGCATTTTAAACCATACTCTCTAACTGTCAACAATCAGGCATCTCTAGGCTGCTGCGTATTTATCCGCATAATTACCTCCCAGGAGGCACAGTGAGCGAATCCAGCAGCCCGCCGTGGTCACGGTACGCGGGCCTCATTGCCTCTCTGATTTTACAAGGTTCTGAATCAGCAGAGTTAGTAAATACATGCTAATGATACATGTACATGTAGGGTTTTTATTTTTCATGAAGTGACTGGGTAGGTTGATGTAGGATATGTATTATATATGTATATATATATATATTTATACCATGGCTTGGATGAATACTCGATTCTGATTGGCTAACAGCCGTGTGTATATATCATGTACTGTATAGGCATGGGTAAATCCTTCTCACTTCTAAAAAGGTTTCATATTCATTCGCCAAAAGATACGCTGCACAAACAAGAATCAACATTGGTTCAGCACTATAACTTTGTCTCATTTGTACGATCAGGATTCAAAATTTCAAACGGACGTGGCAGCTCATCTGTTACTAAATGAATGTCCAGAAACTCGATCAGAAAGCCTATGTGGGAGTTGAAGCAACAAGACTCATTTCCTTACATCAAAATATTGCAATAACGTAGTGGAATTGTTTTCTAATGTACCCAGAAATGTATATTGCTAGTTAGCCAGCCAGCTTCTATAACGTCTGCCTTTTTCAGCAAACTTGGCTACAGCAACTCCCACGCCAACTTAGTTTGTGTGATAAGTTATTTGTAACTTGAAACCATAGCGTAGAGGTAGAACATGTTTAGATTACTTAGTGCTAGTTAGCTACTCTAACACTTGTCTGTCACATGAATTATCTATTACATAGCTTTCTAACATGTCTGGCTACATGTGACTAGCCTCTTAGTACACAAAACATCTGGCAAGCTAGATAGCTAGCTAACTAACTTACTAGCCATTGCTAACTAAAAACGTTTGCAAGAAACAGTTTAATATCAGGGCAGTTGCACCTAGTTTGCCAGATGTCACTAGCCAGACATGTTAGCAAGCTATGTAATGCATACATTAATCGTTTGCTAACATTAGCTAATGAGCTAGAGAATGAGAATTAACTTGTTATAGCTACTCTGTTCTCGGCCCCGGTACAAGTCCCAAAATCTCTAGTACTCTACGGTACTAGTCCCACAAAGGTAGCAAGCTGGCTTTATGCATTGTTATCTAGCTAATCTAGCTAGCTGAGTTAGTTTCCTACAAAATGTACTGTACTTTGCTAGATTACCACCTTGTTAAGTTATGTAAAGTTAGCGCTGTTAACGTGCTTTTTTACGTGAATCTTGCCCTTCATTGCTAATGTAACTTTCAGCTAATCTTGACTCAAGCTAACAGGCTTTTTGCTATAACTGTGTGTGTTCTGTCACAAGGATGTGACTGGAATAAATGTACGTTTTCGACACAATTTTACAAATATCTTTCTATCCACACATCAAATATCACCATCTACTGTGCAAGTAATGAACACTTTCATCTCTTCCTGAACCTGGGCAAATGAGGAACTATATTTCAGAATTTACACATGCCAAAATATGATCATTTTTACATGATGACGGTTTGAATTTTGTTTTTGTAAATTTGTTTCAAATTAGTTTTTTCTCCTAATTTAGTAGCCAATTGCACCCTCTATTTATTTAGATTTTACCCTCCCCACATGGGTCCGACGCTCGTCACTACGAGGCAAGCTAATTCTCTGTGAGCAGCAAACTCCTTCGAGATGGAATTCGTCCACCCATGTCCTGGAGACTCCTTACATGCTTCAAGGTGAATCCGAGCCAGCTCACCCTCCCCCCTCTCACTGGGGCGGACAGCCAAATGCCGCCCCTGATCGGGGCTGACGACCAGGGCCGGTCTGGTAGAGACGCGGGTTTTGAACTGTGTCCCTTTGCTCAGGCCTTGGTCTTTAGCCCAGCAGGCTAATCACATATATTATTGTGCTGAGTGGCCAGCTAGGACAGCAGTTCGAAACCCACAGCCAACCTATCTCCATTACGTTAGTAGTAATTGCTATTGCTACAACTATTGGATGATGAGGATTTAGAGATGGGGATTGGTATTGGCTTTGTTTTCCTTCTAGCTGTTTATTAAGAAGTGACTGCCAAACTGAATGGCTCAAGTCATAGAATAAGAGTACATGTATTCGGAAACATTCAGAAACACCCAAGAGATTTAGTGGATGACAGGTACAAGTGGAACAGTTTAACCGAGTTCCCTGAAATGTGACATTTCTGCCCATACTCTGATTGCAAAATTGTTTTTAGTTTAATCTTTTTACTGCAATTCAGATCAGACCTTAGAATTTAAAGAAAAATCTGAATCATTAGTTTGCTTTCTGCCTCGATGTGGATAAAATGCCATCAAAGTTGTCAGAAGAAAAATTGAACATTTGGATTTTACCTTTCATGTTTATTCCAGGAATGAATTATGACAAGATGAAAGCAGTTACATTTTTCTCTCTGCACTGTCCACTGTCTGTAGGTGAAAGAGAGATGAAGTTTCAAGCAGCTGTCATCGTCCGTTTCTCCCTGTCTTCTCTTTCTCTCAGTGCTGAGAGGACGGTGGTATTGTAGTGAATATGGATAATGGAGTGAGAAACTGCTTCCTTGTGAATCAGCACATAATCCCCCCGTGAATTCGCACAAAACTACCACCACACCATATGATTGGGCACAGAAATAAATAAAAGGCCTTTGTTTTTGCAGATGTGATGGTTAAATAGTAACCCTATTTTTCTCAATTTTATCCAACTCTCGCAAGGTCCCCATATTAGTCCCCATAGTAACGACGGAAAGCGTCCAACCCTCGTTCCAGCTGTCTTATACTTAGAGTTAGGGTTAGGGTTAGGGTTAGGGTTACCAGCTTGTCTTTGAAATTTACCACTTTAGCAACAAATGTGCATGCATCCAAAATAGGGTTACTATCTAGCCATGACCACTCAGGGCCAAAATGTGGTCGGAGAGACTGAGTGAAAATAACCAGACCAAGCGTTACATTTTATTCTATGAATTGTGGACACTTTCTGTTTTATTTAGCTTCTGTGATAATGTGTGGTCTGTATAATTGAGGTTGAGCAGGTTCTCCCTTAAATGAGTATGCATACACCCAGACACATTTGACAACCTTTTCCTAGATTCACTGATGCATTAACGTAAAGCTTCACATCGCATATTCTACCACCTAATTAAAGACCTCAACTCATTTTATTTAGTCTTTTTAGATTTGTTAAATTGTATCTGCACAGTACTGGGTGGATCTGAGAAATTGTGGGGAGGGGGAGGAGTTGGTCACTCTCCCTTAGGATATTGAGGTTTTTCTACTAACACAGGTGGTGGCAGTGTTCGCCAACCTTAAATCCAATAGGCATCACAGTATAACCAGTAGCTGGGAGACTGTGGTGCTGTACAGTGATGATTGGAGGAGGGTCACATTTTACAGAGGAGGGCAGGTCTATGTTTATTTTTTTCAGATTTTCTATTTTCTTTCTTCCCTCTTTGTTGATCATAGAACGCAGGTAGCCCGGCCTACGATTCCACATGAAGAGTCAAAATGTGTTCAGGTTATATCAATGCAACAGTGTGTTGAAGGCCACAGTTGTTTAACACACAAGATTCAAGCACACATGATCGAACACACACATAAACACACACTCGTACATTCATATGTATGAATGTAGATTTGGAAATAGAATGCAGTAGAAAGTATGATTATCAGAAAATGGCAAGTATGTCAATTTCAGAAATGCGCACCACTGTATTGATAACCGCTATAGAACTGAACATGGTTTCAGTTCAGAGGACTTAAATAAATGTTTGAGATATTGTTCATACTTTGCTACTTTAGCCAGTGGTTGGCAATATGCTTTCTATGGCAGAATATTCTAGAGCGCAAGCATATACATGCATTGCAGATGCATTCGTCCACTGCCTTCTCTACTGTATATTCCTGTCCAGCCAGACAAAAGAAACCATCTCTCTGGCGAATCCCCGTCAAAACTTGTGGTTTTAATGTGAATTAATGGCCAGGGATGATGCTATCACCTCTCCCTGGACGTGTGAAATCCGGTCGCATTAGACAGAAGGGCCGTGGTCCCTTCTCACTGCGGAGAATGTGGGTTTGGCTGCATTTCGAGTGTTGCTCTCGTCGTGCGGCTCAAGCAAAGGACATTTCTTGGCAGGTCCGGTCCATCCAAAATGTGGGAAAGTCATCGTCTCTCACGTTCGCTCGCTCTGGGCTTGTCTGTGCTTCTTTTTTTTTTTACTTTAAGTGAATCCCTTGTCGGAGAAGATGAACTATAAAATGCACTGAGGCTCCTTTAATGGGGGTATTAAGCAAACTGCTGGTAAGAGTGTACATTCATCACGTGCGCATGAACAAAGTTGCACAATGCATCCCGTACACAATTAATGCAATGAATGCCCATTAAAACTTTTAAGGGGGGGGAAATAGTGGGTTTTTGAAGCGTTCATTAGCCTGAGTTCAGCAGTTTTGCGGAAGCTACTTTGAAAATGTAGGTAGCTAAGCTACCAATTACTCTACTTTACACAGCTACAGCAAAGCCTCCCTTGGGAGAAGAGTACTTATCTACACTAAAGGTACTTTGGAAAAGTAGTTCACTACATTGAATATACTTCATAAAAAGCTAATATCTAATGAACTTCAGCTGAAATGGTATGCAGTAAAAATTCCAGGCAGTCCATGCAAGGCCTTGGTGGGGCCTTTTCTATACAGCATGTAGGCTGCTTCTGCCAAGAAACATGTCATTCCAGCTGAACACAGATTTACATTCTGGGGATAAAAAAGCCATCTGGAAGTATCCGGTATCAGTGAGATGAAATCAATGTACACCCGATCAGATGATCCGCACACTCTTTAATGAGCACTACTTAATCATTAATTAGTCATTAATCATGTCCTCATTAGAAGGACATGTGAAGTCTCACACCCGGAGCTCCCTCTTACTGAGGTAACGTATACTCTTTATGTGTAATTTATTATATATTTCTCTACTTGTTGAGGGAAAGAATCCATAGACAATTTGATTCCCGCGGTGCTGTTTTAGAAGAAAGGCCTACAAACTGGAGCCTGATCTCAAATGCTGTCATTCTTATTTATTCTTATTTGCTTGGCATCGTTACGGCATGCACTTCAACAGAACAAAATGTAAACAACCTTACTGCAGATTCAGTAGATTTGGCACCTTGTATTTGTAATTTTTTTGTCATTTGCCGTATGTCAAATTAGCCACATCTACAAAGTGAGAACCACTTGGCCACAGTCTCAGACTGGAGCCTTACGCAGTTTGACATAATCCTTAACACTCTCGAAGTAAAATGCTGACGGTCACGTTTATACACACCCCGCGGTCCAAAGTGATGTTACTTCACACATCTGTGTGTATTTAATCCGACAAATTCCAAAATATTACAGCACAGAGCAGCAGGCCGGGGTAGGAGGAGGCAGAGGAGGGGTGGAAAAGCAAGATCATACAAACACGTTTGTGAGTGGAGCAGCACTCTGTAAGAAGAATACACCTCCCCCTTGATAACTCGCACGTGTTGGGATCGATCCAAAACCAGCGCCTTTCCAAGGGGAGCAAGGGTATAAGTGAGCGGCACAAAAACAATAGCAGCCAATCTTAAACCATTGACATTTTTCCACTCCTTCTAGGTTCCCTTGCGGTGATGAAAGCACGGGGCATTACTGAAACTGAAAAGTGACGAAAATAAAAGTTCATTAATGCCTAAATTATAGTTTACAAGCAAAGACTGATGACTTTTGAAAAAGGGCATGTTATCAGGCAGGGTGCAAACCTCTGCTCCCAATATCCCGGGTCCGTTACGGTGTGTATTGAATTCTAATATTTGGCTAAAAAAGCCTGACAGCAGAACTTGACGTGGGCATTAAATCATTGCCCCAAGGAATCCTCCATCCAGGTTTCCCCCGACATGAACAATGTCATCTCTTCCTGTGCATCACATATCCCCCCTGACAACACTGGGTCAGAATTAGCCCCCGCATTAGATGTAAATCGCTTCTGTTCAAGGGTGATAATGAGCGCCAAGATACATGTTGGTGTCATTGACATGGGGACGTCTTGATGCTTTTCCTCAAACCGGTTTTTATTGCTGAATGTCCAATGGCATTCAGACCACAGAGGCCACACAGTCCTGTCTTTTAGAGTTATATTTTTGTTTTTGTTTTTGTTTGTCATGACTGTTTTCCTCAGCCCCCACTGGTCAGGAAGCGGGGGAGCTAAAAAAAGACAGATGTGCAATGTTCACCTGTCCCCCATTTGACTGGTTAGGACATCTATCTTGACATCCTTGGGCATGAAATCTTACACTTAGCAATAGATATTATATTAATATGTAGGTGCACACCACAGATGGTAGCCTACGTTTACAGAGTATATTACTATGGTTACAATAAAACCAAATAGGGGCATCATATATATATAGCCAAAAGCTACTCCTTGGCCTGAAAAATAAGGATGCCATTACCAATAAAAAGGTTTCTTCTGAATGACACTGTCAACATATTGTCACCATTAGGTTTGCAGTGAACTCTGCACTGGTTACCAGTAAGATTCTCGGTGTAATTTGCACAGTATACATCATGCAACTTAGGGGGGCTCCTAATGAGAATCGTGTGCTGCCATAGCGATGCCCCTCATGTTGCCACACTGTGCATGTCACAGAAGCTATTTGATTATTATCATGAGCACACATGGCTGACTGTGATATACACACACACATATTATATATATATATATATATAAAGGGGCGTAACCACATATTAAATATTGGGGGGGTGCATAATGAAAGGCAATGTTTTATATCTACAAATGATTGGGGGGGACCGATGTGACTGCAATTGTTAAGCTTGTTAAGCTAGATACGTTAATCTTATATACACACATATGCACTCAGTGGCCACTTTATTAGGTACACCTTTCTAGTACTGGGTAGGACCCCTCTTTTGCCCCCAGAACAGCCTGAATTCTTTGTGGCATGGATTCAACCAGGTGCTGGAAACATTCCTCAGAGATTCTGGTCCATATTGACATGATAGCATCACGCAGTTGCTGCAGATTTGTCGGCTGCAAATTCATGTTGTGAATCTCCCGTTCCACCACATCCCAAAGGTGCTCTATTGGACTGAGATGTGGTGACTGTGGAGGCCATTAGAGTACACTGAACTCATTGTCATGTTCATGGAACCAGCTTGAGATGACGTATGCTTTGTGACATGGCGCATTATCCTGCTGGAAGTAGCCATTAGAAGATGGGTAGACTGTGGCCATAAAGGGATGCACATGGTCAGCATTTAAACGATGCTCAATTGGTATTAAGGGGCCTAATGTGTGGCAAGAAAACATTCCCCACACCATTACACCACTACCACCAGCCTGAACCGTTGACACAAGGCAGGATTGATGCATGAATTCATGTTGTTTACACCAAATTCTGACCCTACCATCTGCATGTTGCAGCAGAAATCGAGATTTGTCAGACCATGCAATGTTTTTCCAATCTTCAACTGTCCAGTTTTGGTGAGCCTGTGCCCACTGTAGCCTCACTTTCCTGTTCTTAGCTGACAGGAGTGGAACCCGGTGTGGTCTGCTGCTGCTGTAGCCTATCCACTTCAAGGTTCAACATGTTGTGCAGTCAGAGATGCTCTTCTGCATACCACTGTTGTAACGCATGGTTATTTGAGTTACTGTCGCCTTCCTGTCAGCTTCAAACAGTTTTCGCCCACAGAACTGCCGCTCACTGGATGTTTTTTGCTTTTCACACTGTTGTGCATGCCCATGAGATCAGCAGTTTCTGAGACACTCACACCACCCTGTCTGGCACCAACAAGCATTCCAGTGTTACAGGTATGGTATGCAGCTGCATGCAATGATGTCTATCACTGTATTACTGCACTCATCTCTTGTGCAAACTATGATTGTTCCTACCATGTACTTATGCACATCTTGTAAGTCGTTCGGGATAAGAGCGTCTGCTAAATGCTTAAAATGTAAATGTAATTCCACAGTCAGCTGAACAACTGAACCTCTTGACCATGTCTGCATGCTTTTATGCATTGAGTTGCCACCACATGATTGGCTGATTAGATAATTGCATTAACGAGCAGGTGTACAGGTGTACCTAATAAAGTGGCCACTGAGTGGCCACATGCACTGTGACGCCTGACGCCTGGAGGAGTTCAGGAGGAGTGAAGAAGGCTGCTGTCTTGGTTCCTCCCACTGAGACTGGGAAACTTGCAGGACGTTGGACATCAGCAGCCTTACCTGCAGGCATACACAGTTGAGGTTGATTTGTAATCAGCCAAGCTGCTGCTAATTGCCTTCGTCAGGCCCATTATAAAGGCACCATTTTCTGTGCCTTTAAAGAGAGGAGAATGTTATGGGTAGTGGGGTACCTCTCTCAATCGGTTTTCTTGGTTTAGTCTTAACAGCCAGCATTCTGTAGCATGTTTATTTAGCTATTTACTGGTTTGAAAAAGATGTAATTTTCAAACCAGTATTTAATAATGAAGATTTCTGGAGGTATGCAAGTCCTCTTCATTGTAAAGCCATATTGTACTATTTATGATGTTGAATTTTGAGTTTTTTGTATTGTAGCATCATTTCTGTTTTATTTTATTAAAGTTTTATGAAAGTATGTACAAATACTGTGCATTTCCCTATGTGGGACAATAAAGTTAAACTAACTAGCAGACTAACTAGATGGACATTGCAAACATTACAGGGAGAGGGAGGGACTGCCTCTATTCAAACTCCTTAACTGAGAGAATTTAACAAACATCAGTTTAAGGTAGAGAGGAGGAAATATAAGCCAGAGGCTTTCTAGAACAATTAGCACGTATTCCCAGTGGCTTATGGGGGGGAAAACGAGATGCTGAAATCGTTTTCACAGAGGAAGTGTGCCTAAATAATGCACTAGTATTTAAAGAAAGCGGAACTCGACGTCATGACGACGGGGTCGAGAGGGTTACAGCACTGGGGAGAACCGAAGTTCACAACAAACAAATGCCCCAACTTTTTTCCTCTTCTCTCATGGTGGAGATGGTGTGTGATTGATACGTTCTCAGAGTTTCAGCAGATGCACACAACGTATAACCATACAGCAACTAGACCAGTATCTTGCACTGCGCACTTACTGGAGGTTTTATTAATGCCACCCATAATGAAATTAAATGTAGATCTCTAGCAGTTATGTATTTATGTATGATTTCTTTTCAGGAAGGATCAAATGGTTCATTGTGTAAGGCAGGGGTTCTCCAAACCCGGTCCTGGGGGCCCACTGTGTACACTGGTCTTTGTTACAGCCGAATTTCTTGATCAATTAAGGTTGCTTAAAACATGTGTCCTACATTCTACCATAATTCTTTCCTTAAAGTTATTTGAACACAATGCAGGGTTGGCTCGTTGCCATTTCCTCTGTCATTGAAGTCTTCATTTTCCAGAAATGGTCTAGTTTCAGTGACCAGGTGTCCACACTTTTGACAATTGGGACCCCACTGATTTCACCTGTCAGTCCATAGCACATTACAAATTAAATTAAAGCATTTGCTGTCTGACAACCGATCTGACTGATTGAAAGTCCTGGGATGTGAATATGGGACATTTATTCATCATGGCATTTATAGCTATTTCTGACATAATGTGGCCTTAAGAAGGTAAATCAACATATTATAAAGGTGTGTAGTTAACAACAGTTAACAGCTCATTACAATTTAGGGGGTGGCATTATTGTTGGAGCAAAAAACAGCATGCACAGGGAAGTCTCCTGGACTGAACTTCTGGCCAGGCATAAAGCATTATTTATCCATAGATTAAGGGTTTTATTTTGTTACTTTTTAATGAAAAATAAGATAAAGACAAATTTCAGAGAGCTGCAGTTGATAAAGATGTAAATGAGACAGGACTGGTATTATTCCTGTATATATATTTCTATTTTATTTTTTTATCACAAATGTGTTGATTCATTTTTTTCCCATTAGTTGAATCAATCGGTTGATTAATCTGATGGGGTTTTTTTTACTTTCTTAGACTGGCATGAGTTTCAATGAATTTCTATCCATTTCTAAACACCTCAAAAATCTATTCCAAAAGGCAACATGTGGCTGAAGTTACATCAATCACATACAGTGCTTGCAACTTTTTAACTTGAGTGGCAAAACACCAGCTATGTTTAATATAATGTGACCCCTATTGTACCAACATGCTTAGCTATACATTTCTGATGAACTTCTGAAATTTTACTCATTTGAATTCTTGTATCATTGAGTTCTACTGCAATGATACTTGGAGGCATGGTTCTACTGTCAATCTCATCCTTGAAAATCACCAACTTTCAGAAGGAGTTTACAAGAGACAGTTCTGGGGGACATGCCTTTCTGTCCCACCCCATTCACCCCGCTGCCCTTCTCCACACCCAGAAATCATACTCCCCTTTGCATTCAAACGTCCACAGGGTCTGCATCGGGAAGCACATGGTCACCTCCTGGTCAGATCTGTGTTTTCCTTCCACTGTTCCTGGAGATATCTTTGCTGTTGTCTCATTTTTTAAAAAGTTTTTTTTTGCTTAAACTCTTTCCCACGTGTTCCCTGTTGTTTTTGCATGTTTTATTTATCAGTAATTCCAGTTGGGACACATGTACCAGTGACTTGGTTGGCACTGCTTTTAAAAGGGAAGAAAATTGTTCCCTTACAGCTGTAGTATTCACCCTAACTGAAATTGACAAGGCTTTCCATACATTCAGATGGCAGGGCATATTTAGAAAGACATCTTTTACTCACCAGACAACATCAAACACTTTCGGCCCTGTGTTCTGATCAGAGTTCTTGCTGGAGGTGGGAGCGGAGCAGACAGGATTCATGAGAAGCAAATAAACAAACAGAATAGTCCATTTGGCAAAACCAGAAGAATTCAGAGGTTTACCATGCATTTTAATTGAGAAGTAAACTTCTCTCTCACCGCCAGACATGTAATGATAATTTCTGTAATGATGCATTAGATGTAACGGACATACCGAAGTTAAAATGACAACAATACTTCTTTCTCAAGTACAAGAACACAACGGTCTGCTCTCCTCTGTCAACAATAGCTTTCGATAGTTGTTTTGTTCTTTTTTTTACTTCGTGTTGAACAAAGAGTGAAACGGACATGTTGTGGCAGAGCCCCCTTCAGCAGTGGGACAGCAGTGTAGCTGAAACATCTGTCACAGTCCAACATGAAACGAAAAAGCTTCAGTTCTAAGTACGTGTAAGCTATTGTTGACTGGGGATGAAGGCTTTTAAGCATAGTTAAGCGCATGCTCTCGGAGTGGGATCGAATAAACGATACCTTGGTGAACTGAGGCTATGATATAAATGGTCATTCTTATATCATTGATGGCATTATCAATATTTTCATATTATTGATGGTATTGTTACACTTGCATGTGGTTATCATGAGGATATACTGTAATTGATTGTCCGCTGCTGTTCGCTTTGTATGTACAGTGCAGTGATATGGGCACAGAGCTCAGTGGGATAATAAGCATATTTGTCCATCTCAGTACCAGACTTAATCATTTTGACAGATTTCTCCAGAATAGGAATTTTAGTTTAGAAAAAACAAAAACAAAAAGCAACACTGGCCCAAGTATTCAATCACATGTTGACCTGCAGCTGAAGCACTGACTGTGACATCATCACACATGTGACATGACATCACTTCCCCCAGAGTCTCCTCAGCTCATGACTCCTATATGAAATATGCACTGAATGCATGGACACTGTATAATGTAGGGTTACCATATTTGAACTTTCAAAAAAAAGTGAGGGCGGGGGTGGCGATGACATGGACACACTTAAAAACACGCAGGCATTGCGTGAGAACATAAAAAATAAATAATGACGAAAACAGGCCGCTCAGTCCATCTAGGCTTGTCATTTACCAACAGTCTAGAGAGTATCCAGCACTGCGAACACCTGAAGGGTCTCTGCCTCTACCACATGACCTGGCAAGCTGTTTAACGCAATTCCCTGTGACACAACTCAACCCGATAAATCTTTAGTCGTTCGCTTTGTTAATCCCTTTTATGAATGACAAAAAAAAGTCTCAATCAAAGCTCCTCGTAAGTCTCCTTTTTCAAAATCCGCCTTTAGTCTACATTCAAGGACCGAGAAACGGGGGGGGGAAAAAAGTGGACGTATGCTAACGCCGGTGAAATGACAGCAGCCCTGAATCAGAGGTGAGCTTTCGCCAGGTGTGTATTATTCATGCGGCGCTGCTTAGGCCCTGGTCTCGGAGGGCCCTCAGCAAAGTGCGCCGGGGGCAGGGACCGCCAGTCGTCTAAAACGACACCTGAATGGCCCGACGCAGGAGAACAGCGGGGGTGAGCAGGCAGCGCATGAAAGGCAGGAGAAGTGGAAGAGGAGCACTATCCCACTTTAAACGAGGTGGAAGCGCTTTCAAGCAGGGCCTGAATGGCAGATGAGCCCTCTGCCAGTCTCCGGAGTTTGGAGAGCGACGGCGGAGAGATGCTGATACAGGACGAATTTGGCTCTCTGGAGGGTTTAATGAGTACACAGTTTCCTCCGCGCCACAAAAGAGGGGGAGATTTGAAAGTGAATTTTAGATTTTTACCGTCGCTGTGCTGTCGCCCCCCCCAAGCCCCCCCCCATCCCCCCCCCCCGCCCCCAGTCCATCTATCCCCCCTCCCGCCCGCCCACCCACACCTGATCAACTCGCACTCGGCACGGATGATCAAAAGAGTGAAGAGGCACGGGCCATTACGCCAATGACACTTTGAGTGAGAGTCCGGAGAACAGAAATGACATGACAGCCATTAGAGTTTTTAAAAGTGAGACTTTAAAGGGGTGCAGAAGGACGAGTGTCAGAAGAGAATCAAAGGGAGAAAGTTAAATCTTCATAATGCGCCTCGGTGCGCCGTTTTTTTGTTGCAAACTTTTTTTATAAAGTGACTCCGCGTCGGAGTCCGGGAGGGAAAAAAACATGAAGACGTACGCCACGGCGCACAACAAAGGAGACGGCAAAGTTTTGTTTGAGCGCTTCGGAAATGAAAGCTAATAGGGTCGCCGTTCTGGACGTGCGAGTAGTTCCCATTAGGAACTGACTGGTTTTTACAGTCAAAAGTGAGAAATACAGACCTGTGCTTTTTTTAGCAATGTCGTCAAGCAGTAAATGAGGTGGCATGTGTGAAGTTACCAGAAGAGTCCCGCAATTAACACTAATGGGACATTCGCCCCGAGACCAGAAGAAAAGTTTCAGAGACGCTTGTACTTTGGAAGAAGGACATCGGCAGAACTCTACTAGCATCCGTAGCGTCCGTTCAGCTTTCTTATTGACTGAATGATTAGGCGCATTCCTGTGAATCCAACACTTCATTCCCATTCCCTGGACGACTCTGTGTCAACAAACAACACTGGCCAGCACTGCCCTGCTCAATTCCCCCCCCTCCTCAAAATACATAAAACATGTTTAAGATGTCTCTAGGTCACATAATCAAGGATTGTAAAGGCTAAAATCTTTAATCTGTGAGATCATTTTCTGACAGGATAACACCCACCCCCCCTAACTCCCTGTGAAGCTGTCTGATCTCTCTCCAATTACTCAAGTGAGCATGTTTACAGGCTGATTAGATCACCACTGCACAACCCCCTGCCACTGGAGGCCTGTTCCGCCCTGACAGCACCCCCGCAGGACGTTTGCAGAAGCGCGGCCTTCCCTCCACCGCAGGCCTGCGGGCTTGGCTCTTACATGGCAGCTCTCAAACTTCGGGGGGGCTCCAGCTGTCTCCTAGCTAGAGAAGATCCTCCAGGGGGGGCTCCCTCATCTGGCATGGCAGGGTCCCAGAATGCTAACGCTAATCTGCTTCTCCCCACTTTTCCCCGTGCCAGGGCCCTGCCCAACTCTAATTCATCCACTCCCCAGCATGCATCACGGGACCAAGCCCCCTAGCATTTTCCGAGCACCCACCGGTCTGGATTCAGGAACGGGACCCAGGTCGCGACGTTCCCGGTTAGGCAGCGCAGAGATCAACCCGCAAGGGGGAGTAGACCTGTGTGTGTGTGTGTGCATGTACGTGCCCGCATGTGTGTGTGTGTGTGTGCGTGCATGTGCATGTGCTTTCGCGTGCACGTGCATGCATGTGTGTATGTAGTGTGTTTTTTGTTTTTGTTCATTCTGTCACACTCTCTCTCTCTCTCTCTCTCTCCATCCCTCAATTTAATTCAGAGCAAACGTCTTTGAGGAATTCAGTGATGCTCTCCAGTTATATTTTCCCTTCACAAAATAAAAAATAATCATAATCATGCCACGCACCTCTTCATTTTTCATTGTGCTCTCAGCAATAAAGCCTTTAAGCACAATGTTAACACAAATTATTTGAATACGGTAAATCAGCGGTGCATGTTATACACAGTACAGAACACACATTTCATCCCTACATTTGGTGTGGAGTTAAAGTCTACTCTGGATGTTGCGGTGCCAGTGTCGCCAGCGTTCAAGACTTTCCCAGAGACGCATACTCTGCGAGGAGTGGCCTTTCGAAATGGCCTTTGAAATACTCACATGTGTAAAGGCAAACTGGCCCTGTATGTTGAACTGCACATATGCGGCACACATGCGTGCTGGGACAGGGACAGATTCACAGACCGCCCCTGGGCACTCAGGCCTGTATGTGTAGCCTCTCTATGGGGGGGGGGACACTGTCGCTGCCCCCAATGTTCAAAGCTAAGTTATCTTGCATCGATATACATCAGTTTGCATCTAGCTAGCTAACCAGAAGGAAGTGTTGAGCCTTTGCTCCTCAACGGCTGCCCACGTCTGTCCATCAAAGAGGCTGCACATACAGTGTTCGCGAGGGAAGGAGACATCCGAAAAAGTGAGTGAGCGAGTGTCAAAGTGTCAAAACCTGCCATTTTCGTTTGCCTTCTTTTCCCCCTGTGTACAGTCACAGCAGCGATTCTTATCGCAGTGTGGGGCCTCCGTGAGATTCCTGACACGGTGACCCTCCAGGGCACATGGTTGCTTGTCTTGAAGCATAGCCTTAGCCAAAGCTGGGGCTAGGCCTGTTTGTAATCCACCCGCAGAGTGTTAAATCTTCACAACATCGGGGCTCAGCTCTCGGTCCTGAGGGCCGCAGTGGCTGCAGGTCTTTGTTCCAGCTGAAAACTGACCACACCTGACGTCACTGATTAGTATAGCCCCTTGGTTTAAGAGGTGAGCTAATTGATATCAGGTGGCTCACTTGATTGGTTAGAGCAAATACCTGCAGCCACTGAGGACCGACAGTTGACTATGTTGGCTTTACGATAATATTTTTTTAGCAATTATTAGAATAAATGTTGCTCTTTTTTGTGTGCTCATCTTCCTGTCGCATTAACAAATTACAATGAAATAATTAGCTGTTACCTAAGGTATAATGATGTTGCAATATGGATTGTGTTGGAGTTGGGGGACATTTTCATGCTTTTTGGAGTAAGCTGAGTGATTCCCTATCCACACTCGTTAATTTTGGCTATGGTGGCTAATGCTAAAGGAAAATAAAAACAGTCTCTCACTAAACAATGGAAATATGCACAAAAAAGCCATCTGGACCAATCAACATCATGTGCAAGACAAAAACCAATTGTAAAAATGCTCAAATGTTCCTTTAAGGTGGAGCTGCACCCCGCACAGCTACGAGATCAGTGATGTCCACTTTACCATGGAAACAGATCGACTTCGGTGGATCACGCTGAGCCTTGAGATCCACCAATCAATAGCTTTAAGTAATTCTCTGACATGTCTGTATATGAATTGTGCATTAATAAAACATAAGCAGATTTTTCTTGCTCATATTAATAAAACATAAAAACAAATCATATGCAGATATCGTTAAGAAAAAGAGACAAACCAACACCATTTGGATCGTAAGAGACTTCGGTTGCCACCATAAATGATCGATTTCTTGAATAGTGTAATGGCAATTTTTTTTCTACAGCTGTCAAAAAGAAGGCCGTAGATGCTTTCTGAAACCACGGAATTAATTTTACGATCCAGCCGAAATCGCCTCCTTTGCGATTTGTCAAAAATTGTTTAGAGAACCAAAAGAGGATTGCAGTGCACACAGTGGACACCACGGTATTAGAGCAGAAGGCCCTGCGCATGGGGCCTGGGGTATCACAGTATCACAGAGAGCACCACGCTGGGCCCAAGTGGACAGAGGCTCCCACAGAAGAAGACCACCTCAGTAATTATTAACGGCGTCCATGACAGTAGCCTGCCTCTCTGTCTGTTCATTTCAAACGGATCCCCTCGGCTCTTTCAGAGGGGTGCGGCCGCCATGCATTTGGGCGTCTCCCCCAGGATCACAGGTATAACAACCCAATTTGCGATCAATGGTCGCCCAGTACGCCGTTTTTTTTCTTTTTTCCCGTGGTCTTTTCTTATCTTGTTACACACTCTTCAGTCATCTTTTGTGGTTAAATTATGTATTAAGGTCAATGGCAAAAACCACAGAAGAAGTGTAATCTGCAGGGAGTTTCCTGTTTTTTTTAATCTATTATTAAGAGTGTGAGGGCTGAGAGTGGCTGTCAGGGAGCAGAAGATGCGCGCAGCGTAGGAGCTTGCAGCGGAGGGGGGATCCTCATAGTCCCCCACCGCTTCCCCTCCTCTCTCCCAGGACAGAACCCTTGATGCATTTACCCGGCTAAACCCGTCGCACTTACAAAGTCCTCCCGTCTCCACTCCCAATCCGAAAGCTGTCAATTGCACACAGACAGCGGTGTCATAAATCTAAAGTAAAATGTGAGCACTGGAGATTTGCTGGGTGTCATGTATATTTACTCTTCTGAGCGGGAACCGTGTCGGCGTATAAGGGGGCCGATAAAAAGGGAGGCTCCTCCCCCCGGGAAAAAAAAATCACACTATTTTCCCCCTTCTCGTTTCATTTCAATTAAAGGTAAAGCTCAGGTTGGCCCTGGTAACGCGGAAGGGTCTTTTTTTTATTGATTCTTTCTAGTTGAGGGGGTTTTAATGTGTTCCTGTTGCAAGTCTGCCTAAAGACAAAAAAAAAGGCACAACCTCCCGTTTCTGCAACAGCCGCCAATCAACGTTAGCCCATACGTTCCACTCAAATCCAGACAAAATGCTCTCGCTAGACTGCACTTTGAAATGTGGAGATTGCCTGGAACCGTAACAAGTTTGCGAATCCCTTTCGCCTGTTACTTGGCTGCGTAGCCATTTGATAAATTTGAGCCGGCCCTCTAGGAGGCGACCTTAATTATTTTCTGATTAGATTAATTCAGTTATGCTTCACTACTTTACCAAGCCTTTGGCGTACCCGGGAGAGTTTCACTCGATCATGCTAACAATTACGCAATTAGCTGTTCTTACTGATCACAGAGTCCTGGCTTTGCTTCACTTTCCACTGTAGGGGGGCTATATTTTTCTGTGTGCGGGGGGGGTGGCAGCAAGGCGGTGTGTGTGTTTGGGGGGGCTTTGCCTCTTTCTGGTGCTCAACCCACACACCTCTTCTAAAAAGGCCACCTCTTATTATGATAATAATTCCTATTACAGAGACTAAATACATGTAGCCACATGCCACGATGATGAACAATTTACACCTAGGGAAAAATCCTTTGCAAAAATCTTTTTTTTTTATAAAGGGCAGTGGGAAACAATTGTAAGTTGCCAGTTTCATATTTCTACAAAGGAAAGGCAGTATGAATTGTGTACGTTACTCAAGTTCAAGGGTGGAAAACAGTTATATTTAATCTGGGGCTCCTGCAAATAGCTCCAGTGAAATATACTTACTGTCTGTTTGCATATATCATTAAATTAGTCCACCGTTATCCATTTTATTGAATGTATTTGAATAGAACATTGAAAAAAAGGAATGTATTTGAATAGAGCATGGATTTTGAGATTACAGTGTAATATTTATCAAATATGTTCACTTTATATAACTCCTCAATGTATTTTTCCACTTCATTTTATTGCAAACTATTGTCTCATAAAAAAAACATACCACCTCATAAATCAAATCTGTATTGTTGTATTATATATACGTATGCTCAATGCTGTAAATATGTATTAAATATGCAAGAGTATGTACAGAGTATGTTTTTTGTTTTTTTGATATTTAGGGCAGTTCAATTCTAATCTTGCTCTCAATCCTACAATCCTAACATTTTTGTTAGAAATCTTTCCGATGTTTTCCCAATTTCAGGTTAGGTAAGGTCTTCATCCAGCATTGTCAACATAATAAAGAACCGTTCTCAAAGGCTGTGTGAAGGCAAGACAAATTTATTAAGTTATTTCTGGTTTTCAGCTCTTCAGAAACTGATACAACTCTGTCAGGCTCAATTACATTTCTCTAAGCCCGCAAAATCCATCAGTTTCCTCTTGTTAGTGTAAAAGGTTGATGGGTTCAGTGCAACAATAGAACGGACAATAACGACACATGGAGAGTCCCTCTGTGGACGAGCCAATGTTCTTGGTAACTCACGGAGGTTGCAAAGACAGATAATGAGGCCTTGTTCCAAAACTTCTGAAGAATAACTGATTTCAATGGAAATGCCCGAAACACAAAGAATCATCTTTGCTGTCTTAGCAGACCACAAAGAGCGTCACGTTTCAAATTAAGAGAGATAAAAGGAATGCAATGCGGCCATCTCTGGAACCATAAATTGGACGCAGAATTGGACGACCAGAAAAGAAAGTTTTTCTCATGCAGGATCTAAATTTGACTAAAATTGACTTGACTTTTTTTTTTCAGGAATGCTATTTTGCTCTTTCGTTCTTCAGAGCGGCAACAGTAACAGTGCGGTCCTCTTAACCTCATGCTTAGATGTTGTAAATTAACTTCTGACAAGTAGCCTAATGACACTCACCCCCCCCGCCTGCTGTTTGTATCTAGCCCTCGTCAGGAATCTAACGCTGGTGCTGATTCAACATGAGCTACACTACGGGCAGGACCTAAAACTAATGAATGCTAATGAATAATAATTGCAGCCTTGGCCCTGACACGCGCTACTGGCACAAAGGCCGATTCAGTGAAATGGACATCACCAGGAGCAGCGGAAATCTTCCACGGGGGAAAGATCTCGGGATTTAAAAAGATGGAATCTTTTTTTGGGGGGATTTTAATGCATTAATGCATTATTTTCTAAAATTGCGAGCGTGCCGAATCTGTTTTGTTTAGTTTTTTTGTCTTTAGACGCAGTGCACATCTTGTGCTGTCTGTGATGGCACGTGTGCGGAAGAATGACACCACTAATTGCTTGTATCAGAGCTTAATCCTGGGCTTGGTTGATTGCCTGTATACTCACTCAAAGCTTCTGTGCCCATTCTCCACTGCGAGGAGATTAGACACCTAGGTGTTTGTGTGTGCGATTTTTTTAATTTTCTTTTTATTCTTTTGATCTATGTGTACGTTATCTGAAGTGCTTTGAATTTAAGTCTCATTTTCATCAGGCTGACAGTTGCCGGTCTAATAATATTCAACTTTTAAATCACTATGGAATGTTAATTAGATTATTTTTTTCTTCTTCTTCTATTAGGATGTCCCCACAGATTTCCGTATCAAATCATTTTTTTAACACAAGATCACGCATGCACTTTGAGCCAATAAACCACTCTAACACCTCTAAATCAAATCACTTCAAAAACTGATTTTAGAGACGTGTGAATGATAGCTTTTTATCTTTGTGCTGCTTATTATGCCACATATGTAACATTAAATACATTTAGTTGTTCATAAAAAAAATATATATATATATTCAAACAATTAGCAGTGTATCACATTTTATTTTTATATTAAAAATGTGGTCCTGTTACATCAAAGCATATTCTTTTGCTAGCAGTTTTCAGGAACATATTAGTATTTGTTTCAGCAGCAAAGTATGTTCCCCTGCTGCCAAACAGGTTTTTTTTCTTGTTTGTTTTTTTGTCTACCAGGCACAAAGTACCATTTCTTGACGTCAGTGTGGAGAGGGAAGAGCCCCAGTACTGGCTGCTGTCCCTGGGATTTGACCAGTTTACTAATGGAGGGTGCCTGGGGTGGCTGACATTGTTTCACCTCACTGACACATCTACCCAGCTGATACCAAGTTCCCCACCCAAAATTTAGAATATTTTAATGATTAATTCATTTAAAAAATAACTATTTGCACATTCATTCACTAGTTTGCCTGTCTGTGCATTGTCCTTGTAAATGATCTTGCTTGTTATATAGTTTTGGTGTGAAAAGTGTGAGGTTTTGATGCGCTTTAACACATTGCAACAATCACTGGTGTCTGTTGATTGACTAAAATAAATTTCAATTCTGGGATGAAGTGCATTTTGGGTAAGCATATTGACAAAGGCGTTGTTCCGTTGAAAAATGCGGAATCAGGAAGTTGTACAGTAGTTTTTAGCCAGTGAGATTAAACACATGGCCAAAATGCATCATCAAAGATAAAACGAAAATAGTCTTTAAAAGAAGGATTATGTGTTGTGATATGAACTCATAAACATGAGATCTGGTTTGGACATGCATCTTCGAATAGGAAAATATTGCCTACAGCCTAGAGTTTGACTGTTTGATAAACCATGTTTAAATTCAGCCGGTTAATGCGTGGTCACAGATGCTAATATGCCTAGCTGCTATTTTTAGTCTGTAAAAATATATGTTCTCCGTCTGTTCCTCCTAGCCTCATGACCTCTCTTGTGTCACACTTAATTCCTTCCCCAAAACAATTTTAGGGAATCTATTCAAATCTGTGTTCTCGCCAGATGTTTTTTCTCTATTCCAGTTGATCAGTTATGCGGGCTTTCTTAATACTAGCCATGGGCCACATTTTGAATAACATTTTGAGAATCAGACTAATTGGAAATGGCAGATTATGTTTTACGTCATGTTGCATTGCAGTATTTTCCCCAGTTTTCTAAAGTAATACATCTTTTTTTAGTAACAAGTTAAAAATTCCACATCAGTATTCATATATTTTGTTTAGCACTGCGTTGTGTAAACTAGACCATTCACCAATGCAACCCTGTTTAATGTTGGATGTTTTCTGACGTACAAAGCTAAACCTCACGTATATCCTATTTTCATTTGTGTAATCTACTGGACTCCTTGTCCAGAATGCAGGTTCAGCCAAAGATTGTATCAGTAACAGGAAGCAAAAAAATTATAATAATATTCATGGACCAGAGAAAAGAGTATTTATTATACTTTGAAATTAATTGATTTGCATCGAGCAGAGTGGTAGCTAATTAATACAGGGAAATCTTGAATTAAAGATGTAAATCTTGACACTTTGGCAAGGGGGTGGTAAGGGACAGTAGTCTCCAAGGTCTAAATTATTCTTAGCGTAAACCAATTAACACCATGTATCTTCTTTTATGTTAACTTCAATTAAGGCTCTTTACAGATTTTTTTTTAAAGTTCTTTTCTTCTTTGCAGTTTGAGAATGTCAGAAACGCAGATCAAAGCAGAGCGCCGAGGTCCAGGCGCCATAGGTATTATTGTTTTGCATAAGGAATCTGCATATTGTAGAGCGCATTTTCTTTTCATTTTGCATGCATTAAAAGGCAGGAGGAACGCAACGATCTTGAGGCTCACCCACAGCACCACAGAGGCAACATGACACCTTATCAACCTGATGCGCTCAAACCGTTTGGTATGCTGGCGTTGCGTTCGAGTATCTAGATGCGTGGGTCTCTTCGGGCCCGGATGTAGAGAGCATTTTCCATTGTCGTTTTCTTTTGTGGTGTTTTAATTTCAATTGTCATATTAACGCTTTCGGACATAGAAGGGGGTATCATAAATTAGAGCTGGGAATTTTAAAAGATGTTTGCTCCAGGCTGTTATTAGCTGTTGCAGTTAATAGCATTAACCGTATATCGTCTCCCATTCACCTAATAGCATAACTCCTGTAATATTTGTTTATTTATTTGTTTCAAAGCCTGCGAAGGCTTTGTTTGTTTTCTATAGTAATGTTAAATGAAGCTTTAAACCCGTTCAAAGCAGTGACCTTATCTTCTGTTCCCCTGCTTATATTTGTTACATGTTTTTGTGTTTTCGTTCTTTATGGATTCAAGTCCGCACATAGCTGATGGTAAGAACAGACAATACCCCCCGTCTGGATTTCAAGATAAAAGCTTCCTCTAAAACATTCCTTCCTTGTTTTTGCCACAGGAATTGTAGGCCTCGTTCCGATATGCAGGGGTTCAATTAAGACCTTACCAGGTTGGAAAATTACTGTATTTCTTCAGCTTATCCTCCAGTGTGTAAGGCTCTTGGCCACGTGTTTTATGCTTGAAATTAAACAGTCCTAATTATAGTACAGACTATTTGCCATTTCATTTTCTTTTATGGATTTATTTGTGCGGTCCTCCTTCACTTTGCATGCATTAGCCTTTTATGTGTGTTTGCACTTAATGTTTCAGTGTAATACAAAAATACACTCAGAATACAAAGAATTCTAGTTTTAAATTACACATTAAAATGTGGCAAGACTGTTTGTATGTGTGTGTATATATATATAGGCCTACTTGTTTTCTTATTGACATGATTCTTAATCGTCTTATGTTAGTTGCATTAGTAAAACGATTTGGTCTGTTCGACGTGAAAGGATTGATTGTGCATGGTGCCGTTTGAGGACGTAAACAAGCAGAGCGTTGGCCGCGCTTCTGCGTCGGATCGATGCAAGGCAAATCTCTAACAACCTGTTGTGCGTTCGGCGCAATTGCCGCAATTTAATCGCGTCGGATGACGAGCTATCGATAAATCAATGCGAGCATTAACTGGTTGACCATGAGGGAATCGCCGGTGAGTGCCGCCAATGTTCCATTTAATTGACTTTCCACTAACGGTCATCCGAGAGATGTCGAACGCGCGCTGTACACGTGAGGTGTTGACATCACAACAAACGCCAGTGATGATACAGCCTCTGTTAGCAGCAGCCCGTGGCTCTTTTCACAGAGGAAGGCGAACCTCTGTATACAAACACATTGCTAGCAAGAATTCGCACAATATCTGCTCAAAACACAGCCAAGCTCCCTGGGGACCAGTTACCTCTCCCACACACTCTTAGCATGTCACGGACCGCCACCTTGTTCATATTTTCATATGCAATTATGTGCTTATATGTATATCATCTCAGCGCATGCTTGTTCCACTGGATAAGCTGTGTTTTGAATAAATCCCACCCTGTTGTATTAAAACTACTAAAATGAATGCCAAGTAACAAGCAATGTTGAATACTCTAGTGAATGCTGTGGAACAGTGTAGATTTATGTCGAATTGTTTAAATCTGTCTGCTTTTCCTGCTTATTGCTTTTGTATTCTTTAGCAGAAATGTGTGACAGGGAAAATATAAAGATGTATATTTATTTTGTTTATGGAAAGTAGATACTTCTATTTAGCTGGCAGAGCACACATGAATACATTTTGTTTAAAATGGACTGATATCCTAAGTACTTTTAATGAAACAAGTCTGCCTTATTTGACCTCAGTGAAAAATGTAGTGAACAATCTCATTTTAATCTGTGGATTAAAATGGGATCAGGCTTCTTTAGTTCAAAATTTTGGAACCACTTCTCATAGTACTGTGTGAACCTTTGTTTGATATGCTTACTATACCTATTTTAAACCGTTCTTCAAAAGCAGCCTTTTTAGAACTAGGTTAATTCAAACATTAAAACATATATGTCAGGTGCAATTTCTATGTAGATTTGTATTGGTAAACTTCTCTACACATTATCTAAATTCGTTCACCTTGTCTTGAGCTGGAAGTAATATCAACCGTAGACTACAAGTATTCCCCAGTTTAGCATCCATAGGATGCACTGCCACCTAGTGGGACGATTGCATAGTTGCATCCCCGCTGTGTGTGAGCTTGATACTTGAGCATCTGCTGTTACGTGCTTCATTGCACTGCTTGAGCTATGTATGACTTCTCTGATACCTGTCCATATAGCACACAAATTAAGAAGAATAATCGTACTATATGTTATATCCTAAAGTAATCTCATGCTGTGACACGTTAGGTGGCTTTGTGTGGCTCAGTAAGGTAGAGCATGGCGCTGACAACGTTTAGGTTGTGGATTAGATTCCTTTTGGGACCACATATACTGAAAAATGTATGCATTCACTACCGTAGGTCGCTTTGGATAAAACCGTTTGCTAAATGGCATATGCCATGTTCAGCATTATCTAATCAAGGCTTTCCATCTTTAATAAATTAAAGTGATTTTTGTCAGTGGTTTAGATTTTTGTCACATCAGAATAGCTCTTACTCAGAATATAGAATTGTGAGCAAATATGCAGGCTGTGCTACAGGAAGATATCTATATATCTATATGTGTGTGTATATACTGTATATATACAGTATATACATATATACAGTGGGTATAAAGAGTATTCACCCCTTTGGCATTTTTCACATTTTATTTTCTTACTTCAAGGAATCAAAATGGATCTCATTGGGAATTCATGCCACTGGTCAACACAAAACACAATAATGTCAAATAAAAATCTACAACTCTAGAGCTTTTCCTTAATTAATTACAAATTTAAAAAACAGACAATAGTTGATTCCTTTCGAAAATGCACTAACTAACTAACATTTGGATGCGCATGCGACTGCATCTTCTACAAAAATACCCTATATCCTCGGCCCTTTTTGTCGCAGTTATGCTAATGCACATGGACGAACATTGCATCCTCCAGGACGGGGTGAAGATGCTGATTTGTTTTGTGCTTCTGACATTAGCGAACAACAGGCAGCGAAAACATTTCAACCCTTGTCAAAATTCCCCGTAGAAACACGTGCCTGTAAGTGAATAAAATCATCAGAATCCATGCAAACAACAAGAAGGACAACCATTAAGAGCATGTTTTTAGCTCTGCATGTTGCGTCTTAATTGAATCTAAAATAGCAATACCTGTGAGACTGGGCTTGTTTGCATGCACCAAAGTAAATAAAAAGCCGTCACGTCAGCGAATACTTGCATGTATGAATATTTATTCCTCAGGTCTACATAGTGTACACAGCCACAAAGGGATTCACAACCTGTTCCTGTTAGTGTCCTTCGTCTCCCTACTTCTGGGGAACCTTCTGGGGAACCTTGTTGTTTAACATAAACAACAATTATAACAACATATCGCTTTCAGAAAATATACATCCATAAGCGCACACACACACACACCCATGTGCTCAGAGGGAGACGAAGAGAGAGAGAGCGACACCCTTGCATACACTCCGACGTGAAAACCACAGACTCGTTCAGCTTCGGTACTCAACGCCCTTGCCTTTGGATAACTTTCGTATTTGGGTTTTACACATTTACACAATATTTCAAATTCAATTCAGTAACGACCAAAAAACGCATGTGTAAATAGTGTAAATATCAAAGGATGTCAATTTGATATGACTCGCTCAAATTTAAGGACAAAGCTCATTGTGGTTAGATTGAATTGGTCCAAAGGATCTTTGGGGAATCTGCGATTGCTGCCCCAACCCGGTTCTGTTAGCGTCCCGGTGGTGGCCCTGGTGTATTGCAGGCCCTGAGGGGATGGCAGACAGATCAGTATTCAGCTGGCTGGACTTGCTGTGCACTGCAGGTATACATGCCGCCCGCTCACAGGGATGCTAATGTAATTGCTTTTCATTGATTCTGTCCTACCGGTCCTACTGGATTCTGTCTTATTCGGTGGCTACTTGTCATCCTTCCCCCACAGGAAGCTCTACCAGGGACTCTTCTTCCCTCTATGTGAAAAGTCTGTGCCCCTTTCAGCACTTATAAAACCTTGTATTTTTTCACCTCATTTTTCAGAGGGTGTGGACAGGAGGAGATAGGGACAGAAGAGATTTCCTAGGAGATGTGCGACCCAAAATTCTCCTGAAAGGTGCTAATGGTGCAGGGAATTTCTTTAGAATGAGTGTTATGTCTTTTTGGTTGTTGTTACCGTCGAATCGGATGAAACCAGCCCAATCCTGAGTTTCCGCAGGACGCATGGCTCAAACCTGGAAGCGCAAGCACTCAGAATGCAGTCGCTGACAGCTCATCAAGTCTGTGCAGCAGCCAGGATCAAAGTGCAATTTACGCTCGACCGGGCCTCCGCGGTGCGGACGAAACGACACAGCACACAGGGTCCTTGTGCGACCACCTCCCTAATCCTGAAACAACCCGGCCGGCCCCACGGATGCCATGTTCGACACACAGATGATTCTTGGTTGACCCCCCAAGGTGGTGGAGTTGTTTCCAGTCGTGTACTTCACTTCCTTACTTTAAAACAAACGCCAGACATCCTCTTTTTTATTTTTTATTACTATAACTCTATACCGCCACACGTTGCACTGGAGTTTGAATGACGCACTTCTCATTTTGGAGCACAGGTTTTAAGGCAGTTTTTTTTGTTTTAAGGCAGCAGATGGAGTAAAGTGATCTAGAGTGTGCATGTATCACTGAGATACAGGATGCCTCCCAAAGATCATATGATATCATCCCTGCAGTGGGGGCCAGTGTTTGTTGGCATGCGGTCGACTGCCATACTGAAACAGTTCAAACCTGTTTCATTTATTTTGTTTGAATATGTTAGTGATCGTTTACCATTACATTATCGTCAGTTCTCCGTATTCTTGGATTTAATTGAGGCTATTGCTTGAATATTGGTACAAACTGCAGTGAAGATACCAGCAACAAGTGAATTCAAGATGTAGTATTGTAGTATGATGCTATGAGGTAAGTCACAACAGTTTAGTTGTCTGAACTTGGGCAGAGCAAGAGAACACCGGTCCTACCTCAGTTAGCCCCTCCTGATATGTGTATGAATTATAGTTGTATGGGTTGGCTATGCTTACAGAGAAATATCATATTTTAAAGGTTTGCTAAATGCAGACATGAATTTATTTAAATATCTTGGTGTGCTTAGTAACCTTAGAATACCCTAACCTCAAATACACCCGTATTTCTCTTAAAAATTGATACTCAAAAAAAAGGTTTGATTGAGCATTGAACATGCCTGATCCCTCAAGCATACTTGATATGTCTAACCTCAAAATGTCTTTGTGTTTATTTTCCCCAATGCTTGTTAAATTGCTCCAGGGCATTCACAATAATTCCAGGCTTCTGCTGATGCCTAGACATAACACAACTATAGCAAGGGGGGAACTAGTGATATATTATTTTTATTTGTATTTTTTAGAAATACCCCACATGCATTTCAATGAATTATAGTGTTAGAATAAATATGGATTAAAGGTTTTTAAAGTTTTAAGTGAGAGAATGGTTAGCAAGAGCAGAAAATGATGAAAAATTCACACGAGTGCCTCGACTATTACCTTGATCTATAAACTAACAAGGCTTCCAACACACAATGCTTTGATACCTGCTCCGGTACTGGGATTATGTTGGTCTACTTCAAACAATGTACTCACTATTGGACTGCTCCTAGTGTCTCCTAGGCGATTTTCACTTCCCTGAGAAATATCCAAGGCTCCTATTTCACACATCACTATTGAAATATAGGGCTGGGAGATATATCCTGGGTATAGTGAGAGTAGAATTGGAGTGATGCAGCCATTATGCTCAATTTTAGTATTCACAACAAAAAAATTTGTGACAAGTGAAATATGAGCCTTGCACTTCTGGGATTTCCCTCAAGAGTACACGCATGTGCACTGTTGAGACTTCCTCTGCTTCCAACAATTGTCTGAAACAATTGAAGATTTATGAAACATCAATAGTATGTTCAAGGATTATGTATACATTTCCTGAGAGTGTCAGATATATAAGCTATCAATATAAACATTTTGTTACAAGTAAGTGAGAATACCCAATACATCCACAGGGACCAGGCAGGAATTTCTGCTCTGAACTACTTGAGCAGTGCTTGGAAAGAAATTGTAGCTCTGGCTACTGGAGCAGCTATAAGTTCACTGCAAATGTGAAACTACTTTTTTTGTAAAAAGGTGAAAAACATATCAATTATTCAGACTTATTCTGGGTCAGTGGTTCAGCAAAGCATGCGGCGGAGTGGCTTTAGATATGGTAATGTAAAATGAATGATGAAATTTGTGGAAGTGAAATGAAAGAGGGTTGAGATTGGTGGTGTTTAAAGGTGAGGCCCGGGGTCATAATGAAGTCGCTTCCTTTGCTGAAGTAGTAGGAGAAAAAAACTACAGACATAATGAACTAATTCTTTTTCTTTAAATTTTTGTTTCAGATTTTTCTCCCATTTTCTCCCAATTTGGTAGCCAATTATTTTCAAATTAATACCCCCCTCGTATTGTGAGTTTGCTGCCGTGGCCCTGTGACCAGTAGTGATGAAGGCAAAGTATCGTCTCCTCTGAGATGGCACTCGCCAGGCCATCGACCATAACCCGGCACTACAGAGCCACTCCTGTGTGCAGCGAACGTCCTGTCGGCTTCCCTCCCCCTCCCTGGGGCGGACAGCCAATCGCCGCCCCCGGTGTGGCACTCTTAATGAACTAATTCTGATCCAGTTATTTCCATCTTTTAATTACTAATACATGTATGCACTGGGTGCAGTTCTGGGCCCCAAATTTCAAGTCCAGGCTGGATCCAGTGCTGGATATTATCTAATGGATATTATCTAATGTTTGCAACATCTGGAACAAAATCATTTCCAAATGAATTAAATCCAGATCACAGCCTTGAAGTAAACTGGTGGACAAAGCAGATAATGCGCGTTAGCCCTGCTTTCTTGGCTACGTACTTTTCAGTAATTGGATCCATTCAATTGTCCTCTGGTGATGAAGTAACGTGGTGTCCATTCTCTTGCAGAATTGAGTCGCTCACTAAGAGCAGTTGTTGTATGTTCTATTGCACCCAACACCATAGACATGTTCAGAGAAGACTGGACACCAACTGGAAACAATTAAAAATCTTAGTGCATCTTTAGTGAAGCTTATGTCACACTTATACCTACAGACACATACTTGTATGTAGATGAAAGGACTGCAGGGGAAATTAGTCCCACGGTCAGCGAACACTAACAGCCTTGTGAGAGTAAAGGGAATAATATTTTTTTATTTATTTTATTTATTTAACCTTTATTTATCCAGGCAATGCCATTAAGAACAGGTTCTTATTTGCAATGGCGGCCTGGGTATATATCCCTATCTATAATATCCCATCTCTCGAGGTTATTGTTTTGTGGTATAATATCTGGGTATTTAATTGAGTTACAAAGCCCACTCGTTCGAAACACAATCAGAAGCCTTTTGGAGTTGTTAGTATATTACGGCAGAGCAGTAACTCTGTAGTATGGTGTTTATTTGGACTTTATTTGCAGAGTGGGGGATTCGAGGAGGCAAAGACCTACCTTTGCTGGACATGGGAACCGAACCCTGTTCCCCTACTCCACAGTGCAGTGATATTACCTCATCAGCAATAGGCCAGGCTCCCCGGTGAGGCAGAACATCAGACTGCAGCGCTCTACCCAGCGATGTCACCCTGCCAGTCAGTAAGGAATATGTCGTAAGGAATAGTGGCCATGTGATTTGCAGAGTCTCCTTAAATGTTCTTGTGTGGGCGGGCGGCGGATGGCGTAGCGGTCTAACATGCCACACTTTGGTGTGGTGTGCGCTGCCTGTCAGGGACGCGGTTCGAAACCCGCGTGTCTACCAGACCGGCCCTGGTCGTCAGCCCCGATCGGAGGCGGCATTTGGCTGTCTGCCTCCGGGGGAGGGGGGAGGGTGAGCCGGCACGAGTCCGTCGAGGAGAAGGTAAAAGGCGTCCGTGGAAGAATTTCTGTCTCGGAAGAGTTGGGAACAATCGGCCCGGAATGAGTGTCTCGCCCCGGAGGACAGACGGCAGATTCGTGGGGGTGGGGAATTGAAATAAATAGAGGGTATAATTGGCAACCAAATTGGGAGAAAAAATAAATGTATTTAAAACAAATGTTCTTGTGTGTTGAATTGGCTTGGAGACAACGGAAGGTGGTGTCCCACAAAGTCTCGTTTACATGCTTGCAGGGCATGCAGATCACAGCCGTTTGGTCCGTGCATTAGCATGATCGCTGCTTATTTGATTGGGGAGTGGGAGGACTATCATGGATGAATGAATGATTGATAATTGGATTAATACAATGTTTTCTGCCAGGGAACTCAAAGCGCTTACAATGATAGGGACAACTCACCTCAACCACCAACAATGTGCAGCACCCACCTGGGTGAACGTGACGGCAGCCATAGTGCGCCAGTACAAACTCACTGCACATCATATACACAGTGGAGACACGAGGATGGTCCTGCAAATTATAGAGACACACATTGCAACATTTCCATGCATTGCAACATTTCCATGCATTTTAATCTGCTGCCCTTCTCCCTTGAAAAATAGATTCTCAACGGGCTTTTCCTGGTTAAATAAAGGTTAAATAAAAAAATAATAAATTTTAAAAACTGCCCTGTCCTGCTTTTCCCGGTGTGCTTGTGCCCCACGATCCTCAGTCGCTCTCTTCTATAAATCACTGTTGATCGGAAACTCCCAGAAAGCTGCAATCTCTTGCAAGTTGGAAATCTTACAATGTCTAAATGAGTGTTAATGCGCACATGCACTTTAGCGGAATCTCACATTTAACGCTCAGCTCTGTGAAGAATAGCCGTAGATGAAAGCGCACCTCTCCTCGCTCGCAGGGAAAGGGCACATTTAAGAATAAGAATAAATGGAAGGAGAAGAAAATGGTGTGATGTAGAACATTTTGCATATACGATTCAGAATCTAATGATTGTTATTAAAAAAAATTCAATTGAGCTTTTTTACATTCTCATATGGACCTATACAATATACAGCACTATGTATTGTTCTGACTATTTTTCATTCCAATTAGTAAACCGTTCAATTGAATTAAAACTCATCCCGAGGATAAATTTCCATTCTTTGGCTATTAAAAAATGTTTTTTTTCCCACATATTACAATGCCCTATTTTTCTAACAAATTAACTTTAATATCATTTTGGTTCCCTTTTTTGTTTTTCCTCACTTTGTGTATTGTTGCTTTATTATTTGTGGGGTATTTTAATAAGCCAATACTACAGTAGATAGCGCAAAGCCTTCTGCAATTTATCATTCTAATTTGCCTTATTATTTAAAGATGAAAAGAATAGATTGCACACGGTCTTGAATTTGTATTATGTATTATGCAAGTGGATATTTTTTGTGTATTCGGGTGGGGGGGCCGGCATTTTTCCCTACATTGTTCCCACCTTTCCTGATTGGCTGACCTTTGCATTCCCCGAGGTTGGATCGTATACAGTACTTAAAATGGGAGGGCTGACAATTTGAGATCCTTATGATAAAATTTTCTCTCTCGCCTTTGAAGACCTTTGGTTCAATTTCCCCTTCCCTTGAGATACTGTATGTTATTGAACTGAATAAAATCATTTATTTATGCGAAGAAGAACCCCAATATCTTTGAAATATTCCATGCTTTTTGCTCAGATCGGCATGATGGATGGGGTACTGAAATGTCTTTATGCATGAAATGTGAAATGAAATAGATTTGTCGCTTGCTTGGAAAGACAATGAGCTGATTCAACAGCTGAATAATCTTTGTATTGCAATGGCTATTATTAACCATCAAGGCACTTCTGTACAATTCTGGCAAACGCATTGTAGACAAACTTAAGTTTGACATTCATATGTGAGAAGGAAATAATGGTCTGTTCTTAAGTGTACTTTCACGCTAAGTCTGTTAGTATGTATTTAAAGAAATATAAACATGTATAGCTGCTGCTGTCCTATAACGCCCTGTGGCTGTAAACTCTAGTGTACAGTATGGGGATCATTGAGATGTTTTGAGGAATTTGTTTATTAAAATTGTTTAATCATTTTCATGGTTCAATTTTAGGGATGCTTATTGATGCTGAAGCTAAAGAAATGTTCAGGTGCTATGGCTTATGTTCCAGCTGTAGGGTTTTTAGTAAATGGCATGAATGGCCATATTAACAAGAAGAGGCAAAAAAACTCCAGGTACCATCAACGGAAGGTGCCGCCTCCTCCATTTTTATCCAGTAGTCATTGTCTTTCCTCCTTACTAAATTTCCTCCATACATACATTTTGTGTGGAATGTAACATTGCTCCAGTACAGTGGAGGTTTCTATAAGACAACAGGTGAAGCAGTACTTCACCTAAAAACAAACAGACTAAAAAACATAACACGCATATCACACAAAGCATCTTTTGTAAATGCCTGAGTATTATCACAATGTATCATGCAAAACAGCACCACCCTCAGGTTATTAAAAGGTACTTCAGTGAAGCAGAAATTTCTCTGCTTCACTAAGCTAATAGAACTCAATGTAATGCAATACGGTACTTTGCAGGTCGTTGATTGGACAATTATGGCTTATGACGCATTTTAAAGCCCACCCAGTGAAGTTCTACTTCACCTAGTTAGTAAAGAATTAGTAAACAATGCTTGAAAAATGCACTAACTATATTCCTCATAGCTATAAGTCCCTAATAACAAAAATATGCATTATGCACAATTACACTTGTGTTTTTTTATTTTATTTCAGAGTTGTCCCCCACTTTCTTCAAATTCGGTGGCCAATTTGACCCCCTTCTAGTTCAGCTATCCTCCTCTCTCGTACTGTGGGTTTGCTGTTGCAACTCTGGGACCGGCAGTGACAAGGCGAACTGAACCGCCTCCTCCGAGACGTTACGCGCCAAGCCGTCAACCGTGTATCTCCTACACACACAGAGCCGCTTGCAGGCGGCAAACTCATGTCGGTTGCCCTGCCCCTGGATGACCAGAGCCTGGACTTAGAGCAAGTGCCTACCAGTTACCAGCTGTGCCACTCGGGGGCCCAGAATGTATTTTTTTAACTATTGAGGGAATGCATCACTGGATATTCATCTGTTTTTTTGTCAGACGTTTTTTGTCCTTTGGGTGTTTTCTTTTCCTCGCCTCTTTACCTTTATAACTGAATCAAAGGAAGATAGAAATGTTCACGCTTTAGGGTTGCATCAGACATGACAGAATTGTGACATATTCAATGATTTGTCAATCAATTTATCCTCTGTTTAATATAGTGACAAGTTACACTAACATATGAACACAAACCCTGTAGAATCATTGATATATACCATATCACATATCGTATCATAGCTGTGCATATTTTTTGTTTCACGAAGCCCCATTCTCCTCATCACTACCTGCAGTTCATGTTACATTGTGTGATTGCTTCCATTGCAATATTAAAAATACCTTTTTTTAATTCATGTTGATGTGGTTAAATGTGGGTGGGGGTAAAATCCCAAAAGAAAATCAAAGACTATGAATGAACGTGTTTAACTTTTTAGCCCCGCCAGTGGCAGCTTAAAGTTTGCGTCTAAAGCTAAAATAGGCAATGCTGTTTTTAAAATAAATATCACACACGCCTACATGAAAAGGCTGCCGTTGAAGCTGAAATGGGCTGGGACAGGAACAGTATTAGAAAATGTGCTTGTTTAAGTTTCTCTGGGACTTACCTCCCCACTTTGATCACTTTGACGTTTGAATGGGTGACAGCGCCACGGGAGGACCAACTCTTCCCACGTATTCGAGCGACTGCTTTGATTTCGCCATTACTCGCTTCCCTTAAAGCGTTACTCGATTGCCAGATGAGTCCTTGCAGTCGGGCGGAATGCCCCTCTGTACTCGTATCCAAGGTAACGACCACCCGTGACTTTACAGAATGCTTATTTTGTTTGTCTTCCCCTCAGCGTTGGAATGCCCCGACATTCTGTGTACGCACATTTCTGCTGGTGCTGTAATTAATTTGGGCAGCAATAGTTGCTATGACACCCATTGTGGTGTCCATACCCCCTTCAGTTCGCTGATCTTTAAAAAAGTTGCAAGATACAAAAAGTAAAATGAGGTTTTTTTTGTTGTATTTTTTAAATTTCAGTTGACAAAGGGAAAGCTAATGTAGAAGTTAAATGCATAAAAAATAAGGATGGACCTTTGCTTTATAATAATATGGATATTGCTGATACCCTAAACAGTTACTTTGTTGAGAGCATTACAAATATGCCTACAAGTAGGCCTACATCCAATATACAGAATGTTTTATATGATTTTGGGATTAGGGATGGAGAAGTACTACAAATTTTACAGAAGCTTAAGATAAATAAGGCAGCAGGCTCCACTGGCGTATATCCAGGAGTGCTCAAGGAACTTCAGGGAAGATCATCATTTATAAACCACTGACAAGTATTTTTATGCAAATCTAAAAAAAACTGTTGAAATACCAGATCAAGGTAACACCAGTATATAAGAAGGGGGATCGTACTAATCCAGGAAACTACAGGCTTGTTTGTTTAACTTGCATTGCAGGTAAAATACCGGAATCTAAAATTAGGGACAAGTTGGAATTATGTAATAAATAAAAAGCAATTGACAAAGTACCTGTGTATGTGAGAACCTCAAAATGTAATCATTAGGAGTTATTTCAGGGTGGGTTTGAAGTTGTCTACAAGATATAATATAAAGTAACTCTAGGAGGGATCACATCTGAGCAAGGTGCTGTGGGTAGTGGAGTCCCACACGGGTGTATTTGAATGTTGGCGCTGGATATTCTCCAGACTGTAGCTCAATGGGCTGAATGGCTTTTTCAATATAATTTATAATATTTAGTTTTATCAAGCGACTTACAGTGGATATTTTCAGTATATGTGGCCCCAGTTCCCAATAAGCTTGAATGCTGTTTTCCAACTGAGCCACAGAGAACATCGTTTTGTATCCGTATGTTCTTACGTAATGTTACTGCAGTATGTTCTGTGGCGGCACTGCATCAACTTTGTGTGAATCTTTTTCAGAATGGTGAGACAGGCATCAAGACAGTGCAGTGCCAGCATTGTGCTTCTATTGATCTGTGCGCGAGGATCCTCAGTGCAACCTCCCAGCAAGACGTGGAAAAGAAATCAAACGCCGGTGGCTCACTTCACACGATCGCTGAGTGTTCACTCTGTCTTCATCATCCGCGTATTACTCATACACAGAACTCCGGGACATGAAGAGCCCTTATATTACCTTTGGGAAAGAAGAGAGAAGTAGGAAGCACCGATGGTGGCTCAGTGCAGTGATAAGTCTGAAATAAAACGCTGACTGTGCCAGTGCCAGTAGTGGCTGGGAGCCCCACAGGGCGATGCATAATTGGCCATAGCATTCCCCCAGGGAGGGAGGATTCAAGTAAATTATTTCATTGAAGACTAGGACTAGGAAATGATGAGCCTAGATGGGCCGAATGGCCTGTTCTCATCATGTATTCTAATGTTCTTATAGAACAAAATATTTCTGTATTAATTTACACAGATTTCATGACACATTAACCCCCACTCAACAGCACCCCCTCCCCACCCTGTACCCCATTGTACAGTAAATATACAGGTAACTGACAAAATAAAATAAACACTTGAGATTAAGTAAATTAATTAAATTAAGTAAATTAAGGGTTCTGGCTGCTCTGTTATGGTGTGGGGTGCATTTTCCTGCAATGGTTTAGGTCCACTCAACCCCTTAAAAGGCAAGGTAAATTCCCAAAAATGTAAAGCTATTGTGAGTGTTCACCTTCCTCCTATAGTGAAGAATTTCTATCCTGATGGGATTGAACTTTTCCACGATGACAATGCCCCCATCCACAGGGCAGCAGTGGTCACTGAATGGTTTGATGAGCATGAAAATGATGTAAACCATATGCTATGGCTGTCTCAGTCACCAGATCTCAAGAAATTATGGAATTTCTTGCATAAGAATGGTGTTGCATCCTTCCAATACAGTTCCAGACACTTGCAGAATCTATGCGAAGGTGCATTGAAGCTGTTCTGGTGGCTCATGGTGGCCCAACGCCCTATTAATACACTTTATATTGGTGTTTCCTTTATTTTGTCAGTTACCTGTACCTTGTACTATTGACTATATATGAGATGGATACCATATATTTATTTAAGTGTTAGTGGTTTGTGCAATCAAAGGTAATGAATATAAGATAAGAGTAACTTTTTGGCTGGGGGGGGAAATTGGGCATGGCAACCAATCATGCACTGCTGCGGCCCCCACACATAGTCACATGACGAAACAATAGCCCCAGTATAGACCGAACCCGACAAGCACGCGCTTACACCAAACAGGTATGAAGGGAGGATCAACCGAAAACATAATGCAAGCTGTGTTACAGAGTTCAAACATATTACTGCTACTTTTGATTTACATGCAAAGCTATCAGCCAGGACTCCGCATAAAACTCTTACCTGGAACCAATTAATTTTAATAATGTCTCCTGGAAGTAAGTGGGTGACCGTAGGCTTGTTTCAGTTAAAGTGGTGTGATTTAAAGCCTCTCTTCTTCCTGTTTAATGTGTCTCATTCGGTCTGGCAGATGTGGGGCGGCCTTGCCTTTCGCGTGCCCTCGGCTCCCACGGCCACATCGTCGGTCTCTGCCGTCGTTCGGCGGACGGAACAGCTGTTTTTAATTTAGCCACGTCTCGAGTGACGTAAGCGGCATATGTCCGCAATGTGCCATTATGTATTGATATTATTACGATCGTGCATAAATCAACTCGGCGTATTAAGAAAGCCAAGAGATTCCAGAATAAAAATGCACATGCGCGTTCGTGCGCATGCATGCTCTCGTGTACAGACGCGAATGTGTGCTCACACACACACACACACACACACATGCGTGCTTATGCACATACATGCTCTCATTTACACACACACACACACACACACATAACACTTGATGTGAACCCCCCCCTTCACTGTAAAGCACCTTGAGATTGTGGCAGGTTCCATATGAATAAAATCCATTCTTTTTATTATTGTTATTATTTAATAATAACTATTATTATTCATTATTAATATTAAAAAGTTAAGTGAATACCGCAAATGAGCAAAACCAACACCAATGTAATGGCATGTTGGCCACTTATGTTGGTGCTATTTACGCTAAAACGTGATCAGCAAGTTATCTAGTTAAAATAATTTCCCAAGGGTTTTAAGGGAGAAGGTTAATGAGCAAAGTTATGAACCAACAAACTGAAAGCACATTTACATACTCCATATACATAATTCAGATTGAACACAAATATTCACATGAGTTGGACTGGCCTGCCAACTGTGACCATAGGGCTGTAAGTTGCTGGCATGATCACAGTCATAAATAAATACCTAGGGTGGACAGGTATCAAACACAAGCAGTTTATTCTCCAGTTCTCACAGCTGCAGTATTCTGTCATTGATGGAACAAAAATGAGAGGGAGGAGGCTGTGATTCTTCCTCTAATCACACACATAATAACAGTTCTAAACATTTGAACTTGAATTAAATAATGGGGTGATCATTTTTTGTCTTCTCTTATTTATTTATTTTTTACATTTTTCAGTTCTGCTAGGGTAGTTGCTTTTCAAAACAGTTGCTAATTTGCATACGTCAGGAGGCCGCATACAGTTGTTATAAACGGACAGATACGTGTATTATGATAATTATTGTGTCAGTGGCACACAGTGGACAGGCGATTTATTTGGCTGATGACAAGCTAGTCGATGAATTGGCCCGTCTGTGAGCTTTGTTTTGATCAACAGCCAGCCAATTGGAGGGCCCCGGGAAATCACCTGGGTTACCCATATGGTAAGACTGTCCCTGACAACGTGCACTCACTCACGTTCCTCTCTGCTCAACTGGAGCTGAAGAACATTTCTGTTTAGTGAGATGTGGGCTAAGTTTTTAAGGCATGAGTATTTAGGCCCCCACTTGCCCCCCTTCCCCACACACGCACAGGACACAGGAAAATGTGCATACATATGCATTGTGGTTTCATCGGATCAGTGCATTTATGGAGAATTGGTGTAATTGCTGTCAGTCCAAGGATGGGTGTTTCTGAGGACTAAAGAGTAATTTGTTTCTCTGGCGTGACTTGAAACTGTGGTTTTAAAGAATAATAATAATACCAGTATTATGTATGTCCCAGATATTACTCATTCCTCCCTCGTTTGCTTGTGTACCACCTTAACCACCTTCATCAGTGAACGGCGGTTTCATCACAATGTGAAATTAACATTTCTTCAGACATGCGTCTGGTCTAAAGAGATGCTATATGACTATATGAGCACAGTTGCTTCTGACAATGTGCAGGGTAGCGAAAGAACCGCACGTAAACATTGCATTGCAAAGGGTTTGATCGGTAACGCTTGCTTGTGCAACGACCTAGAGCCGGGAGTTGGCAGCCTGGGCCAGGTGAGACAAATTGGGCTGTCTGTTGAAGGAAGATTAGTCACAATCCGGGGCTATTCCGGGAGGGGCCAGCACATGCAGTAATCTATACATTTTGACAAATGCAAAGTTAACTGGATCATCTAACAGCAGGCCTGTTTCCTTACATGCCCATCTGTATAGGCCAGGGTGTCTCCGGTCTTATGTGAAAAGGGCCGTGCACAGGCTTTTGTTCTAGCCCAGCGCTAAAACACCTGATTCAGATAGTCAGCTACCCGTGGCCTTCAATCGAGACCTTGCTTAGGTGAATCAGGTGTTTTAGTGCTTGGCCAGAACGAAAGCCTGCACCCACACCGGCCCTTTCCGGAAAAGATTAGACATCCCTGTGCAATGCCAGCTGTAAAGAAAAAGATCCACATCACCCTCCCCCCACCACTTTCACCACTGTCCATTCTATGCACATGTGCCAGGGCACACACATACACACACACCCACATACATACTTGCATGTGCACATGCATATGCACACACACGAACGCTCGCACGCAGGCGTGCATAAGCACAATTATGCACACATGTAATATGCACCTGCAGACGCGCCCGCACACACACACACACACACACTCACACACTCACTCACTCACTCACTCTCTCTCTCCACAACTGCTTTGACCTTTCTGGATTGGGCTCGCTGAGCTCAGTTAACTTGCCTGGGCTTTGTGGAACAGCGAGCCGAGACAGGGCTGTTTGAAGGAGTACCACGGGGCCAAAAGGCACAGCTGCTGCTCACTCTTAATGGCTCCAGTTTTTGACGCAGGAAGCCGAGAATACACAATGGAACAGCCAGGGAGGATTTCCACAGATTATTATGACTCGCCAGACACTCCACTCCGTGTCCTTAGCGCTGCGAGCTCCGTCTCCCTGCCATCGAGGCCGAAACATTCCAATTTGATACGTCTCATGCATATTCGTGAAGGGATGTTGCTAAGTACAATGCTGTGACAATGGACATTCTGTATTGTATTTATAGCATCGGAACCTCCTGTTGCCAGCCTGGAACCTCCGGTGGGTTAGAAGCAGAGAGAACAGGAGGGATGCAGGGGCTGAGAATCTGGGGAGTCTATAGAATCTGTAGGAGCACTTTGCATGTTTCCTGGAGACTGCCTGCCCACAGAGATCTGCTGCCTGAAGAGGCTCTGGCCATGGCCAACATTATGAGGAAGAAGGATGCACAATGTGGAAGGACCCTGGCCACAGAAGAAGTGAGACTCTCTGTCCCAGGACAGCAGTTTTGTGCATCTCTTCGAGGTTGAAATAACTGGCAGTTATAACTGCAGCCATTAAAAAAATAAAATAAAAATATATATACCAAACCCTGATTGTGTTTACATTTTCAAAGAATTCACCTGAATGCACATTTTGCCGCTTGAAATACAACTTCCAAGATGCACTGGGTTTGTCCAATCCTAATGCCTTGGGCTTTGATTTCAGCATTCAAAAAGCCAGCCACAGGTCAGAAAAGTTGTCTGTTTATATCTTTGGAAGTTCCTAATTAAAAAAACATATATATTTGCCTTGAACACACACAATGCTCCCTTTACCCACATTTTGGGATATGGATTTATGATATTAAAATGTATTTTCTTTATAAATGAAAGGCAACATGTTAAATCATTGCTGGATTGCAATGGTGAGGTAGCTATTGCAGTAAAGCAATGGCCAGTTGGGCAGACAGAGAGTTATTAATATAACATCTATATTAGTACAAATGGGTATATAATAACATTACATCGTTGAAGACATTTCATTACTTTTCTTTTTTCATTTCCTGTAAAAATTGTAACAGTGTCTTTCATGGTTTCAGATATATAGTATGATGGTACTATAATGGTATAGCTAATGTATATTTAGTCATTGTTATGCCTGCCTTACAACAAGGCCTTTAATTTACTGTACACTCGATGCTAACCAAACCTTAAGTGTTGTAGCACATGATTGGCCCTGTTGTATTGTGACTGTTATCTCTCGGGGAGAGAGACCGAATGACCTCAGAATGACAGGAACAGTGCTTCAGATGACACCCTGTTGCCTGGAATTTACCAGAGATGAACATCAAAGGAGGGGGGTTGTAAACCCTCAAGCACAGTCCCCAGGCTCACATGTATATTGCAATAAATCAGATGAATATTTATCCTGGTACAGTAAATGTTTTTTCTAAATTAATCTGTTGTTACACACATTAATTAGATGTGATTTATCTCCTCAACACGATGACTTTAAAAATATGCATATTTTAAAATGTGCATTTCAGAGCATTTTAACCATGAAAAAGTTGTCCTCGCTGCAAATAAATGAATGACTTCTAAACAATAAAAATAAAAATGAATATAAACTGGGTGCAAGGAAGTAGGGATTGCAGTGGATGCACTCCAAGACAATTTGTTTGTTTCTTTACTTTCTACTTTTTAATTTTTTAAATGAAATTCTCAGAGCTAGTACAAAGAAACTCAACGTTTCAGCGGAGGCCTTTGTCAAGAGTGTTCAGTTCATCACAGGGTGCTCATATATATAGACTCCCGTGATTAGTGGACAACCAGTGTCATAGCAATGAACCAATACCAGCCAGTAGGCACATCACACCCACCAGCATCCACTAGCTAGAATGCGTCACCACGATACATCAAAATACAAAATACATTGGAAATGACTCAATTATAAAAACTAAATAGATGGTTTTACATCGATGGAGAATGATATACATTATTGATAATGCTTTCATACATGTTTCATATTGTAACTCACAACACTCACCTCACAGGATCATGATGTACAGCTGTCACAATTAATGAGGGGGGGGGGGGTGGTAATCCTCAACTATAGTTGAGTAATCCTCAACTTTATATAAAGGGAAATTGTCTAGACTAGGCTACATTTCCCCAACCATTTCATGTTGGGAACTAGGATCACCAAAGCACTTGGTGATTTCATCATTAATGTCTTGATACGCTTTTGCATAATTTATTCTGCTACAGAGCCGCCTATGGATAAGTACAGTGGAGTGTGATGACGGAAATATTTCTGTCCAAAGAAATAATTTCAATAACCCCTGCGGTGTGTGACACCGGGTTCTGAGAAGTTAAATAGTCATTGGGTTTAGCGTCTGCCAAAATTATTTTAATAGTGCATTTCACTCATACCCCATGTCACACCGCACATTTTAATTGACAGCTATTACAGTTGCGGGTGAACCGAAAATGTAATTTGGAGGGTAATCATAATTCCTTTTAAATTGAGGAGGGAAATGTGGACTGGATGGGCCCTGGGCCATGGCTGTTTATTTCTGTCTGTTTTAGCAGGCTCGGGTCAAGAAAGAGGAGCCCATTACACCAGCAATGAAGTGAAAGCATTCCAAAGTTCTACTCCCCCCCCCTTCCCTCCCCCAGAGTAAGGCCCAAAGCCAGCCTCAACATTGACACACTCATTTTCCGGCCTGTGAAAATATTTTCACAATTCCGCCGTAAAAGGGCGACTATTTAGGATACCCGGAGTTTGCCAAGGCAAGTGCGATTTTGTAACGTATAGGGCTGCAGCCACCCAGCAATTAGATTTCATTAGCGTCATTAGCTGAAGGTGGAAATTGTTTACAAGTCTGAGGATTTTTCTTTCATCGATAGAAACCCCCGATGTGTGTCGCCCGAGACGCAAAGGGAGCCGAGGTCAACAGAAATTTGGCAGCTGCGTAGAACCCCAGGGGAACCCCCCCCCTGGTGTGAAAACGACATCATCACTGGGAACGGCACCACTTACCGACACAATCGCCGTTTCTCTCAAGCGCTCGCTCCTCCTCACGGCCGCGAACGAACCTTCCGCAGTGTCTCACCGCTCCACGGAGTCCGCCAGGGTGGTCACGTGTCGTCCCCCCTACACAGGAGAGCACACAGCAGCGAAACTCCGCACGGCAATAAAAATGTCCACTTCCCTTCACGCTGGACTCCCTGGGTCTGCCGCGCGCAACGTTACACAAGATTTCTGTGTGCCGTCCGGTCAGCTCAAAAGAGTAATCCTGTCATCTTACGGCAACAGAGAATCACTGTACGAGACTGCAGCTGACCGCATTGGATGCCTCATTTCCAGGCCCACCTGGCTTATTTTATCGTTAAGTATGTGGTTTGGGCAAACTGAAATTCCTGCATTATAGCTATACGGCTTGTCTACAGTAACCCTTTATGTTTGTGAAGTTTATTCATAAACTTACATAAACTTTGTCTAACCTTTATAAAATGCACAGAATACCCCCACTGATCGACCTTGTTTTTCCCCCAAATAAATGTTTTATTTAAACCGTGTCCACAAACCACTCACCTCTCTCGTCCCTAAGGTTCATACTGGGATGGTTATGAAGACTGATGATCTCATGCTTATACATCCCCTTTATGTCCCTTTCCATTTTAAAATGTAAATTGCTGAATGCTGAATATTGTTCAATCTCCTTTTTCAATCTTTTTCAATTTTGTCATTCTAGAAGGTCCTTCGAAGGAAAATGGTTTCCCACTGAAGATGAATCGGACTTTGAATCACGCTTTTCCTCTCCGCGGTTTAGGCCCCGCAGCTGTGCAGAGCAGAAAACACACTCGGGGTCATTTCTGAAAGTACTTGTTCCCTCCCCAGGACAGTGGGTGGCATCTCTATTGTCAAGTCCCGCTGTGACTGTTCACCAGTTTATTGCAATGTAGAGAACGTAAGACAATTGTCTTTCCTATTGTACAAAAAACCCTTTTCGTGCTTATAGAAGTAACACAAACAAACGTCTGTAAGGCTCTTTTATCACATCAATAACAATGGTGGCTTTACCTGAGGGACCTGTGAGAAGTGGTGAGGCATCATGAAAACAACTGTTTTATCTCATCAACCCTACAAGGTGAATGTTGAGTAAAACCGGGTCCTGCAATGCTTTATTTGAATTTCATTTCCATGCTGTTCCCTTGGTCAAGTGAGTCCTTACAGCCATCTGCTCCTGCTTTCTGTGGCACTACAGCTCTGCCACCATGACACATCCACATTTGTTCACCTTTTGACCGAGCCTGGCTGTAATTACCGCATTTGAAACAAACAGGACTTTATTTCATTCCTGCAGGTATGGGGGGGCAAGGGAGGGGGTCTCAGAGAACATAGCTTCCATTAGCGTACGACCAGGCTGAAATCACAGGAAACCCAGGGCTCAAGTCAATGGCTTCTGACGGCAGAGGAAAAGTGGAAAATGTTTAACTTCTCGCCTCTGTCCCGTTGCTTTTCATTTGTCGGTGCGTTCGGGGGCTGCTTGAATGGTAATCATTTTAGGTGAAGGTGGTCAAAACTGGCTATATCACAGTTGCACTGTTCCAGCTCAAATCATCTTAACCGCAAAGTCGCAAAAATGCTTTATAAAGTTTGTTTAAAAAACACTTCTATTAACTAAAATGCTTTTTAAATTACATTTTAAGACGTTGAGCGGGTTTAAACACCTGTTTGTTCGCTGTTTGGGTGGCACATCCAGCGAGGGCACTGTTCCAGTGTGTGGCCGGCGGCCCCGCAAGGTGCCGCATAATTGCCCGTGGCATCGCCTGGGGAGGGAGGGGTTCCAGCTGGCGGGATGTCCGCGTCTCATCCCACACCAGCGACCCCCTCTCAGTGGCGGGCCCAGACCACTTTAACAGGGGTGGCCCAAGAGTGGCACAGAACCACAGGGGGACTTCCAAAATGTAATACATTTGAAAAGATGTGATTGACAACCTAATAACCTATCAAGAGCCAGATGAAGTACGGTGGCACCTAGGGTGGCCAACCAAACTCCTGTGGGGGCGGGCCCCTCCCTGGACACGCCCCTGCCTCCTCTGCTCAATTGCGTGCCTTAATTGACATTCCGAATTGGGAAATGAAAAAATAGCAATAAATGAATTCATTAAATAGCATCAAATGCTTTGGGAATCTTTGGTAATGGCCCAGTGGGCCCGCTGCAGAGCGGGAGCCAGGTTAAAGTTGCAGTGTGTGCTGTGTTGGGAGTTCCTGCGGATCGCGCGCACATCGCTGGCCGCTGAGAGCCCCATCATCTGTATTCAGCATGGCGGGATGGCTCGCAGCAGTGGCGGCCTTTCAGTTTCTTCGCAGAGGAGATGCATTCTGGCATCCACAGTTTAATTTGTATTGTGCGGCTTTGGCAATTGCTTTGACCGTTTTGATGAATGAAATAAGTATTGCCGCGGAGTAGATCTGACTTCACCCCCCCCCCCCCCCACCCACGGATTCATAAGAGGAATGATTTATGTGTTTTTTCTATTATTTAATTTCACGGGGGGAAGGAGGTCAAAGAGCGCCGTGTTCATCCGAAAATATAAGGCTTTAATTTTATTGCCGCGTTCGCAGTCGCATCAGAATTTCGCCAGACGAAGGTTTGACTTTCATTACTGGGATATATATATATACACACAGTGCATTTAAAATTCTGCACGCCACATGAAGGCCTTCCAGTAATACTGATGCATGGAAAATAAGACATCAGCGGCGGAAGTGGCTTTATTCAAGTCCTGGAGGGGATACGGCTTTCCCCTCGGCCTACCGTTTGTTCCGGGGCCGAGGGAGCCTCCGTGCCTCTAACGTGTACACGCGTTCCCTCGGCGCACGTTAACTCCGTAATTGGGGCGCGGAGGGACGCGATCTTGGCCCGCTCTCCGAGCCGCGCCAGAGACCCCCCCTTTATCGTGAATTTATTTCACATCCCCCAACCCCCCGCTTGTCTCGTGGCGCGCGACATAAATTCTGACTCCGTGTCCATCACCGGTTCCCTCTGATGCGAGAGGAGTCGGTGGGCGTTGATGTTGTTTAGGGAGACATATTGAATTCGCGCGGCGGTCTCGCATCTCACTCTCGAATCGTTACTGCAGACAGTGCATCACCGGCTCTGAAATTCTCCGGAATACCGCGGAGGGGAGAGCATTTCAGCTGGATGATGAAGAATTTGTTGCACAAACGGTTCAAAGACATTTATTTCAGGGCCGTTTACTGTAAGTTGTGGGGAATGCGCACAGACCTCGGCCTCTACAAAGGGCTCAGGGATGTGGCTCAGCACTACGGCCAAGGCGCTCCTCCGTATTCGCCCATTTTAACACCCCACAGATCTAGTTTACAGGAATACTGTAATAATCTCAGAACGTTTTAACCATCAGCTCCGTATAGCCTGAAATGAAATCCAGGGGTTTTCTCTTTTCTTCCGCATATGGTCCTGCTTGATATCCTGTGGTGGGACGATGTCATAGAGGACGAATAAAGATCAATAAGGCGATTACTTATTCTTCTTCTGAAGTCCCGTTCGTTCGTAAGTTTCCATTGCTTTTGTTCCCTTTATGAATTTCCTGCAGGATGACGGAACGTCTGGTTCCATTATTGCTTTACTTTGTATCTTGTTTAAGATCTAAAAATGTATAAAACTAACGTAAAATGAAAGGGCTCTCTCAGGGACCGAAGCTTCCAAAATAACCACACTTCCCATCTATGCATCTGAAGTCACTGTGGATTGGATAATGCTATATTACGGAGGGGTAAAAACAACAGTTTGGCAAGCCTTGTTCCAGAGAAGGCAGCAACCAGCATTACACTAGGTGCAGTATGCAGGGCTGACTGACAGGTGATGTGTGATTCTTGTAACTCAGATTTCTAAAGGGGGCTGGGTGGAAGGGGGGGGCAGTGCTGGGCCTGACAGGTGAAGCACTCAAATTCAGGGCACAATAGGGTAACGGACGCTCGGTGTCGGCTCTCAGCGTCTGCGGGTCTGCACAAGTTGGAGGATGACTCTTAATGATGCCACGGTGTGCTGTGAGTGATGGGCAGTGGAGGGGCACCTCCGAGCCGGGAGTTAGCGGGGTAGCATGTAGCTGTGGGCTGTTTGCGCTGAATCATGGGAGCGGGGAGCGCTGGCCCAGACCAGCCGAAGGCGGTGAACAGCGAGAGGCACCGTGGCGCCTTTTTATTCATGCCTCGCGCATCAGCCCGCGATAAACTAGGGGGACCGTAATCAAACGGTCCAAATGCAGGAGGAGCAGGATGATTTTTGCCCAGGACGGGAAAGGAATATTCAAAATGGCCGAGCGAGAGAAAGTTGAAGTTGACGGTTGTTGTGCGAGGGTGAAGAGGGTGCTGTTGAGCGTTGAGCGGCGGGGGGGACTCAATATCTGTAATGTTATGGTTTTATTCAAAATTTCAAATGCGGCATGTCCGTCGTTGCGGGACACAGGACAGTGAGTCAAAAGCTCAAGGGAGAAGTTGCCCGCAAGCACTGGCACAGGACCAGCTAACTCTGCCCAAATCCTAACCCTGTGTTACACTGACAGGCATGTGCAGGGAGTATAACAGATCTTGTGTTCAGTGCACTGCACCTTTAATGTGAAATACATTTAATCTTGCATTGGGGTACATAAGAATACATCACTTTACGAATACAATACAATTATAACTATTTCAAAAGAATAGGGTATCTTTGTAAGGTATATCAATTTTTTTTAAATACCTGTTTATCCATGCAGCAGTCATTTTGAAGATTATAGTGTCCTGTAACTTACAGTGATGTAAACATCTGAGATTTTCCATTACCCTACCTGGCTCATTGATTTTTATTGTGTTATTCTGCAGAACAGGAATAAGAAATATTCATTATAAATCATTAGAATTATGTATGTAGTTTTTTTGTTTGTTAATTATGTAGCTCATGCTTTTTTTGCATGTGTATTTTCAATGTACGTATTGCAAATGTTTTGTAATCATTTTAAGTGGATGTATCAATTGGACTAATTTTGACGACAAACTCAAAACAAATCTCCAGACATTTTAGCTTTTTAATTGAAGCACGATATAAAAGCAATGCACAAAATCTTTTCTGTGTGTACAACGTTTAAATTTCAGTGGTCATCTACACAATGATTATATCAAATTACTTTTGATATAACATAACATAACATTTTACGTTAATGATCAAACAATTTGGCTGTTTTTTTTTTTTTTTTAATAGGCAGATTTTCAGATTTTCAAAGACACAAAATGCACCATCATAAAAAAGGTTATGTTGAACACAGTTAACATGAAACCACTTTTCACAGCAATTTATAAAATCAGCTGCCATGACCACAAATGAACAGTTAAATTGTCTTTTAACAGTCAAGTAAAGATGTCCTAGTGGCTCGTGTAAGCCAGTAAAATAAATTATTGTGTGCACAACCAAAATTGTTGTCACCATATCTGTGTTACAACAACTGTCATAAAACTCATCTTACTGATTAACTATAAACTGTTTTACCCACTGAGAGCACAATATTCAACACAAAAGTAAAAAAGCCCCTTTCTTACATGGTTAATTTGAGATAATCGATACATTCATCTCAATTTTAAATAAAGTTTAAATTATTGCTTTAAGTGGAAAATTAAAAAAACTGCTCTACTTTACAAACTGTTAAAGGAATAATTTAAAATGTACCCAGTACCCAAGTCCTGAGTTAAAATCCCATTTGTGAGAGGGATGCAGTATTTCACCAGAACAAGCTCTACTGAACTGTTTCCAGAGCTTGTAAACTGCTTTATAGATAAAAAACTGTTTGCCAAATAACAGGAACACATTAGCCATGTGGAATGTGGACATTGTTGGCATGTATTTTCTTCACAATTAATCACGCTTGAATTCTTTTATTGAGGACAATTACGGTGCATTTCACTAGATGTATCAAAATTGATATATACATACATGTACAAGGAAAACTAGCCTCCTCCCCTCCTCTCCTATGAAATATATATCTATTTTCTTTTACAATTTGAAAAGTGCCGTTTTTAATCTTCCTCAAACTCACAAAGGGAGACGAATGAATGTGTTTGCTCTGGGTCACATGTTATTTCAAATGTTTACGGAACTTGGGAATTACAGTACTGACATTTACTACATTATTTTGTTTTACACTCCAGTGCCAACAGGTATTGTCCAGACTTTTTGACAGGTAACTACCCATGTCCCGTATTAAGGAACGATCTATAAACACCTGTGGTATCTCTTAGCTTACAGCTGGTATGCACTCAGAAGAGGAGTCCATCGCAATGTTAAATCCTATGAGCCCTATGAGTCAATACTGAGTCGCACAGCATATGCTTCCCACAATGCCACAGGGCTCCGACAAAACGCAAAACATTACCTCAAGGTATTTGCTTGTCCTGTGGAGATGGGTGGCAAGTTTGGGGGGTAAAAAAGAAATAGAGGGTATAATTGTATCAAATTGGGAGAAAAATGGGGAAAAAATCTAAAACCCCCCCAAACAAAACAAAACAAAACAAAACAAAACACAGAGCCTTTTATGTCTTCAAAACAAATCAACAGCGTTCACGTGGATGTGTGCGTATGCCGTTAGGGATCGCAGGAGTGTGAAAATACAGCCCTGGATCCCTGATGTGGTTTCAGTGTTCAAACCAAGGACGCTTCTCTCCTGACCATCACTAGCTGGGCTACAGGTCAACATCCACCGTGTCCACGTCCACGTCCTCGTTGGCGCCGTTCGTCTGTCCCTCTGCCGTTGCCGTGGCGACGACCTGCGCCTCAGCCTCCTCCTCGTCTTGGCTGGGGAAAAAAGGTGCACATTCAGCATCGCCACGTCCAATGAGAACGCTTCATTATTATTCTCAAACCACAGTTCTGCAGAATCTTTATTTATTAGTATTCCATTTCTTCCCACTCTTCCTATAATTTTCAACCTACACATGCCAAGCATACTCTACTTGTTTTATGCTCCTTGTTTCAGGCTAAACCATGCTATTTGTACTTTTTAAACTGTAAAGATTTTGATAGTACATTTCTACATTTTAGGCATTTAGCAGGCATTATCCAGAGCGACTTACACAATTGACATTTCCTTACACACAATCCATTTATACAGCTGGATATATTTACTGAAGCAATTCAGGTTAAGTACCCTGCTCAAGGGTACAACAGCAGTGCCACCTGGGAATCGAACCGGCGACGTCTGAGTTACAAGCCCAGTTCTCTAACCATTACACTACACTGCCGGCCTGTATAGAGAAGGGTAGAGAAGGCTGGAGGAGGCTGTGGCGTGGGAGAATGATTCTCGCCTCCCAATGCTGAGGTCGGGGGATCGATCCCCGGCCGGCTCCTCTCTGTTTGCAGGGGTTTGATCAGGCGTGCAGACTTGGTTGGCAGAAAGCCTCAGGACGAGAGCGAGGGTCTCTGTGGCGCAGCGCGGCGGAGCTCCAGCACACGTAGCGCAAGTGTCTGTGAGGTCCTCGGTTCGAACCTGAGCGCCTACGAGCCCCGGAGACAGGAGGTCCCCAGGGCGAGGGGGAACCGTGTGAGCGCAAAAATGAGTGAAGGGGGTGGGGCCACGAAAAAAGTGAAAGTTCAGAGAGTTGAAAGGTGAGGTTATGCGACTTATTTATTAATGTTTTCGTAAATTTTAATCCATCTTTTTAGATGTATTTTTAAACTGTATTTGTGCTTGCGTTTGGTTTTTTATTTGTTCTTTTTTTTTTTTTTTTTTTTGGGTTTTATTAAGGAAGTGGCTGCATTATTAACAAAGTTACTTACTGTTGTACTTAATCAAAAAAAATAAGTACAATAAAAACTCAAACTTTATATTATAATAATATATTTAATAATACATGTAATAAGATCATTTTTTATGCATGTTAGAAGTTGCGTAACCCCACGTTTAACTCTCCGAACTTTCGGCGGGCCCCGACGGCTCCCCTACCCCCTTTGCTCGTTTTTGCACTCGCGCGCTTCCCCCTCGCCCTGACGACTTCCTGTTCCTCGGGCTCGTAGATGCTCAGATTCGAACCGACGACCTCGCAGACACTTGAGCTACTAGACCCGTGTGGGCTGGAGCTCCACCACGCAGCGCCACGGAGACCCTCGCACCCGAGTCTTTCTAAACTCTGCGCCTGACAAAACCGTGCAAAACAGGAAGGAGCCGGCCAGGGCTCGAACCCCAGACCTCTGCGTCAGGAGTCCACAATAATTCTCCCACGCCACTGCCTTCTCCGCTCTTCTCGATCCCTCGAGTTAAGGCGAGACCTTGTGAACGCAAGCGAAAGAGAACTGAACGTAAGATCATAAGAACACATAGACACATTTAGGCCTGTCTAAAGAATATCCAGTACTGCACCAAGCCTGGACTTGGGGAGGGGGTGCTGTGGGGAGGGAGGTGGGTTGAAGTTAATGAAAGATGAGAAAAAGAAGACTAACAGAAATGATTTCACCAGAATGCTTTATTCTACACTTTTCCACCCCACCACGCCCACCCGGCATTCTTCTCACCTCGGGCTGGATTTGACGCCTTTCTTCCCTTTGGCTTCCACAGCGCTCAGCAAGGGTGGGCCCCTGGGTTCAGGGGCCTTGAAGGGCTGACAGGCCCCACTCTGCACCTCTCCTGTCGAAAAACAGAGACGCGTGACATCACCCGACACATGGCGTCACGTGACCTACCGTAGCAAGGTCAAAGCTCCTGCTTGTAACTGTGCACATACAGCGCTGTATCTCTGTGTATTATGGAGGAGGGTGTCCTTAAACAGGACCGCACGCACTAAATTACTGTACACTGCTGTGTAATGCATGATGATTACCGAGGAGGGATGGAACCAAACCTGTGTACGTGAACTGATATTACCGTGTGAACTGAATTTAGCTCAGGAGGATGCAGACTCAAAATGCCACTAGCCATAAAAAAAACTATAAACTATAAATTAATTTGTAAAATTAATTAAAAAATTATAAAAAATTACAATTAAATTAAAATGAAAAACTTCTTAATAAAATAATTTTTCAATTATATTTCAATTCTGAATAAAGGTGAGCAACGATGAGTCAGGAGGCTGTGGGTAAATGGCGAGCCTAGATGGGCTGAACGGCCCGTTCTTGTCATTATGTCTTCTTACGTTATGCTTCTATGTTCTTACAGGCCCCCGTTTACACTTGCCTTTTTATGTGAAATATATCCGATCTCTTGACAAATCCGATACGTGTTGCATTTAATGACTGCAGTCTAAAACGCAAGAAATCAGATACGCATCGGATTTGTCCAAATAGTCTGGGTCGGATTCTGCCGGTATCAGATCAGAATGTAAAACGTTCCAGCATGCATCCTCTCCTGTCAGCAAAATCCTACAAGAAAATCCCATAATAATTGTGTGGGAGTCGCTAGACACCCTGTCGTAGAGCTGGTTGTCGGGTTAGGTGGCGCGATAACTAGGCGAGATGTGATCTCGGCCTAGACGCGCGCAGGATCCGATATGCAGCAAATGAAAAGCCAAGTGTGAACAGACGACCCCATGCGTCGGACGTACGTCAATTAGATTTGAAAACCATATCAGATACGAGTGTAAGTAAGAAGGGCCGTGGCGTGCGGCTGAGTGCGTTTCGCGGGCGTACCGTCGGACGGGGGCTGCTTGAGCGAGGGCGAGCGGGAGCGGATGGTGGAGGACGGCTGTTTGAAGGTGTCGGAGCTGATGTAGGAGACGGAGTCCTCGCCGTCGGCGGTGGCCAGCAGAGACGCTCGGTAGTAGACCAGCGGCAGCCAGGACTCGTCCCTGTTGTTGACGGTGTGCTCGCCAGCGTAGCGCTGCAGGTAGGAGTACCTGGGAGACAAGACACAAACGCTCACTGAAAGCTCACGCTCACTCCAGCAACGACCGGCGAAAAAACACACTCTCTCTCAGCTTTGGTAACGTGGCAACGTCGGCCAGGATTGCGTCAACGTTTGTCCTTGAGTTTGACTTGAGTCGGGGAAAACAAATGCGAGTGTTTGTTTGTTTTCTTCACAAGCACAGTTCTGAGAGTTCATTCCGTCAAACCACTGAACTCCGACCAAAACTGTCTTCATGAAGAAAAAAAACTATTATTTCTTTCAATTGTCAAAGTCCAAATTAAGGATAATTTAATTACAATCCTGGTCCTTGTAATGAGTGCATCTGGCCGGTCGACCTCAGAACCAGGCACTCTGAGGCCTGCTCGACCGCCAACCGCGACCGTAAGCAAGACCGCTGCTGGTTCCGGTCTCTCGGGGGAGGTTAGGGGTTCGGCGCACTTACACGGTCTTCTTGTCTGGCCGCAGCAGCTTGCTGGAGAACTCGCTGAGGATGGTGAGGTACGAGACGTAGGGGGGAGAGTGCTTCTCTGATCGCTGCTCGAACCCCTGGAACACAAACTCAATACCATCCCTGCGCCCAGGGACGGACACTCAGTGAGGGACGGTCCGCCATGGTGGGAAACGTATGAACGTTACGCGGAAAATAATAAGCAATATTATTAATAACAATAACGATCGGCAAGCGGCAATCCATTTATGAAAGGTGCTTTGAAAAGAGAGTTAATAATTATTATTAGGATGACGATTAACTTTAGTTTTAAAGCACCTTTCATAAATGGATTACCGCTAAAAGTTACAATAAAGCACAGCGGGAAAAATTGGCTAAAAATTGGTCGAAAAACGGGGTAAAATCGTAAAAAATGTAAATGTAAAAAGTTACAATAAATCACGAAATAAAAAGGCAGACAAAATTAAAAAAAGCAACGAGACATTTCAGTAAAATACATTTCAGTAAAATAGGTGTAATAAGGTAATAAAAAACAGGCAAATAACGGTATTCATAGCTGTGGCAAGGGCAGTGAGGCTTGACAGAAGTGGAAGAGGAGGAAGGTGGGGGGGGGCTACCTGTGGATCATGGCCAGGGACTCGCGGGACTTGACCTGGTCCCACCCGAAGGTGAGGGAGAAGCGTCGGGCCAGCTCCTTGATGCAGCTGTAGGTCTGGACCCCAGAGCTGCAGGCGTTTCTGCTGTCCTGATCCTGTTTCAGTCGTATGAACAGCTGCAAAAAAACGCAGGGGACGCCAGTGTTACGTCTCCTGCCTTAGGCCGCCCCGCCAACCCCTCACCTCAGGAGGAGGAGGCCGGTCTAAACCCGTCACTGTTTTACGAGCTTCGACCCTAAGACAGGAACATGCTATCTCCAAAGCCCTGCCTTCATATCTGAAGCTTGGCTAATGTTTAAAAGGCACAAAATTAGGCTTGTTGAGAAAATAAACCCCAGAAAGATTTTAAAGCTTTTTTTGTCAATAAAAATTCAAATTGAATATAAAATTTGATTTAAATGCTGATCGTCTTTCAAAGGCTGTCTATGGGGTGGGTGACCTTTAGCACACACAGTTTGAACAGAGACATAACCCTGGAGACCAAAGAGACAAACTACACACGGTAGCACAATATGCTAGAACGTTCTGCTGAAAACAGGACTGGAGGGCCTTGTGTGTTCCCGCTGGTTTTCAACAGGCACTAATGTCCCCCTGTGAGCAGGCATCCTGGGACACTAGGCAGGCAGCGGTGTTCCAGAGAGGAGTCAGAATCAGGGAGTGGGGATGAGCACAAACGCACGCAAAATTGGGAATTTCAAACTGGGAGAAAACGGAGGGGGTAATAACAATAATTAAACAAGATACATGAATTAATAAATAGATCCACGCAGGATCGGTCCACACACCTGCTGCAGGCACAGCACCAGGGTCCTGGCGCTCTCGATCTTGTCCATCTGCCTGGTCCTGCTCAGGGTCTCTTTGATGATGTCACCAAAGTCGTTGTAGTACTGTGGAACCGAATGAGCTGAGCTTTAGAACTCGTCTCGCAGTAACAAAGACCAAGGCTTCGTATTGGCACACATGCGATGGTGACGTAATGTTCTCTTAGGCTTTCAAAGACAGATGGAGGGCTTTCGAGAGCTCGTGTTAAACGTGTTAACTCGTTTAATCTGTGCCTGGTTGGGCCTGCAAGCCAACACCTGCACAGAAACGAGAATCAAAGCACATTTTCTGACTGAAATGAGAACAAGACAGCGTGTCGCTGTACAAGCGTGAGGATCGAGTTTTCATAGGAAACTTGTGATAAGCACGTGTGACTGCAGCGGACCGCTTGTTGTGTTCCTCTTGCTTGGCGCTTTGATAGAGGACTACTTTCATGTACTGATAGAGGAGTACCTTCATGTACCGAGAGAGGAGTACATTTTTTACATTTTACATTTTTAGGCATTTAGCAGACGCTCTTATCCAGAGCGACTTACACAGTTTACATTTCTTTACGTACAATCCATTTATACAGCTGGATATTTTACTGAAGCAATTCAGGTCAAGTACCTTGCTCAAGGGTACAACAGCAGTGCTCAACCTGGGAATTGAACCTGCAACCTCTGAGTTACAAGCCCAGCTCCCTAACCATTACGCTACACTGCCAGCCACTACACTGTACCTTCATGTACTGCTTGAAGACCTCAGCTGCCATGCTCATCTCCAGGACACTGTGCACAATCAGCTTGCAGTACGCGGCCAGCAGATTCCTACGTCTGTGGATGTCTTCCAGCCTGTTCACTCCGGAGCTGCTCTCACTGGCTGCTAACCAGCACAGAGGGACAAAGAGACAGGGACACAGAGACACAAAGGGACACACAGACACAGAGAGACACAGAGGGACAGCGATCAGAGGAATGGAGAGACAGAGAGGTCAATCCAAGGTCAGAGAGACAGAGAGGGACAGAGAGGAACAGAAGGGCAAACAGACACAGAGGGACAGAGAGACAGACGGGCACAGAGGTCAGAGAGACACAGAGGCGTGGTTTCACCGAGAGGAAGAGGCTACGTAGCCCAGCCCTTCGATCACGACACCCCTAGCGTTCCTCCTTCCACGTCACACAGCTAATAAACAGGAAAAACTCCCACACACTGGACCTCCAGGAAATCTCTCTTGTAGCACTTGTAGCGCGTCAGTAAGAAAGCGACGTTTCGGCCTGTTCGACCTTCATCAGGGTTTGGAAGGTTATCCAGTGTCCGGGAGCTTCTTGTGCCTATTCACTAGTATCCGTTATTCTCCAAACACCTGGACACAACAACAAGGTGTGGACGTAAAATGTGAGGATGTCCATACTGGAAACATCACACACAGCTGATAAAATACCTCACTAAGGAGAGCTGAAGTTAATAACAATTTCTCCCGGAAAGCAATTACCCTGATATCCTATCTTAATGGCTGCCTTTTGTCTCTGAGTGACTGTATAGTGGGACCGCCTCCTAAATTAAGCATGTATCATTATGGTCCATCTAAAACATGGAACAAATTACTCAACTCTCTGACGGCCGTTTCACTGCCACTTCCTGGCAGGCCATTATTGTGCTTCTGTCCCAAACAGAGCAATCGTGGGCTGATTAGAGATGTTTTTAGTGAGGCACCCCAAAGTCTCAATACTTTGATTATCTATGCTCTGTGTTGCCGCTTGACTTATAAACAGCTCAAGATGAAAGATCGGAAACAAACCTTCAATTTTTGAAAGAGGTGCCACATCCTCTCAAGTACACTACACTACAGCTTTTTACCACATCTGAGATACTATTTTAATATTTAATTTTTCCCACTATAGATTTTGTTCTGTTGAAAATGTTAATGGCCAAAAAAAGAAAGCCTGGACACGTTAACACAAACTAATGTTCTACTAGACAAAGATCTTAAGGAAACCCAGAAAGAAAGAGTATCCTACATGATATTGGGATTAATTCAAAGCATAGTTCTGAAATGTAAAATATGAAAATATTGTATTTTTAGAAATTCTGTATGTTCTACCGTGGAGTCATTAAATAAATAAACGAACATGCATTTAATACTGGAGTATTTTTCCATTAATAACTTGCGCTCGCGAGTCAAGTTTGCCTGCTTTCATCTCTTGTAGGTCATAGCATCAGACACGATGCACTGTTAAAGTCTACCATCTACTGGAAAATGGTAGTACTACAAAACGCTTATAAAGGCGAGACTGTACCTAGTTGTCCTATCACACCACATGCTGCTATATTGTGGACTCAAAATAGACTTGTGCATTCTACCGCGAAATAAAACACACCCTTTTTGAATAAAAAATGTATGTTCTGTAAAAACCACCTGAATAACTGCTCTGGCAACGGAACAATAAAATGAGACCGTACCTGGTACAGGCGTCATTGATACGCAGTCTGTGACTGAAAAGCATTAGTTCTCTCCTGTGCTCTTGGGCCCACGGTTTCGGAAAGCCCAGCTAGCCTTATACACGGGGCGTGGCACAGGGAAGGGGGCGATGGCTCACCCTTGCTCTGGCTGTCCAGCTCTGCCCCGGTAAAGACGTGCTCCATGATGAAGGCCAGCAGCGCCCTCTGCAGTTTGGGGTCAGGGGTGTAGAGGAGGGGGGTGCCCACGTGGTCCCACGCCTGGAGCTGGCAGCTGTGGGCGGTGAGGATGTCGCACAGGGACAGGAAGGCCTGGAGGGAAAGTCACATAAACAAGACACACTGACACACTGGAAAGACACACTGACTGGCCCAGTCACACACACATCACAGTCAGTAGCATAATGCCACCAACCAATCACACATACATCAGTCAGTAACATAACGCCACCAAACAATCACACATACATCACAGTCAGTAACATAACGCCACCAAACAATCACACATACATCACAGTCAGTAACATAACGCCACCAAACAATCACACACACATCACAGTCAGTAACATAACGCCACCAAACAATCACACATACATCACAGTCAGTAACATAACACCACCAAACAATCACACACACATCACAGTCAGTAACAGAACACCACCAATCACACACACATCACAGTCAGTAACATAACACCACCAAACAATCACACACACATCACAGTCAGTAACAGAACACCACCAATCACACACACATCACAGTCAGTAACATCATGCGATTGGTTGGTGGTGTTACATTACTGACTGTGATGTGTGTGTTTGTTTGCTGGTGTTATGTCACTGACTGTGATGTGTGTGTGATTTTTTGGTGGTTTTATATTACAGACTGTGCAGTCAATAACAATAACACCAGCAAACAATCATACACATCACAGTCGACAACACCACAAAAACATCATACACATCACAGCCAATAACATGACATCACCAAATAATCGTATGCATCAATCATACAAATCAGTCAATAACATAACAGCACCAAACATTCATACACATTGCTATCAATAACATAACACCAATCATACACATCACAATGAATAATATTCAAACAGTCCTGTATGTTTTGTGGCCAGTTCTGAGAAATAGGTTGCCACCAGCTGTCCATGGAAAAGGTTTTTTTTCCTCTATCAGAACCATAACCAGGGACGAGGAACAAGAAATGTGGAGTTCTGGTTACACCTGCTTTTCTATGTTTTTTCTGTAATGCTGAGCGACCGAAGGACCACACACCACTGCGTATTGCAACGTCAACGCAATAAGGTAGAGGGCAGAATCTAATGGGAACTGAACGACCAGTTTTCATGCCTGCCACTAATCAGGCCATTCAAGTGAGAGTAGGAGATGTTCATTTCCTTAAGAATATGTCAGACAGATAAAAGGTCAACGTTAGAAAACATTTATTTCATTACTCAGCTCAAATGTCTCGCTAGAATCTTAATGTAGCCATGTGGAGATAATCATTGCTATTGTCACTTGGCAGACGCTCAATTTAGCCAGACCAGCAAAAGCACTTATTTGAACAATGAGTCACCTCTTAAATCACAAATTAAGAGTTTAAACCTTGCATTGGGGTCATTTCTGCAAACAGCTACTTTATGATTCTAACAAATGAAGTGAATATATTTTCACTGGCTAATCTCAGGACACATCCAAGCAAAATACTTCATACTGTTGGCAACCTAAGAGCAAACATTTCTCCAAGCATAACTAATATAATTGCACCTAATTTGGTGGCCTTACCCATTTTGCACAAATTTGTTCAATTATAACAGTTTGGTTTACATTCAATCATTTTGATTCAAGAGAGACCGGAGATCTGGGGCCGTATGTGCAAAGATTCTAAGAGCAGGAGTGCTGATCTAGGATCAGTTTAGCCTTTTAGCTCATAATGGATATGGTTAGGATATGGACAAGGGAAACCTGATGCTAGATCAGCCCTCCTACTCTTAGAATCTTTGCACATACGGCCCCAGACTTACTGTAACTTTGTAACAATCCTTTATCATGATTACGTTCATGTGAAGTACATAAAAGACACAAAGATAACCGCTCCACATCAGATGTGATTATTATGTGGAAAGGAATTGGCTACTCAGTCTCCCTCGATTGGTCGTGTCTGGTTGAGGGCGGGAGCAGCACAGTGAAAGGAAATGCAACAAAAACAGGAAATAGAACTAGAAAGATTTTTGGCTAGTAGTCCTCAGTTCCGAGGTTCTAGTTCCCCGTCTAGGTGCCGGCAGTGAGAGATGTCCTCACCTGCTCCTTCACCGCAGGGTGGGTGTGGGACAGGCAGCGGTGACACTTCTCACAGAACCCCCGAAGCTGGTTCCTCTGGGCGATGGCTCTCTCCTGAAATGGCACACGACAGCCAGAACCGTGAGGTGACACGCGACCTCCCTTCACACAGAGCAGGGGACTAAACAAGGGCCATCGTCACTGTGGCTATGCGCACAGATCCACACTGGGTATCTGAGCCTTGTACTATTTCAAACAATCTCACACTGTGAAACATCTCGGAGCGTGTGACGGAGTCTGACTTGACAGCGCGGGGGGGGGGGGGACTCCACGAGTCTCAGCTGATGAAAGCAGCTCTTGGTGGCTTCGCTCACATCATAATCGCACAAAAGCCTTCCACTCCTGGGACGTGATGCGTCTCTCGTTTCATCTCTAACTCCATCAGCATGGTTCCGTTCGTTCCGTTCGTTGGAATCGTTCCGCTTCGCCTCTGAATTCATCCAAATTGGCCGAATATCGGAGCCAAATGCCACCGGTGTTAGAATTGCACATTTGCGGCAGGGTCACCATCGACGACAAAAGTGACCGCCCGCGCTCTGTCAGTTATTGATTAAAGGGTGTCCAGGAAGAGCAGCCAGATAAATGTAATGTCCCCTTTTTACCTGAAGCGCTAATAATCACCGTGAACGTTTCGCCGAGGAGGTCAAAGGTCAGGGAAGAATGCAAGACATATGATTGCGCACAGAAAGGCAACACCAGCTTTAATAAAAAAATAATAATCATCAGATTAGAGAGAAGTCGTATAAACACAACACGGACAGGAGGCTATTAAAGCTAACGCAATCTATCACCTGTGTCTGGTGCACTTAATTACATGGGATGAATCACCTTTAGTGCCATTTGTTTGCCTTATTAAAAATCCACTGGGCGTCATTCTTTAAGCCACTGAAGGATTCGGCATTACTCCACCTGCAGCCCTGATTTTTAATAAAACTAAAATAAACATTTCCCTTATGACCTATCAGCCATCAACGGTAAAAAGGCCAATCGCATCCTGCTGAAACCACACTAATGATTCACCGGAATTAATCAAGTAGTAATAAAATGTAAAGCCCAATTACTTACCCTGGGGAGTGACACGTCCCCACTTGAGTTGAGCTGCCAGAGGACAGCGTAGTACACACAATGCAGGGCCTGGAGTGTGACCTGCCCCGGGGGAGAGAGGTTTCGTCACTGACCACCAAAGACGATACACTAACCAGATAGCCAGCTCCATATTCTCAACGAAAAGTTCTATCTCTACACCATTTAAGCTGAAACATTCCAAAATGCACGCATCTGATGAATATTCATGAGGGGGTGCGATCAAGGAAAATCCCGGCGGCACTGGGTGTTCTCCCATTGGGCACGCCCCTTCATGAATATTCATAAACTGTAATATAGCACCAGGAAGTCACATCACCAAAGGGAAGCACCCAGAGTAAGGAAGTAGAGAGCATGGAAGGAATGTTTTCAATGTTGTGTGTGTGTGTGTGTGTGTGTATCTGGTTACGATAGGGAATCTGTGGTGTCGCCCTGGTCTGCAGAGACAGGGACAGGCGTTGCTGTATACCTGGAGAGGCAGGACTCCACGCTGAGCCTCCACGCTGAGCAGCCGGGAGACGGAGTCATAGATGCCCCACCTGGACAGGTCCTGAGAACTGGAGAAGAGAGAAGGGAGCTGACGCTCACGCTAGGCATACACACACACACGCACACACACACACACATGCACACGCACACACCATAGCGGCGTAACATTCGCACTCGTTCAGCACAGGTTTCTTACTTGTGGAACGCGGAGACTCTCTTGAGGATAGATAAAACCTCTCCAGTCTGCTCCTCGTCAGCAGTGAATGTGCCATCCTGGCAGACAGACAGACAGACAGACAGACAAACGTGCTGATAAGATACACACACTCTTGCTGCAATATTGTATATGATAACAGATATGTACACACACACACCACCATACTGTATATACACACCTGTATACAAACACACACACACACACACACACTGTATATACACATGTATACACAAATACATACACACATACCGCAGTACTGTATATAGATTAATGTTGAAAAGGGGTAGAAAGATTGTGGTCAATTTTGGGCACATTTCCATGGGCTTGGACATTTTGGGAATTTTGCCCATCATAAATAATTTTTGTATTCACTATATCTTTATTTCTTCTAGCTTTGTTTTTAGAATCACAAAGTTTTCTGTGGCTGACTGCATCCTCCTGACAAAGTGAATCAGCAATTTGCTCCCCCTATTGGTGATGCAGCATAGTGCATGCACAGCTTTCATCACATGATCATCATTTAGTCAGAACATTCTACCTGCTACAATCAGGCTGATTAATCACAGTTTGACAGAGGCACATGCCATCATAATTTAGGTAAATTGTTAATGGTATAATAGACTGATGATGATACAGACACAATTTTACTGAATAGATAATTGATAATAGCTATGCTTGCTGCTAATATTGTAGCTAAACTTAGCAAGAATGTATGTACTGTTTCTGACTAGTTAGTTAGCTAGCTAACACTTGCCATGAATTGTATGTTACAACTTGCAAGTTCAATAAAGTTCAAAATAACCATTTTGATGAAGTTAGCAATGCCTGCTTTAATTTGTATGGGACAATATGTCTCCTATAATTACAAAATTCCCATAAATTCCCATGGAAAGTTTCCTGTTTTTTAAAATTCCTGGAATTTTGCAGCCCTAATATAGACATGGACACATATGCACACACACCATCAGTCATGTACAGTACATACTGTACATACACACTGTATATACACAAACACACACACTGCAATACACACATGCACATGTACGACATCTGTGGACAAAGACGGATATATGTCTGCGTGACCAGTCAGGTGACGAGATGTCCGCGCCCACCTTCTCCAGTGTGTTTCCCAGCAGCGTGTCCAGCCTGTCGACCCAGCGCTGGACGATCTCGTCTCTGGTCGAAGACGCCATGCTCTGCCAGGGCACGTCCTCGCTGCAGAGGAACTGGTACGTGCGAGCGGCCGCCTCCAGCACCTCTGCGTCCGTGTGCATCTCCAGCGTGGCAGCCATCTGGATCAGCAAGGCCCTCAGGTGCTGCAAGACCAGCAGCGCACGCACCGTCACAGTACAGCCTCCAGGGGGAGCACTCCAAGGAACGACCCGCTGACCCAACAGACAAGAAAGATATATAATATAATAATATATGCCATTTAGCAGCGCTTTTAACGACTTACAGTAGTGGATGCTACATTTTCATTTCCAGGAACGTTGCGCGTTTGAAAGAACACCCATTTTAAACATGTTAGCTCTTGACCTTTCTCCCTTAAATTAGACGGATAGTTTTATTGTCCGTTATGCACCAAACATTCGCTTTGCGTCAAACTTGCATCTCCGTTTGGGAAGTCGCACGTTAAAAACGACAAACAACAGCAAACACACAGGATTAGTGAAGGAAGATGAGGGAGAGCTGCCGTCTGTGGAAAAAAACTTGAAAAAGAGCCAAAATAAACGACGGCTTCAGAGAGGAGAGACACGTACCTTTTCCGAAAACGCAGAGTTGTTGCTGTCCGTTTGGAAATACTGAGGTATTTTTAGGAGGCAAGACACCTTGTCCGTATCCCCCGAGTACTGCAAAGTGAAACACAGCCAGTCATCGGAGAGCTCCCGGCCTGGGGACTGAGGTGACTGGAGAGAGCGTCCTCACGCCATACCTTAGACAGCAGGTCAGGAAGCACCAGCAGGAAGTGCTCGGTCAGCCTGGTGCAGTCGTCGGTCTGGGCCTTCCTCTCTCGCGCGCCGATCACCTGTCGCACACGCACACTGAGCCTCAGTGCCCTGTGTCACGGATTCTATAGACGCACCAGATACTCAGCTCCCGCGTTCCCTTCCAGCCTCAGTGCCCTGTGTCACAGATTCTATAGACGCACCAGACACTCAGCTCCTGCGTTCCCCTCCATCCTCTCTGCTTCTTAACTACAGGAGGTTCCGGTCGGTAGGTTTCCGGTGCTATACTACAGTACAAAACGCTCATTGCCGCAGTACTGTCACACCCCTTAGTCTTCAGCAAGATGCAACAAACAGGAATGTTTCGGGTTCAACGGCAGGGAGACAGAGCTCTCAATGTTAAGAATGCAGAGCTGAGAATCTGATGACTCTATAGAATCCGTGTCTGTGTTCATCCAAAAAGTACAATCTTCCCTGGACAGTTCCTTCATAATAAGAGCTGCGGGAATGAGCGATGAGGCTGTGGAGGAATAAAGCCTCTCTCGGGAGTGAGGTATAAAGGCGCACAGAGAGTCTGACCTTCTTGCCTGTTCCTCTCCCAACCTGCGGGGGACCCTCCACAGCCTGCCGCACCGACGCCAGCACGATCTCAATCACCAGGTCCTCCTGTGCACTGCTTAAACCTGCACACACACACACACACACACACACACACACACACACAGGTTAATAAACACACACACACACACACACACACACACACACACACACACAGGTTAATAACACACACACACACACACACACACACACACACACACACACACACACACACACAGGTTAATAAACACACACACACACACACACACACACACACACACACAGGTTAATAAACACACACACACACACAGGTTAATAAACACACACACACACACACACACACACACACATATACACACACACAGGTTAATAAACACACACACACACACACACACACACACAGGTTAATAAACACACACACACACAGGTTAATAAACACACACACACACACACACACACACACACACACAACACACAACACACACAGACACACACACACACACACACACACACACAGGTTAATAAACACACACACACACGGGTTAATAAACACACACACACACACTCACACACAGGTTAATAAACACACACACACACACACACACACACACACACACACACACACACACACACACACAACACACACACAGGTTAATAAACACACACACACATTTAAATAAACACACACACAGGTTAATAAACACACACACACAGGTTAATAAACACACACACACACAGACAATATTTAAATAAACACACACACACGCGCATTGATAAACAAACACACATACACAACAGAAGGGTGGAGTTTAGAATGGAGAGGTGGAGAGGGTGGAGTGTAGAAGGGATAGGTGGAGTTTAGAATGGAGAGGTGGAGAGGGTGGAGTGTAGAAGGGATAGGTGGAGTTTAGAATGGAGAGGTGGAGAGGGTGGAGTGTAGAAGGGAGAGGTTTCACCTGCTTCCGGTGAGGGGGAGTCCTGCAGCAGCAGAGAGGTGAGAGAGGCCCAGTCCTTCAGCAGACCCCCAGCGGAGTCCCACAAACTGTCCACCAAGTACACCACATGCTGATGGAGCTGCAGGAGAGTGGAGCACAGAGGGTCAGGCCTCTCACACACACAGACACACACACAACATATACTCATTCTCACGCACACAGACATATACACACACACACACACACACACAACATACTGTATACTTTCTCACACACACAGACACATACACACACACACAACATACTGTATACTTTCTCACACACACAGACACATACACACACACACACAACATATACTCATTCTCACACACACAGACATACACACACACACACACATACACAACATATTGTATACTTTCTCACACACACAGACACACACACAACATATACTCATTCTCACACGCTCACTGAATATGTAGTGACACACACACCCTCCCTCACACTCCCACCTCGCTCTCCTCGTAGAACTGCAGGAGGGCTCGGACCCTGGCCCTCATCAGCTCTCCGCTGCGCTCCTGTTCTGATGCCCCGTCTCTGGGCTCGGGCAGGGGGGGAGCGCTCAGCAGCCTGGGGGAGGGAGGGCCACGGGTCAGCTACTGGTGAGTGTGTGTTCACTACCGGTGAGTGTGTTTGTTCACTGCCTGTGAGTGCGTGTTCACTACCAGTGTGTGTGTGTGTTCACTCCTGTGAATGTGTGTGTTTACTACTGCTGAGTGCGTGTTCACTACTCTTGAGTGTACGCTCACTACTAGTGTGTGTGTGTGTGTTCACTACTGTGAGTGTGTGTGTTCACTACTGGTGAGTGTGTGTGTTCACTACTGGTGAGTGTGTGTGTTCACTACTGCAGAGATCTCACAACCAGCCTTTTCCTCTTGCGGGTGTCCTTTATACCAGTGCAGTTACAAACATGTAAATCAATCCCCAAAACGTCCCTCTCAACAGGAGCAAGATGAGTTAAGATAACAGACAGAGAACAAACCAAGCCTTTTAGGCGAGACAGGGCTGAATATTATCTATCCCGTCATACAGACCGTCTCTGTTCTTACACACTCACTTTGAGTACAGGAACTCCCCCGCAGTGGCAGCCAGCGGCCTGTGTGACGAGTACACAAACTGGTACATGTGCTTACAGTCCTCTGAGCTCAGGACGTCATCACAAGATCTGAGAGGCCGGAGAGAGAGAGAGAGAGAGCGGTCAGAGAGTGTCACCAATCACGCATGCGTGGGCACCAGAGATGGTGGTCAATTCAATTTCAAATCAGTCCATTTTTCATTCAATTCATTGAAACAAATCCTCATAGGACATTGTGGAAATGTGTCAATTCATGAATTGAGATTTAATTCACTTCCTGAATTCATTTCCTGAATAGACTGAATAGAAATTCCATTTCAGTTCAGGAAATTAATTGAAATTCAATTCATTAATCATTCAAATGCGGAAATCCTCACAAAGCATTATGTACATAGGCCATTTTCAATTCAGGACCTGAGTTTCAGAGGACATTTAATGAATTGAATTTTGGAGGACAATTCATGAATCGAATCGAATTGACCCCATCCCAGGTGGGCACAGTTGGCGCAGGACCCGGGGGTGTTGAGGTACTCACTGAGAGATGACCATCAGCAGCCTCATAGCCTGCACTGCCACCTCATGGTCCTTATCCAGGGTCATGGACACCATCCTCTCCTGCAGAGACATGTTATTTATGATCAGTGAGTCAACAGCACAATGCACAGCCAATGCACAGCCACCACCAGCATCAGCATCAGGGGTGGGGTCAATTCCCTTTCAATTGAGTCCATTCAGGAAATTTGTTAAAATTCAATTCATGAATTGAAAAAATGCCCCATAATGTTCTATGGGAAATTTTCAATGAATCAATTGAATTTCCTGAATTGACTGACTTGAAAATAATTTGACTGCGACCCTGATCATCATATCAGTGTCTGCGTTACAGCAACGTGCTGGATTTGGCCACGCTAACTTTAATCTCCAGTCCCTTGGCAGGGGAAGAGGTACAGACACGGTAAGGAAACATTAAATGGCAATATACATAACACTGATGCACCTCCTGATTTCTAAAGTTAAAGTGCTCCCGAAATTAGAGGCTCTAACTCAGGAATGCGCAACTCCTGTTCCTGGAGGGCCGGAGTTAATTTATACATCAATACCCAATCTCTTGTAGATTAGGCCAAAGTGAAACGTTTCATATAGGTACACAAGAAGAGTCTTCAGTCTGTATTTAAAATGTCAGATCACGATCATCAGATAAATGGCTGAGCTGATTAAATAATCAAGAGAAGAAGTCGGCATGAGATCCAGAGACAGACATGACCTTCTTTGCCCACCCCGACTCTAACTGAAAAGGCAGCTTTCACCGAGTGTATTTTTCCTGAATGGCACATCACAGTCACCTCTCATCGCTGCTCTCATTGTTCTAAGTCACACAGCCTCACACAGTCGTGGCACAGCTGCTATAATTCAGTATTTTAATTCATAATTCATTCATAAGCTTAAGAAGCACTATGAATGCCGCCTTCATTACCGACTCGCCTTATTTCTCTGTTCAGAAGGGGGGGAAAAGGCCAACATTTCTATTTTTAAACATTTCCGATGTTGAAAATCTCAACGTGCTGACGGCAAATGAGCCCGCACTCCATTCACCCACCAGGGCGAGGCCATTGACCTCCCTGTGACCTCAGCTGCCAGTCAGATTCAGGTAATTGACTCTGGGTTGTCTGAAAAACACGTCTCCGGGATTTGTTTTGGTCTGAAACTCAAGAGCACTTCCCCAGAACATCACAATCGTCCCTCTCCTGCTGTAAACAGAGCGCTGCGATAAGCGGGGAGCTGACTCGCGCTGTCCCAGTCAAACGACCCACTCGGCCGTGGACTGAATCGCTTCAGAGGCCGCGCGACTTAGGCCGAGGGCGAGATGCGCACGGCTAATCTCCTTCAAAGGAGCGATCTGACCTTTACGTGAACACGTTTCAGATGCAGAGATATTCGCCAACGCCGCGCTCATCACGACTCATCACTTGGTCTTATCTTTAAACAGCTGTCCTTAGCTTCTCACTGGTTGCTCTGGGTCTCTTGCCTGCACTTGGCAGTCGGTTCTGGAGTAATGACACGCCAGGGTCAGGCCAGCGAGGGCGGCTAATGGCTAATGACCCAGCTGGGGGGGCCACACTGCCTCGGGGGAACCTCAGGGGCCTACAGAGACTGTCAATCACTAATGTGCCGCTAATATGTCAACTCCCCCCCCCCCCCCAGCCTCCCACAAACGCAGGCCCAGAGTCAGAGAGGGCGATGAGCACAGAGAAGACTTTCGCTCCTCATCTGCAGTCTCTTACGGCTTTGCAACGAGGATCTCAACCAAGAACCAACCATGGAGGAAGAAACCCTGCCCAGATTCAGTAACTCAGAAGATCATTTCCAGTCAAAGGACGTGTGTTGACAGTGTGAGGGGGTATATAATTTAATAATATATTTAAGAAACATGACGTGACAAGAAAACACAAGTGAGGTTTATGTTTGTGTATTAGAGACAGAATGGATGAAGCCCGAATGTCTGGCGGAGGCTGGAGATGTCTTGTAACAATAGTGTCTCTGGCCCAATCGGGCAGGGCCCTGCGTCTCACCCCTCAGGGTTGATTACTGTAAATGTACCTTGTTAACTGTATAAGAGGGAGCTACGCCTTGTGTCTTTGAAGCATTCTGTGACATGCTTGTGTTCCCACGGCCAGCTGTGTAATGACATTTTCCTGTCTTCTTTCCCGACTATCGGGTCCATACAGGTATTATTTCACGCTGACTGTATTTTGGATTTACCAACAATGCCATTTATGGCAAACCCGTTTACAAAAGAGGGGGATGAGCGATAACATAATATTAACGTTTTTCCCTCTGGGTTTGTCGTCACTGGAAGCGACTGCACCGGGCCTCCAGGATGGAGACCCCTCTGTGACCTTCACAGGAAGGAGGAGAGGAGAGACGTGGGCATGTCGAGGAGAAGGGATGATGGGAATAGCTGAAAGGAGAGGGAGCAGGCACTGGACTGTGCTGTATATGGAATTTTGACACTAGTAGAGAAGGGTATGTTTTTTCCCACATTAAAAGGTAATTTCGTGGGGATTTCCGGAAAATTCCACGGTTTCAAATCTCTGTTTAAAATCGAAAAACAAAATGGCGCGAAACGCCAAAACGCCGGCGTTCCGTGTCTGAGAAGAACTGACCCACCTTAAAGCGGTTGGTGAATAGGTCCAGTTTGGAGTTTAGAAGAGCGTCGCCATACAGTCCCTGGAGCCCCAACACGCACTTTAATCGGACGTCAGGTTGCTGCAGTGAAAAAGGACATCAAGGCACGGTAAACACAATGACAGGGAACTGTGTTGAAATGGCGGATCAAAGACCACCAACAAAATAACTCAAAGACAAACGACAATAACAAGCGCATTTCAATTGCTGTCGAAATGAATACGGCATCGCGTGTCACAACGGGCGGAGAAAAAAAAACTGTTGCACCCAATTTGAAAATACGTACGGCTCTTCCGAATCACAATAAGCTCTCTCTCCTGACATGTTGGTGGATCGAGGGAACGTGCGCACAATATCCCCCGGCTTATACATTTTATGAATAGCTCACTGTCAGAAATGCCCATCCGCTGAGCTATTCATTATTCCTGACGGAATGACACATCACAGACCAAACCTAGGCCTCTGGCTAGGACGTTGTCACTCAGAGCACATAACTAAATTAGCGGAGGATTGCTCCCATTAGGAGCACAGTCACACTAATTGAGCCCAGAGGCTGAATACTAAACATTTGTTCGACTAAAAAGGTGCGAGACGTGGGAGGAGTCGTTCACCGGACACCCCCCTCGTGTTGATTCGCTTCCACGCCACTGTGCAGGGGACGCTGGGTCCACACACCTTGTCATGCAGCATCCATCCCAGGTATTTCAGGTAGCTGTCGTTGAGGAACACAGGGCTGTATAGTCTCATCCAGATTCCCAGCTCCTCCATGCAAATGGCTCTGATCTCGGGGATCACGTCCCTGCGGTCAAAAGCCAATCGCAGGTGAGAGACCTCGAACTCTACAAGCACGAGCGATCGCTAACTTTGACGGGACGGGGCGAGGCGAGCTAAAACGGTGGTCTTACCGATATCTCTTCAGAAAGACTCCTTTGAAAATGGCATCCATCATGTTTTCTATTTCACACTTCTTATCTTGCAACTGCGAAAAAGCAACAAAACATTTAAAATATGGCACCCAATTAGATACAACTACAATCTGTCAGTCAGTGTCTACTACAGGGGTGTAAAACTCCAGTTCTGGAGGGCCACAGTGTGCAGGTTTAACTCCAGTCCTGGAGGGCCACAGTGTGCAGGTTTAACTCCAGTCCTAGAGGGCCGCAGTGTCTGCTGGTTTATCTCCAGTCTTGGAGGGCCGCAGTGTCTGCAGGTTTAACTCCAGTCCTGGAGGGCCACAGTGTCTGCAGGTTTAACTCCAGTCCTGGAGGGCCGCAGTGTCTGCAGGTTTAACTCCAGTCCTGGAGGGCTGGAGAGTCTGCAGGTTTAACTCCAGTCCTGGAAGGGCCACAGTGTCTGCAGGTTTAACTCCAGTCCTGGAGGGCTGGAGAGTCTGCAGGTTTAACTCCAGTCCTGGAAGGGCCACAGTGTCTGCAGGTTTAACTCCAGTCCTGGAAGGGCCACAGTGTCTGCAGGTTTAACTCCAGTCCTGGAGGACCACAGTGTCTGCAGGTTTAACTCCAGTCCTGGAGGACCACATTGTCTGCAGGTTTAACTCCAGTCCTGGAGGACCACAGTGCCTGCGCAGGTTTCTGTGGTTTCCTTTCAATCAACAGCCAATTTCGGCCTTGAAAACCAGGTGTGAGGACAGCTAAACAACAACTTGAATTGATCAGACAAGACCATTTACTAAAAGACTATCAAACTCAAGTCTTGCCTTTACAATGAGGGAACCCTATTTATGAATATCACAGTGAAAGCCACTGCTACAGAAGAGTCTCAAGTCTCTATTTGTCTCTTATTTTGGCAGTCCAAACCCATGGCACAATGAGTATCCTATATTTGAAAACCCAGATTTCAGATCAGAACCCAGATCACATTGTGATATCTATTTGAGGACAATGTCCATTTTAAAGTTGTTTGGATTGTGACCACATTACAGTCACGTAACAGTCGCATTCTTCTTGTGTGAAATTGATGCCAGATTACATTAAATTACATTGCATTCATTTAATTTATCAGACGGTCCTATGTAGAGCAACTTATAATTCAGGACAACATAAGTGGGTATATGAGCAACAGTTACGTAGACCTGGCTAACAAATGCACTACCACACCAGTGAGTGTGTATGCAACATCACTAAAGCACTACTGTAAATTAACTATGCTAAACCTGCCTCGAATTGTAACCTCATACAGATACATTTACATTTACTTGTATGGCATTTAGCAGATACATCCAATACATACACACTTTTGACATAAACATTGCAGCAATTGCTCAAGGTAATTCACTCTATTCTGACCGTTGCCCCGGAGTTTGCACCATCAGAGCCCCTCAGAGTTCCGGAGCTGCCCTACCTTACCTCTGTGATCTTGTCCTGGATCTTCTCCAGCCTGAGCCCTGCCCGTTTGGATGGGGTCTTCCCCCTCTCCACCTCGTACAGCCTCTGACTGTTGTCCACACTCACACTGAGGTTCAAGGCCACGCCCACCAGGGCGGTGAGGAGCTTGGTGGCTGTGGGAAGACACATAGCGGGGAAGGGAGAGATTTCCAGAGAGCTCGTTGACAAATAAGCCCTCGTCGGTGAGCTGAACTCAACCAAACTCGACAACTGCCCACGTCCAAGAGAACGGTCAACGGGCATAAAAACTACTCCAGCTACACTTGGAAGTAGAATGGAAGAAAGTAATCATTCATTGTCCACTCGTAAAAATTACTTACTGTATATTTTCTTCCATTCTACTCCAAGTGTAGCTTAATTTTGTATTCTTGTTGCTGGGTTGTGTATGCGCTACCTGTATGTGTTGCTACCTATTCTATGCATCTTGGAAACTTAGCAAAGTGGCGCCAGAAGTCTCCATTGCACCAAGAGAAGTATCAACACAGGAAACCGTTATGGATGCGGGTGTTTGTGTACGTGCTGTATAAAGACGGGATCAGGCGGGGAGGGTGGGCACTACCTGCCAGCGTGCAGGTGTGCCTGAAGGCCCGCACGCCAGAATCGGACAGCTCCGTCAGCAAAGAGATGAGCGTGTCCATCAGGTGGCTGTCGAAGATGACGCTGTGCTGACACTGGGACACCAGCACGGACACAAACTCGCAGAAGTTTGCGCGGAACCTCTTCCAGTAGAGGCCCGGCATGGCGAGGGGGTAGTCTCCAGTGTCCTGAAACATGGTGTGGAAAAACGTGAGGACTCTGCTCGTCTGTACTTAGCTGAAGCACTGATTAAATACTGACTCTAATGAAAACTGTCTCTTTCTTTTTTTAACCCACTGCCTGTACACTGCTGGAGGGAAATTATTGAGAATGTTGAGATTGTGACATGTTCTCAGAAAAAAATCACAAATAACCCAGTTAAAATAGCATTTCAGGACAGATTTTACAGTTTCACAGACATTCCAGTAACTGTGGAGAAACCATGAGCTTACCATGTCCATAGGCCATGTGACAGTAAGAATCCAAGGAAAGGCCAGGAACTTTTTATACTGTAGACCAGACCCCTAGAACGGAATGGACAGTCAGCTTCTTACACAAGGCATTTGACAATTGACCACAGCGATGACACGGCATTGAGAGAACTCTTACCTCATCAAGCTCCTCCACCATTTTACTCATCACCTCCGTGTCCTGTTTGTTCTGGAACATCTCTGCCGTGACCACACCTGCCACAGAGGGAACAGTGAGAGTCAGTCTCACTTTCAGCGACTGCTGCTCTGGTCAGACTAGATTCCTGGTACCAACAGGCTATCCCTGGTACTGTGTTACCACCACATAAGATCAGGGCTATTTAAAATGTTACCCCATAGGCCAGAGATGAGCAAGCAAGGCTGTATCTGTTTCTGGATTTCATGCAAACTTCTGCTCTTAAAATTTAATTAGCAGAATAGGTTACATGATCTGACATTTTATCTCAATCTATTGACAACCTTGTGAATGACAGCTGAAAACTGTTCTTGTGTCTCTATATGAAACATTTTTCCCATGGCCCAATCAATAAGTGAACCAGCATTAGTGTATACAGCCGATTAGCTAATTGAGCCTGGGTAATTGTTGGAAACAAAAACCTGCATACACACTGGCCCTACAGGAACAGAGTTGCCCATCCCTGCTATTGGCACATACACGCTATACGCTAAAGGAAATATTCCCGATATTAACAGTGCCTGTGCTGCAATAGAAGACATGTTTAATATGCTGTTTGGGGTGCTTGACCCAAGAAAAAAAATGACCTTTGCATCCAGAGCACTGGATGAAGAAGCTGATGAGGTCCAGCAGGGCAGTGTCTCTCTCTGTGTGATAGACCTCGATCCAGTCATCCACCACAGCCTTAAGAACAGAGACATACAAAATCACATTATATTATAATATTACAGCCCCTTAAAAAGGTACAAAAATGGACCTGATCGAGGAATACATAACATAAACATAACATAACAAGGTGTGATGTTCGGATCTGGGTCAAATAATTATTTGAAATTTAGACAGCAGTAAACGTACTGCAGATTAATGACAGTTTTGAAAGAATCTTCCTTTTTCAGCAATATCCTTCAGAAAAATCTTCTTTCATACAATTACACATTTTGATTAGTAACACGCTTCATTGAAAATATGTTTTCAGGAGTGTTTTCAAAATTGATTGGCACCTAAAGAGATTTCAAACACCTATTTGACTCAGGTCTGGTGAAGTCATGATATTGAAAAAAAGGCTTTGCACTGACACACAAGTGTGTGTGTGTGTGTGTGTATGCGTGTACCTGGATGGCACTGCTCCCCATGGTGACCACTTCAAACAGGCTGACAGCCTCGATGCCCCCGTTTTTAATGTGGTGGCGCCCCCCCCTGCCCGGGCCCCCACGCCTGGGCTCAGAGCACCGGCGCTTGGCATTCTCTGACACCTCCCGCGCCCTCCTCTTCCCTCTCTGAGCACAGGATAGACACAATCACACACGGGCACACACACACGCACATGCACACATGAACATATACACACTCGCACATGGGCATACATGACATGACATTACATTACAGGCATTTAGCAGACGCTCTTATCCAGAGCGACTTACACAGTTTCACATTTTCTTTTTACATACAATCCATTTATACAGCTGGATATTTTACTGAAGCGATCCAGGTTAAGTACCTTTAGCTCAAGGGTACAACGGCAGTGCCCCCACCTGGGATCGAACCTGCAAGCTTTGCGTCACAAGCCCAGTTCCTTAACCATTATGCTAACACTGCCGCCATACATGCACACATATACTACATACACACGTGCATGCATGCATACACATACACACACACACACACACACACACACACACACACACACAGAAACAACTGGAGCAACTCAGTGGTACAGTAAAGCTATGAGGAGGCCTATATATTTCTTCCACAGTTGAACACTCAAGAAAATAGCTTGAGTACATACACAGATATTAACACACACACACACACACACACACACACACAGATATTATAATCATTCTCTCGTCACTGAGGAAATATAGAAACTCTGTGAATTCTCAGGAATAGAAGCAAACACCCACCACATTCTTTTGTCTGTTTTCATTGCCATTGTGATTTGCAGACCCAGAGGAAGTGACTTCGGTGACTGAGTTCTCTCTGAAATTCACAGAATGAACACTACTGAAAGTACCTTTCATGATATCTTCCATATGTATGCAACACTTGTAGTGGTTGCTAGATCCAACTTTTATAATGGTATAACATTTGATAACAGTCTATGGTGTCTGCATTGGCACTTAAATCTGTGCTATTCTGTGATCATTCATCAGATATTTGCGTTTTTTATTGGCCAATTATCATTTGACATAGCTAGATCTTGCATTTATTTACAAAATTTCCTTTGAAAATAGTCAGTAGTCTGAAGATAAGGAGTGTAGTAAGATGTATAGGGCATACACAAAGACATTAAAAACAAATTATTTCCCTGAACTTTTCCACAGAACCAATAGATGTTCTTTTTATAAGCGCAAAGATCACCAACGTCTGTGAGAAGCGCTCACAGATTTTTTATCACTTTGATCTTAGGTCTTACTTTTGTATGGAGGATCTGGAGGCTATTGGTTCAGCTATCATCTCTTTTCAGGTCATGGTCAGACTGGGGCCGTGAATGTGTGTTGAATGGTGTTCAGAACTGCTGTCCAACAGATCAAAACCTAGGGAAGGAAATAAATGACCAGCCTGATTGATCAAAACTGCATTTACATACTGTATATTCGTGGAAAGCCCTTTTGGATATTTCAATGTATGCATGCTGATTTTTAAATACATATATATAGAGCTCGGTTTTTAAAACAGAACTTGAGTTGACGTTAATTGAGTCTCTATTACACCTGACATCACTGCGTCTCGGGAGGACCATTTGGGAGGACAGGTGTGTTACCATGCCAACAGGATTCTCTTGGGTGAAGCTCAATAATTGCCATGGTTTCAGCACCCCGGAGATTGATATTCAGGTACTGAACAATTACCAAACCAGCCACAACCCACACAAGCACCGGATGCGAGACAAAAAGGAAGTCTCAGCGCGGATACCGCTATTTAATCAATTGTTGAAAGGTAAGACTATATCATAATTCCGAAAACCGAAAAAAACTTTGCATAACTTTACGTAACATAACTTTACAGAATATAAGGATCAATGCACCGTTATTAGCTACAGTCCTTTGAGGTTTGCCGGCTGTTAAAATAGGTTTACAGGGTGACGTAAGTGACGTGTAATAAATCTTTATTTAATACTCAATCATGTTAATGAATAGGCATGTTTTGTTTTTTAAGAAAAGGCAGGGATGAATGCAGTTTGGGACCCAAACTTGGGAGTAACGTTAGCAGAGTAAATAAAAAAGACTAGCCAACTGTCTAACAATGTTCAGCTTTTCTGCTTGATATGACTAATGTCATATACGATATGTAACATTAGCTAGCTAGCATAGGGACTAGTGAATACAAGAATAAACTATACACCATGTCAACCTTTAACGTAAGGTTAGCATAGGTCGCTAGTGGCTTCTAGACCAAGATTTTGATACAGCTAGACTAGTAACGTTAGCTAGCAGGGCGACCTAAGTTATCTTGGTGCCAGATAACACAGAGCAGCTGGTTAGAAACATTTTGTCTGACGAATCGGTAGCACCACCAGTTAATTTGCTGGTCCGCTTGCCCAGTTAGCTAACAAAAACCCATAGGTGGAAGCGGTAAACAGACAAGGAAATTCTACTTCCTGCTTTCACAATGGGGCTGCACACTGTCAAGCTAACGTTGGCTAGCTATCAAACACCTAAACAAAACTATGTCCGTTTTTAGCCATTCAAACGAATGCATTCACATTTATGTAAACGAAATAATGTTGGTGATATCACTTTCTACAGCTAAAGTCTGATCCAATGTTTTGAAAAAACAGTCATTTCTGTTAACATAGCTGGTGAAGCTAGTTAGCGAACTCAGTTATGAAAACCCCGCAGGTTGTGATAACTCATTGGCTACAACCATTTACTGGAATCTCAAACAGAGATTACGATTGGATAGTGAAGGTGTCACTCGAGATTCCTTAAAATTGTTGCTCCGGCTTCTGTTTACCCATCCCCCATAGCTCTCTGAAACCCACGAAACTTGTATTCTGCTGCAGTTCTGGGTGGATTTTACACTCGTAAATCCGCCCAGAAACATTGACTGCTGAATGACGAAGCACAAAAAAACTCCAAACAGCAGATTTTTAGACGCGCATTTCAGTAAGCAAAAGTATAAAGTAGTCACCATGCTCTGGGTTAATGACAGCAATTTCAGTTATGGCATTTCTACCATGTAGCTAGCTGGCTAGCTTTGCAATATCTTGCTATCTGACAATCTTTTTGAGAGAACTGACTTGCAATATGAAGCTCCGGAATTTTACATGATCTGTAATGCAATAAAGACAGGTATCTCCTCTGTGTAAAAACGTAGATTCCCCTTACCTACCGATAGAAAGCATGCGGATTTGGGTGGGAAACAATCCTTGCTACAGTAGCTAGAATCCAAGATGTAAATCTCAAGTACGCCATCCCGTGGATTTCCCTCGCAATAACAAAACTACAATGTCAGAAGCCGCCGAGGGAGGAGCGTAACAATAAATAATCTTTCCGTGGCCACAAAGTAATCGCAACGCTCACTCTGAGTAACGTATGGTCGCAAAAACAAAATGTGCTCCGCTGATAACATCAACATTGCACAACGTTACTGACGTGTCGCGGTTTTTTATCGCCTTGGAATCCTTCAAAGGTTTTTTTGTTTTTTTTTAAACCTTAGGGACAATCGCAAAACTACGTACCTAGCTATTACATGCATAGTAGAGCAATAATATATATGCCATTTAGCAGACGCTTTTATCCAAAACGACTTACAGTACTGAATGCATACATTGTGCACTGTGCAATACACAATATAAAACGTCAAATATGAAACTCATATTATGAGTCGAATGTTGAACAGCTACTTCGCCGTTTCCCAATAGCTAGCTAGGTTTTTGTCGGTCGTCGGATGTCTAAGATACCCAAATCTGAAAGCAGATAGTCAATGGTATACCTAATTGATGTCAGATGCCTGTAGCCACTTTTAATTACATCAAGAGAACATATTCCTCTGGTCAAAATTTCACTGTAGCAGCCTATGCGTGCAGCACGTGTGTTTTGCACATGAGACGAGGATGTGCATTTCCATTTTAAATAGTATACGGGGAGCCAGCCAAATACATTAATTCATCGGGGCGCACCTGTTTTGTCCTGTGAAAGATCAAGTCAAAGTCTTTACGTGGTCTACATCCCCATCAATGTTGGTACATATCGAATTTGAAGTGGTTTGCAAAAAAGAAAACCCGTTTGCAACCCGTTTGTGTCGTGTCAACGACTTGTTAATAGATAACTAGGGCACGGAGTACTATTTTCCATTAAACATTTGCATTGCTTCGCTAGAAACGGTTCCAAGTTTACACTCATTTTTTCCCACGGATCTCTCAGGGATAAGCAATGGCTTGTGAAATCGCGCGGATAGAGCATTGTACCGTCCAGTGGCATGTCCAGACTGTTTTGACTGGGGTGGCCCAAGTGGGGCACTGACTTATGTAGCGGTGGCATGAAGTACAAATGTGCACATCGGGGCGGGGGGCACGGAATAGCATTAATTTACCATTTTTGTCTCTACTACCCATATCTACTTTAATTGCTAACATTACAGTGTCTTACATTTCTGTGTTTCATTTAAAAGATAAATAAACCTATGCCACTGGGCAGATAGCCAATCATAGTTTAGCATCTGGGGTGGCACCTGGGGTGGCCAATCAGATTCCAGGGGTAGCACGTGCCACCCTAGGCCACCCCCTAAACACGCCGCTGGTACCGTCCTGTAGGCATAGCCAATGAAAATGAAGAAAACAATCACCACACAATAGATGTTTATCTATTTATTAAATAGTACACCAAGACAGAGGAGCAGTCTTAGATTCATGTGTTAACCCTCATAGGCAGACATAATGAAACAGGGTTTATAAAGATGACCGGATTTACAGTAATAAATTGACAGGCTTAGCTGAAAACAAGTGTTTATTACTGTCATGACATCAGGGGGAAAGGATATTTACAGACATTAAGAAAGAAAATGGCTAAAATTCCTCAGCAATATTGGTATAAGGTGGTATAAAAATGGATCTGAATAAAGTTTCTTACAAAACCTCATCTGCATTCTTTAACACACATACATATACAAATGTACAGCTGTAGACAAACAAACCTCAATCTCACTGTATACTTTTTTTCAAATGTAAGAAGTGCATCTCTGAAAAATATAGATTTTGTGTTGATTTCTTCAAAATTATTTAATCACTGGCATTGTCAAGATGTGCCACCTGAAAAATGAATTACTACGAAAGAAAAACAAAAGGTTCAAAGGCTGATTACAATCCACTCCCTTCTTGTTTGCAAAGGATGCTGTACACCAGAGTCAATCAAGTCCAATAGCTGCGGCTGAGAAGAGGTTTATTTCCTTTAGTGTCTCGTTGGCAGCCAGTGAAGTGTACAATGTCCGGAGTTGCGTAGGAGAAAGATGCTATGCTACGGGCGTCCACCTGGGGGCAGTGTGAGGCTGGCCATGAGATCGTGAACGGAAGCAAATATTGTGCATTCACCTGAGGGGGTGAAAGGAGAGATTAGGTTATAGCAAATGATGACACATAACGTACCCCCCTCCCAAAAAAATAAAATAAAATAAAATTAATATAAATAAACCCGGAAAGAAATGCTTTAAAATGTTTGTGCCTCAGCACCCTATGTAGGCCTTTCTCCAGCAACACTCTACCCCAAGATACCACTGTATTGGATTGGTTAATAAAGTGATACATCTTCGTATGTACCCTTTTCTGTCCTACTTCCCCCATTTTTATCCCAATTTGGTACAATGTCTAATTACATTTTTTGCATCTTCAGTTTGAGGAATGCATTATATGAACACAATGAATTATTAATAGTATTATTATATGCTCGTGGCCCATAGAGAAAGGCTCACCTAGGGGCGTGTCGGGTGCATTATTATGATTATTATTATTATGATTATCAGCAAGGCGGATAGAGAGGGGCTCACCTGGGCGTTCCGGGTGCATTATTATGATTATGATTATGATTATGATTATCAGCAAGGCAGGTAGACGGGGCTCACCTGGGCGTGCCGGGTGCATTATTATGATTAATATTATGATCATGATTATCAGTAAGGCAGGTAGACGGGGCTCACCTGGGCGTGCCGGGTGCATTATTATGATTAATATTATAATTATGATTATGATTATCAGTAAGGCAGGTAGACGGGGCTCACCTGGGCGTGCCGGGTGCATTATTATGATTCATATTATAATTATGATTATGATTATCAGTAAGGCAGGTAGACAGGGCTCACCTGGGCCCGGTGCATTATTATGATTATGATTATGATTATGATGATGATTATCAGTAAGAACCTCACCTGCGCAGGATGCTGCTGAGGATGCTGCTGACCATGAGGGCTGCGGCCCCAGAGGAGCTCTGCTGGCGGGGGATGTCAGCCTGCTGGGTCAGGCCCGTGGCCATGTCGTACACGATGGGCACGATGATGCTCACCGGCTCCTGGGGCGCAGTCAATCGCTGGGTCAGCTGGAGCTGTGGGGGGGTGGGAGGTTAGAATCTGTTCATTTGCCTTTACCCACATTTTCTCCCAATTCGGAATGCCTAATTAATTCTGTCCGTGCTCATCGCTGCAACCTCTGTCCATTCAGGGGAGCGCCGCGTTCTACTCTTCAGTCCTGGAACACGGCCGTCAAATTCATGCGCCAAAGGAGGGTAGGACTATGAATACTGAATGAAGCAGGACTACCTTCCTGGGCAAATAACTATGCATGCTCATCGCTGCTGCTTCTATCAACTCCGGGAGCACAGATGAACGCCTGCCATGGTCCAGAATGTTTTCTTTGTTGTTTTGTTTAGTTTTTTACATAGAAATGGGCTGCGCTCATATTTGAGCCCGTTGGGTTAAAAACAGGAGGTGAATAGATCAAAGGAATTCAGTAGACTGAAGAGCCACCTCACCTCAAATGCAGCTCTTTACAAATCAAGTCACAAGCCTCTTATATGGTCCTTATATGGTTTTAATCTCTGTTTATATTCGTTAACAGATCCAGAATGGCAGTATCCCTTTAAGGCCAGTTCAGATTAAAAAGTAACCAGCTGATGAGACGGTTTTAGAATTTCTTCCGAGGAACTTTGGTTCGGTGTGAACTACCAAGTTTCACAACGTCTGCTGATGGCTGCTGCAGTCTCTAAGATTCAGCACGTCGAATCCTGAATCCAGAGTTTAAAGATCGGACCAATCCGTTCAACCTCATGACTTGTTGTTATGGGTCATTTTGAACTGTATTGTCTTGACTCTGTAATATTCTAAGATTTTTTTTTTTTACCATCAGTCTCATCTTGTTTTGAACTGAACCAGCCTTAATGTTTCTGCAACAATATGGCTGCTCCAGTTATATTACGAGCCTGCTCAAGGCATCTACAGGAAAACATGCTGTGCGCTGAGCGCTGAGCGTTAACCCAAACGGCTGCAGGGGCCAGAGGTGGCGCTGTGGTGTCCTTCCCTCAGTCGCTCGGAGGCGCTCAGGGTGAAAGAGTGGGTGTACTCACGAAGAAGAGCATCTTGGATTTGAGCACCACGGCGATGGTTCCCGGGGGAGCGATGGGCGGGGCGCTGGGGGGGATGGTCAGACAGAACTGCACGTTCCACTTGAGCTGCGAGGCTTGGTCCGGGAACTGGAGCGGAGCAGAGACACCATGCCACACACATTTGACATGACATCATTTATTTGCTTAGCAGACACCCTTATCCAGAGCGACTTGCACAGCGTACATCTTTTACACACTATCCACTTACACAGCTGGATATTTACTGAAGCGATTCAGGCTACGCACCGTTGCTCGAGGGTACAGCTGCAGTCCCCCAGCTGGGAATCAAGCCCACAAACTCTTAGTTACAAGCCCAGTTCCCCAACAATTACACTACACTGCCACCCCATAGGTGTCCCCATCACCACACGCACTGAGCAGACACAGTTTCTCCACAGATTGCTGTAGCACAGGTGTCAAACTCATTCCATCGAGGGCTGAGGGTGTGCAGGTTTTGTTGCAACCAATGCACTACACCAGGTGATTTCAATTAGGTCCCTCCCTTGGTTGAAGAAGTGAGCTAATTAGTGAAATCACCTGGTGTAGTGCATTGGTTGCAACAAAAACCTGCACACACTTGGTACTCGATGGAATGAGTTTGACACCTGTGTTGTAGAGTATCTGTGGCGTCAGATGATGTCTAAATCCCCGCGTGCAGCGACGCCCAGCAGAGGTACTCACCAGCTCCAGCTTCATGATGCGCACACAGTCCCTGAGGATGTTGGTGGGTGCGCCCAGCAGCTTCGTGAAGGCGTTTAGCGTGTTGTACTTAAAGGGAGGACCGGCGACCTGGCAAGAGACATCAAAAGTACAGAGGACATTCACAATCGCACACTGCGCATGCTGAGCCTGGCCTGCGTATAACCGCTGATCCTCATGTCCAGAACATCCCCAGAGCTACCAAGACCATCGAGAGATGCGTATACAGGCATACCGTGGACGCTCTTCAGACCTGGAACGCAACCGTCAAATTGAGGCGCGAAAGGGAGGTAGGAATGTGAACACTGAATAAAACTGAATTATAATGCGGTTATCTTTTCATGCCGTTTCATCCTGTTGTCTTTTCCATCCCTTTAAAAAAACGGGGGCAGGGGTTTGAACGCACGCACACACGCCGTCTGAGTGTGGTCCGTGTGAGGGTGGGGGGAAAGAGTGAGTGGGCAGGGAGAGCGCTTCCTCTCAGCCGTCTGAGGTGGTTTTCAGAACGCCCACCACACACACAAACAACAAGGGGGGAGTTTTTCAGTCATTAGCTCTGCTCTGTTTTCCTCTGACACCTGTCCTGCCGCAGCTTGCACTTGTCTATAATCACGATTCCGCCACAGTTTAACAATTTTCCCTTTGACGTCGTTAGCATCCTGTTCGCATTCATTTCAACATTGGTGATCTGCGGCTCACCGCAAAAGGGTGCTGCACAGACCAAAACCTGATAGACACTCATAGAATGATATGAAATCAGTAGATCTTCAAGAGTTTGTGAAATGATTATAGAAGAACACGTGTGTGCAGTTCCAGCTGAAGGTTTATTGGCTGCAAAGCTTACTCTCTGTGTGTGTGTGTGTGTGTGTGTGTGTGTGTGTGTGTGTGTGAGGTGTGGCCTTACCCTGGTCTCAAAGAACTTCTCCAGCACCTGCAGCTCCTCCTGCGACCAGGGCCCTGTGTTTTCGGGGGTCACCTTCAGCTGCAGCGTCTGGTAGGTTTTGGGGTTCAGCGCCACCCTGCACTTCAGCACCTCCGTCTTGAAGTTGATGACCCCGGGCTCGTTGGAGGTGACGATGTTGAGCTGCAAAAGGAAACGGAGGCGCTCTGAATCAGACACGCCGCCCACACACGCAGGAACGACGAGCTACCCGCAATGCCAGCACCTGCTAAATACTAGCGGAAACTTTTAACCCTGATGTTATTTTGAGCCAGTTTCATTTTCCTTAGAGGTCAGCCAGTGAATTTAATGCAGGTAGGCAGGTCGAACTAACCTACTTTTGGAACTTCATCTGAGGGGGGGGGGGAGGCTAATTATTGACTTGCCAGCTAGATTTCTTGCAGATCTGTGGATCAATAAAGTCTTGAAAAAAACATTGAAAAATTCAGACCTAATTACCGGCACATCATCTTAAATTGCGAGACGGCTGTACGCCAGCTCTGTTTAAGTGAGACGATGCACATTGAGACGTCAGCCTTCACCCTCAGACCCTACGGCACAGCTGAGTATCTGAAGGCATACAGCCTCTGGCTCATCACACCACCACCACCACCGCCACCGCCTCCACTTCCTCACAGAGATAGAGACACAGAGGCACAGCTGGTGTGTTGACCTGCCCTGACCACAGCCATCCTGAATTCTGTGTGCGTCCGTGGTTGGAGAAGAGTTCCCATCATGCCGAAGGGCTCAATTATTAGCATAATGTCAATTTCCGTAGAAGGGTCCATTCCGGGGGCATCGGCACGCAGCTCATTAAGCAAGGCCAACTGACCTCGCAGATTAAACGTGAGCGCGGAAGACTGCTAATGAGAGCATCAAACGCCATCGCGCTTTTTCATCTGACGTGTCAATTTCAAAGCGCAGACATGTCATGAGATAAAAAGAGTCAGAGAAACACAGACAGACTGATATGAAGGATTCAAGACTTGCCAAAAAAATGAGAAGAGAAAGAGAGATCGGAGACAGACAGGAATAACGAGGCCGGCAGTCGTATAGACGCACGCAAAGAGAGAGGTGAACAGGGACATGTAGAGACACAGACAGACAGATGGAGAAGAATATATGCAGCCAAAACAGAGTAGGACATGCACAGGCAGACAGGAAGAGGGACGTGGATGGAGGCATATGAGACTGATGGCCAGAGTTTGACAGACAAATGGAGAAGGACAGACAGAGATGGAGAAAAACATGTACGGACAGAGAGCCAGACAGGTGTCGAAGGACACACGCAGACAGACGGGCGGATGGAGAATCACATGCGCAGACGGGCAGAGAAGGACATGGGACCGACAGACGGACGGAGAAGGACACGCAGAGTTAGACGAATGGAGAAGGACACGCAGAGTTAGACGGACGGAGAAGGACACACAGAGTTAGACGGACGGAGAAGCACACGCAGAGTCAGACGGATGGAGCAGGACATGGGACCGACAGACGGATGGAGAAGGACACGCAGCGTCAGACGGATGGAGAAGGACAGACAGAGTCAGACGGACGGAGAAGGACAGGCGGAGGGCCAGCAGGGCGGAGGTGCTCACGTTGGGCTCCTGCTGAATGATCCTCTGCAGGTGCCTCCTCATGGTGATGGAGCCCAGGAACCTCTCGAGCGGGGAGCACAGGTAGCTGCCCGCCAGCCCGGGCACCTGGCAGGGCGTGGGCGAGGGCAGCAGCAGCACGTGCAAGGCACTGTGGGTGAGCACGGTGGGGATGGAGGCCGCCCAGGAGCGCTGAGGTAGCTTACGAGGAGGGGGCATGTTGGACATCGCTTGGGACGAACGAACGGACGAATGAATTCATTAGATCATTAAAAACGCACGTATAGACACAGGAGCAATCGCACTAACATACATGAAAAACTATATCACAAAAAAAGAAGATTAGCACAAAAAGCAAGCCAATTAAAGGACGCAAGGATGGCAGGCAAGACAAGATTGTTTTTGTTTCTAGTTAATTAACATCTTCCGTAACCTTAAAGGGCACAGTTTCAATAATTAAATTAATACAGAATGGTTATTAAAACCCCTGGACACACTGTTTGAGTAACTAAAGCCACTTAACTCGATGATTCATTAATCAGCCAAGACTTGACTCATCTTAAATAAATGCTTGGTCTAAACTAATTTAATTGCAAGTGGCAGTTTGCAGAGGTGGCTGTTAAGGTGCAAGTGAAGTCCGTTGTGTGTAAATTAATGGGCCCTGCGCTCTGGACCCCAAACAAACCCCCTTCCCCTTCCCCCCCCCCCACCGCTGTAGCGGCCTCACTGCGGAAGGACTTACCGACCCCGGCGCGCGGCGAGTGGGAGGCGTCCGGGATGGGCGAGTGGAGAGAGGGTTGCCCGGCGACATGCCGTGGATACGCGCCCGGGCGAGGGGCCGGGCACCTGGGGCGACCCTGGCCAGGCCCCCGCACGCTGGCTGGGAGAGACCATGGCGTAGGGAGAGCTGGGGTCCAGAGCTCCTGGAATATGGAAACATGGAGCCCAATCACCACTTCAACATCATACAACAGTATCATCGACATGGCCGTCATTGGCATCAATATTGTCATCTTCATCATCATCGTCGTCATCGTCATCATGATGTTACTGTTTCAGGGTCTTGCTATTTTTATTGTATGCATGTATTTATGTATGCTGCTTTCTTGGGCAGGTACCACTTGAAAAGGATGTCAATCTCAATTTCGTATTTATAAATAAGCATATGTAAATAGACTATCGCTGCCATCGCCACCACATCAGCCAATCCTGGGCATGCTCAGGTATATAAAAAAATTAAAAAATAAACGATTTAACGGTTACCACCATAAAATATTCTCACTACTAATAGGCCAGGGCCAAGCTCCAAGAGAGAGCGTTGACAGGTGACCATTGGCCAGAGCTCGAGGCGATGGGAGAGCACCGCTAAACCAGAGGGACTCGAGACAGTCGGCCGGACACGAGGAACTCGCCGAAAACTCCCGGGCACCTCTCCGACCTGCGACAGGAGGGCGCGAATCCAGCCTCCCCCAAACCCTCTTTCAATCTGCCAGATCTGACACACGCTCTTCTCAAAGCCTCCAACGGCTCTCCAGCGCCGGAGGTGAAGTAAGGACTGTCGACTTTCACATTCAGAGCCTCGGAGAGGAAGGAGGCAGCGTGCGTCTAATCAGCATCTAATCTCACCCTGATCACAGTCTGAAGGTTCAATTCAATCAGTGTAAAGTCGACGGGTCCCCGTTCAAAACACGACTGCAGGAGGAGTTCTCGATCTCGAAGACGTCGCCCGCCCGCCCGCATTCACAGGGCACCGGTGATGCAGGACGGTGATTCATCTAATATATATTAGACAGCTCCATCACGCTTGCCATAACTCTCCCGGTTAGTGTTCCATTATTTCTCGATCTGCCTGGTGTCATTGCGTTTCAAAACAAATCATTTAAAATGAGTTGCTACCACTGCTCAATACCAGCGGCAATCCCTCTTGGCGTTTAATAAGATAAAAGGCATTTAGCTACGGCAAGAAGAACGATCTGCAAAGTGCCATCCTGATAAAACGCTAATTAAAGTTAAAGTCCGATGACTTGATCCCATCTTTATTGGCCTTTAACGGGATGCCGAGGGCCCGTTCTCCGATCATCTCGGGATCTTGACGAGAGAAACTAATGGTCCATCGCCAGCCTGGCCTTAGCCACTGCCAAACCTGCAGCTGCACATGCACGTTGGTTGGCAAAGCTGGGAATCTGCCCCATAGATGTTCTAGGTGAGGAGGGAAACAGGGTGGGGCAGAAGGGCGAGAAGGCCTGCAGGGCACCACGAGGTGAGCTGGCTGTGTGGCGGAACCCTGCACACAATCAACCAATCGGCAAGCACAGCCGGCACCCAATCAACCAATCGGTGTGCTCCGTTGGCAAGTGATCAACCAATCGGTGGACTCTGTCAACAGTGTGAATGCATGCTGACACGTACGGCTGGAAGGACAGCGGGTTGATGGCAGACGAGCAATTCAGGGCACGGTCTGAACTCTCCTGAACTGACTGAACTGAAATGGGACTGACCCCCACTAACCCCACCGCAGGCTTCCTACCAGGAGACTGAGTGGGCATCATGGTGGGAGAGGGCACCACGTTGGCATGGTACGGGCCGGGCGGGGAGGTAAGGGGAGGGTAGACTCCGGCCACCTGCGGCTGCTTCACGTACTGTAAGGAGAGAGAGAGAGAGAGAGAGCGCTGAGGAAACATGCTGCTACCTAGCCAAGACCTGCGTGGTGAAAACACACTGTCCTCCCATCGCATAACAAAATCATTACGGATACTATTTCTCCTCATCTTCTCATTTACATTCTGTGACTGGCGCACCTCCATTATTTGACCTCTTTCAAAATCTGTTAGGAACTCACATATTGAAAGTGTTGATTTTTTTCATATATAAAAACATCGAACAAAAAGTTAGGAAATTTGTGTTTGGTAGATTATTTCTCTGTTGTAACAATGCTTCTTGGCAATACATTTTATACCGTTGGAAAGCCTGTTTATTTACCTTTTAAATGGTGCCCCATTTGTAAGGAACATGCATTTGTGGGATGAGCTGCACAGCTGAGTATGTGGGTTGCGCCCATGAAAAATTTGCCAAATCTTCTCTGCCAATGCCAAACAGCGTATTCTGCTGTTGCTATTGACTCTTGTTTTGAGCTTTGTGGATGTTTATATACATACACATTTTGTTTCAGATTTTCTTTTAGTTTTTCTCCAAATTTGCGGGGCCAATTGTACTCTCTATTCATCTAACTATCCCCTTCTTAGAAGCCTGCTGCTTGCAGCTACAGGACCAGCTACTGCTCTTGCACTGGCGGTGGCAGGGATGGCAAACGGCCTCCTTCGAGCCAGAACTTGCCCAGGCGCCGACCACGACTCCGATACGTCCGGAGAAGCTTTCTGTGCATGCGGCGAGCTCATGCCGGCTATTTTTTATGAATGTCCTTTCATTTCTATGAACTTTTCTCTTTATTCTTTTTCTCAATTAATCAATGATGGTGGGCCTGGTGCAGTGAGAGACCCTCACCTGCTGGGGCTGCATCTGGCTGATGAAGGAGTCCATGGAGTCCCCGCCCACCGGGGAGGGGGGGTTGTCATCCTCGTTGACCGATCGGCGACGCGCATCCTGGTTCCCATCCACAAACACGTTCAGGAACGTCTGTGCAGGGGGGACAAGACGGCAGCGTAGCGCAGTGGTTAGAATAATAATAATATATGCCATTTAGCAGATGCTTTTATCCAAAGTGACTTACAGTAGTGAATGCATACATTTTCAGTATATGTGGTCCCAATGGGAATTGAACCCACAACCTAAGCGTTGTGAACCCCGTGCTCTACCCACTGAGCCACACAGAACCTCTGAGAACTGGACAAAGAGGTTGCAGGTTCCATTCCCAGGTGGGGCACTGCTGTTGTACCTCTTGAGCAAATGGCTTCTGTAAAAATATCCAGCTGTATATATAATAATATTCATCTTTTTGTTTTTAAATGTATGCTTTTTTTAAATAATTTGTATGCTTTTCTCCCAATTTGGTCCAATTAGACCCGCTATTTTATAATCCCCCTAGTAATGCATCTGCTGAAAGTCTGAACGTAAGATAACACATGCCGCCATCATGCAGCGGACACCGTCTTCCCTCCCCCTCCCTGGGGCGGACAAATCCACACCACCGACACTTGCACATTCACACTGGACCACGCGGGAGCCAAATCAGGGGTAAGGTCCCTCTGCCGTTGTTCTGGGAAATCTGGGAATTCCCAGGTTCACTGAACAACAGCTATAAAAACATTACTAATAAGAATAACAACTGCTATTAATTGAGTGCTTTCTGGCGGGTGCGCAAAGTGCTGCACATTTTAAAACCCGGCTAGAGAACAGAATTACAAACAAAACCATAAACACATCTGGGTCCACGGAATGCACAGACATATGAACAGTATAAGTAACAATAATATGGTGGCAGTGTAGCGTAATGGTTAGGGAGCTGGGCTTGTAACTCAGAGGTTGCAGGTTCGATTCCCAGGTGGGGGCACTGCCGTTGTACCCTTGAGCAAGGTACTTAACCTGAATTGCTTCAGTAAAATATCCAGCTGTATAAATGGACTGTATGTATAGAAATGTGAACTGTGTAAGTCGCTCTGGATAAGGCATAAGGAAAGGAAAATAGGCATTTATCAGCCTAAAATGTTGATAATTATAATAATAATAATAATAATAATAATAGACAATAAGTGTGAGTCCGTGAGTACCTTCAGGCCCGGCGCGGGGTAGAAGCCCTCCACGATCTTGGTGTTGTCGAAGAGGCTGTAGGCTCCGTCTCGGATGGCCACCGTGCCCCGGCCGCGGCAGTAGATGTCGATGCAGTACATGTTGCGGAAGGCAAGGCGGATGTGGGTGGGGCTCTGGGGCAGGATGGAGAAGCACTGGTAGGCCGTGTTGGTGCGCTGGGTCAGCCCCAGCATGGGCACCGTGGGCAGCTTGTTAATGGCGTTGAGGGGGGCCTGGGTGTCCGACAGCACCTGCGGGGGGGGAAACGATCGCGGGGGTCAATGCGCTGCTGCTACGAGGACGTGCTCAAACCTTCCCGGCCCTTGTTTCTCTCCACCAGGGCTGGGGGTTTGCTAAATACATGACTTCATAAACACTAAATGCATTCTGGATCTGTACATTGGACAGAGTAGAGGTTTAAACTCCCTGCCTATAGTCTGAATGGCATAAAATAGTTGTGCAACCTTGTTTTCCATTTGTTTTACCACCTTGCTGGTGTTTATTGGTAATGTGGAATCGATTCTGGGAACCGAAACTGCGTGTACATGTATAAACTTGCTGTAGTTTGTGCTCGCACTTGGTAAATCTGAGACCGTCGCCACGTTTTGTGTCTAGACTCTGAAGACGACGGCCGTAGCATCGGAACATCAGTCTGACAGGTTCTCCCAGTTCTTTTATCAAATTTGTTACGCGCTGTTTTTTTTAACTCACTACTCCCGCTCCTTGGAGAGGTTGCCTGAGTAAGCATAATCCTTATCCTTCTGTTTCCCCTTTGAGACATGGAGCTCTTGAAGAATCCCTAATCTCTGAATTCAACTACCATACTACAGTCATCACTTTGATTTGTAGCTACTGATGGAATTCAGTCATATAATCAGGACTGATCATATTGGAGCTACTTTGGGAATTTGTATTCATTGTTTAAGAAGCCTCTATGTTGCCTTTTGGGTCATTATATGCAACAGAATGGGAATATTGATTCTTTATTATTATTCACATTAGTATCATTTATTTGCTTAGCAGACACCCTTATCCAGAGCGACTTACACACCTAACATTTTGACACACTGTTAATTTATAGTTGGATATTTTCCTGAAGCAATCAAGAGTAGAATAGCAGTGCTGCACCTGGGGTTTGAACCTGCAGCCTGAGTTACAAAAGCAGTTCCCTAGAACAGCGTTAGCTGCACTCGAACCCTGAACGTCTGGATTGAGGATCAGACACTTGACAGCCTTCACCATCAAGCAGCGCATTGAGTATTCTACACTCAAATGAATAACGCTCTGCGAGTCACCCCGGATAAGGCTGTCTGCCAAATAAATGAATAAATCAAAAAAGAAAATCACAGACAGATGGTACCAATTTCCTCATAATTCCATTAGCGCATCTTCTCTGTGACTGTGTTGTACAGCATTGTCTTCTGTTTTTACATAATTCTTTTTTAAGATTTCAATTTATAGCTGTAATTAACTTCGTATTATAGACGAATATAATTTTTACTGACTACACCGCCGCTGTAAAGCGCTTTGAGATTTCTACTGTAAAATGAAAAGCACTTTCTGAATAAAATGTATTATTAGATTTGACGTACGTTTCCCTCTAGCCCTGAGTCAACATCACTCCGCTGCCATGGCGACAGACGGACGCGGGCGGGGGGGGGTACCTGCAGGAGCTGCACCACGGTGGGCGTCTTGTTGAACATCTCCTGCAGCTGGTGGAGGATGATGTTGTGACAGTTGCTGCAGCCGGAGTTCGGCCCCACCGTTCCCAAGGAGATGTGGAACCTCCGGGTGACGGAGTTCCACTGGATCGTCACCTGAGGGACGGCACAGGGAGCAGTGAGCTCAAATCGGCCAGGATGGAACGAGAACCAGGACAGCGACGGCCAAACGTGCTACAACTGCTCCTGACCACAGAGGGGAGTGAAGAGAACAGCACACTCAAGGGCCATTCCCAGCACAGATAACCACGACAACAAAACATCCTTTATTATTCTTCTGACTGGCAGTGTTTGCACTGCGATGATAACTGTGAAATTGAGCTAGACTGATAACGGCAAATGTTGTTTGCATTTACTCCCAGAGATTTTTTTTTAGAATCTCCAAGGATAAAATATTTGTAAATGTTTGTGGGCCCACACCTTCCTGCTGTTTGTGCAGTGGGCCAAGCGGAGTAGCAGCAAACCTTTTCCGATCGTATTTTTATTTTTGTCCAGAAAGCAGTCATTATCAAATATCAATCACGGGGGTGACGTTCATTTGTTTATGTGTGCACGTTAACAATAATAGTATAGGTGCAAATCAACGATTTATAGGTGTCATTCAAGTTATCATAGCGGTTATCCCTTTTGGCGGGAATGGCCCTTAATACACCAAGCAGACGCTACTAACAGAACATACTACAGCCCTAAATGGGAGGAGGGGGAGCCAGTTGTGAGATTCGCAAGGCCGAGGCCAAGGAGACGGTGCTAAACTGAGGTCTGTGGGGAGGAGAGGGGGACAGAGCGGTCTTTGTGAGAGCGTTCACGCTGAACCGGCCACAATGCCGCTTCTGTGCCGGCGTTGGGAATATTCCGGGACAGAGGGCAGGAATTCTGACCCCCTCTGCCTATCACCGATGGGCAGCTGTTTTCATAAATCTGACCAGCCAGGGCCAAGATGGCACATGCCATCAGCAGCTCAGGGGACACATAGACATGGCATTACATTACGTTCATTTAGCAGACGCTCTTGTCCAGAGCGGCTTACAGTGGGAAAGAACATAAGTTCATCCACATCAGTTACATGGGCAGCAGTGATATAGACCAGGCTAACAACACCGCACCAGAGACCAGGCCTGACACAGTCCAAGTGCAACCTCGTCAAAGTACAAGGTTAACTGTATCAGCCCAAAACCATGACACAGTCCTCATAGGGACATCATTAAATCTCGATTACCACTCACTGTAACATCACACACTCAGTGGTGGATCTACACCCCACTAGCCACAGATTTGGTTTCCTTCCCACAATTGAGTACCAAAAAGAAACATGCCAATACTCCTGTGGTGGTGGTTTAGCAAACAGTTTGGAATCGACTAAGGCAATCCAAGATGATTTCAACAAAATCCAGAAATGGGCAGAAATATGGCAGATGACATTCAATATTGCTAAATGTAAAGTTATGCGTGTGGGAAACAAAAATATAGGACATGAGTATTTCATGGGAGGGGATCAATTAGAATGCGTTCAATATGAAAACGTGTGTTCAGCAAACGGAGACTAAGGGGGGGATTTGATTGAGGCTTTTAAATTCATAAAAGGAATTAACAATGTAAACTACCAAATATTTTTTCAGATAAGTTTGGTTAGCGGAACAAGCGCACAAGTGGAAATTAGTTAAAAGGCCAATTCTGCACAGATATCATGAAGTTTACACAGAGAGTTGTCAATGCCTGGAACAGCTTGCCAGGTCAGGTAATTGAGGCAGAAACACTTTAGGTATTCAAGTCCAGACTTGACACAGTACTGGATATTCTTCAGACTAGAAAATAACTTGGCCGAACGGCCTGTTGATTGTTTATGCTCCGTGCCGACGCGGCGTAGATGTGTTCGGGATGTGCGAGTATCACTCTGTGCATGTGATTCACATCTGAATTCTTCCAGACGGGTAAAGGGGTCTCCACGGCATACTTTGAAGCACATTTCCGGGCGGCCACTCACCGAGCTCCCCCTGGTGCTGCCGTAACACAGGACCAGCTTGCGGTAATTATACAGCCGGATCTCGGAGAAGAGACTGAGATAGGAGGGCATGTCTGTGGGGGGAGGAGAGGAGACAGGAAACAGAGGCCCTTCAGACATCATCGATAAACATGTGATGCGCACAGTTCTGGCACTGTTAACACACACACGCACACACGCACCACAGACAGACACAGACACACACACACACACACACACACACACACACACACACACACACACACACACACACACACACACACACACACACACACACACACACACACACACACACACACACACACACACACACACACACACACACACAGACAGACACAGACAGACACAGACTGGCCCAGCTGTCCACGCACTGTCCATACACGCACAGAGGAGAGCCAACAAATGGCCGCGTGAGGCGATGACTCAGACAGAAACACCGGTCTTTTAGCATTAACGCAGGCAGTGACTGGCTGGGAGATGACACTTGTGCACTGCAGAGAAGAGCATGAGCCCTGCTGTGGAGGACCTTCAGCTGTAGGTGCAGTGCGGTGCTGCCGCGTTGCGCTCACCCTGCTGGGCGTGGGTGAACTCCAGCACGCACTCGTACAGCCGGCTGATGCTGCTCCAGTCGTTCAGGAACATGTCCATCACTTTGCGCCCGCCCACCGGCTCCGACAGAGGGCTCTCATAGGTCAGGTACACATGACGCGTGGAGGCTGCAGACACACAAACACACGCATTGAACGTACACACACAGCATGCACGCACGCCCGCTCAATCACACGCCAGTCGTCCGGCACGACGTACGCAGCACACGCGCACGGACACACTGACACGCATAACCACGAGTCCCATTCACCCCGAAAACAAAAAGCGATCTGTAATCATGTCAGATCCCCGGCTCTACTTCCTGTTCTCGTCCCTGCAGCCATTCAGCACCAGCTCATTAATATTCCCTCGCCACACGCAGGACGCGCTCGCAAAGGCCCAGGAATGAGCCTCATTGTGATGTGCGCCCTCGGTTCACACGCTCGTCACTACGGGAGCGCGTTGGGGACTGTGTGCCTGGTCGTTCCAGGGTCGTGATGTCCATCCCGATCGACCGGAGAGAGAGCGTGGAAAGGAGAGGGCCACGTCCACAGTCCGTTTGAGGAGGCACCGGGAGAGGGGCCGGTTAAAGAATCCGACACAGCAGAGTCTTTGAGGCCCGGGGGGGAAGTGCCGCGTGATTAATTCACCCACGGCCCCTGACATCAAAAGGAGGCTATGGTCTGACCGGGCCTTCTCCTGGAGGAAGACATCCTGGGCACAGGAAGCGGAGACCAGAGGGGTCACAGATCTAGGAGCTAGAGTGAGATGGGAAGACGGCCCCTCGTACCCACTCACCCCCACCCCCTCAGCAAACCCTGGACTCGTCCCATCTCCCGGGGCAACCCAGAACCTGTGCTGGAATCCTGCCTGGCACCCGCACAAAGAATGCTTTTATCTGCCACAGGCCGTGGGGGACACAGACACAGGTCTGTGCTCCCGGGGCACAGACCACCTGTCTGTCCTGCTCCTTCGAGCGTTTGTGAGGCCCGACACACAGAGAGCCTTCGCTGCCACGTCAGGACCAGCAGAATATGAGGTGTTTAAAGCAGAGTCAGCCCTGGATCATGGCTTAAAGCTCAAGGTGATTTTTTTCATTTTTTTATACTACAGCATTGAAAATGGGCCATTTAAAAAAAAGAAAAAAAAATAGGTATAATATTGTAAAATTGTAGAAGTCATTGCATTTTCAACTCCAGCCGTCACCCAAAGCAAAGATGTAATTTCTCACCTCTTTGAACAAAGTTCCTTGGGGACCTTGCACATAATGTTAACAGCTTCTGTAGTACGTGAAGCCATGCAGATGGGGTTATTGCAAAGTCCTACATAAAGCCTGATCTAGGACCAGTTTTGCCTTTCACCACCATGGATAAGGTTAGGATATGGACAGGGGAAACCTGATCCTAGATCAGCACTCCTACTCTGAGACACTTCATGAATACGGGCCTGATCTAGGATCAGTTTAGCCTTTTAGCTCATAATGGATCAGGTTAGTATATGGACAGGGGAAACCTGATCAGAGATCAGCACTCCTACTCTGTGGTTCTCTGTGGCTCAGTTGGTAGAGCACAGTGTTGGCAATGATTGGGGCCACATATACTGAAAATGTATGCATTCACTACTGTAAGTCGCTTTGGATAAAAGCGTCTGCTAAATGGCGTATATTATATTACATTACTCGGAGACACTAATGATTACCGGCCCTGATGTTAGAGAATACAAAGTGCTGCATGAGATCTCCCTCAGCAAATTACACTACAGCAGCACTACCTACATTTATCCTAAGCTGCCACAGTGAGTTCAGTTTTTCCATGTAAATTCATGTATTTTGGAATTGCAAGGTGTGTGGCCACATCAAGTCGAGTGAAGCTGGTGGATCTTTTACCTAAAAGTGAACAGTGAAGACTCTGTGGTGGGATTTCACAGCCCAGACTAATGAGCATCACCCTGATGTCTATACTGGTTGGCTAGAGCTGCCTGTCAAGCATGATGAAAAAAAACATTTTAAACCAATCGTTTGGGTCTCTTTTGCTATGGGGCGGGATTTACAGTGACTACCTCCCGCCCTACACAGGCCATTTGCTGCCACTGCTGCCTGTCAGGCAGTTTCATCCCCCAGTCAATGGAAAGGGTTTGGACACGATGTCTTAAAAATATATACTATTAAAATAGCCCTGCGATGGATTGGCGACCTGTCCAGGGTATATTCCTGCCTCTCGCCCCAATGCATGCTGGGATAGGCTTCCAGCCCCCCCGCGACCCTAACTAGGAATAAGCGGCTGAAGATGAGATGAGATGACTATTAAAATACATTTTCTAGATATTTTCTTGTCCACCAACTAATAGTTTGGGTCACAAACACATAATTGGCTATTTGAAAGTGTGAATGAAAGTGTCTAAAACCATGCGACCTGCCCACTGGCCTTAGGCAGAGCAGCACTGACCCTGGTCCTTGCTGGAGGTGCCTGTGAGGGGGCAGTTGGAGAACACCAGCTCGGCCACCCAGGTGCGGTTGTTCCGGCCCTGCAGCCTGAAGGTGCAGTCCAGCAGGGTGCGCTCTAGAGCTCTCTGGGTCTCCACGCTGACACCTTTACAGGGCGGGATCCTGACGAACAGAGGCAGAGAGGACTCAATGGCGACGTGCGGTACTGATTACGCACGCAAAACAGCGGAGCCTCGGGTAGCCCACGGCCCGGAGGCAAGGTGCCGAACCAAAGCCCAAAGCACGTGCGCAAGTAGTGATGGGAGAATGAGGTTTCGTGAAACCAAAAATGGGCAGAGCTACCAAAAAGCTATCAGTGGCACACTGCTACTGAAACACAATCATTGTGTTTTTCTGTGGAGAGCACAACTATTTGATTGGTTTAAACCAAGTCATTTTACAATATATCAGATTAAAAACATTTCAGCATAATGCATTCGAGGTAAATAAAAGACGAATATTTTACAGAATTTATTGATAGAGTCAGTGATTGACAGCTTATTGGAGCTCCACCCATCACGGGGTTCAAGAAACCTCACTCTGCCATTACGAGTACAGAGCAAATTGTGTTAACTGCTAGATACGTGTGTGGTAGTTTGGCATATTAAAGGTGTACCGCTTAGGGAACCTGTATTCCAGCATGTTGTTACATAACTGATTTTCAGCTTACCCACAAAAAAACATTTGGACTCATCGATAACATTGTGGGCAAGTCGAAAATCAATTACGTAATAAATGCTGGAATTCTCCTTTAACAGATTCCCAGAGCGGTACGGCATGCTGGAAGCACTTGATTCAGCTTCGGCGCCAACATGGAGACTATACAGCAGGCACACCAGACAGCCAAACGGAAAAGACGCCCACAGTGTGGAGCAAGCTCAGCCAAGCTGAGGAGAGGTGAAATGCACCCTGGGAAGTGTAGTCCTCCTCAGGTGCGGCAGAAGCAGTCTCTGCAGGTGGAGGCTCTTACCTGAGGATGCGGATGGCGTGGCTGCAGCCGTCCCCCTCAACCTGAACGCCTTGGTGGGGGACCTCCATGTTGGACAGCTGTGAGCAGAAGACGTGTGTGAGATAACAGCTTCATGAAATCACATCCAATCAGGAATCAGACCCAGTGTGCACTGACCAGTGCTAACCACACTCTCTGAGCACCACGACCCACTTAGTGAGCCAAAACATTAACTGTGACCCCACCCCTTATTAAAGCCTAATGATTATAATAATGGTAATTGTATTTATATAGCACTTTTCATGCATTATGTTCAAAGCACTTCCCAAAGAAGACAATGAAGTCAAAATAAAGTAACAATAGGACAAAAACAGACACAAGCCAGTTAAAATAACAATGATGACATAATATAATATAATATAATATATGCCATTTAGCAGACAGCTAACAACCTAACTTCAGAAGTAAAGTGTTGCCTAACATAAATTAGCCCCGGTCTGTGCTCCGTCTCACCTCGCAGCGCAGGCCAATGAAGGGCATGTTGGTGTCGCACATGGCCACCAGGTGGGCCAGCACCTTGTTGTAGGCGCTCATCTCCCCTGAGCGTTTGGGCTTTTTCAGTTCGATGGCGCCCTGGTCCCCTGACAGCTTTCAGAAAATATGGGGGTGAAAGGAGGGGGGTTAACTACGCTGCCAATACATGCTCATCAGATGACTCAGACTTGGAAACCACCACAACCACAAAGTCAACGATTCTTTCACAACGAACACTTTGGCGAAGAGCAGATGTGTGGTCTTTTATAAACCGCCGTGGTATGCATCAGCTGTGTGCCAGCGATATCGTGATGCAGAGTCATCTCGTATTTCTGTCTTCGCATCTGAAAGGGCCAGCTGAGTCGCACTGAGCCTAGGATAGTTTCCCAGCACAGGAGAGGCCTATACAAATACAGATACAGATACATACGCGAACGCACAGACAGAGACAGAGACAGAGACAGAGACAGAGACAGAGACAGAGACAGAGACAGAGACAGAGACAGAGACAGAGACAGAGACAGAGAGAGACAGACAGACACACAGACACAGACACACACACACACACACACAGACACAGACACACAGACACAGACAGACGCACAACACAGACACACAGTCCAAAAGTCTAAGTCCACTACCAAGATCTGTTTGTTTTCATCATTCATCAAAAACTAACACCACATTTTTACTCATGTGCTATTTGTTATTATTTGTTAGAATGTCATAAAACACTGATACAAATTATCAAAAAATGTTTGTTTGAGAAAGGATGGTATGAAATTGAAATATCTATAAATATTTTGTTTGCACACCATTGCATTTCATTTCCTCAAAATGTTGTGAAACCTTATTTTTCGTTTAAGTTTTAATACATGGACACTCCTAATACACAGTGTGAATTGTTTTGGTCTTGTAACAATGAATACACAATATTGACATAATTAATATGGTCCTCTATGTGTTGTCGCTGCTATTGCAGGTGCTTTAATCTTGAAAGAGGACACTTCCTTTGCAAAAGGGTTTGCAGCTGTTTGCAATTATGTCAGGAGAGCTTAGTGAAGTACAGTTCAAAGTGTTCTCCTGAGTAAAAAGTTCATTTTTGATAAATGATGAAAACAAACAGATCTTGGTAGTGGACTCCGACTTCTGGACCCCACTGTACATACACACACAAACCATTGAGTGACTATCCCAAAACGCCATCAGCTTAATCAGGTTCCCTGCTCATTCATGAGTAAAGACGACGGGCCAGCGAATCCCACAGCTGCTTCCCTGTGCAGCACCCACTTGGCCTCCAGATCCCATGCTCTCTGAACTAGATCAGTTTTAAAACAGCCCTTGTGCGTCAGAGAGCCACAAGGAGGCTCCAGAAATGACGCGGAGATGGTGGTAAATGACACGCCGGTTCGGGCCCGGTTATTCTGGGATGCCCTCCGTGGTGTGGTGCCGGTGGCCTACCTTCCTCTTGCTTCCGGGCCTGGCTCCCTTGCCCGACGCAGCCTCCAGCACCAGCTGCTCCAGGTCGGGCTTGAACTGCTGGAACAGCTGGGCGCAGGGCAGGCCCTCCTCGCCGTCCAGCTGGGCCACCGACAGGAAGTAGTACTTGTACTCCAGCTGGGTGGGGCTGCCGGGTACCTCGAACATCTCCACTACCTGCGGGACGCCGGGACAGGGAGGAGGGCTGTCAGGCAACACGCCTCCGCGTCGTACAAGCGTGTGTGGAGCAGGATGGGAGGGAGTTACATTGCATTACATTACATTTTAGGCATTTAGCAGACGCTCTTATCCAGAGCGACTTACGGTTTACATTTCTTTACAATCCATTTATACAGCTGGATATTAACTGAAGCAATTCAGGTTAAGTACCTTGCTCAAGGGTAGAACAGCAGTGTCCCACCTGGGGATTGAACCTGCAACCTCAACGTTACAAGCCCAGTTCCCTAACCATTATACCACACTGCCTGAGTTGGGGAGAGAGGAGGGGGCGGGTCTTACAATGTAGTACTGCGGGAGGCGGGTGAGCTTGATGAAGAGGCGGTGCTTGGACAGGTTGCCGGCAGGATGGGAGGAGGCGTTGGAGAGGTGCAGGATGTCGCTGCACAAGGTGGGGAGGTGTTTCACCGACTGCCTGCATCGCTGCTCCCCCAGCCAAAACCTGCAGGCGACGATAACCATCGCACGTTACCACAAGCACAGAGTCAAAGTGTTACAACTATTACCACCAGGTATACCATCACAAAAAAGCAACGTCACAGTCCAGGGAAGCAAAGCTGGTCACGGATGTGAAGAACGGTCACAAATGACCACCTGGACCATGTATAAATGTGCATCGTTTATGTCTATGTATGTTGTTCAGCATGTCTATTTTCATGTTTATTTGTTTGTGTTGAAGACCACATTGAAAATCTGTGTTTTCAGTGATGTGCTACCCTCTTTTTTAACAGGTATAGTTTTTTTTTTTTTTATTAGTTTTCAGATTTTATCCAGTTTTTTCTCCCAATTTGGTAGTCAATTACTCCTGCTATTCTCTGGTCAATCCCCTCCCTCGTAGTTCGCTGCCGTAGCCCTGTGACCGGTAGTGACAAAGGCGAAGTATCGTCTCCTCCGAGACGGCACTCGTCATGCTGTCGACCGTGACTCCGGCACCCCAGAGCCACTCCTGTGCGCAGCGAACGTCTTGTCGGCTTCCCTCCCGCCTCCCTGGGGCGGACAGCCAATTGCCACCCCCGGTGGCACTCCCGGCCAGAACCGACTCTGGCGCGGACTGGGGAATCGAACCCCAGTCGGCGTGGCCAACGTCAGACGTTGAAACCACTAGACCACGCGGGAGGCCAACACGTATAGTTTTTTGATCCCAAAATCTAATCGAATCAGTTCTCACACAAAAAATGACAAAATTGCAGAATGCCGAGCGTGGTCGAGATTCTCACTTTGGGCCTTATCTCTCAAACTCAAAACGAAAAAACTGCATGAGTTTTTCCAAATTTGATTCCAGCAAATAACCTCTTTCTTGGCCAGTCACATAAATCAGATCAGATGAAGTAATTTTATGCAAATAAACAAATGTGCAAATGTATTACTCACCAACTACCACAGGTGCATGTTCGCGCTCAACAGTGCATTTGTTAATTAATTTAATTTTCAAATTTGTTTCAAATCTTTTCCCGTTTCTCTCCCAATTTAGTGGCCAATTATACCCTCGATTTATTTTGATCACCTGACTCCACCTCCGGTCTAATCTACCTGAAAAGGGGAACAAGACAAATGAAGCCTGAAATAACCGATTAAATAGCATTTCAGTCACAATTTATTTTCTCTAGAGTTCAGTGCCCTCCCTGGCCCTGTGCGACCCCGGGACTAGAACGGTCTCTTCTCTGGGGCGCCCTGACCGAAGGGGGGCAGGAAGGAGAGGTCCTTACTTCAGCTGCTGCAGCCAGGTGGTTATGCGCGCCATGTTGTCATTGATGGACTTCTCGATGTCGTCCAGCATGGACTGATCTACGCAAGACAGACAAACAAAGAAGAAATTAAACGTCCGTTGTGAAGCACTGTGTGACAACCTGTTTGAAAATGACGCTAGACAAAAATAAAGATCGATCGATCGATAAGGTTTTCCCCCACAGTGTCGGGACAGCCTTCAGCTTTGATTGCTTACCAACTCCGTAGAACATTGGCTGGAACATTCCGGAGTGCAGGTCCACAAATATGTGCAAGCACTCGGAGCGACCGCATGGCTCCAGGATGGGTATGACCAGCGTGGGGAGGGCCGTCTCTATGAACGCTGAGAGGGGACAACGGAGGTTCACTGCACACTACTGGTTCTTTTATTTACGTTTTACACTTTATTTACCCTATTTTTTTTCAAGGGTGACCGGGGGAAAAAGAGAGGCTGCAACACCTCCGTTGCAACAGGTACGTTACGGATAAAGATAAGAACAGAAAACAGGTATTCGTACAGACGTACAAATGCAGCCAATACAAACCTAACGCAATGCAATACTCATTATTTAAAATGAGAGCACATCTCAGTTACTGCATCATTGATTATTTTCAGTTCTCAGTCTCTACTTGCATGAATGTTACCAATAAAAATATTTAAACCCCCAAAACCCATCTACTAAGATTAATACTAAGAATGAGTACCAACTCTCACCCTTACTACACCCTGATCTTAAAACAGAGACCCTGTAGGGTTTGGCTTCAGCTGGGATGGAAGCAGGGTTGGGTCAATCCAGGACATCAATAGCAATTCAATGAATCAGGGATGTTTTTTTTTTTCCTGGTTAATCAGGAAATGTTTATTTTCAGACCATAGATATCTTGTGGACATGTGTATGTCATAAGCATACACATTAAGAAATGTTGCACTCTTTGACAGCTGATAGCAGGAGAGAATGTTCAGCAAATAAAGCCAAATAGCCAGAGATATTTAGCACCAGAAAATCAGCATTTCCTGAATAATCAGGAAAAATCACATCCCTGATGAATGAACTGAAAAAATGCCTAGAATGTTCAATGAGGATTTTGCCATCACCTAATTGAATTTCAGTTAATTTATCGAATTGACTGAATTGAAATGAAATTGGCCCCGACTATGGTTGTAAGTAAAATCCATCAGTAGCGACGCGATTAGATTGCGAGGCATGTCGTTGTTTGGCTTGCCGTGAAACTCACTGTTCTCGCCGGGGTTGTGGCCCTTCACTATGGCTTTGAGCTCCTGCAGCTTCTGATTGGAGCGGGCATGGACGCTGTCAATCAACAGCTTCTCCACGGACAGATGGTCGATCTGCAGGAAGGGGTGATAACAAACGCAGCGACGGGTCATGGTCACTAATGACGGTATAGTTAAGAGTGAGAATCCATGTGTTTCTTTGTGGTGTGGATGACTCATTGGTTTGCGAGACAGCAGTTTTTCCCCTCGTCGCCATGCCAACCGGCATATTCTCCATGGGTAAACATTCTGGATTCGCTGTTGCTGTGTACACAGTGTGGCGGAGTACAACTGGTCCCCTGGAAATAGCCAGGCACCAGATGTACACAGACGCACACCGGTGCAATGAAACACATCCCCAGAATAGACGCTTAGAAAACTGCCAGACGGGTTTCAGGTGGATTAGTTTACCTTCGTACGGACATTTTGTGTCATTAAAAGAGCCGCTCATCACCTTGGTGGCTCTCTCCATTAGCCGGGAGTCACAAGCAGGAAGTGGAGGCTCGTGAGATATCTGCAGTGGTTTCGAGCCATCAGCCTCGTCGATCTTAATATTGACCTTGTGGATGGACGCGATGCCCGTCTTCCGGCCCAAGACCTGTTGGCTGGGTGGGGGGAATAGAGCATGTAAACTGGCACGGTGGCAGATGGGAGATTATGTCCTTAATCCTCCTTCAAGAAAAGGTATAATCAAAACTGCCCATTTTAAGTCGTAAAAAGTGGTTGCCACAGGTGTAGCAAAAATGTAATATTCAACACAAGAAGGGAAAGGACTAACACACTGCTTAATACAAAAACACGGAACACCCCCCAAGAAACGAAAATTCTGTTCAGTAAAATATACACAAATGTATCGTTCAGACATTGTGCTAAAGTGCAACAGCTCAAGGTGATACATAAAACCCTTTAATTTAAAAAAAGAAAACCACTCCCACGCACACTTTTCTTTGCATTTGTGTGTAGGAGTAAGTTCTGAACCAAGGGGATTTATTATTCCCAGCCCCACAAACAGTGTGCTGTTTGAGCGGTGTGCATGTTGATTTCATCTTGGATAAATAAAACATCCACTCAATATCTTTTAATTGGCAATGGCAGGAGCGGGTCAGTTCTTTCACTCTGTTCCTCCCTCTAGTGTTAATTCAATTCGATGTCTTCCACGAGTTTCGGCTTCAGGCTCAAAGGACGGGTAGAGGCGAGATGCTCCCCCTCAGAGGTCAGTATTCAATTCCAGATATAATTGGCCTGTTGGTTTTACGGTACGCGTGACCGACCCGTACCCGAACCCTAACCCTTACCCCTAAACCTAACCATAACCCATCAGTTACGATGGTGAATTTTGCGCATTTCTGTCACACACACTCACTTGCGATCTACCGCAAGAGACTCAAAACCACTGAATTCTGTACAGCTAGCTAATTGTCATCACTGCCTACTTGCTCAACACTATATACCCCTGCTTACTCCATTAAAAAAATAATATATATTTTAAATTACAAGAAACAACCTAACCTTTTCCTTCCCAGTGTTACAGGTATGGCACGCAGCTGCCTGCAATGATGTCTATCACTGTATTACTGCACTGCACAAACTATGATTGTTCCTACCATGTATTAATGCACATCATGTAAGTCGCTCTGGATAAGAGCGTCTGCTAAATGCTTAAATTTTTTTTTTTATGTCAATGTAAATACTCCACATCTCTGTCCTCTGGAGGGGGAGCGTCGAGCCTCTGCCCTAAAGGAAGCGCACGGTGGTGAAAGGTGGCTTACTTCCAGACGGTGAGGGTGAGGCACTTGGCGGGAACGTATCGCTCCACCTGGACCAGGTCGCCCCAGCGCTCCCGGACCAGCATCAGCGTCTGAGAGTGGAGCACCTCCAGCTGCAGCGATAGGCAGAAAGAGTCTGGGGCGTTCCGGTTAAGGACGGGCAACGACGGCACGACCAAACCAGCCCCCACAGAGCCCACAACGCCAAAACCACCTCCCACAGCAGCAATGACTGAGAAGCATAGTGCAGAATAGTGTAGGGCGGTAGTGTAGTGTAATGGTTGGGGAACTAGGATTGCATCTTAAAGGTTGCGGGTTCGATTCCCAGGCTGGTGCACTGCATTACATTACATTGACATTTTAGGCATTTAGTAGACGCTCTCATCCAGAGCGACTTACACAGTTTACGTTTTCTTTACATACAATCCATTTATTCAGCTGGATATTTTACTGAAGCAATTCAGGTTAAGTACCTTACTCAAGGGTACAACAGCAGTGCACCACCTGGGAATTGAACCTGCAACCTCTTAGTTACAAGCCCAGTTCCCGAACCACAAGCCCAGCTCCCTAACCCTAAGCACTGCTGTGTTACCCTTGAGCAAGGCACTTACCCTGAATTGCTTCAGTAAAATATCCAGCTGTATAAATGGATTTTATGCAAAAAATTGATGCGGTGCAAGTCACTCTGGATAAGTGCATCTGCTAAATGCCTAAAAGCAAATGATAATTGCCATCGGCAACGATGCCTCACCAAGACCATGCCTATGAACCTCACCAAGACTACAAACCTCTGCTTGCTGAAGGCTTTCCAGGCCTGACTTGCTGGAGCTGAAGGGACAGCCACATGACGCGAGCCCTAGGCCGATCAACTGCAAACTGACGTGAGTCAGTGGCACGTCAGCCAATCCCTGGTACGAAATTAGTTTCGCACCGAGCCCATGCGAGACGAGCAGCATCGGCCACATCATTAGACAGTTGTTCTGTGTCGTCATACAGCATTGGCTGCCATGAAGATTACATCCTTATGCTGGAAATGTTTGCAATCCTTCCAAGTACAGCTAATTTGGCTATTGTTAGCAAGTCGAGATATAATGTGGGGGAAAACAGCTAATGCTCTTAATATTTGGGGCGAGCACCTGAGCTCGAGCGGACCTCGACAGAGCCGCGTGTAATATGAAGACGACAAACGTCAGGATGATACAAAACCGAAAACAGCGCAGGCAACAGGAGGAAACAACCACGCCGCAGTTTGTGCTGGAAAGCCTGCGCTGAACGCCACATCCGCAAACGATCAGCAACATTCGCCGCATTGTTTTTGTTGTGGTCTCTCCAAAGCTAGAATTACAGAAGCTACAAGGGCAAAGCACGGCTCACCTCCAGTGATCCAACAAACAAACATCTTCATTCGCAAGCGAGCACAGACCTTTCTTTACCAGTCCTGTAATCGCAATGTTGGCAGGTGTGAGAGATACCAAAAAAGGTCAACAGATCTATATACACATATTAATAATACATTATTGGGCTTATTCTTTTTATTGTTTAATATTTAATAATGTTTGAATATTATTATTGGGCTTTAGTGACTGACAAGTCAAACACACAAATGCATAGGAGAACACTGTTTGCCATGGCATGACACAAAATGATTTTGACTATAGAAATTAATTCAAAACAAGCCAAACTAACGCAGAGGAAACTAAATAGAAAGGTTTCCCTGGCTTCTCAACAGGTTTGGAGGTGACGTTTCTCGTTAAAAGCGCCGAGCATCCTGCAGGCCCTGGAGGTGAAGTCTAAAAGGTGACATCGGCTCATTAGCGATTCCAGAAACGATGCCAAGTGGCACTTCAAAGAACTTCATCAGACGATCGGGAGAGCCTCATCATGCTAATCAGGCTCATTACCGCACCACGTCTCCTTTAGCGAGACGCTAACAGGACGCTCCGTCCCCCCCAAGTGAAGACTTGTTTATTTACTGCCTCCGCAAACCCGTCCTGGCCAGGGCGAGGCTCGGCGCGTCTCCCACGGCAACACAGTTTTGCACCACCGCCCCAACGTTCCTGGTATCAACTTACCCAGGAAACTGGAAATGTAAAACATTTAATGGCCATCATTTCTGTACACGGTGAAGTCCTATTAATTATTAACGTTGATGGGGACCTCGTTTCTTGACATATGGGAGCAGTAAAAAGGGGGAAAAGAAAAGGAACTGCAGAACGACAGTTGCGCTTCGCAGGTGGAGGTCAAATCTGGCGTTTCAGGCTGGGGTTTCAGTCTGCTCCTTTGCCATATGCTCCAGCCGCTGCCACAGGAACTGCACGAGCATTATGACATAACCGTAATGGAGTTACAAACGGCTTCGTTGCTTGGAAACCTAGCAGGAGCTTCCGCACAAACAAGAAATATTGTCTGGGCGAAAAAGAAGAAGAAAAAAGGCCATGGTATTACCCATGGGAGCCATCAAAAATTAATAATCGCAGGTGGCGGTTCGGGAGAGGGAAACTTTGCAGTGTCACACACAAAGAGATCAGACTAGATCCGATATCCGCCTGAACTACAGAGCTACAAGAAAAGGTCACCTCATGCCAGCAATCGCACAGAAAAATTCATCACTCCTAATAGGTTTTGCGCTATTAATTTCCGCTGTGTTTGCTCGGCTCATGAAAACGCGCGTCTGAGAGACAGCCCGGATAAGATCACAGCCGCTTGATAAGCGGCTCGATGACGAGCAGCCGGCGCCTCCCCTTCCCGCATGGTCAGAACGGAACTTTCCGGTACGTCCTCCGCACTCCGGCCCTTAAGGCTCCAAGCACAGACTGGCTGGGGTCACACAGAGAGACTCTTACTCTCAGGGTCCATTCTCACTCTCCAGGGCCAAAGCCACCTTCACTAGGCCCCCCCCCCCTGCAAGCACACCACCAAGACTACCACACCCACCAACCCGAGAATCCCTTGTGGGGGTGTAATTGTTTTAAATAAGTTCAACTGAAAAAACATTTAAAAATGTGCAAAATTATAAGAAATATTACTGAGATGAAAAATGATGAACAGCCAATGTTTTGATGCACTGAAGGGCCTTGTATTTTTGTGCAGATTTTTGTGGTTTTCTTTCAATCAGCAGTTGCCAATTTAGGCCTTGGCAACAAGGATTGTGGACTCTTCAGCCAATCAATGGCCTACATTAATCACTTAAGTCCTGAAATTCACCAAAATCCACTCGGGGGCAGTGAGGAGGTGATTTGAGAGGAGACAATTACACCATCAGTGAAGGATGCCCCGAACAGGGCCAAACAGAAAACATTAACATTTTATTTCTATGCATTTTAATATTGAACATAAAATTGTTAAGCATAATAATGTATTTTCCCAAAGACCTGGGATTTTATGTCATCTGTACCTAATTTATTTGTATGTCTTAATTGTAACTTTGATTGGCAAACAGAACAGGGGGCGCGAAGGGAGCCCCGGCTGCAGGCGGAGCAGCTTGCTGGGAAAGGATACGTAGGCAGGTGTACATGTCCTGCAGGGGCTTCTCATCAGCGAAGAGGCGAGACTGCACCAGCTCGTGGATGAAGTTCACCTGCATGCTGTGGACCAGGGAGCGGCCATCTGTAGGGGTGGGTGAAAGGGCATTTCTTTTACATTGACATTTTTACGTTTATTTTTTCTTAATCGAGTTAGAACTTAAACTTAAAGATAAAAAAATAATAATTAAAAAAACTTAAGTAAAATATTCTATGCACATCAATGGAATGTGTGAAATTACAGATCATTTAACCCACTGCGATATCACACTCCTTGACATTGCCTTTAACACAGAAACTAAAGAAAGAAAAGGAAAATAATGAGTCACATGAATTAAGAAAACGCTTCTAGAAAGCCACATGTACCTAGAACAGTTTCGGCTTCGATCAAGCAGTTTTCATCAGGCAGGAGTTTGCTATGGCAGCTATCACAGCTGTTAAATACATTCAAGCAAGGTTGTACAAGCAAAATGTCTCTGCATAAAGGTGGTGCAGCCACAAATACACCAGCATGTTTTATCCTATGATGAGTTAGGATAAGCCAGTTCTCATCATTATACTTTAAGTTATTTTATGCTAGAATCTGGAAAGGCCCTACAGACTGAGCCATTTGATACTCTATGGGAGGCATGTCCAAAAAGGGACAGTTTGGGGGTAGGCTTCTGTACCAGCCCAGCATTAACACCTGATTTAACTAAGCAAGGTCTTGCTTCAGGTGTTGTAGTGCTGGGCAAGAACAAAAGCTTGCAGCCACACCACCCCACCACGGATAAAATTGGACACCCCTGCCCTATAGAGTCTGTCAGTGTTTTACGTACAAGCATGTCACTTTGAAGAGAGAGCTTATTTTTCCAATTTAGTCAGGCAATTTGGTCAGGCACAGAAAGTCAGTTCACCACATTGACAACCTTTCCACCAGGCAGGTATTCGACGGGTGTGCGGGTCATCTTTCCTTATTCTGATTGGTCCTTTGCTCCTCTTGGTGGATGTGCATACGCCACGACACGAATGCCAGTTCCAACCTCACCTCCAGTCTCTTTGTCCTCCACCAGGATCTCCAGCTTCAGGAGCCTCCAGGGAATGTCCGGGTCGTCGCCCATCACCGTGAGCGTGGCCTCGAACTCGCCCTCCACCCGGAACTTCACCCTGCCGTTGGCTTAGAGAAGCAGCATGTCACACACACATCTTTACACACCATCGCCTGTGAGCATGCCTCTCTGCAGCAAGCGCTGGAAGGTCCTGACCAAATGACCCATCGTCTTCAGCGAGCCACCATACGGCCCTCTCTCACAAAATTAGTACAGCTAAGCGGGGCTGGGGTTGTGTTAGGGAGACCTCTTGAGAAAAAGAGGTTCCTGTTCGAAATGCTGCGGGTGGGCCAGAAGGGGGCAGTCTTCCCTGCGGACCGAGTAGATGATACCTGGATATTTATCTTAAGCACGGAACCCCAGGTATAAAATTAACACTATCAGACTGCTGACGGCTACATTTTCAAAGGCTACATTAAGTATATCTGACCACTGTGTATTCAGTATGTTGGTCTTGCCCTTTTCATAGTAAAAATGTTAATGCAACTACAGGCTGTAGGCTGTATACTAACTATAGCCTGTAGTGACAATAAACATGACAGCATCGATGATCATCTGGAAACATGCCCTGGAGGTGGCTACATATAAATCTAGCAGGGTTGTGGTAAATACCACTGCAATTCAGTCAATTCAGGAAATGAACTCAAATGTAATGAATTAATTGAAAAAAACACACAAAAAAACAATGTTGTATGTGGATTTTTCAATGAACTGAACATCAACTAATTTACCTGAATCAACAGACTTGAAATGGAATTGACCTATGATGAGTAGAGGGGTTTGGCCTTGTGGGTGTGGTGACATTTGGCCTTGTGGGTGTGGTGACGTTCATAAGGAGATGCCCTGTAGACAGGCAGTGCTTACCCACGGTGAGGTTGGCCAGCTGGGGGGGCAGGTCAGTGGTGACCAGGCGGTGGCGTAGGATCTGGCTGAGCTGGTTCAGGGTGGTCTGCTTCTCCCCTTTGGTGATGGGATCCGGAGGAATGATCTTGTCCTACGGTGAGACCACAGACATAAGAACATAAGAACATAAGAATACATAATGATGAGACAGCGTCAACTGGGTGCATTGCTCCAGACAATGCTTAAAAAATATATTTTTCCGATTTTAGCCCGTTTTTCTCCCAATTTGGTAGCCAATTACCCGCTGTGCTTAGTTCAATCCCCTTCCCTCATAGTTCGCTGCTGTAGTTCTGTGACCGGCAGTGACAAGGGCGAACCGCTGCCTCCTTCGAGACAGCACTCGTCGTGCCGTCGACTGTAATTCCGGTACCCCAGAACTACTCCTGTGCGCAGCGAACTGTGTCCCTCCCCCTCCTTGGGGTGGACAGCCAATTGCCGCCCCGATGGCACTCCCGGCCAGAGCCGACTCTGGCACGACAGGGAATCGAAACTCGGTCGTCGTGGCCAGCGTCAGACGTTGAAACCACTAGACCACGCGGAAGGCCCCAGAGGAAGTGGAAACATACAGTGCGGGCAAGGACAGGTCACCCGAGGCAAGAGTGTGTGACGCTAATGAGGTCACTCTGCAGGCTGAAGGCCTTGCCAAAACACGTTTGTGACCGATGCTCATTTCTTTTTCTTTCTGCGTTATAATGAATCAGGACTGTACAAATATTGTGTGAGTGTGGGTTTAAATCCTTTCATCATCATGCACTTCCCGGCCCAGAGAGTTTCTGTTTGTACCGTTATAATTGAGCATGTAAAATCCCCTCATCACTCATACTATAAAGAGACTAAGCAAAGGCAGGGACATCTTGGTCTCAGAACAACCTCCTAAAACAGCTTAAGTCAATCTAACTGAGTGACAAAAGGTGATTTAGGCCCATTTCCAGGATAAATGTGAACGTTTTAAATGATCCTATTTGTCAACAATGTCAAATTTGACATTAGTATTTATTTTTTACGTAATCGTGTGATGCTGTGTAATTATGTGCATGTGCAATATGACAAGATGACAGTGTGACCTGTCCTCCTGCCAGGTCTCTCTCGCAAAAGAGATTTTAATCTCAAAAGACCTTTCCTGCTCAAGTAAAGGTTAAATAAATAAAACATAAAAGTATCTACGGTCTGACTTGCAGAGGAGTGTCACACTTTCATAAACAGGCAGTGACAGGTCCTGGTTTGGCTTGTGAGCAGAGATCACATTACTTATGGGAAACTTAGACTCGCGCACAGCAGGGGCCCACCCACCCAAGACCACAAAATGACATAGTTACCCAGAATGCATCATTCAAGAGGGGGCGGCTTCGCTAAATGGCCACGGATGGGAAGCGAGATGAGAAAAGGACAGTGGGCACTGGCAGACAGCAGTGCCAGTGATACACTGTCTGGGTGATTAGTGTGAATTACAGGGAGTTTGGCCAAGCAGCGCAGACCTCTGACTACTACAGAAACGTGACATGTCCACTCCTGCCAGTCAGCCTGCCTCCAGATCCTCCACCTGCGTGCCTGTCCAGTCCCTACAAGATGTCCTCCCCACTTGTCCCTGTATATCATTACTTTGGACACTAACTTGAATCCCTTTGCGCGCTTTTGGAATCTCACGGTGCCGCAACTGCTCACAAAGGCCCATTCATAAGAGTGCTCCAGATTGCACTAGGTCATGGACCTTGGTAAGCTTTGATCATCTTCAATTACCATTAAAGGGAGATCTTCATTAGAATGGGTATCGCAATGGCATTTTAAAGTATGTTCCTCCTGCACTTCCTGAGTCAAATCCCCCCTGTATGAACCCAGACACTGCTGAGAGAAACCTTCAGCAACTCCTGCAATTTCCTGCACATTTAGATGTACCTTTACATGGAGGGCTATGCCATTTGCCCTTAACTTTGACTTAAAAATAAACTCAAACGATAGTTTCAATCTTGTGTAGATTGAAACTACCGTTTGAGTTTATTTTTAAGTTGGTTAGGTTATTATGGTGATTGCCGAACTCCACCAAACTCTTGCTCGTTAGTGAAGGAGAACACCAAGCCGTGCAACGAACCGGGAGTAAAAGTGAATTCCATCTACAAATGTTGCTTGAATCCAGGCCTCAGACAAGGGTTTTTCAAACCCAGTCCCGAGGACCTACTTCCAACCATAATTGCAACCCATAAATTGTAACAAGCTGTTAATTGTTCTTAATTAGACATTTTTAGCGATTATGTTTAATCAGTCGGTTCAGATCTCAGACTACGAACGCTTTAATTTTCTCTGCTACATTTTAATTAATTTAATTACAGACTGACAGGTGAAATCAGTGGGCGACATGAATTGATCAACTCGCTGTCACAAAACTCAGCAAGCGCAGGGGGTCCCCAGGACATAAAACCGAGTTTGAATTGTGTTCGAGTCGCAATTGCATACGGGACGGTTTTTCTCTCCACAAACAAGCAATGGCTTGACGAGTTCGGCCTTGGACAAAATGAGCTCACCAGAGCGTGCTTGTGTAGAATAAAACCATCATTAGCTTTTATTCTTAAGTCAAATGTTGATTGAGTCCAGGCATAGGACAAAGGGCATCAGTGGGAAGCACAGTGGCGCCACGGCGGGTAGCGTACCCTGATGCAGGTGGGCAGGCGCGGGTAGGAGCCGGTGGTCAACACATCTATGGCAAAGGGGATGGCAAAGCTGGGCAGGCGGGCATGGACCAGGGCATCCCTCGCCATTGCTGCCAGCCGGTCGGCAGTGTCCACAAACAGGAAGGCCTGCTGGTCCAGGAAGCTGGAGATCATCTGTTCCCGTAGAGACAAAAGTCAGACATTCGCATATACACAGACTAGGCAGCCACCTGTGCAATTACGTAGCTCCTGCCTAACCAGAGCTGGACAACCTCTGTCTCAGCTCTACTCTGCATACTAAACTAAGAGTGGTCTACAATGTCTATTTCCCTGTCAATGTAAAACAGGGTGGCAAAACAGCACAGTGCCCGCACAGGCTCTTGTCTATTCAGAGAAAATACTTCTTACAACCTCCTCTGTCAATATAGGAGTGCGCAGACAATCACGCACTCTCCTCCGGAACACGTGACGTCAGCCGCTGCTTCTTTTCACTCCGTAGTCCACCAGTTAAGCTCGTACAGCCATCGAGCTGGAGGAGGACATCTCATGTGCAGCTTCATGCAGGCAGACTGTGGGTGCCCGACTGACCAGAAGGGGTCACTAGTGTGTGATTGAATATGGACCGAGATTGTTCCCTCCTCCGACGACACTACAGCCTATTATGCGCCACCCTGCGAGGGCTGCTGGCAACAGTTGGCACTGGCACAGTCCAGATTCTACACCAGACTGCGGGGCCTATCCACACACTAGAGCAGTGCCATAACAGGATGAGCCACCCAGCAGCTAAAAATACTTCTATTAATATCCTATCAACCATAATAAGATTGGGTTTGTGAAATATAGGCATATTTGTATAAACGCTGAGACCAGAATGCACAAGGCTAAAAGTGAGACAGCGTACCGCACATTTCTCCACCTTCCCAGCATTGCTGGCCCATTTCACCAGAGCCAGGAGACGCACAAACAGCTGCCGGTTCCGGCTCGCAAACTGCACGATCTCAATTTTTCTGCAAGAAACAGAAAATGGCAAAAAAGTTAATTTTAATAAGGGAGTTAAAATAGAACACATAACTGTACTCTTCTCCTTATTTTATTGTACTTTTTACATTTCATTTATCCAAACTGAACTTTAAGGCAAGTGAAAATGTTAATTCACTAGAGACGATAACACAAGCGCATCTTGCATGTCATCCTTGCTTATAATGAGGACCACGATGGAAATAAGTCCTTAACTTTTTGGTGCTACTTTCAATCATTTTGAATATGTGCACCGCTACTGCTTTTATGTGTAGCTATCTGTGTATCTAATACATTTATTCATTCATTCCTACAGGGCCACCAAGATGTGGCTAAACAATACAGGTGAGTCCATAGTCAAATTGAAACAATCAAACTTGCAAACAGCAGGGAGAAACACTTACCTGTCCATATCTGTCTTCCTGGGTAGCCTGCAAAACAAAACATGAATGTCTTTATAACTGCCAATAAAAGGCCAGTCGTATCCTTTAACACAGGCACTGCAAATTCACAACGGAAAAATACTGCAGAAAACAATAAATAGACCACTCCTGCCAGGCTAGAAATGTTTCACCATAGGATGAAGGTGATCACTCAGAATGACTTTGTATTTATTGGCGTCTACCTTGCCCTCTAAGGGGTTGGTGGACCTAAACCATGCCAGGAAAATACACCGCACAACATAACAGAGCTGGCAGAACCCATACAGGGGCCTGTAGGTTTCCTTTGGTGTGTGCCACACATGAGAATAGGATGAAGGATGACCCATCTGACCATATGACTTGCTTCTACTGCTTAGTGCAGCACTGCCTGTGTTCTTAGCACCACTTTACTCGCAAACGTGCATCATTACGTGTAATAAGGGGTTTATGCACTGCAACACAACCATAGTAGGATCCTGCAACCAGACCCTCTCTATGAAGTTCTCGACAAACTGTTCTTGATTAAACTGCCTGCTCACGCCCTAGATTGATATTTGCAGTCAGCTGATTTAGAGTTGCTCATCTGTTTTGCCTTGCATCTCGAACCAATGCACAGACATCACAGTAGAGTATAAGCTTTCAACCAGTTGCCTCTAGTTGATGACGTCTTTCCCTCAGACTTCCATGCCAACATCACCTTAGCCACTGTTCCTCAAGAAACATCAACAGGTCGAGCAGTTTTCATCACTGAAGGTCCTTCCCAACAATCACTCCACTTTCAAATTCGGTGAGATCTGAGATCAAGTTAATTGCTTAATGAATTCAGGAACCACACAGGTGTGGAATAACCTGCTTTCAATGTACTTCATTTTGTCAGTTACCTGTATATACAACATTACCACTGTTATAACTTTAGGGTAACAAATAGATGCAAAATATGAAATATAATCCATTATGTTGAAGAAAACAAGATGGTATGGAAGCGTCAAGGTACAGCTCAGCAAAAGGGTGCCCCCAGGTGATTCTTAACAGGACACACACACACTCAAACACACATGCATGTATCCATACATGCGCACATCACGCGCACATCACGCTCGTGCACGCACACACACGCACACGCACACGCACACAAACACGAACACGCACAGTGTTGGGTGAGCTATGCAAAGCAGGGTGCCGTTTTTAATAATGCAATAATAAGAACAACAACAACAAAAATGCCTTCCCTGTCTGATGTACTAAAAGCAGTCAACATGCAGCAGACTTGTCTCTGAAATCAGCACCAGAGCAGTGGAAGCTACAGGGTTCTACAGTGTGAGCGATTGGCTTGCATATCTCGCTTGCACTCCCCGTTGTGCACCAAATTAATCTGGGATGGGCAGTGGTAACTGTTGGACCCATCACAAATTTGTCTTGAAAAGAAAATTACATGAATGACAACAAAACTTCTTGGGAACTGCTAGGGATTGCGATGGACAGGCGTGTGTTTTGGTTCTTAGTTCAGGTCACCTTCTTTGGGACCTCATTGTAGGTCTGTAGCCTGGCCATATTGCTGTTGCAACATGATACATCACTGACATAACCTATGGCAATTTGCAGTGAACATAGCAGGAAAATACAGGCATGTTTCTAGGTTATGGGGCCTCATGCAATACAACTTCCTGCATCTGGCATGCAAAACATAGACAAGCGCACAAACGAGGCAACGCAATAAATGAAAAACTATTATAGAGACTGCTATAATTAAGTCACAACACAAATTGTATAATTACCTAAATTTATTCATAAAAAGCTAGGTACAATTCTGTCATGGCTCTAGAGCTGTAATTCCTTATCTGGATCCCCAATGTAGTATTCCCATACTATCGATGGACGGAGAACAAATATCGATAGTATGGTATGTATGTATGTATGTATGTATGTATGTATGTATGTATGTATGTATGTATGGTATGGTACGGTATAGCAAATATGTGTGACCGTCCATCGCAGCTAAAGAGAGAAGTACTCCTCTCTTGAATGTAGAGTTGTTAGACTACAAATACAGGTTAAATGTATAAAGGCCACGTTCACCTGGTGTACTGCATCACCATAACAAAGTTGAGTGGGTTTAATCCATGATCACCATCACAAAACAACCTTACCCGTCCCGCCAATGGCAGGCAGTGTGGTATAATGGTTAGGGAGCTGGGCTTGTAACTGAGAGGTTGCAGGTTCAATCCCCAGGTGGGACACTGCCGTTGTACCCTTGAGCAAGGTACTTAACCTGAATTGCTTCAGTAAAATATCCAGCTGTATAAATGGATTGTAAAGAAATGTAAACTGTAAGTCGCTCTGGATAAGAGCGTCTGCTAAATGCCTGTAATGTAATGTAATCTTATAAAGCACTGCAATTTCGCCCAGTATAACGGAGAAGAGCAATTCTCAACATCTATAAGCTAAATGCACTTTGATCAAATATATCCTGACAAACCAACTAATACATGTGGAAATGTGACATGCTTAGCGTTCTTCCATCAGGAAAATTGAGTAACCTAGCAATGGAACAGTGGCAATGTTTTTTGTCAAGATTCTGACAGCTGTGGACGGATGTGAGTGAAACGTGACACCAATGGAACACAAAATATGACCACATTTATGCTTGCATAGTTACGAGCTACTGCGCTATTAATCTTACTCTCGAAGGGTATCCATCTGTGTCAGATATGTTGTTATCGCGAAGTAGCTATCGATCTAGATGTAGTAGATATGGCTGGGATCATACTCACAGTTCAGACAGCAACGTGATTTCGTGATAGGTTCTTTGCAGGAGGAATTCTATCAGAAGGCTGAGTCGGACCCCGTGCGTCGCCGGGACACCCGGTGGAGGGGCCAGAGTTGCTGATGTTGGACCTCCGACCGGGACCAGTTGGCCATCTGAAGCAATTTGCACTGGAGCCATTTTAAGTAAGAGATCTAGCTAACTTAGCTAGCTTACTTGTCAGTCTAGGGAGCTAGCTAGTTAGCTTGTTAGGTGGACAAGCGGAGGAGAACAAAAACAGAGGCTGCCAATGTAGTTAGTCTTCGTTAATGTTAGATCACTTTAGATCAGATTTTACCCTCAATTTTCACAATAGTCGTTTCGGATGGGCTCTTGCGACTTCGCCCCATGGAAAAGCCGGCATTCGCCGTTGTTAGCTATATGCTATGCTGGAAAGACAGCAACTCAGACCCGCCATCATTTCGCTTTCACAGGAAGTGATTACAAATTCAATAAAAAACATAGACCCGGATGCGGAACTGACGGCCAGTCGAAACAAAAATAACCAATCACAATCTTTGTAACAAAATAAGGGCCCTTTAGCAAATAACATAACCATTAAAGCGTGTAGACCGTACGAAGCAAATTACGTCCAAAGATCATTACCAGGTTACCGACAAAACCCACAAAACAAAACAAATAATAATATTATGCATTTTCTAAAAAATATTTACAGACTATTTTAAAACTTTTGCGTGATAAAATGTGAACGTATGTAATGTAAACTTATATTTAAAAAGACAATTTTTATATTTTGCCCTCTCCAATACTGCTGCTTATCATAAATATTATAACAGTTAATGTAATTATGTACATATATGTTTTAAAGTTTGAAATAAAATATGTCTTACGTCCATGAAACGTAGTACTTATAATAATATAATTATTACCAGCGCTTTAGCTGGGCACGCCACCAGAACCCCCCTAAAATGTGTGTAATGTAAAAAATATATTTCTGTAAAAACATTGTTCTTTTGAACTCGTGCCACGGTTTTCAGCATGCAAGTGGCAAGTTGTTGGGCTGAAGATGGTTTTTTCATGATTTGTGTGCATCGTGTCTTAGGTGTACATTTAAAAAGGAGTATTCCGGCATTTCTAACACAATACATTCTCGACTTACCCATGATCATGTTCATTGGACTGTTTTTCGTGAATACTCGCATTAGCTGTTTGGTGAGATACAACCGGTTTTTTTAATTTTCTTTTAGCATTTGTCACCTTAGCCAAAATAAATGACAACAGATAAGGAACCACTCAGGTTACTCCAAAAGCATGAAAATATCCCCCAGCAAACACGAACACAACCCGTACAGCAACGTCATTATGAGTTAGGATTATGCATACATCCATTGCAATTATTTAATTTAAATCATTTTGAAACTATCCAGTCAGATGCAGCACAGTCTGCGTGCTAATACACGCTTGGTTTAGGGACTACAGGTGACAGTATCATCAGTATCAGTATCAAAAGCAGTTAGTGCCGGTAGGAAGATGAACAAAAAATATTCCAAAATGTAATAATTGCTAATTCAAACGTTAAAAAAAATCTTAAGGAATAATCACGCTGTCATGTGCCTTGGAGTTTGTTAGGGAACATTTTCACGCTTTACACTGAGCAGTTCTCACCGTTCTCATTTATTTAGTCATTACTCTGATTACTCATTTTGGAGTACGGTGCTAAAAGTTTTTTTAAACTGTCTGTATCTCATCAAATAATGTGAATATGCAGGAAAACACCGCCTGGACCAAACAACATCGGGTGAGTGGAAAATCTATTCCGTTAAAAACGCAGGAATACTCCTTGAAGAATGTCTTACAATTGTTTTCATGGCATGGAATGTAGCCAATGCTGTTTTATCAACTGTAGTTATGCAATGACATGAGTTTATAGAAACCTTACCAATACAAAACTGCATGAAATCATAAGGTACATCTTACTGATGAGTGACAGTATGTATACTGTATCTTTACTTTTTATGTCCATGTTGGATTTAAGACCACCTTCATATTTCTCAAAATCTCAAGTTTTATCATATTAGAGCTTTGCCAAAACTCACCATTAACTGTCACATGGTTTTGTAATTAGTGGGGGGAAAATATATGCTGGATTCTTCAATTCCCTTGGGCCAATAAAAAGTGGATACTTCTTTTCCATCCCCACCCACCCTTTTTTTGTTTTTGAATGGACGAAATACTAGTTTTCCACCACCTCTTTCTAATTCTAGTTTATAGGCTATTGTGTCATAAATAAAAGAGAGGTGGGGTCTGTTCTGTTTTTATCTGGTTATAGCAATGCCTTGTATAATTGGCATGCTCTATGAAGGGACCTTTCATGGACATGTCACTTTACAATAATGAATAATGTGTCATTTGGGCACTGTTATACCATCTGGCCATTTGTGTCAAGTCAAAGGACCCCTTGTCCTACTTTTAAACCTCAACTCACTGAATGCTGTGGTAAGTGGATGGAAAACAAAATGTGGAATACAGAATTAGCGAGATTATTCGCCCACTAGCAAGTCTTAAGAACACCTGTGCGCATCTCGCATTGTAAACTGCTGGTTGGGCAAAAAAAACAAACCCTGTGAAATACAATATAAGACAGGACAAAAGGAAAACTCGAGAGGGTTTGTCACTGTTGTGTGTGTGTGTGTACAGCAGTGCACACACAGCAGCCCTGGGTGGAGGCCTGGGTGGCAGGGGTTAATCCCGTCCTGGCCCACTGGCTTCTCTATGGCTGTGAGTCAGCATTTGTGTTTCTCTCACTGGATCCAGTCCTCACGGCGGTGTGGCTGAACGCCCCAGCAGCATGAAAGCTCAGTGCGGTTCTGCAAAGGTCCAACTGAGCAGATCACATGAATCTGTGGCCCCAGGTTTTTTGCAGGAGTTTCACACTACTTATGGTGATCTATAAGGAGTGTGGCCTTGGGAGGATTCAATAGCCTGAGGTGCTTAGCATTTCTAGAATGGCTATTGCCCTTTACAGTGGAGAACTGAGCATCCTCAGCTGCTTGCTCTATCATGTTCGTGGATGGAGAGAGCAGGAAGCCCAGGCAGTCGGCTGATGCAATGGCAGTTAATACTCCTGCTGGGTTAGGGGAAATGGCAAAGTAACCCGTATCCACACGTAATGTTTGTTTGAGTGGTCAGAATGTCATTTTAACTCTACTTCTCACAAAAGGGGTAACAATGAATTTCCCTAAATGGGATAAGGAAGGATCACTTGACTCAACATCGCAACACAAACACCCGTGCAGCTTCACTTTCCAGTCTTAGTTCTTGATCTCTGCTGTTGAGAAATATCAGTCCTCTCTTTGGTCTGTTGTTAATCGGAGAACCTCGGATACTGTTAGGTTTTACTGATTATGTTTTGTCCAGATACCTTGTTGGTCATACATCTGTTTTTGTACAATTTTTAAAATGTTTTTAACGATCTCTATTGTTTTCATTTGCCTACTTCCTTTTTGGTTATGAAATCCTAAAACATACATAATGGATAGCCATGTAATAACTTCAGACTGATGGTTCAATAAGATGTGGGGGCAATGCATAGTCCGACCAAAATTATCTTTATTGTGGTTATGAGCAACAAAGGTTATGTCAAGTCCACTTTGATCAGAACACCCTCAGTCTTTGCTGGCTGTTGTTCTTTTTGTCACTGTATTCCATGCTTTAACTGCAGAGTATAAACAACCAGATGGTCTTTCTGTCACCTGCTGTGACCAGGCAGGAGGAGGTAGAATCCTTGATCTGTGCACACTTGGCTCCACAATCTTATACTTCGTTTTAGAGGAGATGTCCGGTCAAAAATCAAAGTTAGATGCTTTCTGATGTGTATCAGGCACTTGTATGCACAATTTAGCATTCCGAAATGCACCATGTCAGCCAATTACCCAAACCCCCTCGTCCAGTTGATGACATAAGTCAGCCTTGCCACCAGCCAAATATTTTTGTTTCCAGTGAATGGATAAATACAAAACCTTGTCTGCTATTGGTCTATAATCTATTAAAGACACCAATAATTGCATAGGAAAAAAACTCATGAACATTGTGGTTTGCACATGGTGACAGAATCAATATCATTATTTCTAAAATACTACTAAAATAAAACTATAAGAGCGATATTGTTGTGCCTGGTCACATCTGGGCACATTTGGTCCCAAGCCTGTTAGATGCATATATATACTGTGTATATATATATGTATCTAACATTTATATCTAACAGGCTAAATTTAATTTCCCATTTATACTTATTTTTATTGAATTTATGCATGTATCCTTGATCCTGAATATATTCCTGCAGTGTCTACTGTTCCACTCCCTGCTAGCTCACATGAAGGAGTGTTTGTGGATTTAATTTGTGCCATTTTATTAAATTATCTAGTTATATATATGGAAGCTAGCTTGAAAACCTATGAAGCAGGCACACTGAAGATGACAAAAGAGATTATGCTTGCTACTATTTTTTGATTTTATTGAGTTCTTCTGCCATAACTGAATTCTAAATTTGACAGCAACAACACATATTAGTCTTCAGGTTTCGGTACAAACAATTTCATATATAGTTTTAAATGTCATATTTTGAAAAAATCAAGGGCTTACTATTAGGTAAATCAACACCAACACCTACCACATACATTTGCCTCATTGAGGTGTAGTATTGCTGAATCCAGGCTAATGTGCCCACTAGTTGATAGAAAGGCCACTTTGCTCCATTAACTGAAGGAGGAGAGTTTGGCTCCAGGCATATGAAATGCATTGTTTAATGTTCAATTGTGCATGTACTTGTATGTAAGCACTTAATATGGATAATAAAGTATGTAAAACATTGTTTTTTCACTGAACCCCCATTTAAATTCTATATAAATATAATCTGAGTCTTGGTCTAGTGTATCAAAATGATCTATAATATACAGATTACACTTGACCTTTATATGGAAAAATAAACTGACTGAAACTAATGCAAATTCTCCTCCAAGATTGTGGTTCTCCTATTCTAAACCTACGTACACGCAGTGTCTAGCTGCTTTACTGTACTGTACTGTGCAAGTTATTTTAATTTTGATTTGATACGTTATTAACAATCATAATAGCGTCACTAAACAAGAAATGACTTCCACAATCAGCACACGGAGAGGTTATGTCTGTGTGTCTGTGAACAAGGTAACTACAATTGAATTAAATGAAACCTGAAATGATTGCTTTTTGCACCAAGAAGAACATTAATAGAGTTCAGAGCTACTGTTCATTGGACATGAGGTCGTGGAAGTATCTCTACTGAGTGTCACTCTAGTTCAAGGCAATCAATCACCCATTGATTGATTGCATAGGGTTTGACTAGGGTTTCAAACGGTCTATTATAAAAAATGGAATACGGCTGGAAGACTGTTGGCTTCTGGATTTTGTTGTACCTGTGGGTTTGTGATCTTACAAATATTAAGATTACAATCAAATGTCATGCAAAATGGGGGTGTTTTAGGGTGACATGGGCATATTCTGTAAAGATTCCCCGATGAGTAGGCAATGTGTTGATTCTGTGCAGTATAACTTCTCAAAACACCGCCAGGTGCCCAAATGACCAGCAATGGCTCTTCAGCCCTCCCTAGATGATGCTAGGGCCAGTTATGCATCGCCCTGTGGGAATGTTGGCTACAGAAATGCAGTACAGATCTGCTGATCTGTCATCTCGATGCTCAATTCACTGAGCCCACTCAATATCGCCAATGCCAGTAGGTATTTATATATTCTATATAGCATACATAACTATTATTTACTAGAACTTGAAATAAAAATTATATGAAAGAAAGCAGGATTTCTATTGACCAATTTGTTATCAGCTAGCAGTCAGTGTAAAAACACAGTTCTGAATTTAAACAATTATCTTATTGTGCGTCAGGAGGCTATAGAATGAATCGTGAATACAGTTTTACTTTCAGACACTCTGTGGCCTATCAGTTTTGATCAGTTTCTATGCTTTTTGCTTATTCTAATATTCTTATCTCGGTCGGTCTTATCTCTTACCAGTGTCTCTTTCCCACATTATGTTGTAGGAAAGTTTATGTTTTGGATGCCGCCTAACGTCATATCATATTTTCTATACATCATCGGTTGTTTGTTTTCTTTACATCATCTACCGTTCGTTTTTTTAATGTCACTCCAATTTTGTGGTTTTCCTACAATGTAATACGACGTTGTGATGCTTTACCGAGTTGACCTCTATTTCCTGATCTGTACATTTTTTTCTTTTTGTTGTTCCCTTGCTGCGACCCATTTCTTGGCATGATCTGGACGTGTGAGCGTGCAATGTTGTTTGGACACTTTTTGTGGTTGTATCCTACCCAAATTGCATTTAATTTATTTGATTGCGTAATTTTTATCACCATGTAAACCAATCTTGGTCAATTGGTCGTTCATGTGTCACTATTTAATATATGCCATTTAGCTGATGCTTTTATCCAAAGTGACTTACAGTAGTGAATGCATACAGTATATGTGGCCCCAATGGTAATCGAACCCAAAACCTAAGCGTTATCAGCACCATGTAAAATAGCGACCGTCTTAGTAAATCTAGCCCTGAGCCTGAAGAGTCTTAATGGTGAAATGGTACCCCCAGCACATGGTCACCTATGTTCATTAAGCCTAATCATTAATCAAATTAGTATATTTTATTTTCACAGGAATAAAAACATTGTTTAAAATGACAAACAAAGTCTTAGGCCCATCTCAGATAATCTGATTTCAGTGGGTTCCTGCCTCTAGTAGGGGCTTGGATGGAGCAAAAACCAGAAACATCTCTGGCCCCCAGGACCTGGGTTGCCTACCCCTGGGCTATACACAAACTAAGATCAGTGGTTCCTCACATCACTGATCGCCTTCAAAAAGAAACCCCACTTCCATTGTGGTTGGACCCCATAAAAATCACGTGAATAGGAAAATAAAAACATGTCAATTTTGGGTTGGGATTCGTAATCCTCATCTTGAGCTGGTCGTAACGCAATAATGACGTACACAGTTTCTGCACGAGCAGGCTTTTGGCCTGTGGAGCTAACTCTAGCCATCGGCTACATTTCCACCGTGCAGCTACACTCCTAGCCTTATAACACACTAGCTGACTAGCCTTGCCAGAGAGCAGGTGCAATGTCAAAGATAAGTTTCATTCACGATACATTCATGGCCCAAATATGTCTTTCGGTTTGTGCCGAAGAGCCAAAATGTCTTCTGTTTCATAAACCTTGAATCGGCGGAACAGACTCGTGACATCAGGAGGCAGCACGCAGGGTTTGCTGAGAAGCACACCAGCGCCGTTTTTGCAGGAACAGTGAATCGCAATAAAGCAGCGGAACATCAAGACATCAAGCCCGTATCAAGACTGGAATTACAAACGTTCTGAACGTTACCAGCCACCACAGGCAAACTCGGATCGCACCTATTATTGGTGAGGAAAAATTATCAGCCGATTGGGTTTCTGGATTTTACAGTTTATACGCACTGTCTGTTGTTAAAGCGGTCGTAGGTTGGAGACTGCGCTGCCGCCATATTGAAACGAGGAAAAGCACTTGACTGACTGGCTGGGGCTGAACTGACAAGAGATCGGAGCTTGCTAGTGAGTTGGGTTTGGAGGAAGGGGGGTGCTGGTGACGCAGGAAAAACACCCAAGAGCAGACAAAAAAAAATCAAAAGGAAGCGAGATCATCTGTACAGGCAGATTACAAGCGAGAACACTTCATACGCACCTTGATGAAATTGACCATGGTTTTATGAAATCAAAGTCTCTGGAATAGTTAGTGAATAGAAGGAAGTCATATCTAATTTCTGGTAAGTAGCTAACATTAGCTAGCTAGCTAGCATTAGCCCGCTAACGAGTTGCTGTGGCTAGCTGCAATGCTTTGTTATATTTAAGCCATTTAAATACAACAAGGTTGCACACAATTTATGAAATCTGCTTGTAAGGCAAGGGGCTCAAAATGCCAGATATTGGCTGAAGATGACAGGATATTGTGCAGTGTATGGATGTGTAGAAGCCGGTTGTTGCTGTATTTTTACTGTGTAGCAAAGTAGGAAAATGGCTGACGGGTCCCAGTCTATCCAGCCCGCTCTAACTGTGCGTTAATGGTGAAACTATGTTGTGTAAACCGATTTAAAGCTGAACTGAACCCCCACTGCTATACTTATCCGTGATGTGACAGTTAGATAGACCGTACCGGTATATTCAAGCGAGCCTACGTTCAATACGATGGCTGTTTCTTGTGCTGTGGCCGGCGGTTTAACTAGTGCTACTCTTGGAGCGGAACGCCATTACTGAGGTGGAGTGATGGTGGAAAAGTAGTGGCTAGCTAGCACTAGCAGGCCTAGATTGAGGACTAACGTTACGCCGGAAAATGTGGCCTTGTTTATATCTATTGTGAACATGTTACCGCCAGCTAGTGCTAAAATATTAGACTGTGACAAAGCTCGCTTATGCTATCAAGCACAACATTTGCTAACCTTGATAAAAACGAAACTGTTACACACCGGAAACGCCCATATGCATGCTAGCTAAGCAGATGTTAGCTGACTGGCTAGCCGTCTGTTCTTTTATCATTTTCCTAAATGAGCGAGCAAGCTAACGTTAGCTATTGATCAACCAGTCTTGTGACATACATTCACAATGCCAAACTAATCGGGTTCAAGACATTGGGGTCAATTGCGTTAGGGTCAATCTCATTTTTAAAAAGCATGTAGGCAAAGACTGGTATGTTTGTTTTATCTATTGCATTCTTGAATTCTTCTTGCTACTTCTCCTTTCTAAAATGGCCAAACGCATTCATTAACCTTAGCTATTTGTGAGCAGTGTTGACTGCTAGCTAGCTATTTCCGTCATTGTCTAAAGAAAGGAACTCTGTTAAGGTGAGGGGCGGATCGCGACTCGGCTTGCTAGCCTAGCGAACTATTTTGCTTATCTGTACAGCCGTTAGCTAGCGTCGATGTCTGGGTCTCTAGGTTGGTAGCTAAGTCCTAGCTAGCTATATGGCAATGTGCCATGAGGATCACTAGGTTGGAAGAGCTAACTTGTCAGGTTATAACTAGCTAGTTATATGGCAATGTGTCATCTAAATAGATATCGTATCTATCTGGTTGTAATAAGATTATTATTTAGACTTTGTTTGCGTTAAGCCAGCAACCGGCAACTTGGTAGCAGGCCCGGCACGTTTAAATGGCAACATTTTTGGCAGGCTATCAATAACCAGTGTTAAAAACTGCTAGCGAACGTAGCTAGCTATAACATTCATGATTTTGGATGAAGGGGAGCTAACCGTTACCAATGGAAGCCAGATAGCGAACGTACCCATACTCATCACTAGGCTGGTCAAGTCATGTTTTTTAATTTAACATTACCTTTCGCGAATATCGACGGATGTTCTCGTTTGTCTGGTGTAGCATTACATAGTTACCTCATATCATTCTCCAGCTAATTATTGAGGAAATATGAAGTGTGCCTATTTGGATATCTCATGACGAGGTAGATCGATTCCGCTATTCTCATTTGTGTGGAACAAAAACAAGCTGTGTAAAACTATCTGGTTCGCTTCCTATTTGCCTTGTTAGGCACTTGTTTGGTCGAAGATAAGATGAAGATACAACACTAATTCATTAGTTGCTTTACTGAAAGATAAAATGGTATAAAATCACTTCGCAGACAGCCCATACTTGTGTAACAGTGTTACAAACTGTAAAATCATATTTTACATAAGACGGACTACTCAAAGTTAAGATGGTGCGGTGCTTTCATGTCCTTTCAAGGAGACACGATTTGCTAGAATGAAAAGCCTTGCATTTTCATGCGTTTTCTGCCATTTTCACCATGCACAACCCCTAAATTGATATGCTCAGAAGAATTCTTTACACACGAAGCTTGGTGCCTCTAAGAGATCAAAGAGCCATCCACAGTCTTGGATCAGGTTTTGTATTTCTCTATTCACTCCAGTGGAAGCAAGTGGGGAGGGTCAGGTTCTCAGCTAACACGATTCTGTTCTGGAATGCCCATTCCTGCATGTAACTACTTTTAATGTATCATAAACTATCCGTTTTAAACTTGGTACATAATGTTTAGTTCTCTGTTGCAACAGCTAACTGAGTGGCCCTGTGGGAATTATAAAATTGCTTGTAAGAGGATGGGTTACAGCCACAGCCTCTAACCAAAGGTTTGAGGCTAGATCCTCTAGAAATGATCCCCATTCAGGTAATTAATGTGAAAAATGCAACGGTTGACAATTAGAATCCAGTTGTAGTCATAATTATTTGGGGATTGATGGAGCAATTGGTCACTGCAAGTTGATTTTTGAACCAGAAGCTGTGAAAAGACTTGATACACTGGCAACAGCTGAGGCATTCTAATAGCTTCTCTTCTATGGAATGAATTGGTAGGAACTCAAACTTGTAGTAACTTGGGGCCTATGGCTGTCCTACCTTTTCCACTGTCTCTTTTAGGCTTTATTGGGGCTAATTCTGGCTTTGCTTGTGCCCCTGGACAAGATGGGACCGTTTAGTGTGGAAGTACTAAGTTCAATACTATGTTTATCATTTGTTTGAACAGAATCACCATTTGATCACCAAGTTAGCTAATTGGCTAGCTTTTAAAATTGTGAAAATGTGGGCATACTACCAAAAGGTAAAGAAGCAAATGCAAACATGCAACTAAATAGTTAACCAACTTTAGAAATGGCATTATGAATATAACATAGTGGTTTACATTTGACCAAGTTGTCCAGTCCGTCCTCTGAACCTATTGGCCAAAGATATACTGCAATCATGTAATTGGTTAGCTTGCTCTGTAAAATTGCCGTTTATTATGACATGAACTTGCTTCTTCTTTTGAAAGGGGGTAGTAGAAGGCAGGCTCAGTTAAAATGAGCTTGGTATAATCAGTGCTATGTTTTAAATTTGTGCATTCTTTCTTTCAAACGGAATTGTCCAGCTTACTAACTGGCTGGCCAGACAAGTGGTACTATATAAACACAAAAAATGTTAAGTTTCTTCATGAATTGCATTTATTTGTATTTTTTAATCCTACTGTACCAGAAAAATCATGGACATGCTTCAGTAGCTTCTTATCTGTTTGTTTGTGGTCTGTATTACTCGAAATGTTATGTTGCCTGCCATGAAAGACATTATTGATCACTCGAACATGGGAGAATTCACAGTGCTTCTCGGGGAAAGTTCAAATATTTCGACCTCCTGTTTCATTTCAAAGCGATGCGTTTATTGTGATTCGGCTCTAGTTTGGCCATCTCACTACAGCGCTTCCATATTCCACATCATCTTGGGTGGGTTATCGAGTGACGTCAAAGGACAGAGTTCTCGCTCCCAAAAGCAGAAAAAAAACACAGGGACTTCCTGAGTGCGTGCTTAAGTTCTTGGCTTGACTTCCTGGGTTTCAGTTTCCTTTGGTTTCTGGGCCTATAGCCCTAAGTGGAAATGTGGCTAATGCTAATTCAGTGCCCCTTGGCCTTTGTTGTCTGCGTCTCCCTAGATAGCCTTATAGTAGGATGGTATGATTATGGAGCAGATTGTCGGTTCTGGTAGGGATGAGGTCGTAAGGGTAATGTTTCACCACACCACGTTGTTGCCTCAGAGGATTAAATATAGATTTCCTTCTTTTTTTTTTTTTAAAGCAGTGAAATCTACAGAGGGAATGATAAGCGCATGTTCCCACAGACCACAAACATTTGGGAATGTTAAGTTCTTGTTTAATCTGAAAGTCTTTCTGTATGGCCAAGAAGAGAAATTGGGAGCAGGGAGGGAAGAGTAGTTCACTTTTGATTCCTCAGCAAACCGCATGTCCAAGGCCACAGGAGGGAAAGGCTGGATTTCACCTCCTGAGGTGCCTGGAAATTCTATCATTCACTGCGTTGGAATGGTGTCTGTTCCTTGTTTAAATCAGACATTACTTCACAATTATTATTTTTTTGGATCAGTTGGAGTCATCTTGTCTTTGTGCACATCTTTAACAATATGTGTGGACTTTCTGGAATATCCAAACTATAAAATGCAGAGCATTTCTGTAGACTTTTGTAAAAAAGAAGAAAAAAAAAAAAAGTTGCAAATGAAATAGGGCTTTGAGGGGCTGTTGTTTTCAGGCTCTTTCATGCACTTTTCTTTGGCACACGGGACAAATTTCCCACAGTCCAGTGTTCCTGGCAGGTGAAAATGCATTAGCATGCCTATTTCCCCTGATCTCCTGCATTTTGTTTCCACCTCATGAATATAGCCCATGTTGTTATCACCTAAATCCCAAGGTACATGTCCCATAAGCAGGGGAGAGCTGGAAATGGCTCAATTAGAGCAATAATTCATTCTGTAATTGCGCTGCATAAAACCAGGATCTGTTTTACACCTTCACAAGCATTAAAGGGGCTTGCAGAGGTACATAAAAATGCCTTAAAATGTAATGTGTGTCCAGATTTAAGCTTATCTGCATTGCATCATTCCCCGTTGCAGCCATTGTTAAAGCTCACTTATAGTCCTAAATAAATGTTAAAAGCTTTTTTTTGTTTACATTTGTTACATTAAGCTGGCTGCGTTGTGTTTTTTAGCTGTAGGCTTACCAATTTATGTTCAACAAATGCCCTGGTCTGACAGTCTGCCTAATGCTCAAACTATTATTCCTACCCCAAAATTGTTGGTGCAGCAGTGCAACTCCTCTGGATTGACACAGAGGGATGCAGGACAAGTCAAATGATTAGGCTGTTGTCTCATAGCCAACATAGTCAAGTCTCAGTCCTGTGGGCCACAGTGGCTGCAGGTGTTCTCTCTAACCAGTCAACTGAAGCTGATAACAATTTGCTTAACTCTTAAATCAAGGGGGTATACTAATCAGGGACATCAGGTGCAGTCAGCGCTCGGTTGAAACAAACACCTGCAGCCACTGCGGCCCTCAGGACCCAGCTGAGTACCTATGGTAACCGTTAGTGACTGAGTGCTTTTATAGTGACTGTTGTGTGTATCCAGTCCAGGTGTGCACCTCTTGCCTAATAGCTGATCATACCAATTATTCTTTTCATATTTATGTCCCCTGTGACAGATGTGGCTAAGGTGCTTATGGAGGGGGGGGGATTGGGAATGGCGCTTACGATTATCGCTATATAGTGGCAGTCTTTCCCTATTGTACAAGCAGCTTGTAAAGAAACTTCCCAATCAATGAGAGTGGATGGAATCATTTGTGGTTAATAATAATAATATTATTATGGTTAATATCTCAAAAGTACTGTCCTTCATAAACAATGGCAAGCTAACAGGAAATCTTGCAGGAAAGTGCAGAAATGGAAGTGGCGATAACTGTTTGAAAAGTTCAAATTTCTCAAGCTAGTCCTGGGATTCAGCCGGTGTACAGCACCTGTCTTTTTAGGACTTACTGTCGCTGTAGCAGGGATGGAAAATTGCAACAAATTTGAATGTAATTTCTTGGAAATGTTGCAATTTTCTACATGAAAGCATTTAAATTGGCTATTGCCTGAAATGCCACAAGCACTAATGATCTCCAGATATTACAAAAATAATATTGAAATTGCCTTTAACGACTTGACCCGTTCTAAATGGCTGCAGATGCAGAGTTATTGCACAGCGCAGTTCATTTTTTAGAAGCAGTGGGGTTGTTAAACCTTTGCCGTTTAGCATTAACGATAAACATTTTCTAAAAGGATTCAAATTTCCGTAAATGATTTATTTTTAAAAAAACCGAATAAATGTCCAACCTTCTATGCCACGTTTTTAAACATTTCCTCAATTCTGAATGCCCAGTTGCATTTGTAAGCGCACTCCTGCGAAGCTGCACTGCGGCATATCATGCGCAGCTGGCGCAGCCCCGCAACACAGTGCGTGCTCATGGCATCGCTCATGGACGGAGGGGTGTTCGTCTGCATCGCGTGCGTGAGCGGCTCCTCTGGTTCGACTGGGCTCCTGCAGTCTGCCTGCGCCAGCTGCACATGGAGCGTGCTCCTCTGACACACTGACTGCACAGCTCAGCCGGCGGACCGTGTAGCGGAAACGCAACGCGCAACACGACTAAACGGCACCATGGCCTCCGGTGATAAATATAGATGAATGCAACAGAAAATAAAACTAGCTTTGAAATGGCAACCTCAGCAGTAGCGTTGTGAAATCGGTCAGTCGGAATCGTGGGGGAGAAATGAAGATATGGCACACGTGGCCTGCTTCCTTTATTTGCACAGTAAAGCAGTACTACTCAGGAGAGTTGGCAAGTAAAATGGCTAAGTAGACCGTGGCCATGTCTGGAGATGGCCTTCATTCTTGAGGTTATTCTCCCCCTCCCCTCTAATATTTTTGTGCCACCAACTGGTGCAGCTTTGCTCTTGTGGAGGAGCTTCAGTCACACATATCAGAGAAGGGGCTTTCCTCTTTCCTTTTCAAGTGCGTACTAGAAGTGGACGCACAGCCCACATTTGATCTGACACCAGGGCCCGTCAGATCAAGCCCCCTCCATTGGAGTGCTGGTTCAGTATCCGGTTTCCCCAGTTCATGTGCGAACCTCATCCATTATGAGTTAAAAGGCAAAACCGACCCTAGTATTCAGCACTGCTACTCTGAGATGATTTATAAACACAGGCCTGGACAATTGATGCATATGAATTCATGCGCCGATGGTGTTTTTCAACCACTGAAGACGCATCTCAGCGATGTTTTAGTGCACATTCGTTTCATTTCAGCAAGTGGTAGCGCAGTATTAAAACCGGCCGTGCAAGAGATTTGTGGTTACTTTCTTTCTAAATAAACTATTTAAAAGATATCGCATTGTGTTCATTTCCTCGAGGTGCTGGCTAAAGCTTCCGCTCTTTCTCCCTTGACCTATCATTGAAACGCTCTGAACGGTGGGGTGGAGAGAATGTTTTTTTTAACGTTTTTTCCCTTTCCCTCCCAATGGATGGCTTTTTCAATTGAACAGCGCCGTTCGTACGTGCCAGCCGGCGCATATGTGCGTGAAGATGTTGTTTTCTCAAGGTCGTCGTCGTCAACTGCCAATAGCAGACAGCTTAATATCCTCGCGTCCTCGTATCAGGAGCAGCGGGAGTGCGTCACACACTTCTGGCGAGGAGTGTGTGACCAGAACCGGCGTCTACAGAAGGACGAGCCGCATCGTGACGCTCCCCTCCTCCTTGGAGGAGGAAACCGCGTTCTGCGGCATGTGTGCTGGAAATGTCCATTTTTCTGGACTGCGTTTATGTACCCAGGGCACGGAGATGACAGGGTGCACGAGGCCTTGGCTCAGGGTGTTGGAGCAGACGGTCAAAGCGTAGTGATTTTCGCACGGTCCTGACGGTCCGGCGCTGTCCGGCGGCGCTGCGTCTGGATCAGGCGAGGGTGTCGCACATCCTCGGCCGGCGAAATAGGCTGGCTGGCAGGTGATGGAACCGGCTCCATGGCGTTGAAAGCGTCTGACTGACAGGCAGCTGAATGTGTGAGCAGCACATCAGCGTGACGGGCCAGCGGGCCGTGAGTCCGCCTCGCGCCTTTGGCGAACGGGATCTTCACCTGGCCAAGGCCGATGGTCAGTCTGCCACGGGGATCTCCAGTCTTCATCCGAAAAGGGCCGGCTTGTCGGCGCGGGCTTCTGCTCTAGCCCAGCGCTAAAACGCCGGATTCAATCAAGGTCTCGATCGAAGGCCATGATTAGTTGATTATTTGAATTTGGTGTTTAACGCTGGGTTAGAACCAGAGATGCCGGGTCAAATAAGAGATCCCCAACCACACTGCAACCCCCGCGAAGGAAAAAGGGTAGACTTTTCCTACCTCTGTGTCGCTGCATTTCTGCATTCTATTTACATTTGTTATGTTCACTGGACATAACGTTGTTTAATACCAGTATGAAATACGCGTTGTTGTCGCACTTTAGATATTTTTGAGACCGGGGCTCTGAGTAAGACATTTGCTGTGGCGCAAAATCGGATTCTTGGCATTTGCCCCGGCAGAAATTAAGCACTGGTTAGAACAGAGGCCTGCACCCACACCGGCCCTGCTGTGGTGAGACCTGGTCCACAGCCTCCTCCGAGGTTTAATTTAGGTGTGCAGTGCCGTAGTAATCATGACAGATATGCAACCTCCGAGCTGATGGTAGAGATTGATCTGGCAGCCCCAGGAGGGTATAATTAGCAGTATAATGCTTGATAATCTGAAAGCGATGCTGACTGTTTTTTTTTTTTTTTACAATGCGGTTAGGCAGAGAACCCTCCTTCGCCCAACTGCTCTGTTAACAGACCTGACCCAGATTAAATGTGGCATATATGCGGTAGATCACGGTGGCTTTAACCTGTAAAACATCTTTGCTCCTTCTGCTGTGCTAGTTTCAGTGGTTTTGACCCAAGCTTGGTTCGGTCTGCAGGGAGGTCCTTGTGGCTCTCACGGAACAAACGCGTGCGGCGAAAGCCTGGTTCCGGGAGCCTGTTCGAGAAGTGCCGAAGACGCTTAGGGTCTGCGGGAGAGTTAAAATGCAGTTTGGCGCCATCGCTAACTTCGCCAGATTTTATTTCGATAACTTTGCTAAAGGGACAACACTCAGATGACAGTGAACAATTACATTGTATTAGGCTAATTACCACATTACGTGAAACTCCACACAGAGAGACCGCATGCTGTGTCTCTGGGCCTAATGAGGGAACGCACAAGTGAAAAATGGTCCCACAGCAAAGCAACACAGAAAATGGTTTAACTTGCAATACGGGAAACGGCGCTTTCTCGTGAAATATGGGGCCGGGTGATTTTGCAAGACGTTCTTTGCCTTGGAGGATGGCGGAGGAACAATCTAGATTCAGCCCGCAGCCTCGCATTATCAGATTGTGCATACGAGATTTATACTCGCCCTGGAAATCACTGGCGGAGAAATGTTCCACGGTGACTCGCGTCTTATCTGTCGCCCGACGTTCGCTTTGAGTCCGCCCGCTCGCCGAGGTCCCTGTCCAAAGGAATTTGGGCGTGAACGCGTACGTTCTGTGGCACGCTTTGAGAACGGACCCCGTTGTTGAAACTGAAATGTCACGCTCTTCCGCGCGCTGGCATTCTCTGAAACCGTCAGGTTGAGGTTCAGGAAGTCCGTGGATGTGCAGAACAGAATGTACAACAGGTGCAAGATCGTATTTTCCAAAGTGTTTTACGCATGTCGTCAGCGTTCCTTTGCGTTTCGCGTCGACTCGTGTCGATACGCCTCCGAAAAATGTCACCCTTTAAGCTGCGATTTGGACCTCGGGTAAAAGAAGAAGGGTAGTATGGTTAAAAACGGTGCGATGCTACCTGGACTTTGTGCAGATCTTTACCACGAAACATCGATCACCGAGAAGTGAAACTAGGCCCAGGTGTTGCCGAGCTGTGAAAAGTCTCTCCTCTCTCTCTCTCTCTCTCTCTCTCTATCTCTCTCTCCCGTCTCGCAGGTTATGCAATGGTCTCTGCAAAAGGACCGGTGCTTCAGGTGCTGCTCTCTCATACGGATGTGTGCCGGCTCTCCGCCATCTCTGAGGAGGCAGTGACTTCTTCTCTCGCGACAGCGACATAAGCGGACAAAATTGCAAAGATCTGCCCCGTGTCGAGCATGACGGCCACGACCCGTGGCTCTCCCGTGGGAGGCAACGAAAGCCAGGGCCAGGCTCCGGATGGGCCGTCCCAGCCCCCGCTCCCACAGAACCAGGTCAGTACCTCCACCTCTAACCCCCCCTCCACCTCTCCCCCGTCCACTCCTCTCCCACCTCCTCTTCACCCGGAACTCAGCGCTGGCGCTGCTCCTGTCCAAAGAGTTTAACCGAAGCGCGCAGGGTCTGGAGACCGCGCGGGTAAGACGGGAAGACCGCGCTGACTGCGTGTAGACGCGCGCGCACTAATATGATTTGATGGCCGCTGCTTATTATAAACTGATTAATGTATTAAGGTGGATGACTGTGATTGGAAGCCTGCTTCTGCTTTTGAGCAGTTGGTTAGCTTGCTGTTGCCGTTCCCCTGTTATGGTGTGTTTGGCCTCCACAGCTGACTCCTCTTTTAGCGGTGGGGTGCATCCGTATGTGGTTTTGCACTTGCAGAATTGCTGTTACTCAGCCTCTGTGGGTTTCTCATTGTCTTCAGTGCAGAGTTTTGTGACGAATGCATTTACAAGCTGGTTTGCTCCCTGTGTTTATTTGGCCATATGGGAGTATGACTGAGGAGGTATTGATACAACTATTTTCCTCTCAAAGACGATGCCAGTACTTTGTTAAAAAGAAAAGTTTTCGACATTGCATAACATCTCATTAGATAAGTTTTTAAAAAAAGGGGGGGGCCCCAGGGGGGCGCAACCGGTAAAATAACTCGCCTGGAGTGCACGTTGCCCACTGCGGCCGGGGTTCGATTCCCCGGCTGCGCCAGCCCGGCACTGGGAATTAGTCAGTCAGGAAAAAAAAAGAAATAAATCAGAAGCAAATAAAAAAAGTTCTAGATAAGAAAAATTCACTGGATATATAGCAGAATGGGAGATTGGCTGTATGCTTTATGTGTGATAATGAGACAAAGTCCAAGCATGTGTGATTCGTGGCCAATGTGCAAAATTAGGAATGTAGTGCGAGGTGAAGGAGTTGCTCCCCCTCCTAATGTCCTAATAAAACGGTGAAGCGTGTCTCCTTAATATGATAGACTCGATAATGGCTGCACATGTCAGGGCAGTTTAACTGAAGGTTACGCCGACTCTTTCACTCAAGTTCCTGGATCAGTATTCACTGAGTAAGTCGTCCCCCCGTCGATTGTTCTCCTGCAGCCGTTTGCTTCGCAGAACACGACCGTTGGCGCTCCGGCGAGCAGTGAAGCACGTCCGACGTGCAGGCAGGAGAGACTCCTCTTGTACGTCGCTCCGGTACGATACTATGAAAAGGCTAGGCACGGGGAATTGTACACCACGTCTCCGTTAGAGCCCAGCCTCACCAGTATTTCAGCTTGACTTTGGCTCGTCCGGTTTGGCGGCGGGCCGCCCCGCCGTGTTTCATTCGGCCCACGTGCTGTGGACGTAGCGCGGCGCGGGGGCGGTGTTTCGGTCACCTGACTCGTCTGTGCTGTAACTGAGATTTCTCCTCTCCGGGCCGCCCAGTCAGCAGTTTTTTTTTTGTGCGTTATTTTTTTTTTTGGTCAGAGACAGGGTGACTCTGGGGACAGTTGGCCTTTGATGTAGGTTTTTCGTAGAAGGACGACAGTTCAGAGAAGGTTTGGAGAAAAAAAAAAAAAATCCATTACTGTATGATAACTTTTTTAGATTTTATGGATTTCAGCACTATTCATTCAGCATATGGCTTTGGGACATTGTCAGCACAAACTATCACAAGCCATTATTCGATGCAGAAGGGTTTAAGGATTAAAGCACGGTTTTCTTTGGTCGGTTTCATCGAAGTGACCTGATCGCGTTGGTCAACAGGGACAGTGCCAGTGACGGGTCACAGCTCGTGAAAGGTTCTCCCATTAACTGCAGGAAGGAGAAAAACCCCAAAGGGTTTCACTAAAGAATAGACTAAACAGAATGAATGTTGTAATGAATATATCAAGAGATGTTTCATTAGGTTATGAGATTAAATGTGCACGTCGGTATACATTAAGCCAATAAAATAAGTAATATAATTGATGTTGATTGTAATTCAACTAGTGTTGAAAGCTTGGTTCTGGAGGCCAAGACAATATATATATTTTTTTTACTGGCAGCAACACAATTGGGATGAAAGCAATTTTTTGTTAATTAAAGAAAAGGAATGAAGTCCAACTCCCCTGTGGCTCCAGGAGGGGACACTGCTTTCAGGATATATATATCCCAAATGGATTTAGCTGAAGTCCTTCTATTATGATATCCACTTGTTTTTGTCACACTTTTGAATTTCCAATTGTGCTGCGCTCTTATGTCACTGCTATGACACCTGCTATACACTCACCGCAAGCCAGTGACTGCTCTATACAACTAGCCTCATTGTACTACATGAGCGAGCCAGTGGCTACTATACTCTACTAGTGTACCACATGAGCGAGCCAGTGGCTACTATACTCTACTAGTGTACTACATGAGCGAGCCAGTGGCTACTATACTATACTAGTGTATTACATGAGCGAGCCAGTGGCTACTATACTCTACTAGTGTACTACAGGAGACAGCCAGTGGCTACTATACTCTACTAGTGTACTACATGAGCGAGCCAGTGGCTACTATACTCTACTAGTGCACTACATGAGGGAGCCAGTGGCTACTATACTCTACTAGTGTACTACATGAGGGAGCCAGTGGCTACTATACTCTACTAGTGTACTACCTGAGCGAGCCAGTGGCTACTATACTCTACTAGTGTACTACACGAGCGAGCCAGTGGCTACTATACTCTACTAGTGTACTACAGGAGACAGCCAGTCACTACTCTCTACAGTACTAGCTACACCACACTGCCATGTACTACATGAGAGCTAGTGAACTACATGAGAGCTGGTGAGCGAACAAACAAACGCGGCTCATGGGAGAGAGCACGGCTGCCAGCGACGCGCTCTGAAGCAAGAAGCGAGCTGCATATGTAGGTCAGCCAAGCGGGAGGAGCCATCTCCGCACGCCCCCACAGTTCCCAAGTTCTGACGCTCTTCAAATATCTCACCAGCCGCCTCAGACTCTCGTGACGACGGTCCGCGCATACGATCACAAACGCACCGCAGGAAACCGGAAGAGCGATCTCACCCAAATTACTGTCAGTGCATTGCATTACGTGCTGCTGCTGTTGTCACAAGTCATCGTCGCCTGCTTCAGAATGCGAGGACTTCAGGCAGTTGCTTCCTGCATTTTTGCAATGTTTCAGGCTGTATACTGGTTTAATGCTTTTAAGCAGTGTCATACATTAGCCGAATTGGCCTATTGCGTGCCCTTTGATATCATCTTTAAAAAAATGTTTTACGGCTTTTAGATCCTGCAGTTAAGAAGTAAGCCTTGTTGTTGAGTTAGTATTGCATGTAGCCAGCACCCTCTTCACTCTGCAGCCCACCAACTGACCTGTGCAGACATTGTGTATCTGCTGTTCGTGGAGGCAGGATGCAGGTCCACATATGACCAGAGGAGGTGCTATTGTGTGGTATTGTGTGGCACCCTTCCTCCATGGGAAACCGCTTGTACAGTTATGGGACTCCCGGCCACAGTCGGCACCGATAGATTCAGGATTTCAATCCAATACTCGTGGTGCACAAATGGTGCTTTGGCCTCATCAACCACACGAGAGCCAGCTATATACACTACACTGCGTTCCATTGCATTGATTTCATGCAAAAGCAGACATTGGAGAGTGCTTTAAAGGCTGCTCAACCACAAATGAACAGATTTTGTTTTTCTTTTTTAATCAGTCCTTTTTTTTTCTTTTTTAAACGCTTTCTCCTTTAACTCGTGAAAAATGTGATTGGAGGAAAGGCCGTCAGAATGTTTCCTCGTTCCTTCCAGAGACCCGTCTTTCCAAAAATGCCAAATGCAGTGCTGGATAGTTCACAAGATGCCAGATGAAGATAACAGGCAAACATTTGCCAAATAATAACCTTTACCCATAACGGTATGGTCATATATATATAGGGTTCAAACCATAACTTGACATTTTCAATTTCCAAATTCCAAAATACACAAAAATATACACACACAATATGTAAATATATATGTATATATGGCATTTATTAGACGCTTTTATCCAAAGCGACTTGCAGTAATGAATGCATACATTTTTTAGTATATGTGGTCCCAATGAGAATTGAACCCACAACCTAAACATTTCCAATGCCATGCTTTATCTACTGAGCCATGCAGAAACATGCACAAAATACATCCCCCCCTCTCTCTGTACAGAAATATGCAGCGTGGATAATAATCGAGGTATGGCAATCGCCTAATCACCCCTCAAAGCTGAGAGCACTGGGACTATCACTTTGACCATTCAACCTTTTTTTTCTTCTGGCAATGACGACTGTTCGAGCCTCATTCAAAATGCAAGAAAGCACCTCAAAAACATTGAGCGGTTTCCAGAGCCTGCTGTTCCCCTGGAGTGAAAGCGAAGCCGATTATTGGGCCATCTTTTATGAATCGTTTTATTAGGCGCAGTTGTCTGGAGTTTGAACCGTGTCGCTGGTCGCTATAAAATGCTTGGAACGGTTACAGGAAACCACCGCCGAAGCCATTCCTCCCAACTTATAATTGATACCATCCAGAGGAGGGGATTTTCACATTTCATCATTCAGGCAAGCGATGCACGCTTCGGAAGATTGTCTTTTAGACTCTATTAAAATAAATAAATAATGATTCCGTGGATTTTACAACGTTGCCCGATGAAGTCGTTTTTCAGATCGTCGTAACAATTACGAAACTTCTACCAGAGGGAAGTCGTGCCCTGAAAAGCAAAAAAAAATAAAAAATGGGGCCTTGCGAATTTTAGATAGGCCCGTTTCACGTTGGAATTTTGAGGTGCTTTCCAAATTGAATTTGTGCTGAGTCGGGCTGAAACGCGCTGCACGCTGATAAGGGCTTGGCCTATTTGCTCAGTCCTGTGTGAGCCGGGCGCTCTTGCATCGCATTGCATTCCTGGGCCTAAGCTGTCCATTCATTTTCGCCTTGCTGTCTGAAGAGCGATGACGCGATTAAATGATAGGTAGCCAAGGCAGTCTCCGCCCCGCTTTATCTGCCGGCTCGCTCGGATTGCTTATCAGGTGAAGCTCAAATTGCCCTTGGGGAAGGGGGGAAACATCTTAAATCCTGTATCGCTGTCATTTTACATGTCAATTCTCCCTTTAGTTCTGTTAAAGGTGATGGGAGGCCTCTCATTGAGGTTTGGCTGCGGGTTTAGCGATGATGAATGCCGTCGGTGATGAAGTGCACCTCGGAGAGAGGCGCTTGATTGATCTTGGCTTGAGGCTGCCGAGAGAAGCCGTGCTTACCTGGGCTCGCGCACAGACTTAAAACGAAATTCTGAATTGCAGCACGTGAAGTGTGACGCTGTGTTTTTGTGGGCGTGTGAGTGGGCTTCAGGTGTAGGAATGTGATTCTGGTGTTTTTGTAGGCGTGCGTGTTGTATATTGTGTATTCTGTGTGTGTGTGTGTGTGTGTGTGTTCCTGTTCCGGTTCCTGGGTCATGCGTGTAACTGCGATTGCGTGCGTGCGTTCCAGACGTCCTCCCCGAGCTCCTCCAATGAGAACTCTCCGGTCAGCCCCCCGGAGGAGCAGGGACAGGGGGAGGGGCCCCCTCAGCTGGAGGAGGAGGAGCCTGCCTTCCCCCACACAGACCTGGCCAAGCTGGACGACATGATAAACCGGTGCGTAGCGCCATACTCCATCCGTCTGTCTATCTGTCTGTCAGACAGACCTGGGTCATATTTCAAGTGCTTAAACTTTTTAGATGCCGCTAACATTTTTAAACGCTCCTGCAGCTTCCTGAGACATTTAAAGGAATCATGCGAGCGATCATGCTAGTTTTTAATAATGGTGAAAATGCATGGAATCCTGTAAACACTGGCCAGTCATGCACCTGTGTATTCACCTGTGTGTGTCTGTCTGTCTGTCTGTCTGTGTGTGTGTGTATGTGTGCGCACATGCATGTGTTTCTCCCTACAGCCCCCGCTGGGTTGTTCCAGTTTTGCCAAAGGGTGAATTAGAAGTTCTTCTCGAAGCTGCTATCGATCTCAGTAAAAAAGGTAGGTCTGCCTTTGCGTCTGACCCAAGATCAGTCCGACTCCTGTTGAGTGGGTCTCATGCCCGCTCTCCAGCAGGGGGCACTAAAAGGCACGCCCGTAGATGAGAGCCCTGAAACGGAGGCCCTGCGCTTCGCTCTGCCCAGCTGGCCTCAGAGCTCTGGCTTCATCGCTCGGGCTTTGACTTCGCCGAGCGCCGCGTGACCCACATTCATCTCCCCATCAGCTCCAATCCTGCCCAAAACACAGGTTTCAGAACAGCGCAGACCAACGCTCCCGATTGCATTTTACACACGGCAGCGGAGTAGGGATGTGAAAAACTGTAAACGTTTACTGGGTGCAATTTTGAAAGTATACACATTTTAGAGGGGGGTGCCGGGGGGCGGATTTAGTTTAAGAACATTCGATAGTTGTCGTAGGAGCCGGAATAGTCATTTTCACTTTCGTGAAATGCGAGCGAGATACTCGACCTAATGCATAAATAAAAAATCTCTTCCGTTTTTAGTTTAAGGGCTTTTTTCCGAAGTGTTTAGGATTCTAAATTGGTGTACAGGTGTGATCGCATCCCTAGTAATGAGGCAGTTCCTGGCTGTTCGCATGGCATCCACAAGTTATTTAGTCTTTTTTTACTACTTGTCTTGGAGAGCAACACGTTATATCACTTTCTCTTTGCGAGCGTTCTCCGCGCTGCTGGGAAAGGCATGACCTGCCGCCGCCGTTTAGCGTGCTGCTGACCCCCAGCGCCTGACGGTTTCTCTTTCTCCGTCTCGCCAAGGACTCGATGTCAAGTGTGAAGCGTGCCAGAGGTTTTTCCGAGACGGCTTGACCATTTCCTTCACTAAAATCCTGACCGACGAGGCAGTGAGTGGCTGGAAATTTGAGATTCATGTGAGTATCGTTTCAGAAATCAAATTAGGCCTGTGTATTTTTCATAAAAATGTTCAAGAATATCTAAATTGTCAAGGATTATGAGGAAAAACATTGTTGTTGGTTTTTTCCCCCCCCAGACGTGTGTAGTGGTAGCTGCCTGGACTGAGCAATGGCACAGGCAGTGCAGTGTTCTCAGGGCCATCTTTGAATTGAATTGTGTATTTGCACAAAATGGTTGAAAGATATACAGTGGGTATAAAAAGTATTCACGCCCTTTTGACATTTTTTCACATTTTATTTTCTTTCTTCATGGAATCAAAATGGATTTACTTGGGAGTTCTTGCCACTGATCAACACAAAATACTCAAGTCAAATAAAAAAACTAAATTAAACTTTGTTAACTGCAAATAAAAAACAGACAATAATTGACTGCATAAGTATTTGCCTTATTTTCTAAAAAACCACCTAAAAAAAAAAACTGGTGCAGTCAGAGTTCACATAATTATTTGATTGGAGTCCACTTGTGTACAATGAAGGTGTTTCAAATTATTTGACAAGAGTTTCATCATGAAGACCAAAGAACATTCAAAGCAAATCTGAGAAAAGCTTCCTCAAAAGCACCAATCAGGGAAATAAGAAGATTTCAAAGTCTTTGAATATCCCATAGAGCACCGTTAAGTCTATCATAAAGAAATGGAGAGAATATGGCACAACTGTGAATTTGCCTAGAACAGACCGCCTCCAAAACTGAGCATCTGTGCGAAAGGGCACTTGTTAGGGAGGCCCCCAAGAGGCTGATGGAAACTCTGAAGGAGTTACGGCCTTCCATGGCAGAGATGAGAGACTGCCCATGGGACAACAATAGCCCGGGCGCTTCACATATCTGCGCTTTATGGGAGGGTGGCAAAAAGAAACCATTGTTGAAGAAAACTTCCATGAAATCTCACCTAGAATTTGAAGATTGGCATCAATGTTTTGGCATCAACCTTAGGTGCTATGTTTGGTGCAAGGCTAACACTGCACAGCATCCCAAGAACACTATCCCTACCATGAAACATGGTTTCTCTGCTTCAGGGATTGGACAACTGGGTACAAATAGAGGATGTTATACAGGTGGGTGGCGCAAGATGTAGACAAATCTTGGAGGAAAACCTGCTGCAGTCTGCAAGAGACCTGGGATTTAGGAGAATATTTATATTCCAGCAGGACAATGACCCAAATCTTACAGCCAAAGCCACATTGGAGTGGTTTAAAAACAAAAAAAATCTATGTCCTGGAGTGGCCAAGTCAAAGCCCAGACCTGAATCTCATTGAGAATCTGTGGAAAGATTCACCACTGGTCCCCATCCAACCTGATGGAGCTCAAGCAATTTTGTAAAGAAGAATGGGCAGAAATTACATTGTACAGATGTGCAAAGCTGATAGAGACTAGCCTGAATAGACACACAGCTGTAATTGCTGCTAAAGGTGCTTCTACCATGTATTAAGCCAAGGGGGTAATGTAATCAATTGTTGTCTGTTTTTTATTTATAATTAATTAAGAAAAATCTTTAGAGTTGGTGTTTTTTATTTGACATTAAAGAGTATTTTGTGTTGATCAGTGGCAAGAAATCCCAATCCATTTTGATTCCACGAAGTAAGAAAATAAAATGTGAAAAATGAGGGGTGAATACTTTTATACCTTATGTAATTGGACTGACGTGCATAGAGTGGTGTAAGAGCTACCTCTCTGTGACTGGGCAGTTCTGCTACAACGAGGCCCAGCAAAACAGGGGCTTTGTTTTGTTGTCATGTGCGTAAATGGAAGGTGTGGGCCTTTGTCGGGCCCTCTTTGCGAGCCATCTTTAATCAGGAAGCCTCACTTCTTCCCCTCTCTCCTGTTCTACGCAGAGGTGTATAATAAACAACACTCACCGCCTGGTAGAACTGTGTGTGGCCAAGCTCTCTCAGGACTGGTTCCCTCTTCTCGAGCTACTGGCCATGGCTGCCAACCCCCACTGCAAGTTCCACATCTACAACGGGACCCGGCCTTCCGAAACAGTGCCTGCAGGGGTACAGCTGGCAGAGGACGAGCTCTTTGCCCGGCCACCCGATCCCCGTTCCCCCAAGGTGAGCGCGCGCCTACCCGCTCTGGGGCCTGAACCCCCTGGTTCTGCCAAGTGCCCAGGGAATTTCCGAGGCGGCGAGAGAAGATGGGATTTACAAACCGTGTGTGAAAAGCAGTTCTTAAATGTTTTTATTTGAATTTTTCCACTGAGGTCATCGCTTAGGTAACCATTTGTACAGGAGTATTACATCTGGGCTGTAAGGCGACTTGGCCTTTGCTACATTTGGCGCAGATGGGGTCAAAAATATGGAGAGGCTTACAGAGGGGCTAGCGGTGGAGCTAGCTGGTGAAACGATAAGGATGGGTGATGTACCATTTCTGTATAACACTTGGCGTAGGAGAATGGATTTGGGGTTGGAGAACTGTGCTTGTTACCAGAGGGCTTGAATCCTGGGCTTGGCCGGTATACCACTGGACAAACAATTTCACAAAATATTTAGCTGTGTAAGGGATAATATGCACAGTTCACCCTGGATGCAGGTATGGCCTCCATGGAGTGAATGGAAATATGCAGACATGCTTCTGGTGGAATTTTTCAATACATTTAAAAAGTCGACCCCCTTCAGTCTTCAATATTGTCTGCTTTTAATTTGGTCTAAAAGCGGCAAAATAACCGCAGTACTGACAAAGGCGAGTGGTTAGGCCACATAATGTTTTCTTGGAATGCATGCATTTGGTGACGTCTTTCATCGCCTGAGGACCCGAACAAAACAAGAGAGTTTTCGAGAAAGCGCTGGGGAAAGTCTGTCACATCGAGCAGCTGTAGCTGAAAGAAGAGAGAGAGCGAGCGCGAGAATGATTGTCTGTGTGTGTGTGTGTGTCTGTGTGTGTGCGGTGGGAGATGATTTGGAAATGAGTGATAAGATGTGGGTGGATGGAGGGAGGGGGCCGGGGGGGGGTGGGCGCTTGAGGAAATGGAATAAGTCTCCCAAGATGTAATTAAACCCAATGTGGATGATCGTGTTAACTCCTGACTTTCGCCCTCCCCCCCCACTCTTTTTTGTCTCAAGGATGTTCAAATATTTTGTGAAAAGCGAAGGAGGGGGAAAGCGGAAACGTGGAAGCCTTGAATAAGTTTTGCTGACTGTAAATTTTCTCCTTCTCCTCTTTATCAGGGCTGGCTGGTGGATTTAATAAACAAATTTGGCACATTAAACGGGTTTCAGACTCTGCACGATCGCTTCATGGGCGGCCAGGCGCTGAACGTTCAGGTCATTGCGGCACTTATAAAGTAAGTCCGCGCGTCTTCGCCGTCGTCGAAAAACGAATCTGGACTTTCGCTTTGACATTGATTGCCAGCCATGTCACGGTGCCCTCTAAGCATTGCTGGTTTTTGTTCTCTGTTTTTTGTTTTTCAGGCCTTTCGGGCAGTGTTACGAGTTTCTAACGTTGCACACAGTAAAGAAGTACTTCCTTCCAATTATAGAAATGGTTCCCCAGTTTCTAGAAAACCTCACGGATGAGGAGTTGAAAAAGGAGGCCAAGAACGAAGCCAAAAATGATGCGCTGTCAATGATTATCAAGTCATTGAAGAACCTCGCTTCGCGGGTACCGGGGCAAGAAGAAACCGTGAAAAACTTAGAAGTCTTTAGGTTAAAAATGATTCTTAGGTGAGATGAATCGAGTCCGTACGCAGCCTTGTGTTCTGTAGTGGCGCCGGACGCGATTGGTAACCGCTGCTGTTTCTTTTAAATCGACAGGTTATTGCAAATTTCCTCTTTTAATGGAAAAATGAATGCACTAAATGAAGTAAACAAGGTGATATCGAGTGTCTCCTACTACACTCACCGGCATGGCAATCCAGAGGAGGAGGAGTGGCTGACCGCAGAGCGCATGGCCGTAAGTGTGACCCCTGTTCCTGACCTTTCCGCTGGTCATCTCATCGCTTCCCTTGCGCTTTCAGGAGGGAAATGTACAAATGGAGGGGCGTCTATTGATTGAAGCCAAGCCCAGTGTTAACTGCAGCTTAGAAAGTCTAGATGGTGTCAAAATCGAAATGGTGATGTCCTTTTTGGAATATGTACCAAATGTGTTACCGCTGTCTTGTGAGTCTGCTGGATGTTTTAGCGTTTAAGACTCTCGTGTTGATGATCTGTCTGCCATACGTGTAGCCTGAAGCGCCTCTTCTGAAAGATCTCCGATCGCAGACCAACCCAAGCTATATTTATATTCCCGAGCATATGCTTGTACGGTTTGCCCACGGAAACCAACAAATGGTGCTGCTGCTCTGGAGGTATCCATAGCGATTAGACGCAAACAAGGTGCAGTCTTGCTGCTGTTGAATGTGCGTCAACGTCTGGAGATCTTCAGATTGAACAGTGCAGGGACTGGAAATTTCCGTTTGAAATGCTGGAAAATATTTCATTAAAGTATGTGATGCAACAATGGAGGTACACAGGTTATTAATATTTTAGATGCTGAATGAACTACAAACTAAATTGTACATACACTTTTATTGTGGAAAACCTATGGATTGGTCAGTGGCTTTTGGTTCAATGGCTGCAGGTTATATTCTGATATTCTCGCCCCCTCTCTCGCCCCCTCTCTCTCTCTCTCTCTCTCTCCCCTCTCTCTCTCTCTCTCTCTCTCTCTCTCTCTCTCTCTCTCCCTCTCTCTCTCTCTCTCTCTCTCTCTCTCTCTCTCTCTCTCCCCTCTCTCTCTCTCTCTGCCCCCTCTTTCTCTCTGCCCCTCTGCCTCTCTCTCTCTGCCCCCTCTCTCTCTCTCTCTCTCTCTCTCTCTCTCTCTCTCTCTCTCTCTCTCTCTCTCTCTCTCTCTCTCTCTCTCTTCCCCCCTCTCTCTCTCTCTCGCCCTCTGTCTCTCTGTCTCACAGGAGTGGATCCAGCAGAACCACATCCTGTCCATCGTGCTGAGGGACAGCCTCCACCAGCCGCAGTACGTGGAGAAGCTGGAGAAGATCCTGCGCTTCGTCATCAAGGAGAAGGCGCTGACGCTCCAGGACCTGGACAACATCTGGGCGGCGCAGGTGAGCCGCCTCTCCCGTCTCACCACGTTTCCCCCCATGCCCCTCGCGCTGTCCTCAGGACGCCAGGGCCCCTCAGCGAGCTTCGGACGGGGCGGCCGATTCGCACTGTCCGCGACGGCCGTTAACTTTATAACCCGAGTCGCAACTCAAAATCGCTTGGCGTAATCTATTTCGGAAAGCCCACTTGACTTTCTGAAGTCTCCGAACCTCTCTTGAAGTCTTCTGAAAATTGTGAGTGCTGGAGCTTTCTCTCTTCCTGTTCGGCGGGGGCTGCGTTATCTAAACGATGTGTGTGTGTGGCTTTTTATTCTTTTTTCCTGCGCTTTTATTAGTTGACGTTGAGAATCCTGTGGTGTTCCCAGTTTCTCGTTTAAAGTGGGTCGGTCATCTTCTATAGGCCGGCAAGCATGAAGCCATCGTCAAGAACGTGCACGATCTCCTCGCGAAGCTGGCTTGGGATTTTTCGCCTGAGCAGCTCGACCACCTCTTCGACTGTTTCAAGGTAAGAGAGACCGAGCGCCGTGGAGTGTGCGGACGTGTCATTAGGCACACCGTCCACATGGATCTCACGCTAATGCTAATGAATCCGCTGCCTTGTGTGAAGGTCACTGATAGGACTGGCACAAAATCGAAAAAGGATTACTTATGCTCTTGAAATGAATGATTGATGAATTCCCTTTTGGTGAAATTCGTTCAATTATTATTTTTTCCATATCAACCCACCTCATCCCTCCCCCAGCACTGAAGGAGTATTTATTTTTCCCCAACTCCAACACCAAAGGGGAACTCTTGGCTATATATATATATATATATATAGGCCCTTTAACTATATTCTCATTGGACAGATGCATTTACCATCAAGAACTGATTTTGGGGTGAAGGTCCTTAAAGGTCTTGCGCTCCTCTGAGAGGTTGAGGGCTCGGCTCCTCGGCCCCAAAGCGACGAGCCAACAGCGAAGGTGCCTCTTTTACCTGTGATTGGCAGGCGAGCTGGACGAACGCGAGTAAAAAGCAGCGGGAGAAGCTGCTGGAGCTGATCCGCCGCCTGGCGGAGGACGACAAGGACGGCGTGATGGCGCACAAGGTGCTCAACCTGCTGTGGAACCTGGCGCACAGCGACGACGTGCCCGTGGACATCATGGACCAGGCCCTCAGCGCCCACATCAAGATCCTGGACTACAGCTGCTCGCAGGTACCCCCCCTGGGCCCGACGCGCGACGCAGGGCCGGGGAAGCCCGCCCGAGACCGCGCGGGCCACGGCCGTCAAACCGAGCTAGAGTTTAACTGTGTCCTGCCCGCTTATCGTGGCACGAGTCTGTGAATAAAATGCTTAGCCGTACGTTAGAGAAGACCGTAGGCGATGGAAATCGTTATCTTTACTTTCAGTGATGTATTACAAATAAGAAAGGAATGAACATGTTAATGAAGGTAAGATGTAAGATTGAATGTTGAATTTATAACAAAAACATCAGCCGCATGGCGCATGAGCCGGGCTGCGATTGGCCCCCGTAGGCCGCGCGGTCCCGGGCCGTAGAGCATTCGGTCATCCAGGGCTTCTCGGATCTCTACCGCTGCGTTTGGCTCATCAGGTCCGACGCAAAAACCCAAGGTAGCCTAACATGAACGCGGGGTTGCCAAGCTTACGAGGGTCTTCAGCTGCTGACAGGTGAATTCCGCGGTGCCCCCCCGGGGTTGTGACTAAAACGCTAAGCGATTCACTCGCAGGACCGAGACACTCAGAAGATCCAGTGGATCGACCGCTTCATCGAGGAGCTGCGCACCAACGACAAATGGGTGATCCCTGCGCTAAAGCAAATCCGAGAGATCTGCAGCCTGTTTGGAGAAGCCCCTCAGAACCTCAGGTAACCAGACCGCGTTCGAGGCCTGCGGAGCCCACGGCCCTTTAGCGCCTAGCACCGAAATGTTCATTAATGACACTTAAAATTAACCCCCAAAACACTTCCTTTTGTATTCAGTGGGTGAGTATGGCTGAAGTGTGTTTCAGATATACCTGATAGCAGACGTACCTGGTCTAGACGTTAGGTCATGTTTATAGTACTATTTTGTGAAAATATTGCACACAAAAGATTGTCTGCTGTGTTATTGGGCCTTCTCAGTTGATCAATTTTAATTGAAGGGTAACTTCACAGTAAATTTGAGATTGAGTAGGTTACTTACCAGAACTGTAGTAGGTATTCATTTTGAAAAGCTCTGTTCTAATAGCTAAGCAAGCTAATAAACTAATAAACGTAAGCTAATTTGATCTTTTTTTTTTCTTTAGGTTTTGTAACTTACTCCAGGCCCTAGCCTAATACAATTCCCAGAATGCTTTGCTTAATCTCATCCCTGCAGATTGAAGCAATTTAAATTTAGTAATAAGGTTTTGGCATGGTACACTCTTTAAAAAAAAAAACATGCTTGATAACCTACAGTAAGTATAAAAAGTATTCCCCCCCCCCCTTTGGAACTTGGTCCTAGGGCACTGTGTATGCTGGTTTGAAAATGTATATGAAATCAAACTTTTTTTATATAAAAAAAAATATAATATTAATTAAGGAAAAGCTTTAGAGTTGTTTTTTATTTTACATTATAGAATATTTTGTGTTGATCAGTGGCAAGAAATCCATGTTGATTCCATGAATCACAATAAAATGTGAAAAAAAGGGTGAATACTTTTTATACCCACTGTAAATGCATAAGTGCTGTACTAAGCTATAGATACAGGCTAAGATGATTGGTGTACATCATCACTCAGTTAGAATTTATTGCCAACAGCTGCGAACAGGTGGAATGGCAGTGACCAGCTTATCAGTGCATTCTGGGTAATGGAGGCACAGGGGACCATTTTGAAATCAGTTTCAACAAAAACTGATTCAAAATGAAACTGAAATCAGTTTCAACAACTGTTTTAATACCAACATTGCAATAAAATGAGTTTGTTCGATGTTTCAGAACAGCTAAATCAGGAAAAAACAGGCATGTTGCAGGGAATTTTTCACTCACAATTTGGAATGTCATGTCCTGACAATGTCTCCAGTGAAAACTGGTCCCTTGCTTTTCAATTTGCATACCTACTAAGCTATTAAGCAAGGCAGTGGTGAGTGAACTCAGTCCTAGGGCACTGTGTATGCTGCTTTTTTGTTACAGCCAATCAATCAAGGTTGTTAAAAACGTGTTTAAGTTCTTCCATCATTTTAAAAGTTTTTTCCTGTCGGTGAACTTAATGGTTTTGTTTCCGAGATGAGGTGTCCACATGTTCAACACTTAGGCCCCCACTGATTTCAACTGCCAGTCTGTAATTTAATCAATTAAAAAAAAGGTAACCTCTTTCTAAAGGAATCATTTTGCCATATAGCACATTGCAGGAAACGAGAGCATTCGTTTATCCTACTGAGTAATAATCAGGGTCTAATTAAGAACAATTAACAGCTCGTTACAATTTAGGGTTTTAATTATTGTTGGAACGAAAACAAGCATGCACAGGGGGCCTCCCAGGACAGAGTTTTTACACCACTGAGGTAAGGATATTAAAAGTTTAGACTTTCAGTCAATTTTCCCCTTGTTTTAGAAAAGCAGACATTTTTTTGCACTCGCAGATTTCTGTGTACTGCCCTAGTTAAATTTTCTAAGTGAATTTCACCTCATGGGTTGAATGCGGTGTGTTGGTGGTCCTTCCTTTTGCTGCTGCCCCACACGCGCATGTTTAAGCTTGCATTTCAAACTCCCTAAACGGGGGCTGTGTTTTTTTTTTTTTGCAAATGTGCAACTGAAAATGTAAATGACAAGATTCTGCTCCAATTTTCTTTTTAAAACATACTGCTTTACCAAACGCTCCTAGAGGTCTTGTCCTTGTCTCTTAAAACCATACGGTGTATTTGAGGAGTATTCAAAGTATATGTAAATGTAGCAACAACAAAAAACGAATGTAGCACACATGCCTGTTGTTTTTCAGAAAGAAAATACCCATAAACATAGAACAGAACTTAGTGGGGTAAGTTGACAGTTAATCTGGGGTGTATTCTCACCACTGAAATTCTCTAAATCTGAATTGTGCTTTGAAATTCGACGCCCGTCCTCTTTAATTTGTGCCATGTGAAAAAAAAAATTCCTGCTTCCGCATATCTCCGTGTTTCCCTGTGCACCGGCACCACAAGTCAGAAATCACCGCCCTGGTACCACCGGTTCTGCCAGAACACTTGGGGGCATTATGGGGTTGCTTATTTATTTTACCACACAACTAAAGGGTTGTAATTTCATTTGGAATATCTTCCTTCTTAATTTGTGTTTCCCTCAGGAATTGATTTTTGGGGGTGGGGGTGGGGTGGGTGTATTCACACACATTGCATTGTCTTGAGCATTAGGACATAGACTGCCTCGATGCGTTCAGCCAGCAAATTGATAGCTTTTGCGCAATTAAGCTTCCGCGCTGTAAACAAACGGCCATTTACGAGACCGTGCCAAAATGATGCTAATGCGCAGTCTTGCTCTGTACGGTCTACTTGCCTGATTTAGATCAGTTGTGAAAGCTCTTAATTGCGTTTAAGTAAAGTGATCGTTTGAAGTATTCGCGCCTCAAGACTTGCTGCTTCTCTTTTCCGCTGCAGTGTCAGGGGAGGTGGATGTCATGTACCCCGTGCGTGAAGCGGGTGGGAGGCTCACACCATCTCTCCTCTCCTTTCTCCTCTCTCCTCTGCTCTCTCACCCTATCCTCCCTTCTCCTTGCCTCTCCTGTCTCCTCTCCTTTACTCTCTCGCCCTGTCCTCCTCTCCCCTTGCGCTCTCTCTCTCTCTCTCTGTCTCTCTCTGTGTGTCTCTCTGTGTCTCTCTCTGTGTCTCTCTCTGTGTCTCTCTCTGTCTCTCTCTGTCTCTCTGTCTCTCTGTCTCCCTCTCTCTGTCTCTGTCTCTCTCTCTCTCTCTCTCTCTCTGTCTCTCTCTGTCTCTCTCTGTCTCTCTCTCTCTCTCTCTGTCTCCCTCTCGCTGTCTCTGTCTCCCTCTCTCTGTCTCTCTGTCTCCCTCTCGCTGTCTCTGTCTCTCTCTCTCTCTCTCTCTCTCTCTCTCTCTCTCTCTCTCACAGTCAGACGCAGCGAAGTCCGCACGTGTTTTACCGCCACGACCTGATCAACCAGCTGCAGCACAACCACGCGCTTGTCACCCTGGTGGCGGAAAACCTGTCGGCGTACATGGAGACCATGAGGCAGTTCAGCAAAGGTCGGTCCACTCCCCCATCGCCTTTTTCATTTTATTTTATTGGACTTATTTTTCACTGTCATGGTGATCAGATCAGATCGAATCCTGATGCAGAGACGATTGCACACTGCATTCTTTTGAAAGGCCCATAGTTGTGGTGGTGGCGGCTAGCTCTGTGCCTCGAATGCTGGTTAAAGTAACGCAATACAATGTGGTGTAATGTTTACCGCAAGGCATATGAAACCCTTGTGTTGAAACGTTAACTCAAACGGGCTCTTGGGTAGGTAATGGTGTGCTTGCGCTTCTTGACAAGTGACGGTCTTAAGAGCTGAAGTCCTGGTGAGATGACGGAATGTTCCGGCTTGTTCTCCTCAGCGGAGCAGGTGGACTTCGACCCGCAGACGGTGCGGGTGGGCAGCCGGTACAGCCATGTGCAGGAGGTCCAGGAGAGACTCAACTTCCTGAGGTGAGAGGGGCACTCACTGGGGCCTTGTGGCCTGCTTGTGGCGTGTTGTCTGTCGGGACAGACACTAAATGTTCCCTCCTCGTAGTGTGTGTACCCTTGTGTGCGTGCGTGCATGTGTGTATGCCCGCGCATGTGTGCTTGTGCGTGTGCTTGTGCGTGTGCTGAAGCACATTGTGAAATTTGTCTGGGTGCGCTCCGGTTTAACATACAGTGAGTGAGTCATTGCTGTTTGTGCTCAGGTTGAATAAGAGGTGAGGTATTGCACCGGTCCTAAAAGCTGTGTGTATCTGTGTGTGTGTGTGTCTGTGTGTGTGTCTGTGTGTGTGTCTGTCTGTCTGTGTGTGTGTGTGTCTGTGTGTGTGTCTGTGTGTCTGTGTGTGTCTGTGTGTGTCTGTGTGTGTCTGTGTGTGTGTGTGTGTGTGTCTTTGTGTGTGTGTCTGTGTGTCTGTGTGTCTGTGTGTGTGTGTCTGTGTGTGCTGCAGGTTCCTGCTAAAGGACGGCCAGCTGTGGCTGTGCGCCCCTCAGGCCAAGCAGATCTGGAAGTGCCTGGCGGAGAACGCCGTGTTCCTGTGCGACAGGGAGGCCTGCTTCAAGTGGTACTCCAAGCTGATGGGGGACGAGCCGGACCTGGACCCCGACATCAACAAGGACTTCTTCGAGAACAACGTCCTGCAGCTCGACCCGTCGCTGCTGACGGAGAACGGCATGAAGTGCTTCGAGCGCTTCTTCAAAGCCGTCAACTGCCGGGAGGGGAAGCTGGTGGCCAAGCGGCGTGCGTACATGATGGACGACCTGGAGCTAATAGGGCTGGATTACCTCTGGAGGGTAGGCACGATGCGTTTCCTTGGTTTTTCTTCATTAATTCGTTCTTTTTTACGCCTCTTTTCACTCAATTTGGAATGCCCAATTTGCCTGTCCGTGCTCATCGCTCCAACCCCCTCTGTCGATTCAGGAGAGCACAGATGCGCTCTCCTGCCAAATACGTCCACCAGGCAATTTCGCACACTTCAGGTGCAGCTTGTGCAGGCAGACTGTGGCCATCCGATTGACCAGAGGGGGCGCTGGTGCGCGACAAGACAGGGACTGGGGCCCTCCCTCCCCCGGGCGTCGCTGCTGCCAATTATGCGCCGCGCTGCCTTGTAATGGCCTCATCTGTCAGGACGCCGAGAAATTGGTCCCTGAGGGATCGATGGTTAGACTGATGTGCTCAGTGTTGAAAGGACTAGATATTTGCACATCGCACAGGCTTGTCTGGTGTTTTTGACAAGAACCGAAATAGAAAATACCACAGTCTCACACAGAGAACAGCGGAACCCTTTCTCCCATTGAAAGTACCGGGACGGAACTCTTAATGAACCAAATGATACGTGTGCCTTCTGCCAGCTAGGTTTAAGGTTGATTTAATGCGTTCTAATATTAGTTGGTAAGATGGGAAACATTTCCTAACATGCTGGAAGATGAAAGTGATTTAATTGACCGGTCTGTATACTTGGCATGCATTGTAATTGTTTATTTTAGAAGCGCCTGTTTCCAATGGATTTGTAATGCGGAAAAGGGCTGTGACCCATTTCATGAAACAGTTTTCTGTTTGTGTCCTGCGTTTGCTTTAATCCATCAGTGTGCGAGCTTGTTACGTAAGGCAAGGAATTGTGATGCAAATTCTCGATCCGTAGTTGAGGTCTACATGTTTAATATGGTGAAGGGACGTTAGTGGGAACTGCTGTTTAAAACTTTGGCCAAACGGGTTATTTGGAAGGAATGCCTCTTCAAAAATTCCAACTAATTTGAAAGAGTTGTTCCTCTGAATTTGAGCAGCTACTTAATATTAACCTGTAAACAGAACAAGGGACATTGGGGGAAATCGGCTAAAGGTACATTCCTCACTGATAAAGTAAAGTATTTTTTTGGAACAGTTTGCCAGGTTATGTAGTAGAGGCAGAGACTTTTGGGGTTTTCGTGTCCAGCCTTGATGCCGTGCTGGATACTCTCTAGACCAGCGGTGTCAAACTCCAGACCTGGAGTGTCTGCACTGGTGTTTGTGGTTCTGTTTCAATCAGCAGCCAATTTGGGCCTTGGAGACTGGGCCTGTTCGACTGCTTAGCCAAGCAATGACTTAAATGAATCACTTGTGCTGAAACGCACCAAAAACCAGCCAACACCGATCCTCCAGGTGTCTTGACAACCCTGCTCTAGACTGCAGATAAACGACAAGCCAAGATGGGCTTAATGGTCTTTTCTAATCAGTTTGTATTCTTCCGCGGTAACCGTGTTCTGTCTCTGTCTTTCTTCACGTTGTGACCCAGGTTGTGATTCAAGGAAGCGACGACATCGCCTGTCGAGCAATAGACTTGCTAAAAGAGATTTACACAAACCTCGGACCAAAACTACAAGTCAATCAGGTGAGCGGGCTTTCCTCAAAGCCAGAACGCCGAACAGCGTTTCATGTGAAGCGTGTTTGCGGCCATAAGATTCACGGCGTTTTAATGCACACTTGTACATATGAGATCAGATGTTCGGATATGAGATGAATGCTCAGAATTGTAGATGATCGCATCCTTACACTCCCTCCATTGAAGAATTGGCCTATCTCTCGTCTAGATCAGTAGGCTTTTGGAAAAGACAGTATGTTATGTGTGATGTATATGCAGCTTGCAGGCAAGCGTGTGGGCGAGCTCACTCGGTGTGCGTAGGCAGTGGCACAAAGGGTTGTCTCATGGCAGAAGCACTGATGTGTCAGTACTCGTAAAAGCAGCCGGATCTATGTCAGAGGCCTCGGGCTAAAATGATAATGCGTGCCCCACTGTGACATCAATTGAGAATGTCTATAATAATCCGGAGAGTATCTATAATAAAATTGAGAATATCTATAATAATCCTGTAGCTGTATCTTCGCAATGTTACGTCCGCTTTTGATTAAAAAGGTATTTTGGGACAAGCCCAAAGAAAGTGTGCGCTCTTGTTGATTTCCGCAACCGTGTCTGTGCTTTGTTCATCTTAATGGCACGGCTTTGTAAAGAAACATAGACCATTAGCATTATGCAGTAGCCCGTGGGTGTAGGCGCATGCGTGTGTAAATGGGCCGCTAAACGCAGAAACCTCTCAGACCGCAACGCGTGCATACTGGAAACAATAAACCGGATCCTAAAGAAGCATCCTTCTAAAATGTATTTTCAGATTTTATCCAGTTTTTCTCCCAATTTGGTAGCCAATTACTCCCGCTATTCTTAGGTCAATCCCCTCCCTCGTAGTTCGCTGCCGTAGCCCTGTGACCGGCAGTGACAAAGGCGGAAGCGCCGCCTCCTCCGAGACAGCACTTGTCACGCTGTCGACCGTAACTCCGGCACCCCAGAACCACTCCTGTGCGCAGCAAACAGTGTCCGCTTCCCTCCCCCTTCCCTGGGGCGGACAGCCAATTGCCACCCCCGGTGGCACTCCCGGCCAGAGCCGACTCTGGCGCGACGGGGAATCGAACCCCGGTCACCGTGGCCAGCGTCGGACATTGAAACCACTAGACCACGCCGGAGGCCCTAAAGAAACATCCTATCCGTAGACGATAGTGTGTTTGTGCATGTCTGCCTGTCTGTTTTCAGCGGGGTAATCAAGACGTTGTTCTGATCTGCGCCGTTTGTAGGTAGAGATTCACGAAGATTTCATCCAGTCCTGCTTCGACCGATTGAAGGCCTCCTACGACACCCTGTGTGTGCTGGACGGGGACAAAGACAGCATTAACTGTGCCAGGCAAGAGGCCATCCGCATGGTGAGGGTGCTGACCGTCCTGAGGGAGTACATCAACGAGTGCGACAGTGACTACCATGAAGAGAGGACCATCCTGCCAATGTCCAGGTAATTGGCCAACGGGCTAACGTGCTAACGTTTCTAGCACATCCTGAACCGGGCCCGTTTTTGTTAAGCGTCTCAGAGTACAAGTACTCATCTGTGATCAGGTTTCCCCCTGTACATATCTTAATCATATCCATTATGAGCTAAAAAGGCAAACCTGATTCTAGGTGAGCACTTTGAGATGCTTTATAAATACGGGGCTTGGAAGCTCATATCTGGCTTTGATAAGCTTACCGATTTGCTTTTGTTGCAGGGCGTTTCGAGGCAAACACATTACCCTGGTGGTACGTTTCCCCAACCAAGGCCGACAGGTGGACGACCTGGACATCTGGTCCCACACTAATGACACAATTGGGTCGGTGCGGCGCTGCATCCTGACCCGGATAAAGGCCAACAGCACCCACACCAAAATAGAGCTGTTCATTGGGGGAGAAATCGTCGACCCGGCCGATGACAGGAAGCTGATTGGACAGCTCAACCTAAAGGATAAGACTGTAAGCGTTTCTGGTCTAAAGAGGGTGATCGAGGATTCTTTGCTATCTATTATTTGTTATTCATATCTAGGAGGTTGGAATAATTCACTTATTTATTCTTATCTATGTGGTCAACAGTGCCAGCGCAATGTATTTTATGGCATTTTCAACCCTTTAACCTTTTGCCTCCTAATTGTTCTTTGATTGTTGGTGCTCTGTGTTTTATTGTCATTTTATTACTACTTCATTTTCTTTCAGTGTATTTGTACCTTTGTTCTTTGTATGTTTGCTTTTAAAAAAAATTTGTTTCACTGTTTAAAAGTCCTCAAAGCACTTTCCGCACCTGCAAGGAAAGCACTGAAATTGTTATTATTAATAATGATAATAATCATTTCCAAATTTGTTATTATTATATAAACTGTTTAATTCTCTTCCCCCGTCTTCCTGCAGTTAATCACAGCCAAGCTCACCCAGGTCAGTTCCAATATGCCTTCGAGCCCTGATAGCTCCTCCGATTCGTCCACCGGTTCCCCCGGCAACCACGGGACCCATTACAGCGATGGGCCCAACCCTGAAGTAGAAAGCTGTCTTCCAGGAGTGGTGAGGGGCCTCTTTGTGCTTGCATTCCCTTTACACTGATTATAATGCTACAGCTAATTAACAAGACATTTTAACGGCTCTTTTGATGAGCACTTACATTTACATTCAAGGCATTTAGCAGGTGCTCTTATGCAGAGCGACTTACAATGAGTGCATTTAAACATGGCAAAAACGGTCCAAGCTAGCGCAAGAACTCAGTAAAGTAGCAATATGATATGATATGATATTTCATTTATATTGCGCCCCCAACCAATAGTTACATCAGCCTGGGGCGCAGCCCGAGGGAAAGGAAAACAAAAGACAAGAACAGTAGGAACATGCAAAGTACAGGCAGCCATCCAAACAAACAAAGAACATAAAGACATAAATACATCTGTCACACAACCGTAAAAAACTAACTCAGGGATTGTCTCTGGCGAAAAGGTGTGTTTTAAGCAGGGCCTTAAAAGTCTGTAGGGTGTTTGCAGACTTGATGTTTAAAGGGAGCTTATTCAATACATCACCATAGACCGCTGCATACTGTACCTAATAACACAGGGAAAGAGTTAGCCTTTTTTATTTTTATTTTTTATTTAGGAACAGTTTCCGGGTGCCCAAAGGGATGGGATAGTGAGTTGGGGGCTGTATGGGGTGTAAGGTGTAAGGTGTATGTTTTGATGAGTGTCTGGAGGTAGGAGGGAGTGGTTCCCCTTGTGGCCTGATATGCCAGCACCAGTGGTTTAAATTTGATTTGTGTTGCTATAGGGAGCCAATGAAGTGTGCTGAGTAGTGGAGTGACATGCGTGAACTTGGTTTATTGGTTGAAAACCAGGTGTGCGGTGGTATTCTTGACTAATTGCAGTGGCTTGATGGCACAGGCCGGTAAGCTCGCCAGCAAGGCATTGCAATAGTCCAGACATGAGATTACCAAAGCCTGGACCGAAGTTGTGTGGCCTCTTCGGGTGAGGAATGGGCAAATTCTCCGAAGGTTGTGAAGAGAATCGGCAGGTCTGGGTGATTGCTGCACTGTGTCCTGAGAAGCTCAGCTGGTCAACCAAAGTCACACCAAGCTTCTTGGTAGACTGGGATGGAGATACTATCGACCCATCCACGGTGATTGAGGCATCAATCACCAAGGAGTCCTGCGCTGGGAAGAAGAGCAACTTAACAATGATATGAAAAGCCTTGGGAAGAGATAACGGAACCTAGTGACTTAGTATACAGGAAGAACAGGAGGGGGCCTAGCACTGAGCCCTGAGGGACACTGGTTGAAAGGGTGTGAGGAGAGGCTCTCCAGGCCACCTGGTAGGATCAGTCAGCCGGGTATGACTCAGACCATGCCAGTGCAGATCCAGAGATTCCCATCTCAGCGAGAGAGTTGGTTATATTGGAGACAAAGGGAGAATGTCCATAGAGATGGCCTGGACGAGGGGGGGGGGCGAATGGGATCGAGAGAACAGGTGGTAGGTGGGAGTGAATTAGTTGTAAGATGTCAGGGTCAGAGAGGGGTGAGAAGGAGGACAGGGAGGCGGGTGAGTTGGTTTGTGGATTAGGTGGGAGAGGGGTTGAGGAGAAGGGAGTTGCAGATGTCATTGACCTTCTTGCGAAAGAAGGATGCAAAGTCATCCGCAGTTTGCGTGGGTTAGATGTTGTGGACTGAATTTTAGAGAAGAAAAAGGCAGAGCTAGCAGAGGAGAGATCAGAGGAAAAGGTAGCCAGGAGAACATGGAAGGTTGCCAGGTCAACAGGGGATTTGGATTTTCTCCATTTCCTTTCTGCTGCTCGTATTTTGTCTGGCTGCAGGAATGCAGTCAGTTAACCAGGGACTGGGGGGTAGCAGACAAGCTCGTTTGCTGGAGATAGGGCAGAGTGAATCAGAGGAAGACGATAGAGTGGATGAAGGTTCTTCAACAGGTAGTTGAGAGAAGGTATGAGCAGGGGGTAGTGATGATAGAACAGTAGATGGCAGGGCAGTGGGGGAGAGAGAGCGGAGGTTGCCACCGACCAAGACAGTGCAGGCAGATGCAGAGGGTTTTGGTACACAGGAGAGGGGGAGGGGAAAAGGCAAAAAGCAATGGTGAGATACGTGAAGTGGTGATACCGTGAGTTTGAGCAAAAGGCAGTGCCTGGTGAAAACAAGGTCCAGTTGGTTGTCGGCTTTGTGGGTGGGTGGGTGAGGTAAAAGGACTGGAGGAGGGGGATAAAGCCAGAGAACTGAGGGGTGAAATTCGAAGGAGGAGGGTGAGAAATGAGGAAGAGGAACGTTACCAAATCTCCACAAGGGGGAGATGAGTATACCTGTCCCTCTACCAGTAAGTCGTGGAGTGTGGGAGAAGATGTAGGCAGTGGAGAGCAGCAGGGGTGGGTGTGTTCTGAGGACTGATCTACGTCTCTGTGGAAAACAAACAAACAAAAAAAGACTAATGAAATCGCCTAATTAACAACTGATTGAAACTACAGCAGAACAGCTTTAATTGGTTATAATTAAGCAAATTCTAAAGCCGTTAACCTGTTACTTACCAATTCTAGAGGAATGCCAATGACTACACTGACCAGATTAAGATGCACACTTTAATGGGCAATTTGACTGCGGAGTTGTTGAACTCCATTTTAAGCTTCTTATGAACTTATTATGAACAGCTGCTTAGCTTAATCCTGAAGTTATTTTCATATTGCAATGCCTATATTCATCTGTTCATGTTGATTAGCGTCTCTGTAAAATAATTTCTTCAACTCTCACCCCCTTCAATTGGAAACGTTTTTTTACTTAGCATTTGTGGAAGTAAAGTTCCATTCAGCAGATGATGTAATACCAGTGTTAACATGGCCCTCAGAAAGGGAAATAATTACACTGTGGTGGAAGTATAACTTCTGCAAATGCGGGATTCCATGCAAGGTCAAAGGTCATTGCTGGCTGCTGTGTCCTGTGAGAGGGATTGAGTCAGTGACACAGTGTGTTTCTGGCTCTAAACGGGATCCCTTCTGTTTCGTAGATTATGTCACAGCACCTCCGCTACATCTCCTTCCTGTGGCAAGTGGCCGATCTTGGCTGCAACCTCAACATGCCCCTCCTCAGAGACGGAGCCCGTATCCTCATGAAGCTCATGCCCCCCGGTATGTGATATCCACGACATGGCGGCCATTTTCTATACCTCCGCCGTTTGTCGCAAGTCCCTTTTAAATTATCCATGCAAGTTTTTTCGCTCGGTGAAGTGTTATCAATTTTAAACTTTGACTTAAACAATAGTCGTAGTGACAAATTGATTGTAAACAGTCATTAGTCTCGGCGTAAATGAGGTGTGCTTTTCTCTCTCTGCAGATAACACTACTGTCGAAAGCCTGCGAGCCACCTGCCTGGATCACGCCAAGCTCGGGGAGAATAGCCTCAGTCCCACGCTGGACTCCCGCTTCTTCGGCCCGTCGCCCTCCCAAGTGCTATACCTGACCGAGGTTTGTGTCACGTGACCCATCACATGACATCAGTATGTAACCCCACGGCGACTCCTGACCCGAGCTCTGCCCTATGTTACGTGGTTTCCGGACCAGCACACTTGAGTGACCTTACCTCTCCGTATGCCCAGATAGGACAGATCTCAGATCGTAAGGGAAGCAGAAACTGTTTTGGCCTTTAAAAAAAGACCCAAAAGTTACGTGTTTGGCCTCTTGTTCAACACATGTCCTCTATAATCCAGATCTATACTCCGCTTGAGTCACCAGGCTGACTAAAACGCTGTGTGACAACTTGTTTGTAAAAACTGGGATTGATTGATTGTTTGGTTGGTTGATTGACTGATTTATTGATTGACTGACTGACTGACTGACTGATTGACTGTTGAATTGTTTGCAGGTGGTGTACGCCTTGCTCATGCCTGCCAGCGGCACTCTGGGAGAGGACGCCAGCGACTTCCAGTACAACTTCCTGAAGAGCGGCGGCCTGCCCCTTGTACTGAGCATGCTCACCAGAAATAACTTCCTGCCTAACGCCGACATGGAGACGAGGCGCGGCGCCTATCTCAACGCTCTAAAAATAGCCAAACTCTTACTAACGGCAGTGGGCTTCGGCCACGTGAAGGCCGTGGCAGAAGCCTGTCAGCCGGTGGTGGAAGGAACAAGCCCCGTGTCTCCAGTAAGTGTCACTCAAAGAGTTCCCCCGCTCCATTTTTAGATTAGGGCTCAGTAATTCATCGTTTTCGAGTGACAGCTCAAAAAAATACAGTGCCCCCATATATAGAGATAGTGGTCTCATGCCTAAATTTGGCAAACTTTAAACTTATCTCGCTGTAAAGTTTGGGCCATTGTGATGGATTGTTTTTACATATGCAGTGCATAGGAGCCTGTATTTGTGTCTTTGCATGATTCTGACCTTTCCCTGCAGTCTTTAGAAGTCTCTGTCCCACTCCAGAATCGCCTCCTGCCTTGTTAGGAATGTCACTGGTGTACGGTGTCTGGTGGGAATGGTGTTCTACCAAAGCGTATTCCCCTTAAGGTTTTCTATTTAAAGTAGAGAGTCTGAAGAATATGCGGAGAAAAGAGTAGGGCGAACCAAACACTTTATTGGAAATACTTCAAATTCGTACTCGACGCAGGTCTTGAATGTTCCCAACGCCCGTGTCACAGCTTTGTTATATATTTAATTTACCTTTTATTTAACGAGCTAGGTCATCTGAGAACTAATTTCTCCATTTGTAGATCAAAGCACCACCTGATTTCAAACTTAAACGTTAACTTTAGCACGGTTACGTCAAGGCATCCGGCTGTTGTCGTCCCCAGATAAACCAGGCGACCCATGACCAGGCCCTGGTTCTCCAGAACGCCCTCCAGAACATTCCGAACCCGTCGTCTGAGTGCATGCTGCGGAACGTGGCGGTTCGGCTGGCCCAGCAGATCACAGACGAGGTGGGTCTTCGGGGGAGAGAGGGGGCCGGGGGCAGGGGGCAGGGCCGGGGTGTTCCAGCCTCCACCAGGCCTCGGCGGAGAGGCCAGCGTGGTATAACGGTTAGGGAACTGGGCTTGTAACTCAGAGGTTACAGATTGCCAGATGGGCCACTCTTGTACCCTTGAGCAAAGGTGCTTTACCTGAATTACTTCAGTAAATATCCAGCTGTACGGATATGAAATGGATTGTACGTGTAAAGGTTTTTCGTTTTTTTCCATTTTAAGTGTAAGTGACTTTGGATAACTAAAAGCCTTAATGTAAATGTGCTGGAGACCTTCAGTTATTTTCATACCGCAATGCACCGAGGCCTATGTGCTAGATGCTGGTTATATCTGTACTGAGTGGTTAGAGAGAGAACGGGTAGCAGGTGTTCTCTTCTTTGACATTGTGGGGGAAAATCCTTGTAAAGGATAAGTGGAGGGCATAAGGGTGTGTTCTTGTGATTTTATGTGATTTAGCTCTTACCCTGTGACAAATGCATTGCTTATCAATGTAGTGTTAATTTGGGCTTTTAGTTGACTGTCTTCTCCTGGAGATGTTAAGAGCGTTTGATTTTAATGGCAGCACTTTCTGCTTTATTTGTGTATTCGTGTTGTGTGCTTTCATAAGTATACGTTTTGTTTTGAAAGCTTTTGCACCCACATCCAATCAGTAAGGGCACTCTAAGTTGTTTTGCTCAGCGCTGTGTTTTAAATTGACCATAAAACGCTTCTCCGTCTCCTGCAGGGTTTATGTCAGAGTTGAGCTGAGATGTAAATGCTGTCTGCACACACAGAACGCATCTTTCTCTCCTGCTGAGATTACGCCAGATATGTTGAATCGGGATATGTAATTAATGTTATGAGTAATGAGCATTGTTTTACATTTACATTTTAAGCATTTAGCAGACGCTCTTATCCAGAGCGACTTACAAGACGTGCATTAATACAGGGTGAGATCAATCATTGTTTGCGCAAGAGATCAGTGCAGTAACACAGCAATTACTGTATTGCACAGGGAAAGAAAAGGTTGTTAGAAGATTTTTATTTTTTTTTTGAGACTGTAATAAACATAGATGCATATTACGAAATGCAGTATTAAGCACGTAAGCAGTGGTGATGACAATCAGTCAAATGTACAGATTCAGTGGTGGTGGAGTCTGAAGAGGTGGGTTTTGAGTCTCAAAAGTCTAACGGTTTTAATGTCGTCTTCACGCACACAGAACTTCTTCCAGGCCTCCAAGTACATCCCGGACATCTGTGTGATCAGGGCGGTGCAGAAGATCGTGTGGGCGTCCGGCTGCGGGACGGTGCAGCTGGTCTTCAGCTCCAACGAGGAGATCAGCAAGATCTACGAAAAGGTAGCGCCTTCACCCCGGCCCTCGGTTAGCGGGCCTATAGGCCCCGGGCCACAGTTAGCGGGCCTATAGGCCCCGGGCGGTAAACGGGCGGGAGGTCAAATGAACTGTGAACTGTGTTTATTTAACCTTTTTCTTTAACCAGGCAAGTTCATTAACAAGTTCTCATATTTGCAATTGAGGCCAATACACCACAGTGTAATAAGAACAGAGGCCCAGGGAACACGAGGGTTAAAAATATGGGGTGAACAAGCGGGTGAAAAGGTGGCTCTCCCGCCTGCCGCGCTGAAACGGGCCCGAGGGAGCGAAGCCCGGCCTCAGTCGTGCGCGTGTTTGCTTTTTCCCGGTCCCGTGCAGACGAACGCGGGGAATGAGCCGGACGGGGAGGACGAGCAGGTGTGCTGTGAGGCGCTGGAGGTCATGACCCTCTGCTTCGCCCTCATCCCCACCGCCTTGGACATGCTCAGCAAGGAGAAGGCCTGGCAGACCTTCATCATAGACCTGCTGCTGCACTGCCACAGCAAGTGAGTTACCCTGTGTGTGTACCCTTAATGCGCGTGTGTGTGTGTGTGTGTGTGACTGTGTTACTCCTACTGAGTGTGTTACTCCTGCTTTGTGTATTACCCATAGTGTGAGTGTGTGTTACCCCTACTGTGTGTGTATATGTATGTATGTGTGTTACTCTGTGTTTGACTGTGTGTGTGTGTGTGTGTGTGTGTGTGTGTGTGTGTGTGTGTGTGTGTGTGTGTGTGTGTGTGTGTGTGTGTGCGCGCTGATTAGTCATTGTGTTTGCAGGTCCATGCGGGCACACTGGTAGTTGTGTTTACTGATTTGCGTGCGTCTTTTCCGATTGGTTGTTGTGTTTCCAGGTCTCTGTGCGTATGTCCTGATAGGCTGTTGTGTTTTTAGGTCTGTGCGACAGATGGCTCAGGAGCAGTTCTTCCTCATGGCCACCAGGTGTTGTATGGGACACAGGCCCCTCCTCTTCTTCATCACCCTCCTCTTCACAGTTTTAGGTGTAAGTGTGTGAAAAGCTTAAATATGAATGCTTTCCATATTTCTTGTCGTTGCTGTTATCTTAAACCACTTAAATACCAGATGAATATTTCAGATTTGATTTGTTGAAGGCTTCTTTTTAATTTGGGAGTGAGCATTCAGAATCAAACCTTGTAAGCGTAGAAGCTGACCCTTCTCTCGTCGATAAAGCAAGCCAGCCATACCAGTGCATGGAAAAATACAAAACGCTACTTGGGGGAGGGGAAAATGCCACGGATAGTTCTCTGATTATTTAATCAGGAACCGTGTAAAAAATTTCTAGTGAGTTTGTCAGTGGTTGTGTTATGCATTTTCTAGATGTGGAAAGACTGGCTTGTTTTTTCTGCAAGTCATCCCATGGAAAGGATTTCTGGGTACCATCTGTAGTTTCTTAATTCAGTATTTAATTTTTTTTTTATATATCAACAGCCCCCCACCCACTTCAGAGGATAAGTTTGGTCCTTATTCATACAAATATTTATAATATGAAACTCCCATCTAAAATTAACTAAAAGGACTGTCAGGTTTTTATGTTTATGGAATGCATTTATTTCAGAATTCTCAATTGTCTAAGCACTTTTGATGACATACAAAACCTGTAAGATTTACATTTTGTTTGCCTTTTAATGTGTAGTGTCTGCTGTTCCCTTAGTGCAGTGAATATGTGCCTCATAAGGACAGAATCAGTGTGTTGGCCGTGCGTTTCTCCCCCCAGAGCACTGCGAAGGAGAGGCCCAAGCATGCAGGGGACTACTTCACACTGCTGCGCCACCTGCTGAACTACGCGTACAACAGCAACATCAACCTGCCCAATGCAGAGGTCCTGCTCAACAACGAGATCGACTGGCTGAAGAGGATCAGGGTAGGCCAGACCCAGAACATCCTCCCACTGTTTATTCTCCTCTAACATTACTGTACTAAAACCTCTTCCCACTGTTTAAGCTCCTCCAACATTACCATACCAGAACCTTTTCCCACTGTTTAAGCTCCTCTAACATTACCATACCAGAACCTCTTCCCACTGTTTATTCTCCTCTAACATTACCATACTAGAACCCTTTTCCCACTGTTTAAGCTCCTCTAACATTACCATACTAGAATCTCTTCCCACTGTTTAAGCTCCTCTAACATTACCATACTAGAGCCTCTTCCCACTGTTATAGTGAAAAGGCCCTATATCTGTGGTGAAATATGGTCGTGGGTCTTTGATGTTATAGGTTTTTTTGCATCTGCTCGTCCTGGGGCTCTTATTAAGGTAAATGAAATCATGAAATCCAGAAAGACATTTTGGCCAAAAACCTGGTTCCCTCTGCCAGCAAGCTGGAATTTTGCCACAAATTGATCTTTCATCAAGAACATTATCCCAAGCATGTCTCCAAATCAACCAAGAAATGGTTAAGTGACCATAAAATGACTGTTTGCAATGTCCATCTTGAGGAAGGATCTTGAAAGATTCTGTATGGAGGGATGGTCAGAGATGCCCCCAATATTTTCACCATCTCATTAAACACTATTATAGATGATGGCATGTTAATGCATATTTATTTTTGTTGGATTTTATTTAACATATTTATTAGGGGTGTGAATAATTTTTTTTTAGGAGAGAATATTACTTGTTAAAGAAAATATTTGAATAACTATTACTATAAAAAAAATACAATTTTTCTAATTTTCTGAGCCTACAATATAGCTCATAACCAGTATTGTGTATTTTATACACTTTTTTGCTCATCTTTAGCAAAGATGACGGACCTGACTGTAGTTATTTGCTGTGTTTTTGTGTAGGATGAAGTGAAGAGGACAGGAGACACCGGTGTGGAGGAGACCATTCTGGAAGGTCACCTCGGGGTCACCAAGGAGCTCCTGGCCTTCCAGACCCCGGAGAAGAAGTACTACATCGGCTGTGAGAAAGGGGGAGCCAACCTCATCAAGGTGAGTCCACATGTCATGGGCCCTGAAGATGGTTATGATGACGAAGAGGACAAATTGCATTTATATAGAGATATTTTTCATCTCATGATCCTAAAGCGCTTTATAGCTCATTGAGTACTTGTCCCCCAGGCTCTGGGCAGTGACTGGATGGATGATATCCAACTTCCTGAATTTAAACTGCGACAGAACCGATGGCTCCTATAGCCTTGACATTGAGGGTATCTGTGTTGATGCATCCAAAATAGTTAGTAGCCTAGGAGTCATTTTCAATCCAACATGCCCCCATGTCAACAATATCACCAGAACGCTTCTCTACATCTCAGAAATATTGAACCACTCCACTCATCTCGCTGTCATAAAAATGCTGATGAGTCTCTTTCTCTTACAGCAAGCCCTCGACTTACCGTCTGATTAAATTTGTTTTAAAAAAGGTGATTCTTTCAGTTTTTGCTTCAGGATTTCTGAAGCGCTTTTCATTGGCTGGTTCTTAGAGTACTCCAAAAGCACCTCCTCCAGTGTCTCAGTTCCTGATGGTTCTTCCATGGTTCCATGGATCGTGATTCTGCACATAAAGTCTTTGACGGGGCGGGGGGGAGGGGTGCACGGTGCTTTTGCAGCCAGGAGTTGGCGTCCAGCGGCCTGGCCTGCCAAAACACTCCACACTGTTTGCCCGTTTGTGGGCGTTCACCTGAAGATGGCGCTCTTTTTCCCCCTTCTCGCCACAGGAGCTGATCGATGACTTCATCTTCCCCGCCTCCAACGTGTACCTGCAGTACATGAAGAGCGGCGAGTTCCCCGCGGAGCAGGCCATCCCCGTCTGCAGCTCTCCCGCCACCATCAACGCCGGGTTCGAGCTGCTGGTCGCGCTCGCCATCTGCTGCGTGCGCAACCTCAAGCAGATCGTCGACACGCTGACCGACATGTACTATTTAGGTAGGCCAGCCTAAGTTACCCCAGCCACGACTGGTAAAGGGAGATGCGTTTAAACGGTGTACAGTTTTGGAGATGCTGCTGTTAGAGGTCCCCTTTGAGAATCTTTTGCATCCACGTTAGCGATGACAGGTGGGGAAGCGTTTGAGGGCTTGTTCTTGAGTGATGGTTGACTGTGTTGACCTTCTCTCCAGGCTTGTTCATTTTTTAATCTAAAACTTCTAATCGAAGACTTCCCGTCCCGCCCCGTCCCTCCCCCAGGTTGCGAGGCGCTTACGGAATGGGAGTACTTGCCGCCAGTGGGGCCCAGGCCCACCAAGGGCTTTGTGGGGCTGAAGAACGCGGGGGCCACCTGCTACATGAACTCGGTGATCCAGCAGCTCTACATGATCCCGCCCATCCGGAACGGCATCCTGGCCATCGAGGGCACGGGCAGCGACGTGGACGACGACATGTCCGGGGACGAGAAGCAGGACAACGAGGTACCGCCCGCCCTCCCCCCTGCACCCCGCAGCCGCTGTGCACAGAACGACCTACTTTACTCCAACGCAAGGCAGGAGCTCTCAGTTCCCTTGCCTTGTGGTTCTGTGTGGCTCAGTAGGTGGAGCACGGCGCTGACAACACTTAGGTTGTGGGGTCGATTCCCATTGGGACCATGTATAATGAAAAATGTATGCATTCACTAAGTCGCTTTGGATAAAAGCATCTGCTAAATGGATAATATATATGATATGTATTGTGCCCTTTGCCCAGTGACGATATTCATCCTTGCTCAGGATCCAGTGACTGACAAACCAGCCATCTCCCAGCGACCATGCCATGTAGGCATTGCTGGGAGCTGAGGGCACTGGCACAGAGCACTATATGTATAAAATGCACAGTATTATGTACCAAACTGTACTATTACCATATGATACTTACTACAGTTGGGTAGGGCCTTCACAGTTGTATTCAGATTACATGTTCTTTGGTCAGGAAGATGGTGTATGTCATTGTGTAAAGCAAGTTTTGCCCTTGTCCCCCCCGTAGAGCAACGTGGATCCTCGGGACGAGGTGTTCAGCTATCACCAGTTCGACGACAAGCCCTCCCTCAGCAAATCGGAGGACAGGAAGGAGTACAACATTGGGGTGATGCGCCACCTGCAGGTCATCTTCGGACACCTGGCCACCTCCAGGCTTCAGTATTACGTCCCGCGCGGGTTCTGGAAGCAGTTTCGGTACGTTCCGCCTCCCTAACCCTCTGCTTCAGAAATACTGCCCCCTCCCTCCCCTCCCAGCTTTGGAAACATCAGATACAACTGTGAAAATTGAATTTCAGTTAATTTCCTGAACTAAATTGACCCCAAATCTTGACCTCAACATTTGTTGCCAGTGACGTGTCCCGTTGGTTCAGAAAGCACATTACTCTCAGTGATCGTGTTTAGTCTGTCTTTAGCGCAGAAGCTCTCAGTGACTGTGCATAAATAGGGCTTCTCTCTCTCTGCAGTTTATGGTCTTTCTGTCCTCCGTGGTGTTCAGTAAGTGAGGAAAAAGTGGGGATCTCTCCCTCTCTCTCAGGTTATGGGGGGAGCCGGTGAACCTGAGGGAGCAGCATGACGCCCTGGAGTTCTTCAACTCCCTGGTGGACAGCCTGGACGAGGCCCTGAAGGCCCTGGGCCAGCCGGCCATGCTGAGCAAGGTCCTGGGGGGCTCCTTCGCCGACCAGAAGATCTGTCAGGGCTGCCCTCACAGGTAGGCACAGAGACATGGGGGCCAGAATATTCTCACCGCACTGCTACAGTCTGCAGCAGTGAGAAACGGGTTCATGCTTGTGCTATACGTTTGTCCAGGTCTCTTTTTGTTATTTTTTTACCATGCAAGCCAGAGTGCCGAAGGAAAAGTGTCCGTTTTATATCAATTTAACGGATGATAACGTTTTCCCGCTCTATTCCAAACTGCGTGTTTTAGGTACGAGTGCGAGGAGTCCTTCACAACGCTGAATGTAGATATCAGAAACCATCAGAACCTCCTGGACTCGATGGAGCAGTACGTCAAGGGAGACTTGCTGGAGGGGGCCAACGCCTACCACTGTGAAAAGTGCAACAAGAAGGTGCGTGACCACAGCAGGAAATGTGCACACTGTAGAAGCTATCTGCTGCTCTTAAATGTAAACGCCCACCCTTCTTTCCGTCTTGCAACATTAACTTAAAGTGGGGAATTTAGACTCAACCGTTAATAGCTTGCTGGTGGGGGGGAGAAGAAAAAAAACAAACCCATTTTGACGCCATTTTGTTTCAGTGTAGTCCAGTTTCCAGGATGCAGTTGTGTTTAAAGGCGCTGATGTGCCTCCGCAGGTGGACACGGTGAAGCGCCTGCTGATTAAGAAGCTGCCCCCCGTGCTGGCCATCCAGCTGAAGCGCTTCGACTACGACTGGGAGAGAGAGTGCGCCATCAAGTTCAATGACTACTTTGAGTTCCCGCGCGAGCTCGACATGGAGCCCTACACGGTGGCGGGCGTGGCCAAGCTGGAGGGCGACGACGTCCACCCGGAGAATCAGGTGATCCATGGGCTGGCCCTGTTTTAAATTCACTTGGCTCATTCATTATTTGATTAATAATTGTTATTTTAAATATTATTATCAATTATATTGTTGATTAATTATTCATAGTAATGGTTTTTTTCTCTGCTTTCCTTGATACAATTTGAATATGTATATATATATATTTATTTATTTATTTATTTAATTTTAATATACTTGTATTTTTGTTTTTATTTTCTTTCCTCCGGGGGGAAAGTCGGGGTGTAGTGGGGGGTGGGGGCTGCTGTTTGGGGGCGGGGTTTGAAAGTTTGGGAGAGGTTCCCTGCGGCACGGGGGTGTCGTTCCCGTGAGCGTCAAATTTCGAAAATGAACAAAAGTAATTCCCCCAGGTGATCCAGAATGAGCCGGCGGAGGTGGAGCCGCCTGGCAGCTCCAAGTACCGCCTGGCGGGGGTGCTGGTCCACAGCGGGCAGGCCAGCGGCGGCCACTACTACTCGTACATCGTCCAGCGCAGCGGCACCGACGGCGACGGCGAGAAGAACCGCTGGTACAAGTTTGACGACGGCGACGTCACCGAGTGCAAGATGGAGGACGACGAGGAGATGAAGAACCAGTGCTTCGGCGGCGAGTACATGGGCGAGGTGTTCGACCACATGATGAAGCGCATGTCGTACCGCCGGCAGAAGCGCTGGTGGAACGCCTACATCCTGTTCTACGAGCGCATGGACGCCGGCGACAAGGACGGCGAGCTGGTCAAGTTCATCTCGGAGCTGGCGCTCGGCAGCCGGCCGCACCACGTCAAGATGCCCACGGCCATCGAGTGCAGCGTGCGCAAGCAGAACGTCCAGTTCATGCACAACCGCATGCAGTACAGTCTGGAGTACTTCCAGTTCGTCAAGAAGCTCCTCACCTGCAACAGCGTCTACTTGAGCCCGCCGCCCGGTATGTGCGCACTCTTCCTGTCTGCCCGGGGGGGAGAGGCTTTCGCTTCAGTTTAACTCGCTTTGTTGGCATGACGTCTTATTGCCGAAGCGTGTATGTTTGTCATGACAGTAACGCTTTCACTTTTGTAGTGCACTTAATACAATTTGACTGTCACAGACAGACATTTTACTGGCAAAAGAAATCGATCGAAAATGATTTTTTTTTTTTAAACCCATTGGATTTGGTAGAAAACAATAAAAACACAAACACAATTAAATAAGATAAAACACAATGTTTAGAGAGGAGGGTTTACTAAGAACAGGGACATGAAACGACAACATTATAATGTAGTTGAAGTGATGGCAATGAAGGGGGATTGCAGGGGGCTCTAGTGTCTGTCTCTGTGCTCCTAAATGTCTGCACCTGTTGCTTCTGCTCTGTTACGCTGTGCAGATAAACCTTTGATTTGGGCTGAGTTGATGACCCAACTGTGGTCCTGGGATAAGTTAGTGAACGCATTGGGCAAAACTGGGTGTTTTGTGCAACTGGTCGTTCGTTGTTTTTAAATGGTTACATTCCTCGAACCGGTGGTGGAAACATCCGATTTTTAGTGCTACTGAAAGTAGTGGACCAGTTGCAATGGACGTTGGGAGGTTCGTTCAGACGCGCTTACAGTTGATCAAACGGAAAATGGTGTCGTCTGTGGGGAAATGGTGAACGTGTGTAGGTTTGTGACCTCGTTAGTTGAAGGCGAGGAGAGAGGAGGGTCTTTTGGGTCTGGCAGGAAGTGAAACTCCCCACTGTGGCTTTGATACAGGAAAGCCTTTTATTGGTCTGGCCCAGAGTCCATGTTCAAATTGCTCTCATTGAGACAGACTCCAGACGGTGCTGGTGACGTCGATGGAGGCTAGGCCCAGGCGCTTTTGTAGATGCTACTGCTTCCGTACAGTTTTGGCGCGCATACAATATAAGCGTTAACTAACTAACTAAGGTGCGACTGTTGAACATTCTAAGGGATTTGCAGGAATGCGTGTCATATTTCACCGGCGCGTAATAGTATTTCAAATGCACCTTTGACCCAGGTCTGGAACAGCATACCTTTAGGTCCAATGCAATTGTTAGTGTTTTCCTCCTGGCGTTGAGAATGTTTTCCGTGCCGGCCTTGGTTCCGGTGATGGTGATTTCCAGTCACAGCCAGTCGCCGTGCAGACAGCAGCCTCTTTGTCTCAGTGGGGGATGATGGAGGAGCTTGTGTGCGGCCGTGAGCTGCAGCTCGCTCTGCTGTTCAACTATTGCGTTTATGCATTATTAATGCACTATTTGAATTTGCTGTGTTTTTTGGAAATATGTTAACCATTGCCATGACGGCACTGGGGTTAAAGGGAACATCTTGAGAGTGTTGGAAAAGGTGTGTGTGTGTGTGTGTGCGTGCGTGCACATGTGTGCGAGCGTGTGTGTGTGTCTCTGTGTTTGTGCGCGTGTGTGTGTCTCTGTGTTTGTGCGCGTGCGTGTGTGTGTGTGCTTGCTTGCTTGCTTGCTTGAGTGTGCGTGTGCGTGTGTCTGCGCATGTGTGTGCGTGTGTGTGTGTGCATGTGTGTGCATGTGTGTGTGTGTGTGTGTGTGTTGAGGAGTGAGTGACTCATCCTAATGGCTCCTCCATAGTTCTTAATAATGATACAAATGACTAGAGTTAGTCAGTCAAGGCATCCGCCTCTGTTACCCATTGTTGTGCTAATGAGAATAGAGTGCTCGCTGCAGCTTCTGACTGGAATGTTAAGCTCGACATCATGTTTTCCATCTAAGCTCGATGTGGAAGGATAACGAGGAGCTCTTTGGATTAATGGTCCCCGTCACAGACCCGCGACACTCTCCGTTTGTCAAATGAGATTGCTTTTGACTGGCCGCTCTTCCGCTAATGGCCTGTTAATGTTTGGATGGAAGCTAATTTCTCCTAATGTTGTTTACGTCTGCTTTAATTAGGACAAGATCATCTTTTGCCCGAAGTAGAAGAAACGGCCATGATTAGCATTCAGCTTGCTGCTAGGTTCCTGTTCAGCACAGGCTTCCACACGAAGAAAGTAGTCCGAGGCCCGGCCAGTGACTGGTGAGTCTGCGCGCTTTTGACCTTCCACCCTACGTCTTCATTTACCTTTTAGCATATGCACTTATCCGGAGTGACTTGCACAGTTTACGTTTCTTTACATACAATTAATTTGTACCGATGGATTTACTGAAGCAATTCAGGCTAGGTGCCTTCCTTGAGGGTACAATGGCAGTGCCCCACCTGGGAGTCAAACCTGCAGCCTCTTGAGTTCACGAGCCCAGTTCTCTTTAACGATTACGCCACACTGAGCCGTCCGTCCTCTCCCCAGGTATGACGCGCTGTGCGTCCTGCTTCGCCACAGCAAGAATGTACGCTACTGGTTTGCACACAACGTCCTGTTCGCCTTCGCCAACCGCTTCTCCGAGTACCTGCTGGAGTGCCCCAGCGCGGAAGTGAGGGGCGCCTTCGCCAAGCTCATCGTGTTCCTGGCGCACTTCTCCCTGCAGGACGGGCCCTGCCCCTCGCCCATCGCCTCACCTGGCCCCTCCAGCCAGGCACAGCAGGTACCACACAATGCCCAGTGCTCTGGCACGGCTGGAAGCGTAGAACTCGGTAGCCGATGTGTTTTTTTCCCCCGATCGACCGGGAAGTGCTGATTTATTTCAGAGCCTGGCTTTTTCGACCAGACGCAGAGGACTCGAGGCGTGTCATAAGCACATACATCAAGAGCCTTTGCGCTCTTTGACGGCTGACAGCAAGAGAGAACGTTGAATAATAAAGCCGAATGCTAGTATTTTCTGATTAAATTCACACCTAAACTCACCCCTGAGAAATCAATTTGTAAACCATGGAACCCAGTGCTATAAATCCCGATGAAATGTTTCACGTTAGCGTGGAGCCGCAGTTGATTTGTGAGCGCAGCGGGAATTAAAGTTCCCGTTGCGGAAGAGAGCCAAAATGGCCGCCGTAATTTCTGCATGCGGATGACTCCGTTTCGCCCCCTGATTTGCAGGCCTGTGATAATCTGAGCCTAAGTGACCACCTCCTGAGGGCTGTGCTGAACCTGCTCCGGAGAGAAGTCTCTGAGCACGGCCGCCACCTGCAGCAGTACTTCAACCTGTTCGTCATGTACGCCAACCTGGGTAAGGACTACATTTGCATTGAACTAGTCATTTTGCAGAAGCTCTTATACAGCGCGACTTAATGAAGTGCATATAAAAAGGTTTAACCTTAAAGTTATCAACACAACCGACAGTAGGAGTCCTTACGTAAACCTACAGCACAATGTTAAGTGTCATAGTAGGTGACAGGGGAGTTTGAAGATGCAGTGCTTTAAGTGGATGCAAATGGATTTGGGGATACAGTGTTAAATGGAGCATTCGTAGTCAACCCAAAGTAAATGCTCAGAATTCAGGGATTTTTCAGGCAGTTTCAAGGCAGTTCAAGATGCAGTTGATGCATCTGTATGTAGTTTGAACAGGTGAGTTTTCAATTTTCAGACCTAAACTCCACCTCCCTCTGGTCTGCCCTGCCCCACCGCCCTCCAGGGTCCTGAAGTCCTCTGTTTCAGGTGTTCCAGAGAAGACACCACTCCCTTTGTGTGCACCGCCCCCTATATGGCCCTAAACTCCGCCTCCCTCTGTGTGCACCGCCCCCTATATGGCCCTACACTCTGCCTCCCTCGGTGTGCACCGCCCCCTATATGGCCCTAAACTCCGCCTCCCCCTGTTTCAGGCGTTCCAGAGAAGACGCAGCTGCTGAAGCTGAGCGTTCCGGCCACCTTCATGCTGGTGGCCCTGGACGAGGGCCCCGGGCCCCCCATTAAGTACCAGTATGCTGAGCTGGGCAAGCTGTACACCGTGGTGTCTCAGCTGGTGCGCTGTTGCGATGTATCATCGCGTATGCAGTCCTCAATCAACGGTAAGTCTGAACCTTACTAATTCACTAATTACTAATTCACTTTAGATTCATTGCATTACTTTTACATTTTAGCCATTTTACACACGCTCTTATCCAGGGCAAATGACACAGCTTACAGTATGGTTACACACAATTATAGAATTGTTTACATATAATCCATTTATACAGCTGGAAATTTTACTGAATAAATTCTGGTTAAGCACCTTTGCTCAAGGGGTACAATGGCAGTGCCCCACCTGGGATTTACGAGAGTTACAAGCCCAGTTCCCGAACTCACACGGCTGCAGTTTGAGTAAATGGAGCCATGTGTTCCCTCAGGTAATCCGCCTCTTCCGAACCCCTACGGCGACCCCAATATGTCCCAGCCAATCATGGCCCTGCAGCAGCTGGTGGCGGAGATCCTGTTTGTGCGCACTAGCTACGTCAAGAAGATTATTGAGGACTGCAGCAACTCGGAGGAGACCATCAAACTGCTGCGCTTCAGCTGCTGGGAGAATCCCCAGTTCTCCTCCACCGTGCTGAGCGAGCTGCTGTGGCAGGTAAGAGAGCCGGACCCACGTCCGTCTGGAGCAGGGATCTCAGTCTCCAGTCCTGGAGGGCCACTGTCTGCAGGTTTAACTCCAGTCCTGGAGGGCTGCAGTGTCTGCAGATTTAACTCCAGTCCTGGAGGGCCACAGTGTCTGCAGGTTTAACTCCAGTCCTGGAGGGCCACAGCGTCTGCGGGTTTAACTCCAGTCCTGGAGGGCCACAGTGTCTGCGGGTTTAACTCCAGTCCTGGAGGGCTGCATTGTCTGCAGGTTTAACTCCAGTCCTGGAGGGCTGCAGTGTCTGCAGGTTTTACTCCAGTCCTGGAGGGCAGCAGTGTCTGCAGGTTTAACTCCAGTCCTGGAGGGCCGCAGTGTTTAACTCCAGTCCTGGGCTCTGCAACTCCAGTCCTGGAGGGCCGCAGTGTCTGCGGGTTTAACTCCAGTCCTGGAGGGCCACAGTGTCTGCGGGTTTAACTCCAGTCCTGGAGGGCAGCAATGTCTGCAGGTTTAATCCAGGACTGGATTTTGAGACCCCCTGGTCCATGAGATAAGCTAGCCTTCACTCCCAAGCTGTTCTTGGACAGTTCAGGCGCCATGTTGTCCAGTACGATAGATATGGACGTGTTCACGGTTTCACTCTCGTTCGTGGCTCTGATTCCCAGGTGGCGTACTCCTATACATACGAGCTCAGGCCTTACCTGGACCTGCTGCTGCAGATTCTGCTGATCGAGGACTCCTGGCAGACCCACAGGTGAGTCTGTGTGGATCGGTCTCACTGCTCATTAGACACGCAAAGCATTTGCACTTTTACCCAGGCTGAGGAGAAGAGGAGGAATTGTACAAATATCACTGTTTCCACCAAAGTGTTTTCTGAGTAGTAAAAACTTGCCGCTGCCCCTCCAGGATCCACAACGTGCTGAAGGGTATCCCCGATGACAGAGACGGGCTCTTCGACACCATCCAGCGCTCCAAGAACCACTATCAGAAGAGGGCCTACCAGTGCATAAAATGCATGGTGGCGCTTTTCAGCAACTGCTCCGTGGCCTATCAGATCCTCCAGGTACCGTGGCCTCCACTTTTGCATAAAATATCCTGCGTTAAATACACTATACATACTATAATATGCTGTTCATTTTTCCACTTATCTTGTGAAGCGGTGCTCATTTATTTATTTATTTAGCCATTTCGAATAACTTTGCATCGATATAATGATCAATTTCAGTTTGTAATGACCTTGCTTAATGAGCCTTGTTTGTTTTTGTAAAAAAAACTTTTTTTTTTAAAAATGAAGTTTGTGTTTGTTATATCCTTGTTTTGCCTGTACTTATAAGAATGCCTTTATGTCCATATTTTCCAAACGTCATATTTTTCATTGTACGGCAAACTTCTGAAATGTAGTATTATGTATGTTCTGGTTAAAAAAAATATATAATAATGTAAAAACAGGCCTCTCCTCTACTCCGGGCTAAAGTGCAGCAGTGTTGTGGTTGTTGGGGCGTGTTGGGCTGAAGTGCGGCTGTGTTTGACAGAGTAACGGAGACCTGAAGAGGAAGTGGACGTGGGCGGTGGAGTGGCTGGGGGACGAGCTGGAGCGCCGGCCCTACTCCGGGAACCCCCAGTACACCTACAACAACTGGTCCCCCCCGGTGCAGAGCAACGAGACCTCCAACGGCTACTTCCTGGAGCGGTCCCACAGCGCCAGGATGACCCTGGCCAAAGCCTGCGAGCTATGTCCGGAGGAGGTACGCCCATCGTCCAATCAGCACGCTGTTAGCTCCGTGACTTATGCTGTAGGCGCAACCAAACATGCTAGTTTCACGCTTATCATTTTCTCTTTTTTTATTTTTTTTATATTGAAGCGCTTGGAATTCTCGCTCTTGAAACGGCTGCATCTGATTCGTAGGCTTCGTGGCAAACCTTTTAGTGTACGCAGTGTTCAATTTGAAAGGTTTTCTAATGCTGTAGTGTGAATGAGCCCCATCATTTTTGGTGCTTGTGTTAATTAGAAGCACTTACCCATGAGGATGCGATGCTTTCTAATGAGGTCCATGTTGTTCAGTCTGTTGTCATGGCCACCCACATCTCGGACCATGTGGCTGAAGTGTTGCACATTACCGCTTCCTTGATTGGTCGATTTGTTTTTGGTTTGTTCTTTCATTAATTCCTAATTAAACATCATCAGCGGTGCATAATTGCAGACAGGACCTCTGTAGATGATCTTCAAGTATGTTTACGAGGGGGGAAAGGATTGAGCAGGAAAGTAGAAAAGTGCTGGCTAATGCAGTGAAAGAAATCCTATTGAATTCTAATTAAGAATGGAAATGAATGGCCCCAGGTTTCACTCTACAATGGAAGGTGAAACTGAGTTAGAGTACTGCAGCACATTAAAGTATAAATGAACGAAAGGTTGAGGACACTGGCTGAGACTCCTGCGAGGGCGTGCAGAATTGGCCTGAGAGAGCAGGCGTATTCCACTCCCCATCGTGCAACAGTGCCCCCTCTGGTCAGCCGGGTACCTGCGGTCTGCCTGTGCCAGCTGCCTAAGTTGCGTAGTCGTCCAGCTCAATAACCGAGCAGCTCAACCGCTAGACTGCGATGTGTGAATAAGCAGTGGCTCACTTTAGACGCAAGAACATAAGAATACATAATGATGAGAACAGGCCGTTCTAGGCTCATCACTGCCATCTAAACTAGTGGTTCCCAAACTCGGTCATCAGGACCCACTGTGTATGCTGTTTTTTGTTACAGCCAATTTTTTCAATCAATTAAGGTTGTTGAAAACATAAGTGTAATTTCTACCATCATTTTTCCATTGAACCTATTTTAACACAATGCAGGTTTGACTCCTTGCCATTTAAGTGACTGATTAAGACAATTCACTTAAATTGGCGATTGACTTATAACAATTAACAGCTAGTTACATTTCAGAGGTTGCGATTATGGTTGGAATGAAAACCAGCATACACAGTGGATCTCCAGGACCGAGTTTGTGAGCCACTGATCTAGACGTTTGACAGATCATCCCCCCAGACCTGACAGAGCAAATTGCAGCAACGAGGCCGGGCATTTTTAGAAAAAATTCGGGTCAGTTTGCTCTTTCGGGAACAGTTCTTAATCAAAAATAAACACCAAAAATGATGAGGCTAAAGTGTGAAACGCAAAGCAGGGGAGAAGTTGTCTGTCATATTTAACGGTTTCTCAGGACATTGGCTCATTGATTATTGTTTTTAAATTATTTAATTATTGTTTTCACTAATTTGACCGTGTTGACCGAGGATGTTGCGGTGATGCAAAGGGCTTAACGTTTTGAACGTTTCTTTATTAAGAAACGTACAGAAGCGATGGAAGCCATCCGCACACTTCAGTCGTTAGTCCTTAACTAATAGGCATCTACCACAGGTGCGTAGCTTTCAAAAGCTATATAGAGCGAGCATATGGATACCCGCACACTGCTTTGGACTTTTTCCCTGAATGGTGCTCTCTTCACGCGATTTATGGTTTAAAAAGTATAACGATGCAGCATGAAAATTGAAGTAAAAATATTTCGCACACATTTTACTGTTTTACGTTTTCTTTGGTGTACTTTTTATTACTTAAAAATCTGAATTTCAGTTTGTAGAATCTGTTTGTTCGCGCTTGTTATTTTGGAAGACGCATTGGAAACTTCAGTTTGCTATAGGTAGGGCTTTGAGTTTTCGATGATTGTTAGTTAGTTCTGCGTTTTCTGGCAACTTTTGTCCCCCCTTTCAAATTGATAACTAATTTGATGCTAACATATACATTTCTATAGGTTCTTGGTTTGTTCATCAAGGTTTTTGACAGCTGGTGTATTTCTTCCTTTGGTGTTTACATTTCCCTGTATTTTCCATTAGCTGGCTTCATTTAATTTGTTTTTCTTTGCCAAGCAGTCCAGTTCAAATAAGCTACATATGAGCGCGCTGTGTAATATTTTTTTTAGTAGTCCTGTTGATGATAGAACAGACTGGAAATGATAGCAATGGTAAAGCCACACTTGTTTATATATGCGATTTAATATCTGCCATTTCAAAAATAGTGTCACTTAACGAAGCACGAGGGGGTGTCTGAAGAGGACGCCGCACGGAAATCGTCCTCTCCACAGCAGCTTTTACCAGGGGAAGTGACAGGAGAGCAGCAGCACACTGTAAGATTCCCATCCCAGCAGAAACGGCCTCCCTTGCCACTACCGCCATCTCTCCGCTCCTCCCGGGTTTTCACACACAGGGCATTGTGGGTAGCGTAGTTCATTCCGATCACTGGGTCTGGCCTGGTTCCCATGATTCCTCCTCACCTTAATGTGTTTTAGTTGGAAATGGGCTCTTCCTCCTCGCCAGCCTGCCCCCACACCCCTCCCAAAGTGTTTCTAACAAAAACAAAACTAACTCAAGTTGTGATAGACTCTTGGGAAATGCTCGAAAACTCTAAGCCCTGGCTATAGTGTTGAAAATACTTTGGTTTATGAGAATACAATATTAAATATCAGTAAAATATTGCATGCTGGTTTTGTTGGGTGGTTTTTCTGGGTTGAGATTTGAATGAAACACCCTTTAGTGTAACTAGTGTAGCACAGTTAGGTTTATGTCTAATGTGTACAGATATTGCCATTTCAAGTACCTGGCATTTAATGTTAATTTGGATCATTTGACCCAGGCATTGTACTTAGTGCCAGTTGAATGCACACATATTGCACATTTGTGTTAGACCGTCTTACTCAACCTTTGTAAGGACCATCTCTGGAGTGGAATGACTGACAGACAGACAAATTCTCTTAGTTCAGATTTTCGCCCTTCTACCATTACCTGGCATAATAAGATTGGCTGAAAACAATGACTTTTTTGCATTAAATTTCGCTTAGATATAGAATATTGGATTTACATGGATCCGTAGATGTAAATGTTGGATTCATAAAGCAATTGCAATGCCTATAGCTAACTCTTGTTCAGTATTAAAACTTGTGTGAGTGGAGCCAGGAGAAATGACTGGTCTGTACCAGTGCACTGTACATTTGTCATTTGAATAGTATTTTATATTGAATATATGTGTGTGAGTGTGCATATATATATATATATGGTTAATTTTATTATATGCTAATTTAATTCAATATTAGAAGCTTAACATGATTTCATAATGTTGTGTGATTCTCTGTATTGAACCTGGCAGAGCCAAGGAGATTAAACGTTTCGCCTGTTTTATTTGTCAGGAACCCGACGACCAGGAAGCGACCGAGGACCATGAATCCTCCCCCCCTGAAGACACCACCCTCTACCCCCAGCCCCCAGGAACGCAGTTTCAGCAGGTAGCCCCCCCATGTCCTCCAACACAAAGCCCTTTCAGCCTTAAGCCCCTTTCACACAGACTCTGCGTATGCGGGGAAAAAGCCATTCGGCTTTCCGTGAGATGAGATCACTAAGAGAAAGTCACTGGGTGGTCTTTAGCATCACCCAGAAAGCAACGTCCACAGATAACTTTATAGCGAACGCTATTTGACAATTCTGACCAGTTATGAGCACATGAGCACATGGTTAAGCTACCTAATCTCAAGGTATTTAGTGCACCGCAAGGCTATATGCACAACTTTGTGCTCTTCTGCGCGTTCCTCTCTGGTAAAAACAAGTCCCAACTCCACCATTGTGCTTTCTGTATGGAAGAACCATTACACCTACTGTTGAGCCTATCAGTGGAAATGTTCGCCTAGTACCGTAAACCATAGGTGCCTGGAGAGGAGATGTTTTAGGCTATATGTTGAAGACTCCCGCACACTCGCGTCTCTTACAAAATTCACCAAGCTTTATTAAAACAAGAACTTAAAACCAGAAAACTAACATTTCAGTCAGCAGACCTTCATCAGAGCGTTGATAGGTGTTGTGGTTTGAAGTTATTGTTCTAATAAAGCCTGGTGAATTTTGTAAGAAACGCAGTGTGCGGGAATATTCTTCAACAGCTGTCGAGCAAAATGGCTGAAATATTCCATCTATTTGCTGGCATTCCAATTGGAGCTTAAACCATTCTCGACCACACGCTGCTAATTTCCATACGTTTTTGGAGCGTGTGCCTCAAACAAACTTCCATTCAGTTGATGAGGAAAAAGTTTTTTCCAACGCTGTTTTAACACATTGTCCACTGATGCATGGCGATGTGGTTGGTGACGGTTTCTAGTCAATATTTCCACTCCCGCCACTTGACATTTCAACAATGCGCCACACGCTAAATGTTGCATCCGGATCAGGGCCATTCTGCTTTGCATTTCTGGTTCAGTATGAAAGGACGCACGTCAGAATTTTTCAATGGCCACGGTCACCACCATGGGTGAAAGGAGATCAGTTGGAAGTCCGGGCATATTTGGTGTGAAAGTGGCTTTTGTCTGCAGGGGAATGCTACCACCACAATACAAGCAGTTGTTTTTCATCACAAAGAGTGAGAAATCGTGCCTCTTTACACACTCTCATTGGCTCCCCCACTAATGAGGAACTCGTCAGATTTAATAGATTTCAGCCTGTGGAATGTCATTTTAGCAGGAGGAAATCTTGTTAACAGAGCCATCGATTGTCAATTTTCATGTTGGGCTTTATTTAAGATTTAAGGTCCTTTATTGCAGGCCTCTTGCTACGCATGCACTGTGAAATGTTATGATGTTAAACGTTCTGCTTTTGTGACGTCAAATCTGCGTATGGATCAAGTACCGCACGCATCACACATTTACATTTAGCCGTTGAGCAGTCCAGGGCGACTTGGACAGCTTACATTTTTTTACCTGCGATTCCATTTGCATGGCTGGATATTTTAACGAAACAATTGAAGTTAAGTACCTTTGCTCAAGGGCATGACGGCAGCGCCCACCTGGGAACCGAACCCGAGGCTGCTCGCTTTTACAGGCCCAGTTCTCTAACCATAGTGCTACACTGCCCTGCAGCAGTGCGGTATTGAGCGAGGATTCTCTTGTGTCTGTGTCTGTCTGTCTGTGTGTGTGCGTGTGTACAGCAGAATAACCAACCACACGGCCAGCCGTACACGGGCCCTGCAGCACAGCATATGAACAACCCGCAGCAGCGACCGGGCCAGCGAGCACAAGAGACCTGGGAGGGCGGCGAGGAGGCGCCCCCGCCGCAGGCCCCTGCCCCGGCCCAGACGAAAGAGTAAACCCCGGGGCCCCGCTCCTCATCCCCCTCTCTCTCTCTCTCACTCTCTCTCCATAGAGACACTTGATCCAAGTGCGAATCCAGGCCTTACAGTTCATCACCACTCTAGGTTCCCCCTCCTCTCCCCTCTCTCCCCCACCCCCCACCCCCTCGCCCCTCTCTTGCCCTCACTTTTAACTCTGTGTTTAACCTGGAGATGGAGAGTCTATTCACTGTCTGCCCCTGCAGAGTTATTGCTGTCAACAATGAAAAAAACGAAAAATGAAAAAAAAAAAAAATAATGAAAAAAAAGTATAACCCGCCTGCAGTGGAAAGTGTATAGTGATGTAATAAACCCAGGCCACCTGACGCTCATGTTGTAAATGCAAAGGTGTACATAGTATGTTTATGTTTTTTTTTTTGACTGTCGAGCTCGCGCAGCAAGACTTTTCTGTTTGCTGTTGGAGATTTGCGGATCTGTGAAAACGAAAACGGACGGAGGCGAGGGACAGAGAGACGCAAAAATCTACATCGAAAAAATAAATGAAATTAAACGGTGGGTGGGGGGGGGCTTTTGCTTTACGGGCCAGTGGTCGGCAGTGAGTTGGCGTGTGCGCCTGTGGGCGGTTTTGAGGGGGGGGGGGGGTCTGTTTGAGTTTACCGAGGACAGACGGCCTCCTTGTCGAGCGGCGGATGGTGCCAGAGGACGGCGTCTCCCAGAGCCTGGTTTCAGTGGGGGATGGTGTTGGAATGGCTGGGGCTAGTCCTTGACGTTTGGTTGCCGTGGAAGTGATGATGTAACATTGCTCTAGAATTTTTAATTGCCTTTCATTCTGGTATTAATTCAGTCTCATTTCGCAGCGCTAGTTAAACACACTGTAACATTTAGCATGGCTTCACACCCAATTAGTGTAGCCGGGGGAAAAAATAAAAACCTATGGCCATGACACAACGACAATACCAACAACAACTAGCTCCAAACTGACGGTTACTCTGAGGAGGCGGCTTGGGGAGGGGGTTGTGTTCCATCTCTGTCTCCTCTTGCATATCGACGGCGACATTTGGAACAAATGTAAGCATAACGGGCTTTTTAATTGCACATATATTCCTCAGATTTAACGTTTGAAAGTCAGTTGTGGTGGAACAATAAACACATTTTCAATAATAGGAATTTTAAAAAGCGAAGGAAAAAATATATATATGCAACATTTTGCTATGCGAGGATTCCTGATGCATAATAGACTGTACTTGGTGTGCTTTGTTTTTGTTTAGTTTTTTGGTTCTTTTTTTTGGTTTCTTCGGTAGATCCACCTCGTAGATTAAATCCGAATGACTTTCCAGTCACCGCCACCAAGGCGACGGTTCAGTGAGCGCAGCCTCATCGCCTCCAGTCCTCTCTGGCACAGTTCTACTTGAACGCAGGCATCACCATCCGTATGGGTAGAAGAAAAACGAAAACCACACGAAGCAGGGTCGGATCATAAAATAAACCGCTTGATAGTCACGTTGCCGCTGTTCTAGGCCTTGCTAAGCGAAGCGTCATTCTTTACGATTTAAAGGAAGGTCATCGGTAAATGCTCTATTTAATTGGTAACTTGAATGTGTATTTTTCTTTTTTTTTGGATTTTGTTGAAAATACCAAATACCCCAGCGAAAGGAAAGAAGCAACCCACCCATAGTATATTTAAATATTTTGCTGTTTTATTTTATAGAAATTATTTTGCTGAATTTCACAAAAAAAAAAAATAGAATTTGATTTAAGAGGAACATTTTTGTCCTTGTGTTATTTTTAAAGAGGATGTTGACTGTAGAGAGTTCCGCGGCCCTGTTTTGCCGACTTTTGTTTTGGCCATGGTGTGACGTTGAATTCTAGAGCTACGGTCGCGATGTGAACTTTCACTTTGTGAACTTTTTTTTTTTTTTTTTTTGCACAGAATTATTAAAAGAAAAAGAAAAAAAAAGCGTTGCGCCCATTAGCAAGAATAAAGAAAATGGAATCTTGACACTGTAACGGTCTCATACTTTATTTATGGTACATTGTAAATACATTGTGCACGTAACAAAACGAGAAACAACTTCTCATGGATTATCAAAAAAGGCAGGGAGCATCGAATCCGTGGAAGGAGCAAGGAGTGGAAATACATCTCTCTGAAGCACATGGATTTGCAAAGGGTTAGCCTGAAAAGTCTGCCAAAACCAAATAAGTGGCCTATGTAGATGTGGTTTCCACGTTGTGCTGTGGAGGCCAGTGGAGGAGATAGCCACCCAGTGTGGAGCATCATCCAATGACAGCCACCGAGGGACAGGAGGACCCCGGGGGAGGGGGTGGAGTGTGTGCAGTTCCACTCCTTTACACAGACTGGCCCCGCCCCTTTCCCACAATGCACTGCAGGCCATTATTGTTTTCACATTCATTATTCAGGGTACAAAAAAAACAAGACATGCTTCTTTTGTTTTAGCCTGTGAGGTCTTACTATTTTATTTTTGTTTTTCGTTTGATTTTGTAAGTGTTAATTGAATCAGATGATTGCCTTCTGTTTTAATTATTCTAAAGCTTTTTTTTTTTTTTTTGTGAAACATGCATGGATAATTAAGGTCCCTCGATCTTGCCTTAGAGCACTGTACAAATCCAGCACACTGTAAAGCTCCGCTTTAAAACCGACAGTCAAATAAAATAGTATTTGAATTGTTCCTTGCAGTCTGTGAGCCTCTGCCCCCTTCCAGGCCCTGGTATCCACTGCCCCTCTCCTCTCCTTTCATCGCTGGTAGCCCCCGCCCACGCCCCTGCCCCCCATGTGCCTGGAGGGGTTTTCTAAGGGAGCTGGTTACTGACTCCAGACTAAACGCATGAGACTGTGTGCGCTTATGTCTGCGGTCTCTTCCCCCCTCTCCCACGAGCGGACAGGCCAGCTCTCCCTGGGTCACGGCGTACGCGCGCGACCTTGTAGCAAGACAACCTTTTCCACATGCTAGTCTCTTCATCAGCACTGACAAAAGTGGTTTTTGAAACCTTTTTTGTTTTTAAGGGTTGACTTTCATTGTTTATTTTTTTTTTTGTATTAACCGCAAGCTCCCTACCTTTGTTGTTGACACCAACATTTTGAAGAATGCATTGTAAGAGGTCATTAAAGATTGTCCTTTTGAATTGGTTTGGTGTACATCTTCTTTTTCTGAGTGTCACACATTTTTAGCCGTCAGAATTGGTCAGTATCCCAGAAGGTCTACATTGCCAGGTTTACACTGATACAATTTGTAATTGTTTTCACATTTCGTGCCCATGTCATTCCTTCCTTAATAATAGCTGGTGTGTATTTTAACTTTAGCCTAACGTTTTGATACGGGGCAAACTTTTTGATGCCTGTTGCTGTGGGGTATTAAATGGGTTGTGATACAAGTGTTCAATTGAGATCTGGTGACTGAGACAGCGATGGCCTATTTATCCTTTTCCTGCTCCTCAAACCATTCAGTGACCCTGTGCATGGGGAATTTTCAAGTGAAAGCACATAATATAAGCAACAATTGTTATTTTGATAACAAATGTGACTAATTTCACTTTCTATGCATTATGTGCCAGCCAACAGGGTAATTTAGCAAATAATGGAACAAATTATCTAATCAAGAGCGGAGGCTGTAACAAAGTGGACATAAACCATGCCAGGAAAATGCACCCTACGCCATAACAGATTCACCAGAACCCTTAATTTACTTGTGTTTCCTTTATTTTGGCGGTTCCCTGTACATACTGAAGAAACTGGTTAACCTGTAGGGCAGGGTTAATCAAATCATGGTCCTGGTGCACTGCTGTTTTTCCACCCTCCCTTTACCTGGGAGTCTGGTGTGAAGACACTGGCCAATCAATTGCACTAATTCAATTATCTATCAGAGAGGAAAGAAAACCAGAACCAAATTTGGAACCATGGGCCGGATTTGAATAACCCTGCTGTAGTGTAATGTGCATTAGGTTTGCCATTTCCAAACAAATGGCAAGAGTATAAAATGTGGCCAGCCAAGCCTGTAAGAAATTATACTATAATGTGCATTGGCCATTGCTTTTAATTTTGTATGGTTTGGATATGGACAGGTTATAAAACCAGACTCCAGACTTCACAATGGTTCTTAAATGGGTTCTTGAAACCGAAATGATCCTTGTATTAGATCTGTCTTTGTCATTTCCATCCACATTCAAACTTTGACAGCTGTAGACCTAGTTCAGATAATAAATAAGGTCAGTGTCGAGAATTCCCCTTCACCCTGGCTGTGTGCAAACTTTGTGTTCGTAGGCGGGTGGAAAGCATATGTTTTGAGCAGGGGTGTCCAGCCCTGGGTCTTGGAGAGCCACTGGCTTTGCTGGGGGGGTTCACCTTAAAATCAGCAACTCATTTAGACCCAAAAAACTAGGTGAGGTAACGGTGTAATCAATGGCCTAAAAGGACAAAGTAAGCGCTGAGTAACGACGAAAGCCAGCAAACCCTGTGGCGCTCCAGGGTCGTGTGCTACGTAGTAATGGGAGATAAGTTTCATCAAAACCAAAATGGACGGAGCAACATGGTATAAATCACTTAATTATTTGAAGCAATCGTTGATTTTCTTTGGAGAGCAAAATCTTTCGATTGGTAAAAAAAAAGCCAATGATTGACAGCTCATTGCAGCTCGACCTATTATGGGGTTCATGTAACGTCACTCTCCCCTCACGAGCGCTACGCTACGCTCTGAAACGGTTAGCCGCGGTGCCGCGCGCATTGGGCAGAAGCACCCTGAGGTTGTCCCCGGGGCAGAGATTGGGCGTGACAAATTGATTGGACCTTTCTGCAGAGCTGCTCCGGAACTTGCTGTGAATCTGTGACGCGAGGTGATTAGAGCGCAGCCTGTTTCAGCGTCGGACTCTGGCACTTTTAACACGCAACACACGTCCTCGTGCACGACGGCAGCGGCGTGCCCAAAGAGATGAACAAACTACCTCAGTTCACCTTCTCACTGGAGAGCTCAGAAGGGGCTCAATTCTGGGGAATTGTCGTTTCTCTCAGATCAGATGCAACATTGCCGTTCCTGTTTACGGCTACGTTTACACTGCAGGCCTGGATGCCCAGTTCCGATTTTATGCCTATATCCGACTTTTTTGACCGCCTGTTTACATCTACTTTTATAAGTGACCCATATCCAATACCCGTGTTTACACGGTTTACATTTGAAACGACCCGGATGCGTAGACGAGGGGTTTGTTACCGATACGGAAGTAAACAACAACCACGCCGGCACCATCGCCATCTACAACGGACGCAAACGAGACAGAAATAATTATTCAATAATGTTTTATCTATTTATTTATTCATCTCTGGTGGTCACACTGCATTACGTGTTTGTGTGTCTGGATGAGGCGGTTGTCTCACTGGCCTGAGCCTTCGTCCTCCATTATTTCACTTCCACTGCTAGTTGTGCACGTGAAACGTTACACGTCATTCAGATGCGAAAAAGTATGGGGTCGCGTTTTGAATGATGTACGAATCGGAATAGCAGGGAAATTCCAATTTGTGCGTTTAGATGACAGTCGGATATATGATATGATATCGGATTTCCACATATGAATGTTGGCCAAAACGAAAATATCCGATTCCATGTCCTTTTTTCCTGTTTACACATTCATAATACATATCCGATGTGTGCCACATGTGAGCAAAAAATCGGAATTGGGTCACTTTTATCAGACGGTGTAAACGTAGAATTTAAGAACGATTGTAAATCCTATGCTTCATGCTGAGAAATGCCTTCTTTAAAATACAAGAAATACCTAAATTAATCTTAAATTTACATACCAGATGTGTGAAGAAAAACAGTTGCAGGTAAAGCATCTTTTTGTAATGCAAATTAATGTAAATTTGGTGCCATCCATTCCAAATGGCATTATCTCTTTAAATTGATTCTTTGATTTGTCATGCAAAGCGCTCCCTCTAGTGGCACAATGGTGTTATTTTTCTACCCACTCTTAATCACCCATATATAATGATGACATGCAAAGTATTTCTAGAGCAATGTGCTAAGATGCAAAATAAATTTTAACAGCAAGTTTTTTTTGTAACGTTTTTTTTTTTTTTTTTTTTTTTACAATAGGTAATACTCAGAGGATGGAAACACATTTATGAGAGAGGGCCAATTACAGAGGCAGTCCTAGTCCAGACAGATCTAAATTAGGGGAAACACAGGGTGCATTGTAAGCAGGTGTTTTCGGGTGAGGCAGGCACTGTTCTGATGGGGGGTGACCAAAGGCCCAGGGAGGCAGAGGAGTGCAGGAGCAGATAAAGAGCCTGCAGTAGAAGCACAGAAGGGGGTGGACAATTACCAAAAGCTTCTAAACATGTGGATTAACTTCAAAGTGGCACTTTGTCACTTACTGTCCTCCTCAACAGTATTATTATCAACAGGGGGAATTTGTCCATAAAATAATTTGTCCATAAAAATGTCCACCGTATTGGTCTTTGTTTTGGATATAGCCACCATTTATCATTTTAAATCTCATCTCCACTTTCTATCCCTGTCCCCTTTCTGTTTGCACCTGTGACCAGTACATGCTGCTGGTTCTGCTGTTAGATGACGACATGATATTAAACTCAAGTGTTGGTGTACATAGGGATGACCCTTAGTACTTTACTGATACATATGCAAAATGTACATTGCTCTCTGATTTCATGGGATATTTATAAAAAGCAACACTCTAAGGGTAGATAAAAGGCAATGCTCTTAAAACAGGATTGAGACACAAGTGGTTGCATACTGAAATGACTGAACATTGGTTGGCACCGCACCTTTCAAATCTATATTTCTGGGGCAGGAGACGCATTGCCCCCGTACTCAGTGCACATGCTAGCTACACTACAAAAAATGTGAATGACACCTATTTGCTCTTTGCATTGGACATAGTTATAATTTATAAATCTAAATCTCACCTCTACAATTTCTATCTCTGCTCCCTCTCTGTCTGTGGCCAGTACCTGCTGCTGGTCCTGCTGCTGACTCAGGTCTTGGTGAATGTAAATTGGTGTTCATTGGTGGGTTAGAAAACTGCAATTATTCGTACAGTGATAGTAATATTGAATAATAAAAATAATAACACACAAATGGTTCAAAGTCAAGTTGCAAGTATGGTGCCTTTGGTGGGGTAGCCCATATGTGTTCATATGTAGCCCTTACTAGGTAGCTAGAATATTCTGCTGCATAGTTTTACAAGACCTATACTAGATTTAGCTACATAAATCCACTTCCACTGCATTGCTGTACATTTACATTTGACATTTTAAGCATTTAGCAGACGCTCTTATCCAGAGCGACTTACAAGATGTGCATAAATACATGGCAGGAACAATCATAGTTCATGCAAGAGATCAGTGCAGTAATACAGCGATAGACATCGTTGCAGGCAGCTGCGTACCTTACCTGTAACACTGGGAAGGAAAAGGTTAGTAAATTTTTTATTATTTTTCTATTAAATGGAGTAAGGAGGGGTTATATAGTGTTGAGCAAGTAGGCAGTGGTGATGACAATTAGCTAGATGTACAGAATTCAGTGGTAGTGGAATCTGAAAAGGTGGGTTTTGAGTCTCTTGTGGAAGATCGCAAGTGATTCCACGGTCCTGACCGATTGCGGAAGGTCGTTCCACCAGCGAGGGGTCAGGACAGAGAAGAGACGAGACCGCAAGGAGCGGTTGCCAGGTGCCCGGAGGGATGGGGCAGTCAGTTTGCCAGAGGAGGCGGAGCGGAGGGGTCTGGCTGGGGTGTAGGGAGTGATGAGTGACTGGAGGTATGGGGGAGCAGTAACTCTAGCCACTTGAAAAGCAAGCACCAGTGATTTGAATCTGATGCGTGCTGCAATGGGGAGCCAGTGCAGAGAGGAGAGTAGAGGGGTGACGTGGGTGAATTTCGGCTGGTTGAACACCAGACGACCGGCAGCATTCTGGACTAGTTGCAGTGGCTTGATGGCACAGGCCAGTAGGCCTGCCAGCAAGGAATTGCAGTAGTCCAGACATGAGATCACCAGGGCCTGGACCAGGAGTTGTGTGGCCTCTTGGTTGAGGAACGGTCGGATTCTCTGGATGTTGTGGAGGGAGAATCGGCAGGTCCAAGTGATCGCTGCAATGTGGCCCGAGAAGCACAGCTGGTTGTCCAGGATCACTCCAAGACTCCTGGCAGACTGGGATGGAGACACTATGGAGCCTGGTAGGACTGGTCAGCCAGGTAGGGCTTGAACCATGTCAATGCAGATCCAGAGATTCCCATCTCGATGAGAGATGAGTGCAGGATCTGGTGATCCACGGTGTTGAATGCAGCTGACAGGTCGAGGAGGAGGAGGACGAAGCTGAGGGATTGGGACTTAGCATGTAAAGTAAGGCCACATGCCCACTCTTTTCCTTTTGGACATGGCTCTGAATCTAATATCCGTAAAGCCAAACAAATGTATTTAAAATTAGTACTCCCATGATTTTAAATTAAGCTGATTTCTCTTGGAAATATTTTTATATCAATAGTCTTTTTTGTTATCAAGTCCATCAATAAATATATTTTAAGCCTGTTTTCACATGGGAAAGCATCCAGCATACAGCATCCTATTGGATGGGTGTGGTGATGATATTCAGTCCCCCAACTACCACCCCCACCACCAACTCATACCAACGTGGCTACTACGAGAGTGGGTACACATGCACTTCATTTGAAAAGTAAAGTAATTCTCCCCAAAAAGAAAGAAACAGCAACTAGCTTACAATGTAATGCATGGTTAAGGATATTGCTGTTTTTTAAAGCAATATCCTAAAGCTAAATAACCTTTTATTTTCTTATCAATGCAAAACAGCTGTTTTATATATGCTTATAAAACATGGGATTGTGGAAATAATGAACACAAAATCATAGCTTTCTTATTCCAGGATCCTCATGTTCTGTGGATGAAATAATAGTTCATAATATTGACTTGTACTGACAAGCTTATTATAATTAATCATTGATGGTATAATTGGTCGTGTACCTATGCTGTTACAGTGCGGGTGGGCAAGGAGAGCAGTATCTTTTTCTAGATTTTAGGCCCATTTCTAATAATATAATATAATATACTGTATGCCATTTAGCAGATGCTTTTATCCAAAGCGACTTACAGTAGTGAATGCATACATTTTTCAGTATATGTGATCCCAGTGGGAATTGAACTCACAACCTAAGCTGTAGCTAAGATGTACTTAACCATGTTACATGGCAATACTGTACCACTACCAATAAGATATGCTCTTCCTCCAGTTTTTGTGCAAGTTTATTAACTGCCTAACATTGTATAAACCAGCGGTTCCCAAACCTCTCCCTGGGGACCCCCAGCTGGTCCGCGCATGTTAAATTCCACTACCAGCACACCCAATTCAACTCATTACATTTACATTTTAAGCATTTAGCAGACGCTCTTATCCAGAGCGACTTACAAGATGTCTCCCCAAGAGGTTTGGGAACAACTGCTATAAACAGCTTCAACTTGACAGCGGTCACAGCCCTTTTCTCCCATTCTCGACAAGCTGCACAATGAAAGATCAATCAGTGGCCGGACTGGCATATGAGGAGCTCCAAGATCCAGTACTTTTCAACACTGTGCCCACTACACAGAGTTCTTGGAATGCCCATTGCAGCTAGTCACTCAATTCAGATTTCACTTTAAAATGTGGACCTAGGAACCAAACAAGTTTCCCCTCTGAAAACCTACATTTAATCAATGCAATTTTTAATATATTCTTATCAGTAACACAATGTACATTTGATTACAGTCTGGAATGGATTTCCATACTGGGAGCAAATTAAGTGAGACTTCACATTCCAACCCAAGCCATGATTTCAAATCAGACATTTTATGGAAACTCAACACACACATACGGCAAAAAAAAGAGGAACCGGTCAGCATTAGTTTTTTCGTAATAAATTTTATTAAGAACGTTAGCACACTAGTTCTCCTTCTCCTGGACAGTCTTGGTTCCACGCAGTCTGCCGGTACGGCGAGCAGCGATGAGACCGACCTTGCGACCAGCGGGCGCGTCTCTCCTGATGGTGGAGGGCTTGCCAATATGCTGGTGGTTACCACCACCGAAGGGATGCTCAACGGGCTGGGGGAGGAATAGAGGGTCAAAGGTCAGAGACAGTTTTGTCCACTCACCGTTACATTTCCTTCCTTACAATTGAACAACAAAACTCCACACATGTATAACTGCGTACACAGGCCAGCCTCAGTGTCAATTTGGCAGCCTTGTGTTGTGCAGCCAATACCAATTGTACCAATTCTGCGAACAACTTGGCCCCGTTGGTTGAGGGACATGATCTCAGTTCACGATGGTGAGCAAGCGTGGCAGGTAAAACCTCAGATGGACAAAGACTCTTACGTTCATGGCCACACCACGGACACGAGGCCAGCAGTTCCTCTTGGCCTTGTACTTATGGTAGGCACGTCCTGCCTTCAGGATGGGCTTGTCGATACGACCACCACCAGCGACCACACCTGGAAAACACACACAAGCACGTCAAACGCTGGCTGCACACACTCTCCAACCAAGATGTGTCAAATGAACCTGTTAATGAACCTCCTGTTCAATGGGAATTTAAATCTCTCACTAAGCAATGCTTATCTGATAAAAGTAAACCAACAACACCATTTTTAGCAGTACATACTGGATTGGGTTTCAAAACAATCAGCGGTTTTGTGAGATGATGGTCAAGTGTGCAATGGTGGTTAAATCATAATTGACAATGTACATGATTCTTCTTTGATGGCAATAAAGATTACCTCTCAAATTGCACACCAGCTTCATTTTTATATGCATGTTCTTATGAATTGCACAGGGCAGGTACTCACAATGCACCTGTGATCCTTGTTTATATACAAAAATGAATTTTATTAGAACAAAATTCCCACAACCGCTTTAGCTTTTACCCACATACTTGTCACTCCCAAAATTGATCTGCAGCTTGTACAACTAATGAACAATCACTGGAATAAGATCACCTGATCTTCAGTGCTCAATAAAACCAGGAAGGCCAGGTTTAATTTTTTGAGGCGAGGCGACACAATCCAAGGAAAAACGACCAGGATGACTAAACAACCATAACTGAAATTCAGTCACTGGGGTCCTTTTTGCAACCAACTGCCGTGCAAGACGGACAGCCACGCAAACGCACCCCGTTTGGAGACAGTGCACAAAAACGAGGCCTGCCGTCGAGGCGGCTGAACCTGGCGGGAGTCCTGCCTGCCCGCTGGGCGAGTTCTTACCAACGACGGCTCTGTTGGAGGAGGAGATGACCTTCTTGGAGCCCGAGGGCAGCTTGACTCTGGACTTCTTGGTCTCCGGGTTGTGGGAGATGACGGTGGCGTAGTTGCCGGACGCGCGGGCCAGCTTGCCCCTGTCGCCGGGCTTCTCCTCCAAGCAGCAGATGATGGTTCCCTCGGGCATGGTGCCCACAGGCAGGACGTTGCCGATGTTCAGCTGGGCTATTTGGGGGCGAGGGAGACACGGCAAGTTAGTTTTAACTCACCGGGGCAGCTTCTTGGTTTTGATACGAGCGCACTTAATCAGTCGGCGTAATTCACGTTAACTCAAATGCACTGCAGTCTGAGGTCTCGCGGCAGCAGGCCCAGTGACAAATTACAAACTCTCCCCAGAAAACTTCAGAAAACTAAGAAAGACCCATTGGAATGGGTGTGTAGGGATGTGCGTAAGACCTGACCCGACGTTTCTTCAGTACTGGAACTGTCCTTACCCTTCTTGCCACAGTAGATGAACTGTCCGGTGTGGATGCCCTCGGCGGCAATGAACAGCTCCGTCCTCTTCTTAAATCTGTAGGGGTCACGGAAAGCCACCTTCGCCAGCGGGGCTCCGCGGCCGGGGTCGTGGATGATGTCCTGCGGGCAGAACAGGCGGTCAGACCACAGCCTTCTGGGCGATACGTGGCACTACTGGTTCTACTGTTAAAAAGTCTTCATGAATGGAACGCTCACCTTCACGATCCCTTTGATGTAGCCATGGCGTTCGGCAAAGTCTATGTGCCGGAGTTTAGCAGCACCTTTCCTGTGCTTGACATGGGCTTTGAAGACGGAGCCCGCACCTTTTCTCTGTCCCCTGATCACACGTCCCATCGTGAACTGCAGAGAGAACGAAAAGATGCCCGTCAACGGCAGAATCTTTATCCACATGGACATGATGTTGGTCAACTTAAAAACCGTTCTTACAACCGGCGAGCAATGTTCCCCATATAAAAAGTGGGCCTGAGCATTCACACACTACTAGAAAATTCTTTCAACCACTACATATCTATATGAATTTCACATTCTAGGTGTCAACTCCCAAGTCGCTAGCTATAATAGGGACCGAAATTGGCCCCTTAGCTACGTGGCTAGCCAAAGCAAACAGACCAGGCTAATCGTTGGTTGTTACGATTGCTAGCGGACTTGGCCATGGACAACGTTAATTGTAAGCTGGTAAATTAACATCATAAGCAGGTCATTTTTATAACCGGGCATCAAACACGTGTGTAAACCCGTCCCGGTAAGTATGAACCGTTTACAGTCCAATATACGTAGCTACCCAGGCAGTCTTGCACTCAGGGCTAGCCGTGTTAAGACACTTATAGAACGTTTAGTATGCTACCTAGCACTCCAATATGTAGCCAAACTACTAATGTGCCTATGTGATTCAACTGAATGAAAGTTGGACTCGATACACAGCAGAATTTCGTTTCTGAAACGATTCACATGGACCATGTCGGCTGAATATGGCTCCACACTAATACAGCCAATGTATACGAAGGTATTGACTGCAAGACTGGCCATAATTATGTTTTCCAAAAGCATGGGTGCGTTCCATAAGTATTATTAAGTATTAATGTGTGCTATTTTTAAATAGATGGGGTATATTTAATGGAGATTAAAGCAGATTCAAATCGACAAAGAAGGTAGCCATTCTCCTACCTAAACCCGGTTGACGGAAAGAGGAAGTTAAAGAGGTCGACACTCTTACTTCTTCCGGAGAAATTCCGGAGGTGGCTGATGGGAACTTTTGTCGAAGCAATGATAACGGCCGTGCATCCCCATTTTTAGATGAAAACATACACTTGTGAACGTAATAAAATGATATATTATATTAGTATATATATAGTAATATATATATTTATTTGCAGCAGAGACTCTGTTCGTATTTATTTTATACGAAAATGCATTATCAAAAAGCTCCCGCGATTACGATGATTATACTGGTGTATTGTGGGAAATGGAGTTCTAAAATAATTTGTTTACGAGAAGGATAACGCCATATTATGGATAACGCCTTCCTTGCGTCAGTCTTCGTGGAGTGAAACCAGGTCCTGGTCAGGCTTATGACCAGTGCAACCAGGTGTATGTGAGTTGCACAGAGTACCTGTATTTGCAAGAGCTGCAGTCTTTCTGTCAAGGCGGCTAGGTGATTCCAGCACAGTGCTTCAGTACAATACCGCATTCACCGGCAGATGGCAGTCAGATTGTTGTACACATTTGTCCCATCAAAAAAAAAATGTTCACAGAACAGGCAATATTATTACCCCTCGAGTCAAGGGCGTTGCCAACAATTTAAAAGTAATGTATTAATTTAAATACATTATTTAAATTTGTATATGTGGATGGTGTGGAATTATCCTTTAAGTGATACTGGCTGCTGATAATTAAATAATCATGCCAAGACTGGTTGATTTGACAGTATTCATGACTTGGTAGAACAAAGAGCTATCATTCTCAACCCCCCGTTTTTAAAAAAAGAATGATAAATTACAGTCAAAAGAAGGCCATGCATTTCTACCGTTGTTATACAAAATCTGGAATACTGTTTTTCCAAACAACTCACAAACCAGGAGCTGTTGTTCGTTTGATGTGCAGAATTCTGCAATAATTAAGTTGGAACTTTTTTTACTTTCCTGTACCAGGAGTATTTAGAGTATGTAGGCGCACCGTTGCAAGGGCAGCTAATTGGAATCTGGCTGCCAGAAGGAATCGGGGAGCGTGTGGAACCCATCTTGTGCTCCGTTCCCCATATTTAACCTGGCAGCCTCCAACACTTTTTGCAACACAGCCAATGACCTCTGCTTCACTTGATACTCCGCACATATGTTCATGCTGCCTCACAGTATCCAGCAAATCAAGCCAGTTTCGTAGGGGCTGGCAGCTATTCTGTGCGTTAGGCCCTCTGTCCATACAGTAATGGTCTATGTGGAGAAATAAGAAAACAGGACAGCTGTCTGGTATCACAGTAAACGACTGGGTAGATTGAGCAAGAAACAGAAACAATTCTAATGGTTCTCAGGTGACCCTGGAGCCTGACTAAAAACAGCAAGAGAAACGGAGGCTATTTGTGGAAGCGTTTCAAAAGAAAAATGATATGTCATCACATTTCATTTATTTTTATTTGACCTTTATTGAAACAGGAAGGTCAACTGAGAACTAATTTTAATTTTCAGTAACAAAATGGGGAATTAAATTGGGCATACAAGGAATGCAAGATATTGTGTGGCTGATCCAATGTAACAGGAAGATATTAGGTGGTCAGACTGGGAGACATTTTGGATGTGTTGTGATAGCTTTAATAATCATAGTATAGACCTATTTCAAATCCCAAACAATGCATCACAAGTATGGTTTGACCAATCACTGAGTTTTGTGCATTTGTCCATACTTCCTTACCTACCAATATCTCTTGTTCATTTGGTAAAAAATATGTTCTGATCACAGCTTCCTACTGCCATTGCAAGGGATCTCTGAACCCCTGGCACTGGCCATGTCAAATATTGCTGTTTTAGCATGCTAAGTCATATTAAATGCTATTAATGATATCCACAAATCGGCACTTCAGGTTCTTTCTTGCATTACTGAAAAATAATATCAAAAAGGAAATAACAATCTCTTGACCTTTACCACTTTTTGTAACACAACAATATCCCAAAGTAGAATTTTATTTTACATTGTGTGGTTAATTAATTTAAGTAGTCCCTCCATTTTTTGCATCCATTTACAATATTGTGCACAACTTCTGAAAGGTTCCATAGTTAAAGAGCTCCATCATCATAACAAATCATCTTTCATAAGAGCTGCCATACACTCCTTAAGCATTATATTATTTATGATATAATATGTATTTATTTTAATTAACCATTCTTTTTTTTAACCAGGAAGTCCCCCTGAGATGAGAATCTCTTTTGCAAGGGAGACCTGCTCCAAAAGAACAACAAGGAAAACAGAGTCCCTAGGGATACATAGGAACAGCATTGCACATTACAATATAAACACACTTACATAGTATGGCTGAAAAAACCCAATTGTGTGTCAAATTACCTAAAAACAATGACACCATTCGAGAATGTGCAATTTGAAAATACATAATCTGAAAATATAAAATAAAAAATATGTTCACAGAGGTCTAAAGAAAGCAATGGTGGAAACATTGCAAATAAAAATATTGCACATTACAATATAAACACACTTACATAGCATGACTGAAAAAAACCCAATTGTGTGTCAAATTACCTAAAAACAATGACACCATTCGAGAATGTGCAATTTGAAAATACATAATCTGAAAATATTTTACAAAAAATATGTTCACAGAGGTCTAAAGAAAGCAATGGTGGAAACATTGCAACAACAAAAAAGTGGAAACATTTGCAAATACAAATGTGTTATTTGTACACATATGTGTACCTCTTGAAGCAGAGGGTGAAAGGCAAATTTATCTGGTGTCATAGTAATGTTACCACACCAGTAATTCTGTGTTGTTTTGGTACCATCAGTCTGGTCTCTGGTGTGAAGGGTGACAAGCCAAAGCTAGCTTTTCAACCTTTTAGACCTGAGAAAACACTAGCACTTTTAATGCTGCTCACTGCAAGAAGGGGGTAAAGAGACCCATTAATTGTGTCTGTGTGTGTGTTTCAGCACATTTATTTTGTGAACTGCTCAGTTAACAGAGGTCCTCAGCACAAGGAGGCCAGATTTCCAGCATACCTTCAGCCAGAAAGACAAAATATTTTAATCTGGAAGAGGCTCTCGTTGCAGTTAGGGCTCCTGTACTATACATAAAACCATCTAGTCAAAGCTTGACATGCTGCCAGTGTATCTGGACACACTTAAATTTCCAGGTATCACGCAGGACAGACAAATTACATCTACCTGCACAGTCCAGATAGGTCCTCTCTTAGTTTGCATAAGGATGACTTTAACACCATGTAGAATAGATTTTAAGTTTATTTGCTTCAATATAGCAGAATAGCAGAAAAAGACAAATATATTTACAACTGATTTGAAGACATTCGTCAATCTCTCACCAATGAGTAAAATTGTCTGTATATGTGATGATGATGATATTTATGATAATAGATTGCATTTATGTAGCACATTTCCCCTCCTCCCAGGATCTTAAAGTGCTTTACATTTAGGGGGAGGAGACTCACCTCAAAAACCATCAATGTGTAGTACCCACCTGTGTATTTCACAGCAGGCATATCCAAAAAACCTATGTCATAACACCAATCCCCATAAAGGAATCTGCTGGGTCTAAGTCATAGTAATATTGAAATATCTATTTGAACAGGAATTGCCATCGCAGTTTGGTTCATAAATAAAGTATTCTATTTCTTTAATTCCACATCAACTTCAGAGTAAATGCTCTGTCTTGTTTATGATGTGATAACATAATCAGGTAATCGGTGGTATTGTCATGGAAATGTATATAGTCACAGACTGAAACAATTAATGTATGTCTAAACAAAACCTTAAGACAAATAAGGCAGCAGGCCCAGATGTCATATATCCCAGAGTACTCAAAGAATGCTGGAATGTATTATTAGGGATAAGTTTGAATCATTCTTGAAAAATAATAGTATTTTAAGGGAGAGCCAACAAGGTTTTCTCAAAGGGAGGTCATGCCGAACAAACTGGACTTTTTTGAAGAGGCTACAAAGTGTGTTGACCTGAACCAGGCTTATGACATTATATATTTGGACTTTCAGAAAGCATTTGACAAGGTACCACATGAGAGGCTCATTGCTAAAATGAATTCAGTAGGAATTGCAGGAGTAGTTTCAGAGTGGGTTCATAATTGGCTGCAAGGGCAAATACAAAGAGTAACAGTAGGTGGGGCCGTATCTGACCTCGGTGCTGTGGGCAGTGGTGTCCCGCAGGGATCAGTGATGGGACCTCTGCTCTTCCTTATTTACATAATTGATCTTGATATGGACGTTAGTAGCAAAATAGTAAAATTTGCAGATGATACTAAACTTGGGGGTTTGGCAAACAGTTTGGAATCGACTAAAGTAATCCAAGATGATTTAAACAAAATCCCAAAATGGGCAGATACATGGAAGATGACATTCAATATTGCTAAATGTAAAGTTATGCATGCGGGAAATAAAAACATTAGACAGGAGTATTTTATGGGAGGAGAAAAATTAGTAGGTGTTAAATTTGAAAAAGACTTAGGAATTGTAGTTGATCAAAGCCTATCTGCATCAAAAGAGTGTGCTACAGCAGTGAAAAAGGCAACAGGATGCTGGGATACATAGCAAAAAGTATTGAGTATAAATCAAAGGAAGTTATATTATTGTTATATAATGCCTTTGTCAGACCCAGTTCTGGGCACCGCACTACAAGAAAGATATAGAAGCTCTTGAAAAAGTCCAAAGAAGGGCAACTAAACTGATGCCTGGTATGAAAGGTAAAGGTTATGATGATAGACTTAAGGCACTCAATCTATTTAAGCTTAGCAAACGGATTTGATTGAGGTTTTTAAATTCCTGAAAGGGATTAACAAAGTGAAATACCAAAGATTTTTAAAGATTTTATTTTTAATTTTTTAATTTTACCTTTATTTAGCCAGGGTAGCCCATTGAGACCAAGGTCTCATTTACAATGGTGCCCTGATTACAAAACAATTATATAAATTACACATAAACAAACAATAAGACAAGGCCAATATTTAAAAAAAAAAATTTTTTTAAATTTAAAAAAAGATAAGTGGGGTCAGCAGAACAAGAGGCCAAAGGTGGAAATTAGTTAAAGGCAAATTCCGCACAGATATTAGGAAGTTTTTCTTTACACAGAGAGTTGTCAATGCCTGGAACAGCTTGCCAGGTCGGGTAGTAGAGGCAGAAACACTTGGGCTATTCAAGTCCAGGCTAGATATAGTACTAGATACTCTTTAGATTAGGAAATGACGAGCCTAGATGGGCCGAACGGCTCGTCATTATGTATTCTTATGTTATTATAAGTGTCTTAATTACACAGACAGTCCCATGGAGGATAGTATTTTGTACATCAGATTCAATTAAAATAATGTTGCTTCCATGTTTCTTCCGTTATAGCCATCAAATATAACCCAATCAAGGGGATCACCTAGTGTTTTTTTTTGGTTTGGACAGTAACGACTAAACAAGTCTTAAAAGTTTGTATAGTTTAGATGAGAAAGTAAGTACATCTATGGATTTATCTTCCTCCCAACTTTAGCCATTATTAATTAAACCAAAGTTCCCCTGACACAAAAGAAAAAAAAGGTATTTCATAAAATAAAAGACACCTTAATCAGTCTTAGAAAATCGTGATCAAGTTTGTTGCTACCATGACATTTCCTTATCAAATAAATACAGTTAAAAAATAATATAAAATGTTAATTGAAAGGTTGACAAATCAAGTCTATTGCAGGATAAAAGAAATTCCATTTCACAAACACCAAACAACACCCAAAACATAACCGCAAATTGACATTATCGTTTCCGGTAAAGCATTGCGATGCTGTAGCGATGTCTCTCCACCAGGTTGGTTCGACCCATAAAATCTCGCGGTATCATAACCGGTTCCATTACACCACGAACCAGTGGAAGGTGTCGGTAATAAAGCTCGTGTCGTGCCTAGTTCAGATACGGACGTTACTAGCTAACGTTAGCTAAACTAACGGATAAAATACTTTTAAAGGTATACACAAGGTTTAAAGTATACTAACATATTATCATATTTAAATACGTATACATTTGTGGATAGTGCGGAGACGACGAAGACAAGCATCGAGACGAATAGCTGGCTAGTTAGCTAACAAAGAAAGACGTTTCTCAAAAGATCAGAATCCTCATTATTCTTTAGTTATGAGTCATGTGGCCATTGAAAATGTACACGGTCTAGATCAGCAGGTGAGTACCTTTGTTTTTATTCGCCATTTTCCAGGTGTTGGGAAGTGTAGAACAAAGTTAATATTGTGATAACCTAAAATTAATTTGCGGGTGGCTTAAGTCGCTGGTTGGCTAGCGAACGTTAGCGAAATCGCAAGCGGCGTCTAATGCATCATTCGGCGTTTGCTGCGTGCTTTCGGACCTGACTGGTTAAAATGGTGGTTGGTGGTGTTGTAGGAGGTAATGGTGATGATGGCGGAGCCTCATATTTCAGTGCGGAGTTTCGCCAGCATCACAATGGCGCTTTCTGTCAGCGCGGTGCCAGTGTCGTGCTATTTTTCCCACATCTTGTTGACTTTCCTCAAAGCCCACAATCCGTTTCCATTTTTCCCATTCTTCAAACACAATATATACAGTCCTGTATAATGTTAAACGTCACTCGTAATGCTCTACCCGCTCGCGAGCAAGCTAACTTCTAGCTCGCGCTAATGGTATGAATTCATCGGCCTCGCATGTTACAGGTAGCTCGCTCGACGCTAGCTGTTGTTTTCAATTACGCATTGCTCGGCAGTGCTAGCTAGCAAGCTTCTTTGTTCGAATCCCTTGCTAGGAAACCATACGCGGTCGGCCAGATAGGGTTGCTAACCGGCTATTTGTATGACGTAGTTAGCCATTTAACGTTCACGTCGACTGTTTTATTGACGGTATTTAACGTCGCGGCAGGCGACGTTTGCTAGCTGAGCTTGACCTCTTATTGCACTTGGGTCAGTTTGGACAAAAATGAAGATAAACACCGTCAAGATACCCGTTTGTGTGAGACGAAAAAACCGTAATGTTTACCTAGCCAGAAAAAACACAGAAACCAGCTTATGACGCGCTATCTGGCCTAGCTAGCAGTCCCTCGGCTAATGTTGTGTGGAAAAAAAGATAAGCTAACGTTAGCTAAGAGCTTAGCTGGCTAAGCTGGTAACCGAGATAACGTTAGCTGGATGGGTGGCAGGTCATCTTACTTTGCTCGGTGTTTGAACTCCCATTTAGGTAACGTTCATTAAGGCATTGTAACTCGCCACGTTGTAACTCGCTAATTAGCCAGAGTGGGCTAACGTTAGATATAACGACACGCTGTTGTTAACCGGTCAGCTAATTGGCGTGTGCTGGCTAGAACTTAACACAATGGCTTTCGTTTAAACATCAGACGGAATGGCCAATGACGTCGCTAACATTGACATCGCTACAGACGGTAGAAATAAATCTGGCTACTCAGCAGTTGGGAAGCTGACACTGGTGCCGGCTTTTCAGGAGACCAGAAAAGCGATCTTGCCGACTAGCGTTAGATACGTATTTTCGAACACAATTTTCTTTCACGGCGTCTTGGAACTCGATAAACGTAGTGAACGACCAAGAAAACAAACTGTTGTTTCCGTTGCAAATTGCGAAGTAGGTCAGTTGGAAAAGTCTCTATGGATCAGGAAACACGTGACCGGTGTTGGATCTTGCTGTGCTAGGGTACCGTCTCCAACAGCCGATCCAGGATCAGCTTTTCCACAGCTAGTCCGGTGCCACAGCCTAATATGAAATAAAATTGAACTGATCCAGGGTTAGAGTTTGAGGGCACGGTCTTGCATGCTTGGCAAGTTGCCAGCACAGACCTGACCGGTGATTCTGTACGTGAATCAAAACGTTAATAAATTAACTCAACTAATTTATTTTCGTATATCCTCCCTTATTCCCCCAAAAAGTATAATCAAAAGTGGATTTTTGGAGTACAGTACCTCGCGCTAATAACATGAGACAAATATGTGAAAAGTTTTGTCCCATAATTGAGTCGTTGTATATTTGTGCTCTTATAGTAATACTATGTAAAGTATGGTACGTCTCAATTTACGGTGTCCCGTAGAACATATTTTGCACTGGTGGGTATTTTACATTTTATTATGAGGTGTAGGCTTCAAATATTTGAATATAATGAATATGAAATTGGTGAAACTGATTGACTGAGCATGTCATCTTTATTGCAGCTTGCTGCCCTAGACTTGAACTCAGCCAACGGGCAGGGTGGAGGTGGAGGCAGTAAGTATCTGTTCTTGGCTTCATTTTCATGAACTTATCACATTTCAAGGGGTGCAATATCTGCTCTTGGTAATATTTCAATTTGCTCCAGGGTGTGCAACAAACTGCCTCAGATTAAGAAATGAAATATTCATGCTAAGTAGCTCACAAAGTCAAACTGCCTGTATATTGCGCATTATTTTCAGTATTCCATGTAAATGGTTTATCTATTATACTTCTGTTAAAGGCTGTGGTGAAGTTGTGTTATGTAGATATCTGAATATTTTGTGTGAAAGTTTTACCAACCAGTTAAAATGGCTTTGCAGTTAATAAGTCATATTTTTGTTTGTGCACATATTAATCTGTCTTTCAGAGAATGTGATTTGTGTGATTCCTAAACATCTGTTCCTTTTTTAGGGCGTTACATTCCACCTCACTTACGGAACAAAGAAGCCAAGAATGGTAAGAACCTGGATTTTTAATTTGGCAATGGTGTACTTACAGCAAACCTATAGAAAAACCTAAAGAAGCAGGTAACATCTGCACATTTATTTATTTATAAATGTAATAGCATATACTGCTGAAATGGCGTTCACAGCCAGCAGTTTTGATTGCCAAAGAACGCCTGTCAATATTGGGCCACAATCAGGGAGATCACTGACCAAAACCGTGATCAAGTCCAACCGTTCAGCTCCAGGTGTGCCATGGAAGGTGTTCACAGGCCATGCAACCACACAGGGGGCCCGCAGTTTGCCAGTGATCACCAACGCACCAGAATGAGATCATATCAGCTGCTCTTGTGGTGGACTTGCCAGAAATTGGGCCTCTTTGGTTTTGAATCTGTTGTCTAGACCGTACTGATGTGCCTCGGCAAGCTTGGCCCTGTTGTTTTTAGGGGTGCTACCAATTATCGTGGTAGTTAAAATCCCCCTTTAAATTGTAAGCTGGCCATTGATGACATCTTGAGGGCTTGTGCTGACGCAAGATATTCTGTCCGGACAACGTATGTTGCCTTTAACTCTCAAAGTAGCCTGCTGTTGATCACCCTTGTTGATGACTGCCTAAATGTAATCTGCAGACGAAGTATGCATGCATCACTTTAAACTATGTAAAAATGAGTGTCAGCATATAGTACTCCAAACTCTTAAAAACCGTGCATGTAGTTCACTCTATATTCATCTGACCAACCAATTCTGTGAAGTTGGTGGCTGTGAATGGGGAAAAATGGCTTAACTGTTTTATGAAGTGTCATTGTCCCACACTTTGCCTGTCAAGTATGAAACAAAAGGGTTTTCAGTGACCTGGCTGACTATGGTTGGTGAGGGGGAACAGCAAGCTTCTCTTGCACCTCCCCTCCTGAAAAATAAAATGACACATTTGTTATCCATCTTTGTTTGACTTGTGGACATAACTTAGTACCTTAAACGCATATCTACTAGCTCTACATATTTTGTTGTTCGCCAGATAGCTGCAGTATCTACCTATTCAGCTATTGGTAATTATGGCCCATTTCCCCACTAACATTATTGGGCAGTATTTTAAAAGTATGGCATCAATATCACAACAAAAATGACAGTTGTCCTATTATTGTGAAATAATTCTTGCATGAATTTTGTTAATTTAGGATTGCCGGTTTAGTTTTAACCTTAGTTCTACATGGAACCTGTTTGGTTCATTTTATTGGAAATAAATACAGTGCATACAGTCAGATAACATTACAATGGTTTGTGGGAACCGAACATAACAAAATTCCAGAAATGCTGTTCTGACTCGTACCATGTACTGTTTGTGAATGTTCCTTCGGCGGTGTCTCTTGCAGGTTTTGAGTTGTACACAAAGAAACGTCACTTTCTACAATTAATTGTTTCACGAGCTTCAAAGGGTGCACTGTACATTTAAATATTGAGACCCAAACCAGTCTGGGTCAGCTACCTTGGTGGTATCAGTAAAGTCCCCCTTCTCTAATTAGAAAGGCATTCAAGTAGCATCATTTGGAAATTAATGTATCAAATTAACACTGGGTGTTTGCTTGCATAAAGTGAAAGAACATCATGAAGATGATCAGGGAAGACCTTTGTCTCATGACAAGAGAACATGAATCCATGGGTGTTAACGGGGCGTATTTGTTCCCCTCTGGTTGTGGAATCACTGAATTGCCCATTGGTAATGGAATGTTCCTCTCTGGGACTGGGCAAACCAGAATGTGGCTTTTTAAAAACCAGTAAAACAGGGTTAAGTTGCAGTAAGTTATGTAACATCATAAGAGGTGGTAGAATGCACTCTTCACTAATTTCTTCAGTTAAGGGAGAGGCGGCGTTGCACACTGACACTTGTCTGTACACATACCAGCTCAATTAAGTCACTTAGTCGCTGCAGCTATCCTGTATCCATGGCGACCAGTTTATTTCCCATACAGAGTTGTGGTTTCAGAACACACTTTTTGTTGAAAGCGGTTACATTTCACCCATGTTTTGTTCTTATTCTTGATCACAAGTCATTGCCCGAATCAAAAGGTTTAGATAATTTGTGAATGCAGAGGACACTAGCTTTGTGCTAACAGGCAGATGTGAAGCCAGCATCCCAATGAATTCTGGGTAACTGGAGTGGCAGCAAGTCCTAAGGATTACATTGTCAGCTAGTACCTTGTGAAAATATCAATATATCAAGAATAAAAAAAAAAATGTATATGTATATTTTTAAAAATGGAAAGGTTCAGGACAGCCACCTGTATGTTTGAAGGCTCATATGGAGATCTGGGCAAAGACAGACTTGTGTCTGGGAGTGATCAATCACAGGCCCATTGAGTCCAGCTTTAGCCAGGAGGAATGTCGTGTGCTGACGTCAGTGGAATTCCTGTAGAGAGGAATGGATTCAGGCCCGCTATTACCGGCTCCTTGCTCTTCAGTACGCATACCTACCTTCTGGACTGTAAGGTGAAGTGACCGTTTAACAAAAAGAAAAGACCGAATATGTTAACTTTGAGCTTGTTTTAAAGCGGCTTAGGATATGTGCTGAATTGCCAGTTCATGTGAGATCTGAGGACTTTGTCTCTCCATGCAGGGAATACTTATTCCCACCACATAATCAGAGGAGCTTGTGGAATAACACATGGGGTGTGTGGCCTGGTGTTGAACCATTGAAAATAAGTCTGAGGAGATGGGTGGAAATCGTCAACAATGGAGAACAACTCCATAGGGATTTTCTTCCCCATTTCGAATGTGTTCATTGCGCAGGCTTATTGTAGAGGCCGTCCAAAATAAACTAGCAGCTGTATGTGTTCCAAGTTGTATTTACATATTACATTTGCCTTTCCATTAAGCAATTTCTATGATCCAGAAATTCACTGTATCATCAAGTCACTGTCAGCCATGATGGCACAGCCTGCTCACTTGAGAGCCATTTTGGTGTGACCAATGTGAGGTTTAGATTGTTCCTGCAAACCAAGCCACTGTGAAGTCCTCGGAACCATCATTGCCAATGACCATATCTGCTAATGTTCAGTATTTAATGTACTTGTGTTTAAATGACTGCTTTCCAAGCTGTTTAATGATTGAAACCTTATAGCGTGATCTTATAATATAATGACATGACTGGAATATCATTGAGAATCATTATTTCCAAAGTTATGAAAGCACTGATACTTGGCAGACCCACTAGTGCATCTGTATCTCACTTTTCAAAATGACATCAGTGCATCCCACTCTTAGGAAAGGTATGCATTTGATTTGGGAGAGATGATTAAACATTGATTGTCATGTGGAAAAATGCATCTAAAATGATCATAATCAAGCCATCTACATTTCTGTTGGTGTGGATCCCTGGACTTGAGTTTGGAGCGATATGAATCAAGAAGCAAAATAAATGAATAGTTGGGAAAAGTAGGCCTTTCAGTCCCACAAACAGCTCTGGCATATTTTCGTACATGATGTCTACTTAAATATTTCCCTGCATATTACACATGTTTTAATGAAGCTTCAGCCTTAAATGAATCTTGTTCACATTTTTCTTGACTTTATTTTCATTCTTTTTACAGCAGGAATTGCTTATGCCTCTGTTAGGCAGAGCGGTTATTCACTGGCACCAGTGAGGAGCTGTAAGTTAATGTTCTGACAGCTTTTGCTCAGGGAAGCTCTGCATCATATGCATGAAGTTTCAATGAAATACAGCCAATGCCCACACAATTTGGGGACAATGCTTTAAAAAAATGTATGAATCTGAATTTAAAATATTTTTTTCATTTTGTGGGCGGCACAAACATCTGGGATTTTGTTGGCAGATGATTGTGTGAAAGCGGATGATTGGGTGTATGCTAATTTCAGCAGAGAAGGTGCTTGCTTTTATCACTTTTGCGCGTGGGTGGGTGTGTGTGCAGGTATGGTGGGGTGGGGCGGCTGAGCTTTTTCTGTGGGAACGGGTCTTGACTCTTAAGTATGTTTGGTGTATCGTGTCAGCAGGAAAATGTATTTGTGTTTCGAGCACTTATTGACGGTGGTCAAAGTCTTTACCTGAGATTTTCATGTAAGAAAAATGTATTGAATATATATTCCCCCAACTGACTTGACTGCAGGACTCATTTAGAATGGGCACCAGGCAGTGAAACAAAAATGCTCTTGTGCTCTCTTCATTGTCTTACATAGTTTTGATGAAGGGCCTTCTACTTTTGCCCAGGTTACCAAGGATACCCTTCCCAGGACCTCTCCTTTTCTCAGGCCTACTGTGGTGGCTGGCCAGACAGAAGTGGTATACCTGGATGTGCCTGCATGAGCTAATGCTGCAGCACTTTAACCTGTCCAAGTCTCTAATCTCCGTACCTGACAGTGTGGGCGCTTTTTAACGGACAACCTGAACAACTTGGGGCCGATTCGTCGTCAATGCTTGCTTTCGCAGTTTACTTGCTTTCTGACATTATATAATTAGGGCTACGATTTTAGCACAGGAGTTAAGGTCAGGGGTCAGAGAAAGGCAGCTGGCTTTAAGTCCGATACATAACGCTTACGCACGGTGCACAGAAATGCACACTTGAGATTGACACCAATACGAGGGTTTTAAAAACATTGGATAGCGATTGTCCTTATGTAGCCTAATCCTACACGCGATGGGATTGTTTGTTAGTAAAACATTTTTTACTTGCAGTATAGTATTCTCCTGTTAGAAAACAACCGATAACCTGACAGCCTGCTTCTGTCATCGAGACATCCTTACGACAAAGAAAATATCCTGCAAAACTCACAGGTAGGAGTAACTTGGAGTTATTGCCGTCCGATTCTCTTCAAACACAGGAATCGCCTTGTGTATGAATTCAAAGTCAACATGTTTGACCTGGTTTGGTTTTAAAAAAAACATGGCAGGGTTGATAAAATTGAATCAGCTGTATGTGTTTAACCACTCACTCTTTCACAACTTGGCAAACAGGTGTTCAGTTGTGTCAATATAAGGCTTTACCCTGCTTAATTGGCGAGATTATTTGGGCGAAGTGCTCTCGATTTGTTACGAAGTTTTGTAATGAGACCACCAGCTGTATCGCACCTCAGCCCTCCACTTTCATGAAACATTCTATTTGAGTTTTGGCAATGACCACTGTGCTAGCAGTACCGTTCGCAACATTGCTATTTGTGACCCAAGTTTCTTTTATGGTATCAACGCTCAAGAAGAAACAATGCTAACGGGTTAGCAGCGCAGGGCTAACGAATCAGGCGCAGCCCCAATATCCAGTCCAGCCAGGAAAGCAAACTATTGTGCATATAAAATAAATCAAGTGAATTAACAGTTTTACCTGCTCATAGAAATGATTTATTTTTAAACTTAACATTGAATGGGTAATGCATGGCTATCCAGTCACGTTTTAAAGGGATTTCTGACCTCAGTGATAGAATCGTAGCCTTAATGCAGTCTGTTTAACAAAGTTTGGAATACTTACGTCAGGTGACATTTCGGACTTGGAACATTTCATCAATGGCAGATAAGAATGCAACATATGGAATTGCTGCTCCTTTTTTTTTATAGTGAATTCTGCACCTGGATAGTAGTTGCCCACTGTTGCAGATTAGACCACCTATTGAGCAGCAAACTGGGAGAGCAAAATAACACCGTCCTCATTAAGGCGGAAAAGGTAGCATTCTGAAGAATTTCCCAGCAGTCAGAGTGATTTTTCCATACATCTAACTAAGTGATGTTTTGAGTATTGGTCTCAGAACGGAGGCGAATGAAAATGCGGAATTCACACTATTTATGCAGACATGGTTATTTTAATGAATATTCAAATTTATGCTTTACCTAACAATTGTCAAATTTGCCCCGATGCTGCATGTGCTAATGTTTCAAATTGATGGGTTCAAAGGTGTATGTAATACTGTCATGGTTACATTGCTTAGTTCGATTCGTGCCAACAGTGTATTTTAAAATGCATGCGTGTGTAGAACAGCAGTTTTCAAATTTCTTAATAGGTATTATTTTTATAAAATGTTTACACCCCCACACCAACTACATAGTGTAATCAGTCCGTTGCTGTCAGTTTGATTACACTGTGTAGTGTATGGTTCATTCGAATGATCTATGTGAATCTTGATTAAACATTTATCACATGCAGCTAGTTAATTTGGGTAAAGAAACAGAAAAAAGCTAGCCAGCAGCAGCATTTGTAAGCTAATTTTGAAAGCAAATTGTTGCCTCTAAGAATTATATTAGAATCTTAGTATCTAAGAATTGTGTGTGTAGTGTATGCTAAGTGAACATTGATGAAATTATAACTGATTGTGCGCTGCTACTGGCCAAATAGACTTGGGACGAGCTGACAAAAGTAGACATTTGTGAGGGGATTGTAGGATGTAAGTTGGACAGTGTGCCATACCAAATGAATTTGGCATGTCTTGGGTTAAATTGTGTGCAGGAACCAAAACTAAGCACCAGCTGGGATATCCTACAAAGGTTCAATGGGTTAGATATGCAGATGTACAAAACTCATCCATTGGTGTCTAGGCTAGGGAAGTGACAGCCGTTTCTGAACTGGGAGTGAACTGTTAAAACATTTGATGGTTGCCGATAGGGGTGTAACGATTCAACAATTCCACAGTTTACTGTGAACCTTGGGTTATTTTTTTCCGTTCATAGTTGGGTTCGTACCTCGGAGGAAAAAAAGAAAGAAACGCTTGTTTCTTTACGGTCGCGTTTCGTTACATCGACTATAATTTAGAACATAAGAACATTTACTGATGGGTTATCAGCTTCACCGTTTTACTCCAGGAAAAATGGTTTAACTGAACATGCTGAGCAGATGCCGGAATCCGTTATCCGTTCAGATGTGCGAATCGTGAACTGAGACACGGGAGACGCGGTTTTGATTTTGGTTTTTCGGAATCGTTACACCCCAAGTTGCCGACCATGATTCTGGATGTTGAATCATGGTGACCACCTGTGGAATGGCCGAAGTCTCCTCGACGGACGTGCAACCATAGTCTCCTACCAAGAAGCCAGCCGCAGTTGGGTCTCAAAGCGTCAGCGAGGTGCGAGTTGTAGTCGTGGGTCAATGAGGTGGTATGAATGAGTGGAGCTACCATACGTCACCTGTAACTCTCTGATTTGAACCAATCGTTGTGCGTTATGAAGAGCCAAACTTTTTTTTATTGGTTCAAACAAGTCAGTGGTCGAGATTTACTTGTAACTCCATCCATTTTTGGTGGCAAGATGCCTCGTTCTCCCATGACTAGTCAATCGGGCTTCACCAATGAAGGCTTCGAACAGCTTGCAGATGTTGATAGGAGTTGGTTTGGTTTCTGTCCCATTTTAACACCCAAGAATTTAAGCCAACCATTTTGCATGAGTGGTGCACAGGTCATTTTGGCCAATGTGAATGTTGGGCTTCTTTTAAATATCCAGATCATAAGTGTCCGTTTTCCCAAGGGGATAGGAAATGGCTACTTGTCATTTTGGCACGCTGGAAGTTGTCAACAGAAGTAATTTTATTTGGAGCTTAGACCAAAAATGGGGGCCGTATTGTCTGCAGTCTTGGAATGGGACCGTTCTTATTGGCGAACGTGTGCATTGCCTTCACTGACTGGTTTGTCTCCCTCTCTAAATGAAGATTCTCCTGGATGGGACGGCGGACGCAGCAATGGCTTTGTGAATGGTTACCATGACGGCAGGGATAACCGTATGAATGGGGACCGTAACAGTTTTGGAGGACGCGGGCCTCGCACAGATAGAGGTGGGCGTGGTGGATACCGTGGCAACCGAGGTGGCTCCTTTAACCAGTCCCAGCCAATGCAACATTCAGGTTGGAGATTAGTCTTCTGCTTGTTGCTTTAGAAAAAGAAAAAAAACAAGAAAAGAAAAAAGAAAAAAAAGAAAAACTAGCACTATATTTTGCTACTAAAAGTTTACGTAAAAATAAGAACGGAGCAAAGTGTTTTCAAGATGTGAACTTGTACATTTGAAAATATGAAAAAGATAGATTCTCCCCCTGCAACTGTTTTCAAAGCAGTACAAATTAATGTAGCAGATTATGTAAGGGAGGAGAAAAAAAACATGCCCTTGCAATTTAAAAATGAACGGTGTTGCTATGGACAACCTGCTATTGCAATCAGTTTGCCGGGGATCAGACATTTTACAGTGACTGACTAAACTGAGCATTGCTGCATTGGGGATAGATGCATTGTATAACATGGTGACTTGCATCTGGTAGGGTTCGGTTTTGACAACAAAGATGCGGGCGGATGGAATTCCATAAAAGACAACAGGGAGGCCTACACCAGTTTTGGAGGCCGTACCGATAGAGGGAAGTCTGCCTTCTTCAATGACCGTGGGGCTGGATCCAGAGGAAGGTAAAGGAATACAGTGTGCCTTTCTGTGCCTCGTTTTCCAGGTATTTGACGATCAAAATAAACGCACATAAAGTAATGAAATCAAAACAGGACGAGCAATGAAAACTAGCGTGCAATTGAAATGACACGCCTGCAATAAAACATGATGACGGAATGAAAAGAAAGTTTAAAGAGTGCTTTTAAAAGTAGACTGTCTGGATCCCTCATACTCTGGGAGAGCATTCAGTAATTTGGGGGCCTGCTCACAGAAGGCTTGTTCACCATTTTTTACCCATTCGATCGTATTGGCCACTCGTGTGGGTGGGCTTTGGCAGGTGTGAGTGTCCGGAATACCCGGTCTCTAAAGGGGCTGGCTCATTAATTGTGACGTGGGTGGCGTTTGGCAGGTATGAGCGTCCAGGGTTCGGCTCCAGGGGGGTGGAGGAAACAGCCGCTGGGTGGAGGACTCCAGGGATGAGGAGGACTGGTCCAAACCCATGACCTCTAACGAGCGTCTGGAGAAGTGAGTATTGTCTAGCTCTTCCGGGCCCCAAGTGTACCCAGTCTTGCTCCTCTTCCAGCGCTGACCGAAACCAATGCCCTTTCCGTTCTCTCAGTGAGCTGTTCTCTGCAAGCAACACCGGGATTAACTTTGAGAAATACGACGACATTCCCGTCGAAGCCACCGGCAACAACTGTCCTCCCCATATTGAAAGTGTAAGTCTCTCTTGCTCGCCCTCTCTCTCTCTCTCTCTCGCTCGCCCTCTCTCTTGCTCGCCCTCTCTCTCTCTCGCCTCCCTCTCTCTCTCTCTCTCTTGCTCGCCCCCTCTCTCTCTCTCTCTCTTGCTCGCCCCCTCTCTCTCTCTCTTGCTCGCCCCCTCTCTCTTGCTCGCCCCCTCTCTTGCTCGCCCCCTCTCTCTCTCTCGCTCGCCCCCTCTCTCTCTTGCTCGCCCCCCTCTCTCTTGCTCGCCCCTCTCTCTCTCTTGCTCGCCCCCTCTCTCTCTCTCTCTCGCCCCCTCTCTCTCTCTCTTGCTCGCCCCTTCTCTCTCTCTTGCTCGCCCCTTCTCTCTCTCTCTCTCTCCCCCTCTCTCTCTTGCTCGCCCCCTCTCTCTCTTGCTCGCCCCCTCTCTCTCTCTCTCTCGCTCGCCCCCTCTCTCTCTCTTGCTCGCCCCCTCTCTCTCTCTTCCTCTCTCTCGCCCCCCTCTCTCTCTCTCTCTCGCTTCGCTCTCTCTCGCTCGCCCCCTCTCTCTCTCTCTCGCTCGCCCTCTCTCTCTCTCTCTCTCTCGCCCCCTCTCTCTCGCTCCCCCTCTCTCTCTCGCTCGCCCCCTCTCTCTCGCTCGCCCCCTCTCTCTCGCTCTCTCTCTCTCCCCCTCTCTCTCTCTCTCTCTCTCTCGCCCCCCTCTCTCTCTCTCGCTCTCGCCCCCTCTCTCTCTCTCTGCTCGCCCCCTCTCTCGCCCCCTCTCTCGCTCGCCCCTCTCTCGCTCGCCCCCTCTCCCTCTCTCTCTCGCTCGCCCCCTCTCTCTCTCTCGCTCGCCCCCTCTCTCGCTCGCCCCCTCTCTCTCTCTCTCTCCGCTCGCCCCCTCTCTCTCTCTCTCTCGCTCGCCCCCTCTCTCTCTCTCGCTCGCCCCCTCTCTCTCTCTCTCTCTCGCTCGCCCCCTCTCTCTCTCGCTCGCCCCCCTCTCTCTCTCGCTCGCCCCCTCTCTCTCTCTCGCTCGCCCCCCTCTCTCTCTCCCCCTCTCTCTCTCCCCCTCTCTCTCTCTCTCTCCCTCTCTCTCTCCCCCCCTCTCTCTCTCTCTCTCGCCCCCTCCCTCTCTCTCTCTCTCTCGCCTCTCTCTCTCTCGCCCCCCCCTCTCTCTCTCGCTCGCCCCCCCTCTCTCTCTCGCTCCCCCTCTCTCTCTCTCGCTCCCCCTCTCTCTCTCTCCTGCTCCCCCTCTCTCTCTCTCTCTCTCTCCCTCTCTCTCTCTCTCTCGCCCCCTCTCTCTCTCTCTCTCTCGCTCCCCCTCTCTCTCTCTCTCTCTCGCCTGCATGGGTTCAGTAATATGGGTGTCTAAAGGTGTTCTAGGGCTGCAGCAGCGCTATAGCCCTGCAGTGACACTGTGGCCACAAGCCGCGCACCTGAAGACGCTGACGTCATGAACTTTGAAAAGTATGGCATCCCTTGGAGGCTGCTCTTTCACTCTCTGCAAATGCTTGTTTGCCATGCTGCTGATTCAGAAGCCTCTTAGAATTGTGACAAACTGGGAATTAAATCCCAACAAAAGGATCTGGAGCCGTGCAGCGTTTCTTAAAAATCCAAGCAACAATTGGGGTTTTTGTTTCAGTTCCATGATCTTGAAATGGGGGAGATCATCATGGGGAACATCAACCTGAGCCGCTACACCCGGCCCACCCCCGTGCAGAAACACGCCATTCCCATCATCAAGGCTAAAAGAGACCTGATGGCCTGTGCGCAGACAGGTCAGTGCCCCCTCTACAGCCGCCAGGGCTGGGGTCTACGCCACTACAATTCAATTCGCCAGTCCATTGACATTTTTTATTCCCATAATGTTTGATAAGGATTTTTCAGTTCATTAATTGAATTTCAATTATTTTCCTGAATTGCTGCAGCTACTAGCAATGATTTGGTTTGTAGTGCTCTGTGTAGCCTACAAACGAGTATGTCATTTAATGTGGAGAGGAAACTCAACTTGGCTTGGACTGGCTTCCGTACAGTGTAGTGATGCAGCTTGCTGGCCGTGTGGCTCACTGTTTTCTTTGCTCCTCTTCAGGGTCTGGTAAAACTGCAGCGTTCCTGCTCCCAGTTCTCAGCCAGATTTACACTGAAGGTCCTGGAGAGGCCCTGCAGGCCACGAAAGCCAGCAGCCAGGTACTGTACTAATGTCACTCTCTCTCTCTCTCTCTCTCTCTGTGCTACACACAGACCGAGTCCTATTACAGCTGTATGTATGCTCGCTTGTCCATTCACACACACACACAGCCAGTTACTGCACAAACATAACACAGCTCAACTCGTCTCCTGACACATCTCACACACCACAGATTTGTTCACATCATTCATTGGTTTCGTCAGTGTCCAGGTAGCCCCTCTCTCGGACAGTGGTGGTTGGTTTGCCAAAACTTTTTACTGCCAGAGTGTGTGTAAAAGCAATAAATGTCAATGAAGCATTTTGTGAGCTTCCAGCCATCAGCAGATTTTCTTGTTTCGCTCCAATATTTTCTCCTCCTCCCATCAGGAAAATGGAAAGTACGGGCGGCGCAAGCAGTTTCCCATCTCGCTGATCCTGGCTCCAACGAGAGAGCTCGCGCTCCAGATCTATGACGAGGCCAAGAAGGTAAGGGCTTCCAAGAATCCAGAACCCAACACAGGAGGTGGCACACCAAGGTTCACCCTGTTTGGGCTGCTGGGTGGCTCAGGCACTGTACCAGTGTGTGGGTGGCCCCCCCCACGGTCTCTTATCGAATAATTTGGCCACGTAATTTGCTGTAGAGTCACACAGGGAGGGTGAGATTTCAGTCGGTGGTATACCCGTGTCACATCGTGCACCGGCGCCCCCTCTGGTCTGTCGGGCGCCCGCGGTCTTCCTGCGCAAGCTGCACTTGACGTGTCCTCCTCCGACTCGATGTCCGCAAGCTTAACCGGCGGAGCGCAGAGTGAAAAGAAGCGGCATCTCTGCATTGCGTCTTTAGGAGGAGAGTGTGCGCACGATGAGCCAGAACACACACACACGCGCAATCGGGCATTCCAATTTGGGGGTAAATAAGGGTGAAAATGTTTTAAAAAATAAAAATAAAAAAAGGTTTGCTTTGGCAATGAATCTGTATTGTGACTGCACCTGTGTCCCCGTGTCCAGTTTGCGTACCGCTCCAAAGTGCGCCCCTGTGTGGTGTACGGAGGGGCTGACATCGGGCAGCAGATCCGGGAGCTGGAGAGGGGATGCCACCTCCTGGTGGCCACGCCCGGCCGCCTGGTGGACATGATAGAGAGAGGGAAGATCGGCCTGGACTACTGCACGTGAGTTAGCACCTCCAGGGAGGCCACACTGGTCTTGTGTATGAGCACTTAGGAGCTTAGTTGTTAATTGGTTAGAGTCCACACACCTTGTTTCTAGGGCTAAATTGGCTGATTGAAAGAGAATCGCAAAAACCCGCAGGCACTGTGGCCCTCCATGAGTTTGAGATCCCTGATTTTCATGTCGCCTTTGTGATGGCGAACTCTTGACTGATTATGGAGCATTTTTTTCTCTTAATTACGCCTGATCAATAAATGCTTTTTTAGCAAACTTCCCTGTCAGCATATTCTTCTAGATTTAGTTTTTGTATTATGATTTTTTTTTTTTTGCCGTTGAATTTTTATTTTATTTTTTATTTTCTCTCCCTCTCTCCCCCTTAGCTACCTTGTGCTGGATGAGGCTGACCGAATGCTCGACATGGGGTTCGAGCCCCAGATCCGCCGCATCGTGGAGCAGGACACAATGCCCCCGAAGGGCATTCGCCACACCATGATGTTCAGCGCTACTTTCCCCAAGGAGATCCAGGTGAGAGTCCACCCGTGCGAGCTTAACCAGGGCACTGCAGGGGGGGAAAGCTGCGGCATGACACCACGAGTCTGGGAGGAGAGCGCTTGCCTGCACTCCCAAATGGACAGAAGTGAAATGGGGGTAAAATAAGCCTAATCCGGTGTGGCGTGTGCGTGACTGACGTTTGGTACTTTCAGATCCTGGCCCGTGACTTCCTGGAGGAGTACATTTTCCTGGCCGTGGGCCGTGTTGGCTCCACCTCTGAGAACATCACCCAGAAAGTGGTTTGGGTGGAAGACAGCGACAAGCGGTCCTTCCTGCTCGATCTTCTGAACGCTACAGGTAATTGCAGTTGATGTTTCCCCACAGTGTAGCTCTGTTGGATCTTAAGAGTAGTAGCTCCTGCAAATGATATCCTAGACCTAGCCTTACACGTGCTTGTATGTTTGAGCGGGAAACCATGAGGTTCAATGTTTGTTACGGAAATAGGACTTCTCTTCCCTCGGCTCCCCCCCGTTTAATATATTTATAATCATAATAATGAAAAATGAAGAACCAATAAAAATACAAAATTTGTCTGCTTTTAACACGCATGTTTGTGTACGCATCACTTGAGCAGCATACAAAAAACAGGCACAGATGCATCCTCTGGAGTTGCACTTTCATCTTTAGCCACCAGGAATCGGCTCCATGCGGCCTTTTCCGCAGGGTTACCATGCAAACGTTTCAAACTGTGGAGTTTCAGCGCTGGAGTTATTTTCAGTGCTGCTGTGAAATGCTTAAAGTTTATCGCAAGGTTTGGTTTTATTCAAAGTCATTCCGAGTGAGGTTCAGGAAAATGGGACTGAGGGCCTAGACAAGCCTGGTAAGTTGGCAATTTATTATTACAGTGATGGTAGAATGCCTGCTTCATTTCACTTAGTTTTCCTTTGGCCAAAAGTTTTTGTCAAATTTTTTTTTCTTTTTCTTTTTTTACCCCCCCTATCCTCCTTTTTTTTTTTCTCCTTTCCCCCTTCTAAAATAAGGCCGGAATTGAGATCGACAGTAACGCATGGCAGCTGCTCCTTCAGCCCTAGTCCAGATGTATCTCGTTGGCTGTGCAGCTAGATTGTCTTTTTGCACATAGCCGTGTTATACCGCTGGTGTCTGGAAAAGGGAAGTTTGTAGCTGAGCGTTACTGTCTGAAACAAATCTGTCACTACATTTTCAATTGCCTGTGAAGTGACTTTCATTTGAAGTGTGGTTAACATTTCACCTTTTCGAATGATTTCAGTAGCATTTAGGCTACTTTAGCAAATTGTGTGAACGATAACTGTCTCGCAGAAGTGGCGTTTAGTCACCATCACAAGTTATACTGCCCTGTTTCCGGTGCATTAGACAAGGCACTACAATACATTTCTGCTAAGTAGAAAAATCTTCTAGGGTATTAATGCATGCCTAAAACCATGGACGGTGCACTATTTGAAACGGACCCTCAGAATTGTGAATTATTTTTGACAAAAACAAACCCCCGATCTCTGTTTTGCTGTCTCCCAGGTCTGCTGCCATGGTTACCAAATGTAATGCAACACAACATTAAAAATAGATTTTAATAGGGCAGCGTGGGTTTCTTCGGTTAGCCATGTTCACCATGGCGACGCGATAGAGAAGTGGGAATGCGCTCTAAATGCCCGTGCCTGTGTGGTCTGGCATTTCATTAGTCCCTGTGCAGCGCCGCCACCTGGCCTCCACTGCTGCCCCGGGGTGCGGAGGCCAGGCAGTGAAGGAAGTCACTTCACGTGGATCTGAAATGCCTGTTTCTGTGTCAACCTGCCATATACCATCTTCCCCACCGACACCCTCTTTTTATACCCGAGCTTTTGCTGTGATAGCCATTAAAGAAAATGAATGCACTTTGTGACAAACATTGAACCAAACCATAAAGCCAAGAAGACAATTTGAACGGTTATTGACAAAGTCTTTCGAGGATATCTTAAGTGGCTCTTTGAACACCCCATGTGCTGTAGGCAGTTCTGTTGGTACTTCAACACAGAATGAACTGATTTTACTTAATGGTTGTCAGTTAAGGCAAAAAAGAAAAAGCGAAATCCGCTTGTCATACATCTAGTCCCTGCTTCCAGTTTGCGATGTGCCATTCTGTAACCGAATGAGCTCACCGGTCTCTGTTTGCACTAAGCCCCTCCCCCCCCATGCTGGACATGGCCATGTCTGAGAGTGGTGAGCTCATGCCCCCCCACCCCGCTTACCCCCCATTCACCCCGCCTGGCTGCTCCGTGTCCGAACCCAAGCGCCTTCAGCGCTCTCTTCTGTCTGCAGGCAAAGACTCCCTCACCTTGGTGTTTGTGGAGACCAAGAAGGGCGCCGACGCGCTGGAGGACTTCCTGTACCGCGAGGGGTACGCCTGCACCAGCATCCACGGCGACCGCTCCCAGAGGGACCGCGAGGAGGCGCTCCACCAGTTCCGTTCCGGGAGGTGCCCCATTTTGGTCGCCACTGCGGTAAGTGTGGCCGCCGGCCCTGTGCTCTTTTGCGCGTTATCGTTTTATCGTGCGTTCTGGAAGTCGGAGCTGCCGCTGACTTGCTTGTGCGTCGTCGTCGTCAGGTGGCCGCGCGCGGTCTGGACATCTCCAACGTGAAGCACGTCATCAACTTCGACCTGCCCAGTGACATCGAGGAGTACGTCCATCGCATCGGTCGTACCGGCCGCGTCGGAAACCTCGGTGAGCCGCCGATTTAACGAGGCCTCCGCTGCGGGGCGTGCGCTCTGCTACCGTTGCTCGTCGTAGTTTCTCGTTTGTGCCATCGCCAAACCGTGTGCGTCGTTGTGTCCCTTTAGGGCTGGCCACGTCCTTCTTCAACGACAAGAACAGCAACATCACCAAGGACCTCCTGGACATCTTGGTTGAGGCCAAGCAGGAGGTTCCTTCCTGGCTGGAGAGCTTGGCGTATGAGCACCAGCACAAGACTACCACCCGGGGGCGCTCTAAGAGGTACGTCCCAACACGAGTGCCTGCAGTCCGCTGAGACGCTCGTGTCGAATCAACACGGGGAAACTCGCCATTGCGGTGATTGACTTTGTGCGCTGATCTCATCGATGGTCCAATCAGAATGCCATTGATTAATTAATTAATTAATGAACGTTGAATGCCTTTTCAGGAGTTTGTTCTTTGTGTGTCTGTGAGAGAGAAATCCCACTCACATATCTTCATGCAGACATTCAAAGGTATTGACACATTTAGAAAAGCCCATGCCTTTATGAATGTGCCCTCTCTCTATCAAAGGTTCTCCGGCGGGTTCGGGGCCAGGGATTACCGCCAGAACAGCGGCGGGGGCGGCGGCGGTGGCGGCTTCGGCAACCGCGGCGGGCGCAACACCGGGGGTCACGGGGGAAACCGGGGATTTGGTGGTGGTAAGGGTTGGTTTGTCTATAAGTCTGTCCTCATTGGGGGAGAGATTTCCTAGCCATTGATCCTGCACGTTTGAAACGTTTAACTGTAAAATGTAAAAACGATAAGTGATGTTGCCATCGTTAAAAGAAACCTCGCATCTCCCACAAAGAGACCATTACATTAGAGGCATTTAGCAGATGCTCTTATCCAGAGCGACTTAGTTTTACATTTCTTTATAATCCATTTATACAGCTGGATATTAACTGAAGCAATTCAGGTTAAGTACCTTGCTCAAGGGTACAACAGCAGTGTCCCACCTGGGGATTGAACCTGCAACCTTAACATTACAAGCCCAGCTCCCTAACCATTATACCACACTGCCGCCTATCAGGGAATGAGAAACCGCTTTATTGCATTGGACAAGTTTTAGTCACGTGGCGCTTTGAATCCGCTATTTGTCACAGGGCCATGAAATATTGACCGTATGCAACTGAAGCAAGCCTGTACCAAACCCAAAAATGAAGATATAAGGTTTTTTTTAATGATGCTGAACATGTACAAATGGATAACATATTCCTCTGTGGTGCACGTTTCCTGCCTTTTAACCCGCCCGTCTCCCTCTCTCTCTCTCGGTCTCTGTATGCCTCGGTCTCTCTCAGGTGGCTTTGGAAACTTCTACAGCAGCGACGGCTATGGAGGAAACTACTCCCAAGTGGACTGGTGGGGAAACTAAAAGCCCCTCGCCCTTATGGAGGTCACCACGCCTAGCTGAATGGAAACCACATGTAACTTAGCCAGACTATACCCTGTGTAGCTTCAAGAACTCGCAGTACATTACCAGCTGTGATTCTCTGACACCGGTCTGAAAGGGAGCCTGACGTGACGGGAGAGATGGCCTGCAAGAGAACCAGAGCATCACACCTTTTAGACGGGAATCAAGAAAAAAAAAATGAAAAAAAGAAATGAAAAAAAAAAAAAAAAATGGCTGCCTATGTGAACACCCAATAGAATCTTGGACTCTAGTTTTCCACTGCACCTCATTTCTTTCTCTGTTAAAAAAACAAAACAAAAAAAACCCCCTGAGGATCATTTGTTTGTTAATGTACTGTGCCTTTAAAATTTAGACAGGATTATTTTTATTTTTATTTTTTATTTTTTATTTTCAGTGTCATATTACTGGCTGAACTTGGCCAAGAGCTCAATTTCTTTCTTTTTTTCTAAGGCATAAAAAAAAAAAGAGAAAAAGAAACTTGTTCTATATCAAACCTTGGCAAAACACTGGGATTAAATGACTGAGTAAGTCATTATTCCATTTGAACTTCAAATTGTCACAGGGACAGCAGAGGGCCTTCACCACAGGCTCAACAAGCACAGGGTGCTTAGGGAAACATCACGGAAGCGTTCAAACTAAATGATTCCTTGTGTGGCAACTGTATTTCAAGGGATGAAGAGTTCTAATTTTTTGCTCACTCTATCCTGGATAGGCACCTATTAGGGATATGGTAGTCTTCGGGGAAAAAAACCCAAAAGCCATTCCAGTTGTGATCTGATATTAGTTAAAAAAAAAAAAAACGAACAACAAAAGTAATTGAACTGTTTTAATACACAAAACACACACTGATGTTCAGACACTGTGCTAGAATGTGTTAACTCCACTTCTGGCAATTGACTTGACAGTGTAAAGGCAGCTAGTATAGTACCATGAGCTGGCTGTTAAGTGCGGTTTTTTTTTTTTTTTTTTTTTAGTTTTTTTTTTTTAAGTTTGTTTTCTTTTTTTTTTTTTTTTACTTGAAACATTTAGGAGGCAATTTTAAAAAACCTGACGTTTTTTGATAAATGTTTCTTAAATTTTACAAAATGGTATATCTGAAAACGTTATTTAAAAAAAAAAAAATGCCTGCCATATTGAAAGTGAAGATAGAATGGCTACATAAGGACCACAGCACCGGCTCGGCCTTGCCAACCTCAGGGCTGACTCGGTACATAAATACGCATGCTAGTGTTGTTGTTTTTTGGTCAAGGAGATAAAAACAAACGAATTGTGCAGCAGGCTTAACTTTATTCCAAACGTGTACACACATCTTCTCTTTTCAAGCTGCGTTCAATTCCGAAAGAGATTCTCGGCTTACTTGGAGGCATGGCTCCTTTTCAAAGACAGATGCTGTTGGGGGCGGGGGATTGCAGAGGTCAGTAATGTAGAGGGGTCGAAAACCCAAACCGGACTGCACAGGGTCGCTAGCGAGGGTTGGTAGGGAGTGCAGCGAAGTGCACCACCATTTTAGTTGTGTAGGTTTCCATTGCATACTGGCTGTGTATTCTACTTGATCAGGCCAAAGACAGGGGTTTCCCCTCCTTGTGGTGCATCGGCGCGGCGGGCTCCCGGAGCTCGCACGCCTCGATGCGTTTCTAGAAGTGCTGGCCAGAGAGCCGGCATCAGCTCGTCTTCTACACAGAGAGCTGAGCAGAGGAGGAGGAGAAAATGGCATTTAACTTAAGTGCAATAGATTTATTCTCAAGTGTGTTGTGCCTTGAAATTTTTTTAAGAAATCGATTAGATGAAGCGGATGCCCTGACAGTATTAAGGTAACTTAAGATGACTGGTGCTATTTAAGTTAGGTCTAAGCCCTTGTATGTTGTGCCCATCAAGTTTTACAGAGTTATTTTATTGCACATCTAGTTTTATATATAAATGTCTTGAGTACGTGTCCTTAAGCTTCCAAATATTGTGTGGAGATTGTGAAACGCAGCTTGTTTACAAAAGGGGAAAGGTTCTCGATATTTAACCAGGATTAATTTGGGACCAGGGGGATTAGCAGTTGGGAATTTAGCTATTTGCACACAGATTTCTAGATTCTACTTTTGCTGCTAGTTTTGTGTAATTTATTAAGCCTTTTTTGAGAAATATTTATTTTTGTAAGCCTAAAAGTGATTCTTTGAAAGTTTCAAGAAACTTGACCAAAAGACAGTACAAAAACACTGGCACTTGAATGTTGAATGTCACCCGTATGCGTGAAATTAATTTATTTCGGGGTAGTGTGAGCTTTTTAATGTTAGTTATATTGGACTCGGTCAAAATCCACACCTGCTACTGGCCTCATGGCCTAACGTTTCTTAATAATATTTAATTGGCTATCAAAATTTGAAAAACGTAAACATGCCAAGGTTTGGATAAAAGTTATCAAACTAATAAACACATTTCCTAAATGTATCAGTGCAAAGTGTCCAGATTCTCCAGTTTTTTGTTTTTATTTATTTTTTATTTTTTTCCAGTGAACGTCTGGCACATGGCAATCTTAAAACATGTGGTTATTCTCTATTGTTGCATTTGTGTATTTGGCACCTCTGGTGTTTGACTTTTCAAAAGCATTTAGCAAGTTACAGCTATAGCAATAAGTCTTACGGAACAGAGGAAAACGACTCAGATCATAGGAGATACTCAGTTGGAAAAAGCTTCCAGCTTGCTAAATGTTTGAAGAGCAATGTCAGAGCTCATTAGATTTAGCGTTTGCTTTATGTACTAGTTTAGAAGCTATGCACTGCATGAGAAGACTCAGCTGTGCGTTTATTGTATGATTTTATTGAAATAAAATTTGAAATGCAAATACTTTACAAATCAAGCATGTTTTCTAATACATTGTATTAATGTAGAATGATGAAACCATTGTAGCAGTTGTTCATATTGTGACTGCACCATAGGGTTAAATTGAAGTTGACATTCGGTAGAGTTTGTTCCCAATGATAGGATCTTCATTTTTAATAAATACCAGTGTCCTACATGGTGTGTGAGGTTCCTTTTGCTGACTCTTAAATGTGAAGACTTTGTCCTTTTGAAGTTCAGCGGATTCTCGGACCCATGTGTTGTGTCAGTGTTTAAACAATTTTATGTCAGGGCTGAAGTTCAGCGTTCGGGAGAGGGAGCGCTCGGTTCACCCACCCTACACATTGGAACCAACATGTGACTGTGGACATTTCCCCTGCAGTGTTTGCACGCTGTGAAGCCGGGGCTGGTCCAACCCTGGTCCTGGAGAGCCACAGGGTCTGCTGGTTTTGTTGCTCAGCCCTTCGTTGATCAATTCAAGCAGTTGATTACACCGTTGAATTCGCCTCGCCCCGGTTTCTTGGGTCTAAATTGGTTGCAGATTTAAAGAAAAACGATGCATGCCCTGCAGCTCTCCAGGGCCAGGATTGGACCGCCCCTGCTGTAAGCCTGCTGTAAGTCATGGCCCACTCCATCTCAAACCACCTGCAGCCTGTAGCTCATTTCTACAGCTTGTCCTTTCACAGTACGAGCTCATCCATAGAAGTACCAACTGCTGCCGTTTTAACGCGACGACGTTCCTGAGATTAAGGATGCAGAGATTAAAATGTTAATGTGCGTGATGTGTGGGGCGCTCACCTCTCCCTTCTGGTCTTAAATGTCCTTTCCTGGCCCCTGGTCTTGCACCTCCCTTGGTCCTGTCCCTGCCCCTGCAGTTGGTCCGTGTCAGCGCCCCCTTTGGACCGGGGTAGTAGTTGCCAATGAGCAGGCGATGTTGGACTCTGTAAACAACGAATTAAAGTTCTTGCTAATGATGCACTGATGACCTTTGGGGAACTCCAGGGAAGCTCAGCACCTGAAAGCGAGCCTGCAAATTGAATGAATTGACTCCCAAGTTTCATTTTTGCCATTTAAAAAAAAATTAAAAAATGTTGGATTGGTTTAAATTTTGTCATCTGCGTTTATGAGATCCCCTTCTGTGAAAAGGCCGGTAGTTTGCAACCCAATGGTGGCTTTGTGACATTCAAAAATGGTTGTCTTTGCAGTCCGATCGCTACAAAGCGTGTAGGTCTGGCTCGGCATTTGGCCTCTTCGTTTTCAATCGTTGCCCAACAGGTGTAGCAACAGGCTGCGGCAACAACAAAAATCCCTGTGGTGCGAAAGGAAGCCTTTCGGGGGGGAAAAAGCTGCCTTACGGGCCATCCTCTTGCACTCTAGCTGGCTGAGGTAAGGAGAAGGCAAGCAGGGCGGGTGATGGGGGAGGTGGGCAGGGTTAAATCTGAGCCGTGGAGGCTGTGGCCTTCAGGGCTGCTTGTTTGCTTTGATCTGGGGAAAACTGCTTTACTTGCCTAATCCCACTGCTGATCTGCTGGATTTTATAGCCATTAAGTGATGGCTTTCTGAAGGGAGGGGAGGGGAGGAGCGGGGCGGGGTGATGTGGACTGGAAGGGACTGTGAAAGTGAATCCATTTAAACAAGCTCTTGGGAACAAGTAGTAGAGGCTGCCTGGCAAAAACAGGTGAGTGGAGGGGGATATTTATGGCTGTGGAGGCATCTGCACACTCACTATTCGGACATGATCAGCTGACATGTGAACGTGGATTGACCAAAGATTGTCTCCTGATTTTAGGAACTTTTTCACGCTGTCATATGTCAGATGTGCGTATTATGTCATTTTGAATAAGGCTTTGCCTGCATACTGTAACTTTTGTTTGAGGACATAATTCTGTTATTTGTAGTGCTACTGCTTAAACCTCTTCCATCCATACAGGAAATGGTAGGCAATGGTAGCAAAAGAGGAGTCAGGATAAAGTATGAGTTTATTGTTCTTTTCATTTCACTGTCAGTCATTTCATTGTTTTTCATTTCATTTCATTTCCAATCTCATTGACCTCAGATCTTACATGTACAGTTCTGTTGAAAGGAAAATCATGTCTTCAGCGGTTCTTGCCGTCTCCCGCATGGCTCGTCAATTTAAGCACGTCCACTTCATCAGATTTTATTTCCTCCCGCCTGATAGGAGTGCCACTCATTTACCGTTCTCCCCGTTCCAGATCTCACTTTTTTCTGCAACACTTCGTCCTGACATGCCACAGCTTACACAGAACTGTGATGTTTCTCCTCCTAATAAACGGTAAGTGCTTCCTAATTTTACGGTGTACGTTTATGCTAATGTGGACCGTACACAGATTGGTGACAAAATGCCATCCAAGTTTTTCCCACAGCTCTTCATTCACAGGGACAAGCTTCCAATGATTACATGCTTTGGTGTTTCGAGCAGGCGGTGGTACTTTTGTTCCCTTCCTCACGGAGGTTCATGAAATGGTTAATGGGTTGCTTGCTCAAATGTAATTAAAATGTCAGTTAAACTCCTGTCTTGCTTCATTTAGAAAAATGGGCCAGTGCCCATTGTTTAAGCAATCACTAATCTGTCTCTTTTTTTAATCACCATAATATTCTGAATAGGATTTAGCACATTTCCACACCACTCTGGATATGCTCACCAGCTGTAGAGAATGGACTACGAGAGCCCTGAAAACCACTGCCTTCCAATTCCATTTAAATGTGGCTTCTATATCCAATTATTCCCATTATGCAAGTTCACACTCCCTACCACTCAACCTTCTAGTCTTTGAAAGCTGATTGGGAGGGAAAGTAAACCTCATTCCAAAGTGATTGGTCATGCAGTTTGTCTGCACTCAGTAATGACACTGTTCACTTCTAAAAGATCACAAAGCATCAACTGAAGATATGAGAACAATAATTTGGTGCAACTCATTTATCATTTATTTATGTCTGCATTTTAATATTACGCAATATAAGCGGACCGGACCACCAAAATTGTATTTTATAACATCAAAAGAATCGAAATCTGCTAAAGCATCTGTGAGGTTGACGGTTTGATTTTGAGCCCAAGCAACAGGGGGTCCCCTTTTCTGCCAACGTGCATGCTACACCTGACAAGTCCCATGCAGAAAGAGAGCAGCCAGCCAGAGCTCAACCTTTTTGAAGCAGGAGTCCAGTAACATTCCCCTGTCCTGCCGGTTTCTCCGCTCTTCACTGGGTCCTGGAGTGAACCTAGTGTGACCTCGTAAACGTAAGGGAAACCGAAACGTGGGACTTTTCAACAGGCCGCTAATCCGCCTGTCTCTTCGTTCTGGCTGTTCTGAGATATGGGCAGTTTTCTTTAATCCTATCTTTTAGAAAGGGTGATCCTTGATGAGAAACAACTTCATCCATCACTGATGCCAGGTTGTGGAAGAATCCTCTCACATAGTGTTTATTGAATGCGGTGGTCTTTCCCAATAATGTGGCTTCTGGTAACCGGCATAACAGGTGATCACTTTTTTAATAAACGGAACCAGTCACATCCTGGTAAGGGGGCAGTAGGGTTAAACTCATGGCAATATTGATTTTTGTTACAACAAATGTTGGCCTATTATCATATAAAAGTATATATTTATTTTCAAAAGTATTGGAAGTGGTGGACATAGCCCATGAAGCTGCTTGGCGAGGCTCTTGACTGGCAAGTTAAGATTCCATATTGTTGTCAAAAATGTGTCAGTCTGTTGGTTCTTCTCCTTGATCTCTCTTCAGTGTCATTGTGTTTATTTTCTGTTCCCTTGTCACTAATCGAATTGATTTCTCTTCTGATATTTCCATGGGTGTTGAACCCGTTTGTTTTTGTGCTTGTAGATCTGTAGCATAATGATATCTGCGTAGATATTTGAGTACAGATATGCGTTTCACTGTAATATATTGCAAATATCGTGATTACATTTGGCTCAACTTGCCCCAAGCCTCGTGGCATATTTTACACCTTAAGTTCCACCATTTTGAGAAAATTACGTCACAAAAAAAAAAAAAAAGCTTAGGCTCATGATTGTGCTAAGTTTATGATCTCATATTGTAGCTTCTGAAGACCAAGTTGTATGTAAGAAAGTCCCAAACAAATCTACTTCCATTTAGATACAAGAATCTTGACACTTTCACCAAAATGAAATCACTTTGATATAGCAAAAATTAATTTTCTCCGTGTTCACTTCCATCATTCCACTCTTCTTAAATCTGTGTAGAATATATATGTGCCTTTGTTTCCCAAGTACTTAATCAAAATCAACACTCAAAAATGTACTAAGACGCTTACCTATATTTTATGAGTTGTTTGTCGCCATTAATATCTAGCACAACATTGATCAACAAACGCATACAACTTTTAGTTTTTGTATTTGTACAGGTAAGTATCTCAATAAAAATCAACTTTATTTTTTATTCTCAATTTATATGCTGCCAAATTATCCAGAAGAATGACATTTATTTTCCCTTTTTTTCTTTGAAAATGTGTTAGATTTTTTAATTTATTTATTTCGTGGCCAATTTTACCCTCTATTTATTTCGATTTGCCCTCCCCACACGGACGGGTTCAGTACGAGGCAAGCTAACTCTCCAAGGCAGCAAACTCCACTTCCTTAGAGACGGAATTTGCCCGCCCACGTTCTGGAGACACTCTGACGTGCTTCACGGCGAACTTGAGCCGGCTCACCCTCCCCCTAGTGCGGACAGCCAAACACCACACCCAATTGGGGCTAACGGCCAGGACCAGTCTGGCACAGACCGCGTCCCTGATAGGCAGCACACACTTGTATTGGACCAGCCAAGATACGGGTGCGTTAGACCGCTACCCTATCCGCCACCCTTGTTTTCACTTTTATGCAGATGATGTGCAACTATACTTGTCTGTCAAGAATGAAATGCATGTTCATGAATCTGCAATACAAAAAATTGGATTGATCAGAATTTTCTCCAACTGAATTTGGATAAATCTGACGTTCTGCTACTGGGTACCAAGCAACAGCCATATCTTCTTCATGCAGGTTTGGCTACCTTAATCCTCTTTCTAAGGTAATGAACCTCGGTGTCATCTCTGAGTCAAATCTGGTTATCCAGTCATGATGGACAAGGCAACTGGCATTTTGGTCTTGGTGTACAATATCAGAATTAGATTTTTGGGCAACATGGCATGCAAGTCATCTAATCTCCAATATTTAATGATGAATGTAAATTCCTGTAAGCGTCCCTGATTTTATCTGTGCCAAACCCTGTCTACAGCTATGGTTTGTAGGGAAATGGCACATAATTTTCAGACAGAAAATCCCTACTTCTTCAGTGATGCGGGAAACTCAATTAAAATATTGTTTTGTGCCGAGTTAATCAGGACATTTTGTTTTGTAACAGCTGCGTGTGTTTTACCATCTCCGCTTACTGTTACTTGTCAGAAGGGAATAAGGATACAGTTCAATTTATCTGAACTCTGCAAACAGATTTTTCAGGCTATTGAATTGTAATTTTTTGAACGCAAACGTTCATATACATAGAAACATGACTGTTTACTTTCTGATTGGAAAAGAAAGCAAATTGTCTTGTAAGGGTGCAAATTGAGTTTGAACTTCCATACAAACATTAATACAGAACAGTTTTAGTCTAATGAGATGAACTAATGCGAGGTTGAGATTTTTCGTTTTATTTAGTCTAATGAGAATTAAATATAGTAACAGGCAAAATGGCTTCAGGGGAACAGCCCACATCCATGCAGGTATTGCCACCTAGATCAGGGCATGCCAAAAGCATTTTCCCACATGCTAGCTGACTCCACACATAGCATGAGTGATTGGCTCCATTTAGCTTTAAGTAGTCAAAGAAAATTATGACTTGTGTATTAAACAAACAAAATGTGTTAATACAGTTGATTTATAATATATACGCTACTGCCCTGTGTGACAATGTGATATTTGTATCAGCCTGGTGCTGGATGATTAACTGTGTACATTCAGCAAGGGAATCCTCATTGAGAGCCCTGATGAAGATCCGAATGGTCGAAACTGTCACTGCTGACGGGAAAAACCTAACAAATCACTTTGAGCATTGTAAGCACTGTGCTGGTATTTTTCTTTGTTTTCTGATTTTGTACCATTTACAGTTTTTTTTGGCAAGCACTTGCACACATGCATGGATGTAGTGTATGCCTTTGTGTAAACTAGTCCTGATTGGGCAGACTGAGTTCCTTTGTCTCTAACTGAGCGCCGTTTTCCCCGCAGTGTCTGTCCTCCTGATCCCCGCCGCGTTTGCGCCCTGGGCCTGCGCCCGCTACTGCCCGGCCGGCTGCACCTGCACCCAAGAGAAGAGCTGCACGGTGCTCTGCGACCACGCTAACCTGCCCGACCTCCCCAAGGAGTTCCCCTGCGAGGCCTCCACCATCAACCTGGACAAGAACAACCTCAAGTTCCTGGCGGAGAGGGCTTTCGGCACCTTGCCCTCCCTGCGCTCGCTCTCCATCGGCCACAACAACATCTCCTTCATCACCCCCGGCGCCTTCAAAGGCCTGCCCAACCTAGTGGAGCTCAGGATGGCTCACAACGAGTACATCCGCTACCTGCACACGCGCACCTTCTCGGCCCTCAGGCGCCTGGTACGGCTAGACCTCTCCGACTGCAACCTCTTCAACATGCCCGACCGGATCTTCCTGGAGCAGACGGCCCTGCGGGAGCTGCTGTGCTTCCAGAACAACTTCCGGCGCATCCCGGGCGCCATCCGGGACATGGCGAACCTGACGCACGTCTATCTGGAGCGCAACAAGATCGAGGCGGTGGCCTACAACTCCTTGCTCGGCCTGGTCGGCCTCCGGTACCTGAACCTGCAGGAGAACCGCATCAACGTCATCCATGACCAAGCCTTCCAGGACCTCAAACAGCTGGAGAACTTCTACCTGAATGACAACCTGCTGTCGGACCTCCCCGACCATGCCTTCAAGGGTCTCTTCCGCCTGAAGATGCTCAACCTGGGCGGAAACCTACTCACCAACGTCTCCAGGACTTGGTTCGGCGACTTGACGGAGCTGGAGGTCCTCTACCTGGACCACAACAAACTGTGCGCCTTCGAGGAGGGGGCCTTCGAGAACCTGACCAGCCTCATCTCCCTGCATCTCAACAGTAACAACCTGACCACCCTGCCTTTCTCCGTCTTCCAGCCCGTCTACTTCCTGGGCCGCCTCTACCTGTTCCGGAACCCCTGGGAGTGCGACTGCGGGCTGGAGTGGCTGAAGGACTGGATGGAGAGCTACAAGCTGGTCCGGGACATCCCTTGCGCGTCCCCGTCGTCCGTGGCCGGCCTGGACCTCGGCGAGGTGGTGTACGCCAGGGTGGACGGCGTCTGCGTGGACCCCGTCGAGCTGAACCTGACCACCCTGGCGCCGGCGCCCTCGGACCTCTGGCACGCCACCACAGAGAACCGCTTCAGCAGCCTCATCGCCAGGCTCCTGCAGCAGGAGCTGAGGGAGGAGGTGGTCAACAGCACCGGGAACCTCCGCAACGGGACCCAGCTGGACCAGGCGGAGCTGTCGGCCGCGGCCTGCGGTCTCCTCGGCAACCCGCCCCCACTTCTCCTCTTCGTGCTCTTTGTGGTGCTGAGCCCGGCTCTGGCGGGCACTCTCTCAACGGGTATCGCTGGGCCCTGAAAGACCAGCGGGATATTTTACAAGAATTCTTTTGAAAGACCAGCTGCTGGAGAGTGGGAGTTGGGAAAAAACTCTTTAAAGTATAAGGATAGTGCTGTCAAGCCTAATACTTTTGCCTGGAAATCTGTTTTTTCTTTCTTTTAAGCTTCTGTTGGTATTTCTTTGTTTAAAGCAACGCCTGAAAATATGATATCGGGAGTAAAAAAAATAAAAATGGATACAAATCTATACAAGCAAAGTAGGCTGGAAGATGACCTGAAAATAACATGAAGAACATCTTCGCAGAAGGAGCGTCTGTTGAGATGCACGATTTGACCAACAAAATGAATTTCTATGACTGACCCCAAGTGATTTACAAAATATATTTACCTGTTAAGCAAAAAAAAAAAAAAAAAAGGCATGTCGTGTCATACCCAAACGCTCAGAAAACTGCTATTACCAATAATTATTTTGAGGAAGAAACGCATATGATACAATTGTGGAAGAAAACCTGACAAAAAAAGAACAGACCCCAGTAATGTCCTTATTCTGGCTTTACCAGCAAATTACCTTCAAATGGCTCCATGCCAAAACAGTGACAAAGTACAGCACACATTCAAAGTAATGAAAAAGTGTTGTGTAGGAATAAAAAGGGAAGCGGTTCATTTGAATAAGTAGCCATATCGATTGATATTTGATATTCTGATAGTTGATTACGTTTTCTTTTGAGAGAAATTTGTATATGAATCATAAATTATATTGAAATGGACCAGCTTACCTTTTTCATACTCTGCAAACTGTTCTGATGCTGATTGACCTTATAGCATAAGGAGTATAGTATGGCATATTGTTAATTTGCTCCCTTTTTTGTAAAAACGTACATTAAAAAGTATTAAAGTGTAGGAAATGTGCTCCCAGTATTCCTGTCTAGGACAGATGGCACTATGCGCGCGCTCTTTTGTTCATTCACCTAGATGTTCAGGCTTTTAATAACTGCATTAATCTTTTTAATGTGAAGCTTATCTGTACACTCCGCAGTAAGCTCTTTAACTTAACCAAATGGAATCATTTTATCGTTGCATTTTTCTTGCCGTTTCTGCATGAATTACACGAGTCTTGCCAGGGAAAATGTCGTTTGAAATGGGGAGAGGAGGAAAAAAAGCTCACTTCAACTGTATGCGGGTGATTATCTCCACTTTATTTCAATATAAGTTCTGTATCATAATGTTCAGCTCTTCACTGCTTATAATCTGCAATATACAACATATACGAGATGTAGTTTCCCCCTTTCAAATAAAAAACGAGATCTGTTAAGGTGCCCAAGATGTATAAATATTTTTTTTGTTATCCGAACCCGGGTTCGTCTGTAGGGGATATCTGGTTATCAACAGTGTTGGCGAGTAGCGGGATTACAAGTACTACTAATTTAACTACATTTTCCAGTAAGGTGTGGTAGTTTAATTACTTCAAAATCTAGTAGCTTTCAAGTAGTTAAATTATTTTTTTCGTCACGTAGCGGGGTAGCCTGGGCAAAAGTTACATCTCCCCAGCAGCAGCAGTATTATTATCAAATGTCAAATGTCATGTGACTTTCAACGCAGCTGTTTGATTTTGTTTGATGAGAACGTGCAGCAGTACTCTTGGCTAATCATGGACGAGGAGTTGAAACACCATTGCCATACCTATCGCCATACATGAAAATAATAAAATAAAATGAGAAAGTGTACACTTTTCAGTGAATTATGTGCCAACCAAAGCAGAATTGGCTCAACGCATGGAAGACACCAAGCTCGAACTTGAGAACACACATTCAGGTGAGTAGCTAGCAAGCTAACATTAGGTTGCTAATTTAGCTGGTGTTTTACCATGCAACTCTGGCTAGGTGCGTTAGCTAAAGGGATGGTTTAAGTTGAATGTTGAACTTGGGTTTCGGGATTTCTGTCCTCAGTTTGTTTCTTGGTTCATTCGTTAAACTTTGGTTCATTCATTAAACATCAACGAGCAATTCTTAACGAGCAAACGGACTGCCCATTGCCAACTTTGACCACTCGTCTGTATGCAGACGGTGCTATTCTCTTGGTTGGGGCGCACATAAAAATAATATTTTAATATGTGACCGCAGGTTAGTTTAGTAAGTCTCCATTCACGCGCCAAGCACAAGCAGGCGCATCTTTCCCCATCCTTCCCAGTGTGAACGGCTACCCAGAGCGGCAGGTTCATAGATATAAAAACGTAGATACCGCATTGGCTGCTGCTGTGTGTTGCAGCGGTACGTCTGCACGGCCGCCATATTGGCGCGGGCAAGATACGATGCAGACTTACCATGATAGAATCTACTGTAATTTAACAGCAGGGGCGGCGCCAGAAAATGTTGATTGGGGGTGCTTTATGGTTGTGAGGGGGTGCTCATGAAATTTAGAGACCCGTGCAGGTCACGGCTATGAAGGCTACATTACTACGCATAATGTTTAAACCATCGAGTCAGACATTACAGCACGGCTACTACAACAAGCATGCTATGCATTGATTTAGCTTATGTAGGCTACTGCCATCTCACGCACTCAAAAATGAATCCAATGACCCAGACCCTTAATACCAATAGCCAGGAAAACATTGCCACAACATGACAGATAAACGCTGCTTGGACCATCTCACTCATTGCAAAATAAACGGGAGCTTGTGTTGGCTCGATTTCTTTTAGTTTTTTAGGAAAAGATCATGTGGGAGCCCGACATTTTTTTTTTTACAGCACCTGCACTGATTCAAATAACTATGCCGCCGGTTTTTAACGCAGTCCACCAAAACACGATTTAGACGATGAGCATGGCAATGTATACAGTGCCTGTGGGACATCTTTTCTGAATTTATCTGCTACACCGTTATGACAGCATGACGTGACGGCTGCGCCGTCATAGCATTGAGCAACGCACGTATTGTGGTCAGTGTTGCATTTATTAAGTGTCAGTTCGATTGTTTTTAAAAGCTAATCAGGTCTAATCCATCGGCTGGAGTTCTTCCAGTGCAACATCATTGTGCAAATAGCGTGCCACCACAGACGTTTCGTTATTTTTTGTTGATGTCCATATTTTCGTCGACTATCAATGCAAACAGTCCAGCTTCCTCTATTTCACTACTTATTTGCTCCCTAACCATATTTGCCGTAATTTCAATTAACTCGTTCTGTATATCATGGTGAGTATACTTCGCATTTATGGAATTGTCTGATATTTTTTGCGCAACAGTTTTGTCGAACTTGCCAATAACGTGTAAAAGTTCAATGAAGTTTAATGTTCGAGATGGCAACGTAACGTACGTAGGCTAGTTATAGGTACTCTGGTCTCGTGAGACACCGCTGCGCTGGTGCTATGCAAATTCATGACGGGGCTACAGCCCCAACAAGCCCCCCCCCCCTGGCGCCGCCACTGCTTAACAGTAATTATCAACCAATTTTCGTGAAATTTGGCTTGTTATAAATGTGAGATATTCTGCAATAACATGCAGGTTACTCGATTTCCAAATTTCACAATTGAGTTTCCTCAACGATTTTCCACAGAACCTGGCTGTGAACACGGTTTTTTGGCTGTATAAATATGAGGAACCATAGAAGCAAGGCTCGTGGGATAACTTTTCACAGGTAAGTGGCCATTTCAGAAATTTCAGGATTACAATTTATTTTACAGTGTATTAATTACCAGGTATATACCCAGTGCTTTGCAATTACCTGCACTTAAAGGTAATTCATTTAGAAGAGCTAAAGTAAATGTAAGTAAAGCAATGGCCATTTATGTAGTTGGCTACTTTTTAAAAGTAGTTTTAGTGTAGCAAACTATTCTCACCATGGTAGCTTTGCTGTAGCTCAACTACTTCCAGTGTAGAGTAATTGGTAACTTGGTTAACTACATTTTCACAATAACTTCCCCAACACTGGTTATCAACCCTTTAAGACCAAAGAGATAAAAGGTTTGTAGTTCAGGTCTGTTCTTAATGTCCTGGTTTTACTTTTTGAAAATGCACATTGCTTGGAATATCATACCTGCTCTCAAAAAGAAGCACTAATATAACACATATAGGGGTTTTGATGATGTACAGACTAAAACTGGCCCTGAAAATGGTCACATTGTCAGTATTCAGGTACCAGTGATTTCTGAGTAAAAGGCTTATGCTATCTCGAGGGATTTACAAAGACACGAAAACCATGAAGCAGACCAATGTAGAGGGGATGCCGTTGTGCTCAAACCTAATCGGCCTTGATGAACCGTGTCCTTTTCAGAGGTGGATTCCCAAGACGACTTGCTGTCAAACATTGATTTATTGAACTGATTTATTGATTTGGTTTCCTGGTAAAGCCGCTCGTTGCCGCCATAAGGCCTCAGGCGTAAGGCTGTGGCCGTGTGTTGCGACAGGCCACAGTGGGAGGTCTGTCTGCGTCAGGGGTGGAATGCTTGGGTGTGCTCCCTGATTGTGATGTCACTCTGCATGGACGTGAGGCCGAAAAGCGTACAGGAAGTCTGGAGGGCAGGAATGTTCATTTGCGTATGCGGTCCAGGTAATGGGTGTGACCGTCTGACTCACGCCGACGGCATGAGAATCCTCGACTTACCTGCGTGGTGTGGGCGGAGCCTGGCAGGAGGAGCAGGAAACTCAGTCATCTGAGTCATCTGCAGCGTGCACAGGTACATGACCCGTACAGTGATTTCTATTCCCGATAACCCGTCACTAGTCATTATTTTTTCGTTCTACAACTAAAACCCTACTTATATTATTGGCTCCAGTTCTAATAGAAAGTAAAGCACTATTCATTTATGTCAGGGTATCACTAATGACTGCCATTTGGAAATTTACATTTGCATGACAAATATTAAGAAGTAAAAATACATTTTTTAAGGGACGGAACTGATAAATATCTTTATGATATCACCACTCACTACCCCTATGACTGACATTTCCTCTGGGAGTGACTGTGATGCTGCACTCCACACATTTCCACTCTGGTGTATGTGGGAACCCCACAAATGCAGGCCCTGGAATCTGGCAGGATAGGGAAAACCAGCGGAGTGGACAAAGGCATTCCGGATTTAGAATGGAATTCTGCCTCTGACTGAGAAATCCTTCTCCATTACGGTCTTCCTCTGAATCTATCCGGTGAAACGCAGTACGTTGCAGGTAGGAGGCAGTCAGACTAAGAACAGTCACCCTCTGTGTTGAAGCTGGACACAGATGAAAAACACTACATGCTGACCAACAGTTGTAGGGGGTGGCCACTGGCTCACACAGGGAGTGTAGCAACACGGGGGCCAAATTCACAATGCCTGTTAATCCCCCTTAAGAGATGAGCGTGCTGAAAACATCACGAGGCCTGGGCAGTGGGGTGCGTGCCATCTGCCAGCCTGCTCCGTGCGCCAGTTTACGGTTAAACCATCGGTGTCCCACCGTGCCTGTTGCGTTTAAACGGTCGGGTACAAACTGTGCCCCTGATGTTTAAATCATGGGGTTTCCAGAGTGCCTGTTAACATTTAAAGGTGCACGTGGTGTCTGTTACGTTTAAACGGTGAAGTACACACTTTGCCTTTAATGTTTAAACGGTCAGGTTCTCACTGTTTCTGTTACTTTTAGATGGTCTTAGATTTAAAGGTGCACATGGCGTCTGTTGCATTTCAACGGTCAGGTTCCCAGAGTGGCGCACTCTGGCTCCAAGGACAGGGTTGATCAGCAGGTGCAGGGTGGACAGACGGGGCACACATGGGTTTTGGGTGTGGCCATATTGGGGCTCAGTTTGCGGTCAGTAGGGGGTGGGACAGATGGTGGAATTGAGAGGCACCCTGTGAGGACTGTAGACCAGTAAACTGAGGCTCAAGTGACACCAGTAGAGGGCTGCCACTTTACAAATGTGGAAAATAAAGATCGCTCGCACTTCAAAATGGTCCAATTCCTCATATCTTTTTTTAAATATATGTCATTTATTTTTTATTTTTTTCTGAAATGCTTCTCACTGCATTTTGGCTTAACGCTGTCCTCAGTGTGACATAACCAGCTAAAACACACCAATGTGACCCTGGGGAGTGATGCTTTGAAAAGGTAAACTCAGGCTGGTGGATAGCGTAGCGGTCTAACGCACCACACTTTGGCTGGTCCGGTGTGGTGTGCGCTGCCTGTCAGGGAAGCGGTTCGAAAGCCTGATCGGAGGCGGCGCTTGGCCTCCGGGGGAGGGTGAGCTGGCACGAGTCCGTCGAGGAGCAGGAAAAAGGCGTCCGTGGTAGAATTCCGTCTCGGGAGGACGGGCGGCGGACTCGTGGGGGAGGGGGAATTTAGATAAATAGATTGGCAACCAAATTGGGAGAAAAAAGGGGGGACAAAATTAAAAAAAGGTAAATTAGTTCGTTGTGCTTCATGTGCGTAACTGCTTCTGAAGTGTTACTTCACAGACATGACCCTTATCTTGGATCAGCAGCAACCTCAGATTTTTTTCCCGTTTTTGTCCCAATTTAGTAGCCAATTCAACCCTCTAATTTATTTATATTCGCCCTCCCCTGACGAGCCCGAGGCCAGCAATGATCCGCCTCCTCCGAGACGGAACTTCACCCACCTGCTCTTTAGGAACGCCCTTACTGCTTCTCGGCAAGCTCGTGCCGGCTTTCCCTCCCCATGCCGCCCCCGATCGGAGTCGGACTGACACAGACACAAAGCGCCAGTCAATGCGGGTGCGTTAGACCGCTACGCTATTCGAGGCCCCCTGCAACACTCAATTGGTACAACCTAAAGCGGAGCTCTTAGCATAATGGCCATTACCACCCATAGCTGTAGTGGAGCACCTAAAGGAAACAGAGCACGTGTTCATCAGGAAATGCGTCCCTTCAACATTCTGACAGGGGGATCAACGAGCTGGAAAATGCAACGTTTTAGCGAGAGACCGAGAGGTGTGGATGCAGGAGACAGAAGAAGCAGAGACCGTTTACTTTTCGAACACATAAAAGGAAATATATTTAAAAAAAGTGTTCATACTGAAGAACTGCTCTTTCATTAACAGAGGAATTTACACAGGGCAGTCTGAAGTGAACAGTTTGTCATGTACGTGGCCTTTTTCTGACGCACAAACTGGTTCTCCATTTGCAAAGTGTATCACTTTGCACAATATGTGCACCCCCCCCCCCTTGAAACAATTACACACAGAATAAAAATCAGCATTTCCCCCCCTCCCCCCCCGTTGATTAAATTTAATTAAAACATTAATACTCTCAGACGACACGTTTCTGAAATGGCAAATCTGGAATCGAGTCTCTTTCCCTCCCCCTTGTTCTTACGACAAATTAAATCGAGACAATTTTACAAACACACCTCACAACATGGCTGATAAAAATCGGTCATTTCGAAAGTCGCCCGGAAATGCAAGAGATGTGCATAGGTCAGTCCTTCTACTCGTCCCCTTGGGTGAGTTGCTTCTTTTTCCCCCCCTCTCTCTTCTTTTCCAAAATGTATGGAATGTTCTCTGCTGTTGATAACAGTATTCTGACACTGATAACACAGACAGCATGTAAGCTTTGAAAATGTCCACATGCATGAGACCTCATTCAAATCTCTAAAACATTTATGTATTTATTTAGAGAGACAGTATCTATGCATGGGGAGGAGTTGCCAATTGTGCAAACCAGGAAGCGGACGCGCTCACACAACCACACGCACACCCGCACGCACGCACACACGCACACACACAGACGCAAAAAAAAAAAAAAAAAGGGAACTATCAAGGAAAGCGAACACGATGGTAGTGCTTTATGCTGTGGTTAACCAAACGGAGGCTTCGATAAATAACAGGTGTGCTAAAGGAAGGGAAAAGGGACGCCGCAGTGTTCGTGTGCTTTTCGTCGGCCTATAGAGGTGGTACCCACAGGCAGCGTCCGTAGTGCAGAGAGGAGTTCGCTTTCCCGCGCGGAGCACGATACCCGCGAAGACTAGGACACGGACCGACGTCGTCTCTCCATGCCCGTAGCTGCTTTTAGATACTGTCCCTTTAAAACAAAAAAGTCTAGAAAATGTTGTCTCCTAGCTATAAGGACATGACGATATTTAATTCTTTTTTTTTATTTTTTTATACAACACTACGTCTAGGTAGTCTGTAAGGGGGGGGAGGGGCCAAGTCTGATGGGCAGCGGAGTGTCTGAGGCTCTTCCAGGAAATGAAGTTCTGCAGAGATGCATTGCAAAGGAGCGGTGGGGCGGGGCAGGGGGGCGGGAGTGGGCGGGGCGGACCGGCGATGGGGCGGGGCCTAGTAGACCCAGGACACCGGCACCCACTGGCCCGTCGTGCACACCAGGTCGATGGCCTCCTCGAGGTATCTGATGGTCTCATCGATCTCGTTGTTGATGATGGTCTGGTCGAAGTAGTGCGCGTACGTCTTCTGCAAGATCTCGGACTCCTTCTGCAGCCGCTGCAATGACTCATCCTTCAGGGCGGAGAGAGAGAGAGATGGACAGGAGGGGGGCAGGGCTCAGTTAAACTGGAGCTCAGGAGCCAAGGGAACTGCATTACCTGGCTCGCCTGAACACAGAATCTCACCTGAACAGTCTCACCAACACCCTAAGCACACTAACAGCATTAAACCAAGGGGAAATTATACCTAGAGGTCAACAAAGTAAAAAAATGCACAGACACACACGTACAGGTAACTGACAAAATAAAGAAAACACTTTAAATTAAGGGTTCTGGCGGCTCTGTTACGGTTTAGGTCCACTCAACCCCTTAGAGCAGGGGTGTCAAACTCATTCCATCGTGGGCCGAGTGTATGCAGGTTTTTGTTGCAACCAGTGCACAACACCAGGTGATTTCAATTAGTTCCCCTCCTTGGTTGAAGAAGGAAGCTAATTAGTGAAATCACCTGGTGTAGTGCACTGGTTGCAACAGAAACCTGCATACACTCGGCCCACGATGGAATGAGTTTGACACCCCTGCCTTAGAGGGCAAGGTAAATGGGAATAAATACAAAGCCATTCTGAGTGATCACCTTCATCCTATGGTGAAGTATTTCTACCCTGATGGGAGTGGTCTCTTCCAGGATGACAAGGCCCCATCCACAGGGCAGGAGTGCTCACTGAATGGTTTGATGAGCATGAACATGATATAAACCATATGCCAGGGTTACTCAAATCACGGTCCTTGTGGGATGAGTACTGTTGTTTTTTCCACACTCCCTTTACCTGCAAGTCAGGTGTGAAGACACTGACCAATCAGCAGCACTAATTGTTCAATTAACTACCCGAGAGAAGGGAAAACCAGGACCGAATTTGGATTCGTGGGCCAGATTTGAGTAACCCTGCAATATGCCATGGCTGCCAATTTAACACTTGTGGGAGATTCTGGAACGGTGCCTGAGACAGCGTTTTCCACCACCATCAACAAAACACAGAATGATGGAATGTCTCTCCCACAGAGTTCCGGACACTTGTAGAATCTATGCCAAGGCGCATTGAAGCTGTTCTGGTGGCTCGTGGTGCCCCAATGCCCTATTAAGACACTTTGTTGGTGTTCATTTCATTTTGCCAGTTACCTGTATATACGTGTATATATATACACACACACTACTGGCACACAGTGTGCCTACATAAGGGACTGTGAACAGGGCAGGGGCAACACCCCCACCTCTGTGTAGACATCTACCCTCTACTGCACGCTGGCAACCGCCTCTTACCCAGAGGAGAGGAGGGTGGACAGGCAGGGAGACAGAGAGATGGAGGTACACGCTACATGCAGAGTAACACACACATATATGCACACGTGTGCACACACACAACAAATACCAACCACACATACACGCAATTACACATATGCACAAACGTGTGCATAAACACATACACACACACAGAGCTGTGACTTGACAGGCAGTAGTGATGTGAACAGCCAGGGCCTCCTCCTCTCATACTTACAGGCAGCTTTCTGCACCAGCGGGGCAGCTGAGCATGAGTGCAGTGAGGGGGAAGGACAGAGAGATGAAAAGGCAACAGAGCATGCTCAGACCTCATGCAGAACCACAAGAGCTCACACAAGAATCATGCAAACGGCAGGCAAATTAGGAAGCCAGGGATTGGATAACGCAGCAGGCAGGGGCGGGGCCTTCCCGTGCCGTTAGAACACAGGAGGAAAACGGGGGGCGTGGGACACAGCCTTCAATAGATAGTGGATATTAGTATACTATTTATCGTTGCGATGAAATCTGGCCTCACCAAGCACACTTGGGACAGTGATTTTGAGAACTAAAACAGATGGAGCTCTTCTTTAACAGTAAAAACATTGGCGCCCTGTATTCCTGCTCTCTCAATTCACACAGCTAAAACGAACCTACTCAGAGAAGGAATGTCCTGGGTTTGAGTTCTCACAAAGGGAAAAGAAAGGCAATACAGGAACATCCTCACACACACACACACATTTCACTTAATGTAAAGGACACAAACTGTACCATGGGATTTTGAAGTAATAAACACATAAGATTAAATTAGATGCACATAAAATCTCTATACACAACTTTTACACATTATGTAACCTGCTTTCTCCAATACAGAGGGTCAATCTGTCATTGTGGACACATTTCTGTGAGTGTGTGTGCTCCTGAAAATGGAGCTGTAACATCTGCAGCAACCAATGATTATTCTGACATAAGTCACTGAATTGTGTTCCATTAACAGCATGCTGATTGTGGTTTCATATTCAGTTCATACTGGGACAACAGAAGATATGCTGACTAGCTCAGTAGCATACTGATCCAGCTGGGCAAATGTACCAAAAAGGATTTAAATGTCTGCACACTGTCTGCTTACAAGAATACAAAAATACCCCACCCCCCAAAAAAACAAAAACTGATGTTTGTCTTTTTTGTGTTCATAGCTCAAATCATGTTTTAAGGAACAGATACTGTGTGTATATTTATCCTTCTTAAAGTGGATATTTAAGTGCATGGATTATGTAAGTATTTCTGTGTGTGTGTGTGTTATGTGTGTGTGCAAATAGAGTCTCACTTCATTGATGCCGGGGGTGATGGTTGGTGCGGCGATAAAGACAACATAGGGTGCGAACTCAGCAGTGCGCAGGACTTTCAAGGCCTGCAAAGGGACAAAGACAAAAGAGTTCATTAACCCTCTATGAGAGACCATCATTCTGCACTGACACAAACCTGTGATCATCACTCTGTTATCGTCACTCTGCACTGACACAAACCTGTGATCGTCACTCTGCACTGACACAAACCTGTGATCGTCACTCTGCACTTAGGCATTGTGCATGAGTGATGATGACGTGATTGTCACAGTGCGCTGACAGAAATAAGCAGGCATCGCCCTGCCCAGAAGAGCAGGGCGGTGTGACGGAGTCTCACAGGGCCGTACCTGCGGCTCCACGTCCAGTATGGATATCAGGCCCTGCTCGTGGATCTTGCGTATGGTCTCCAGCCGGGTTCCATACATGGCGTCCTCGTGGCTGCCGTACTCCAGGTAATCGTTGTTGGAGATGTCCTGCATCATTTGGTCGTGTGATACAAAGTAATAGTTCTTGCCGTTCTCCTCGTCTTTCTTTGGAGGTCTGGTCGTGTCTGTGAGGGCAGAGAAGTGTCAGCACACCGAGCCAGCAGAACCAATCAGCACACTGAGCCAGCAGAACCAATCAGAACACTGAGCTAGCGGAACCAAACAGCACACCGAGTCAGCAGAACCAATCAGCACTGAGCCAGCAGAACCGACCAGCACATTGAGCCACTGGAACCAAACGGTACACTGAGCCAGCAGAACCGATCATGAGGTGTAATTCCTAGCAGCATCGCCACAACACACAAACGGTCCACTGACAAAGTTTTTACAGTTCTTGATGCAGTTTGGTGATTAGAGAGTCAGGCGTGGAAAACAGAATCCTTTTGACAGGGTTTTGTGTGTCTCCACTCTCTGATGTAAAGCTTTGGCCTGCAGTAAGGCTGGCTTGTTTAGAGGGCTCCTGGAGCATGAATGCAAGCGTTGGACGTGTATCACATAACAAATCGCATTTAAATACTCGCGATTTAAAGGCATGTTCAAATCACATTGAAGTATTTAGCGTTTAGTTGCTCTTTTCGGGCAGCTGAATGACAGAGACGAAGCCATTGAGGGTCACCGTGGATAGCAGGGCGGCTCTTCGGTGGCAGAGCGGAGGTACTCACGCATTAAAGCAGTGCTTCCCAAACCTCTCCTTGGGGGCCACCACCTGATTCAACTAATCAACGCTCGTTAAGTAGTTGAACCAGAACCAGGTGCGCTGGTGGTGGAATTTAACGAACGCGTGAAGCGGCTGGGGGCCCCAGAGGAGAGAGACGAAAACCACTGCGTTAAAGGAGCCTCATTTTAAATGTAAGGGGGGTGGAGCATCTTACGTGGAATGGGGTAGGCGAATCTGTCAGGGTGCTTGGTGATCAGCGTGTTCTTGATGTGTCTCCTGCCCACGCCGTGGGCCCCTGCGGGAGAGAGGAGGTCAGGTCAGGTCAGGTCAGGTCACCCGGGGCTCGGTCAACCAGTGCGACCGCACAAGACCGCACGCGACCGCCGGTCCCACCTACCTAACAAGACTAGCGTTTTCCTCTTGAAAGCCGGCAGCTTCACCACCTCTTCGTACGTGACGAGATCTAGTTGGTCGAACACTGGAACAGAGAGGAGGCGCTCGTCAGGCGGCCGCAGGGGGAGAGAAAAACGGCCAAGGCGTGTCAGCTGTGACCGGAAACTGCCCCCAAAAACCCCAGGTTGCGGTGGAGAATAGATAATGGCCTCACTGAACGGAAGGGGATGCTGACAAGAAGGGGACGATGACGTCCTGAATTGTCGGCGGTTCAGAAAGAGCAAGGAGCTCGGTGTGACACCTTTCGGATGGGACGTAGACAGCATCAGCATTGTCACATTCGTGAGGCCATAATCCAACAGGGCTCGGTTGTTATCATGTGGTTTTATTTGATTTTTTTTAATAGCCACCACCGCGTAAAAGGGTCTGTGTGCCTCATCAGTACACCCATGCCAATAAACACCCTGTGGGTTATTCCTCAGCTGGACAGGCAGAGCCGAGGGAATCGATACGGCTGCAAAGCATCCATCAGCGTGTCAGGAGTGTAGGCATCGGCATAAAAGTGCTCGTATCAAAATCGGCTGCATTTATTTCCAAGACTGGCTACAATCTTGCAGCAAAACCATGAAAATGCCCTTCGTAAAGATAAGAGACGTACGTATTCTGTCACGCCGATGTGAAAAGCGAAACCAAACCGGACCGATTTAAAAAAAAAGATATTTTTTTAAAAGAAAAAGTGACAACCATTGTGCCTGCGAAAATAAAGATGACAGAAAACATGGATTGGGGGGAAAGGATAGAGAAAATGGTGTCCTGGGCAAGCCAGAGACGGAAGTGAAAACGGGAACATGAATGCGACACAGCTCACGGCCTGAAGCCTCCACGGTCTAGCGCTGCTACTGCAGGTGACGGCGTGCTTCGAGGGGTGAACGCGATTACACTGCAATGCAGGTTTCTGCTATTCGATCCCTGGCTCTGCCTCGCTGCTCTGTGAAATCCAATGCCTCCAATACCCAGAATTCCCTGCTCCCTGCTCCCTCTCGCTCTCCTGCGGATCGGGTAACAGACACGCTGAATGATTGATGTCTTGCCTGCGGTCCTCGCGGTCTTGCACGCACAGTGGGCGCCCTTGCGGAGGCGTTCGATACCGAGCGAGTGTGGAATACTGCGCGTGGCGCCACAAGCAGTGGGGAAAGGACAGCGGTGTGGTTCTGGCTAGTGACTGGTGAAGGAGGCATCATGGCGCCAGAAATAGGTGGAGCGACCACGTGCCACCAGCAACTGATTTGAACCAATCATTGTTTTTTGAAGAGCAAAACATTTTCATTGGTTCAAACATGTCAGTGAAGCACAATTGTAGCTCCACCCATTTTTGGTGTCATGAGTTCTCCCGTAACTAGTCTTGTTTCAGATATCCCCCTCCTTTGCTCAACGCGCGACGACTGAGTGTGTGGAAGGGGCATAGTAAACCAAACCTGGACAGATCTCAACAAAACGACGGGGGCACAGGAGAAGGGGGAGAACAGAAAAACAAAAAAATACACAAGACACACAGCAGCATTCTCCTTATAGTTTCCTTTTTTTGTCTTTGTTCTCTGTTGTTCCAACAGAAACAAAAGGGAAGAGGGACACCAATGTTAATAAGAACTAAACTGGTTCATGACAACAACTGACACGGGCTACGGGAGAGAGGTTAAAACAAAGCAAATCAAAGCATCGTCACTCAGTGTTACTTACATGCAGAGAAGCCATTGGGAGTTAGACAGCATGTAAAATGGACAGGGAGGGGGAGGGGGGGGGGGGGGGAGGGGGTCATTGAGATATGGTTCAGTTAAATTGGTTAAACAAAAACGCACCCAGAAAACAACACACACCCTGATGCACCATTGTTAACAACCAGGATATTCCTAAACAACCAATGAGTAACACCGTTGCGGGCATGCTCAGTAGGTCAGGTGTTGTGGTTCCATGAGCAGGCGGCGGGACGGTTACATGCATGTTACCAACGGAACAAAATAAACACATTTCAACTACTCAGCGGGACAGGCATGCTGGAACGGGGGCTGCTCTCAGGCGACGACTGGCATTTCGAAATGGATGGATCTCCTCGCATCCAAGAAATGAAATAAATGAATGCATTTTCGCGATGCGCTATCCTGAAATCAATACACCCGCTGGTTTGAAGGGAAAATAGTGAGCGCAGCGTGTGTAGGAGGAGAGTGGGGGTGGGGGGGGAAGCTGACTGCAGTATTGCGATGGCCGCTCGCTGCGAAGGCACATTAATGGCAAAATGGACAGGTCAGTTAATGCGACAAAGCACTTATCGATCGGTTACGGTGAAAAGGGGACGAAAAAAAGAGGGGTAATGCTGACAGTATTGACAGTATATGACATACAGAGGGGGTGGAACTAGATGCACTTTAAAACAAACAGACAACATACACATCCTACGTTTTCATGCCTTGTGGAAATGTGCTTGTGGAAACATGCAGTTCATAACAGTTCAGAACAACCCAACATTTCTCAGCTCAAAAGCCATTATTTTTGTCCCTGTAATGTTTCTACAATTCTCTCTGAACGTTAGCTATACACAGCCGCGTGGCGAGTAGGGGGTTCGGCTAACGAGCAAGCGGACGATAAGCGTCCTTAACGAGAAAAGCGGGACCTTCATCTCCTGTGAACCTGCTGCCGTGGGCCTGATTTGTGTGGGCAGACAGGTAGACAGGATTAGGTGTAAAATCATTTTTACAGACAGGTGGCCCGTAGTGCTGCAGGTTTGGGGGGCAGTGGAACAGTACCTGTATCAGCCCCTGCCTACCCTGAGCCTTACTGGGACAGCCAACACCTGCTCACAATCCACACCACACACACCACACACACACACACACACGGGCTGACAGGGTTCACTCTGTCTGACAGATCTCCCGGTGACCTCATACACCCCCTCGAACCCGCAGCCCACACGCCCCCAGGGCCCGGCTCAGAATTCAGTGTCAATCTAAATGCCGGTTCAGATGGAAAAAGCCATCGGCCAATCGGCCCGGGTCTTTGAACATTTCCAGAGGAAGTCTTGTTCGGTGTGAAGTTACCGAGTAAATGTAAATGTAAATTAATATTGGTGAAAATATCCAGTTTTTTACATTTTATTTTCAGTAACCTGCAGGAATTTTACTGGTGTATAAAGGGTTAAAAATATTTTGTAATAATTATGTGACCCAGGTCCGGCACAGAGACGCCCAGACCTGGACTGGCTTTGGCTCCACAGTACCGTACAAGTGGAAACACCTTTATACAATTAAAATAAAATAAATACTCCCAACAAACAATATCGACATTGCTTGTTGGGAGTGTGTCTCTCTATAATCTAATACAGGAAACTGGGACAGCGGAGGGATTAGCCCTTATCTGTGCTCCGACAAGCTGCTTGGCAGAAGGGAGGAGCCTGTCAGGGGCCGAGGTACCTCTGCCCTGCTTCCAGTCTGCAAACAGAAGGTTCCGGGCCACGGAGGCCGTGGGGGAAGTATGTTACCCAGCATCCCCTGCTGCCACGAGCCTCGGAACGAGGCCGCTAACGGTTGGCGAACGGTGTCGTGAGGAAGGCCTCTTCACAAGACGGAGACCGTGGGGGCTTGGGTTTTTCGTGGGTGTGACCTTGTTGAGGCCGAGTGGCATTCAGGGCAAAGGGCTGTTTCCTGTACCGACGGACGACCGTCTTTCAGACCTTATCATTACAATCACTCATCTATTTGGACGTCTTGTTGCAGTCCACGTTCAACGTTCAACGTGTGAAAAGGCTGAATTGTTATAAAACGGGGACACTAGGTGGACGGTGCATGTGAGAAACATTCAGGCCATATCTGGTAGTGTGATATGTCTACTGCCGGGCCTCTTGTCGTTCTGTAGGCGATGACCTCCACTGCTCTGTGGACTACACACACCCCCAATGTGAGCCCTCTCCTGAGACCAAACAGCACAAAGCTCCAGTGCCCTGCCCTGGCTGACAAACAGAGGTGGAGCCTCCACACTCGATCCTCTGAGGCCTGAAAACCCAACCTCAGCCAGCCAAACCCTACCACGGCGCTTCGCAGCACTTCCTTCCTGTTTGGCGCGCTTGTGCGAGACACGCCTGGTCAGAGACGGGACAGCACGGCTGTGGAACGCACCCGGGTGTTCTCTGACCCCCCTCCGGTTCCTTCAGAGGGAGCACAGTCTTAAAACGCAGACTCCAACACAGAGAGAGTGGTCACATAACAGCGTGTTCTCTGACCGATACACTTTCTGGGCCCTTCAGTGTGTCTACAGACACTGGATATCCCCCTGTGGTGGTGATGACACCGGACGTGTTACGGTCATTCACGGTCCTCCACACAGACGTGACCGTCTCGGTTTCTGTGTATTTCCATCCCCATGGGGGAGAAACCCTAGGGCTGTTTATGGCCCCTGCCCCTCAAGGGCCCTACAGTTGGGACATCCATTTATGCTCTTACATGAAGTGGGTTTTAAATCTTGATCTAAGACATATACACAAACATAGTCTGGCACTTCTGTTCTTCGCTCACTCTCTAAGGCTCTGGCTGCATCAGCCCTGTGAGAGACCAAGTGACCGAGACCAGTCAGAGGTCAGAGTTCAGGGTGGCACGGGTCATGGCACAGCCTAGCACTTCCTGCTTTCGCTTATACGACCACAGGAGCTGAAGGGTAGGGGTTCTAGAGCAAGGGAGGAGGGGGGTGGCTGATTCTCTCTCTCTCACACACACACACACACACACACACACACACACACACACACACACACACACACACACACACACACACACACACACACACACACACACACACACACACACACACACACACACACACACACACACACACACACAGCAGGGACAGGGTGAGTCCTCAGCACTCAGTGTATTTGATGTGAGATCACATCCTGCCACCATCACCATCTATCTTCTGCAGGACACAGCCAGGATGGCAGCAGCTTCAGCCTACAGATTGTTAGGGGAGGAGGAGAAAGAGAAGAAGAGAGGAAGAGGAAGGAAGAGAGGAGAAGAGAGATAGTAGGAGACAGGAGGGAGCAAGAGTAGGAGATAGGAGGAGAGAGCACGAGATAGTAGGAGAAAGGAGGAGATAGGAGGAGAAAAGGAGAGAGTAGGAGAAAGGAGAGAAGGAGAAGAGAGTAGGAGAGAGGAAGAGAGGAGGACTCTGCAGAATGCAGCTCTGTCCTTCTTACCTGCGTTGTGCTTTGCTAGGTATTTGTCTTTGTACTGTTTCTTCTTCTTGCCAAACCAGGTGCAGCTGGCCTGCTGTTCCTGCTTAGTTTTCTCCATGGCTATACACGCCACGCGCCTACAAGCCAGAAAAACAGGGACCCAATCGGTTTACACTTGACCTGACAAACTCAACGCTGCACAGGGTTTTTCATTATTTTTTATATTGTTTCCGATTTTTTCCCAGTTTTTCTCGCAATTTGGTGGCCATTTATACCCTCTATTTCTTTCGATTAGCCCTCCCCCACGAGCCCACCACCCATCACTACGGGACAAGCTAATACCCCGAGGCTGGCAATGATCCGCCTCCTCTGAGACGGAACTCGCCCACCTACTTTCTAAGGCGCGCGTGTTCTGGATACGTGGCGTGGCGTGGCGTGCACGCAAGCTGTTCTTGAGTTTTTGGAGCTCGTGCTGTGATTTTAGGTAAAGGTGCCGCCTGCTCGCTCACGTGCAGTATCTGCGGGGCAGTATCTCTGTGTCGGCCGCTGTGGGACCTGGTGTGTTTACATGAGGTCAGAGGGTACGGAGCTTAATGTTTGTACGGACTGAGAGTCTGAGGGCATTGTGGTCGTTTCTGTGGGAGACCCTGAAAGGTGGCAAACTCTCAGTGCTGCATAGGTACGGGGTATGCCCCGCCAACTTATAATTCGGCATGAAACCTATCATTGACCTGCCATCCTAATCCAGTGGCTGAGTTGTGAGTTTGCACAGTGCATGGTGTAAATAGCCAAGGGCACAGGGCCAGGTGTGCAGAAGGCCAGGTGTGCAGAAGGGCCAGGTGTGTCTGCGCTCACCACTCCTGCAGCTCAGGGGAGGGGATGAGCCCCGCCGTGCCGTTCTTGGTGTTCTCCAGCTTGCCCTGCCACCAGTTGTGGTCATCCTTGCTGATGATCTGGATGATGTCGCCCACTCGGAAGCGAATGCCCGCCTCTTTGCAGGGGATGAGGTCGTCCTTGGCAGGATCGTACTCGAACTGCGCTCTGACGTAGATCTGAGAGAGCGAGCGAGAGAGAGAGAGAGAGAGAGGGAGAGAGGGAGGGAGAGAGGGAGAGAGAGAGAGAGGGAGAGAGAGAGGGAGAGACGCGCACGGGTCAGAGAGCTGAACCCCCCCGGGGGGAGAGAACGAGTGGAGCTGCTGATGGGTACAGTGAGCGAGTGAGTGAGTGAGTGAGAGAGAGAGAGAGAGAGAGAGAGAGGTGAGAAAGCAAGGGGGGAGGGAGAGAAAGTGCAAGGGAGAGATGGAGAGTGAAAGTGAGAAGGGGAGAGGGGGGGGAGACGGAGAGAAGGAAGGAGAAAAAGGGAGAGAGAAAGAGCGAGAGAGAGCATGTGAAAAAAGGGTGAGAATGAGCGTGTGTGTGTGTGAGATAGAGATAGAGAGAGAAGAAAGTGTGATTGAGAGAGCGGGGGGGATAAGCAGTGATGCCTGATGGAAGCGTACGAGAAGGCACGTGGGGGGGCGAGCTCGTACGGTCTCGGCGGAAGCCGCTCGATGGCGTGCAGACAATGCCCAGCGAACCGGGCAACGCGGGGCTAATGCGGGCGTAGCTAGGCAGAGAGCATCCGGCCAATCAAACTGGAGCATTAGTAAAGGCGTTGGACCGGAGAGCCTCCTGGCAATCGCGTTGCCATGTTAGAGGCGCGTTCCCACACGGGGCAGAGCGGCACGTGCTCTACGCGCTCCTACACTGCTCTTCACTGGGGAGGGAAGCCAATGGAGCGCCCACTGAGTCAAACGTAAAACTAGGACTTCCGTACGAGCGGGAGGGGGGGAACCTACAGCATGGCGCGGGGATCGTCTTAACGGGACCACAGTTCACTTTTACTTCTGTGCGCTTGGCTCAATGCAACACGTGAAACAAAATGGGGCGGGGGACATAACCGAAGTGGGATGCCGGCTGGCGCTCTAGAGCAGTCTACGGCCAGGCAGATCGCCCTGCGGATCTTACCTTGTGCGACATTTTATCCTTGATTGCAGGTCTGGAGATCTAGGGATTTGAAAGTATCACACAAATCATGCAGTATAATAGTCAGGGCTGCCTTTAACATGAACGCGGTGGTGGCGGTGATGGGGGGGGATTAGCGGTATGGAGATGGCCAGGAGAGGAGGGGGAGGGAGGGAGAGGGGAGGGGGAGGGGGTTAGCTGCGTGGAGATGGCCGGGGGAGGGGGCGGGCTAACTCTACAGCCATGTCTGGGGATGTTATGACAAAGGAAAAAAAAAACACATCAGCGTCAAGCATGTCAGCTGCCGCTTGCGCCCCACGTGGTCGTCTTTTGTTATCTGAGCGTCTGTCTGAAGTCCTGGCTCCAATGCCTTTTCTCTGGGGAGCGAGTAACAGCATACTCCCATAGGAGGGAGATGTGGGCTATGCTGAACCGAGGCGCCCTCTGCTGGCTGCCGGCAATATGACCGGTGCACAGGGCTGCTGAGAAGAGACACCGTTCCGTTCTTCTCACCCTGTCCGTCTCCGACCCTCCGTTTCACTACAAGCGTTAAACCGGTCCAGGTAAACTGGGGATCAACCCTATACTCCTCGGAAGAAGTCATCGAGCGAGAGAGACGGCAGATGACACTACGAAGTGAGATCGGGAAACTCCCAGTTTGGTGATGCCCGATTCAGAGGAGGAAGTGAGAGGTGTGTGTGTGTGTGCGCAGGGGGGCCGGGGGCCCCCCAGGTCTCTAATGCAGCGGAGGGGGAGGTGGGGGAGCAGCAGAGCACAGTGACGAGGGAGGCGAGGCACAGGAATTCTGGGGATCGGAGTTCCTTTCTTTAGCAAGGCTGAGAAACAACTGGAGAGCAGACTGATACCCAACTCTACACTCGTTTTTTTTTATTTTTAACAACGGACCCCTGAATACGGCCAATAAATGTGAATTCTGAATTTTTGAAAGGTCGGCCAAATCAAGAGCGCAGCTCACCGCAATACAGTCCGCTATTATCACCAGGGAGTCTGGGGATAATTGTCGAGCGACTGTCGAGCGATACCTGACTGACCGGCAGCTGCACCTACAGCCACCCCCGTCTCAAACTCGACCTGTTAACGGCCCTGTGGAGCGGCGCCAAGGGGACCCTTCCAGACGATTGGTTGTTTGAGAGCTCAGGGTTCTGAGCAGGTTTATCGTTTGTACCCGTGTTTGGGCCTGAACGCAGCGACATTCTGTCATGTGCTGTGCGGAGAGGTCGCGACCTCCCCCCGTTACCGTGGCAGCGGGCCGTAGAGCTGAGAACACGGATCCTCTAATGAAAGGCATGCTGTGAAGCCTGGTATCAGCCTCTCCCCAGGTTGCAAAAACAACATTGTTAACGAATGGAGAAAACAAACAGAAGGATGTGTTTACCATGGGCAGAATTAGTAAGCTGTGCCTCTTAATGGGGGTGATATGCTGGAGGCTGGATCACACTCACACGCACACTCACACACACGCACAAGCACAGTACATACATAAATAAATACATAAATACATGCACGCACAAACATACACTGTACATACATGCATTCGTGTACACACAGCTGCACACGTACATACATACGACACACATACTGTACATACAAGCATGTGCATATATACACACAGTTTCACATATGCACATGTACTCACACACAGTTACATATACACACAAACACTTGCAAACGTAGACACACGCACACTTGCAAACGTAGACACACACACGCACGAACGCACACACTTGCAAACGCAGACACACACACACTTGCAATCGTAGACACACGCACGCACACACACACTTGCAAACGTAGACACACACATATGCACACACACTTGCAAACGTAGACATACACGCACGCACGCACGCACACTCTGGTTGGAATGGGGGGCTGGGGTGGAGATGCACTGGGCCCATTGGCCAGAGGAGGGCGCTCTATTCACCTGTCGTCCTTTTGGCTGGATAGTAGCGGGCAGGTCCTGCAAAGTAAAAACCCACCAGTGGAAGAGAGATTGGCCGTTAAGTGGGAGAGAAGAACGGTCAGAGAACACAGATTAAGAGAGAAACTTGCACACAAAACACTTCTCACGTAGGGAGGGACCTCTGTAAACATCCGTACACTAAAACCAGGCTTTCAGACAGTTCAAACAAACCAAAGAGATCAAAAAAAATAAAAAACCAAAAAAGTGCTTCAGGTTGTGTTTAGATGGCATACCATGGCATTTAGATGAAGCAGAGAGCAAAGCAAGCGTCCTCAGCACCACATCGCACCAACACTGACGCAGCCCACCCCCCTCACAAGCCACACCCCTTCGCCCCCACCCACCACCGCAGAGGCCTCAAGCTCTCATGCTCAATTAGTCAGGATTAGGTTTGGTAAGCCTCCTGCACAGACATGCCGTGAACAACACTTTGCCCCGAGTCCTGGGCTGAGGTAACTGCACAGGATTTGCTTTGATCCACTGGCCGGTTCTGCGATGGGAGCGCTTCTGATTGCACATTTTCATTGGGGAGGGGGGGTGGGGGCTTAAGCGAGGGAGCGCTCGCTGGCGTCTGAGCGCGGGGGTTAACCTCGGCCCGCCCGCATGCCCGCCCGCCCGCCCGCGAGCGGAGACAGATCAAGGAGCATTAGAGGAAGATCAGAAGGAAGATTCCCAATCTATGAAAAACAGATACCCAGCTGCATCCTGCTGTAAGCTCATAAGCTGCCAAGATGCGCGCGAGCGTGTGCGTGCGTGTGTGTGTGAGCGTGCTTTAATGCTTGCGTGCGTGTGTGTGTGTGTGTGTGTGTGTGAGTGAGTGCTTTAATGCTTGCGTGTATGTGTGTGTGTGTGTGTGTGTGAGTGCTTTAATGCTTGCGTGTGTGTGTGTTGGTGTGAGCATGTGTGTGAGAGAGTGTGTGTGTGCGCGCATCTGTGCGTGCGTGTCTGAGTGTGTTTCTATGCGTGTGTGTGAGTGTGTGCGTGCGTGTGTGTGAGTAGGAGTATGAGTGTGCGTGCGTGCGTGGGTGTGTGTGTGTGAGTAGAAGTGTGAGTGTGAGTGCGTGCGTGTGTGTGAACATAAGTGGAATGGGTTGTGTAATGCATGGTTCACAGCAGCAGAGAGCACACCAATTTGAGAACTGAGATAGCGGAAACTAGGCTCTGTTCAAAATCTCTGCCTCTGGTCAAACGGGCCGGTCCTCCCAGGCCCGGGGGCGGGGCCTAACACGGGACACACGTCACGCGCCGCCGTCGTCTTTACCGTGAGCCAATCAGAACCTTTCCTTGGTCCAAAAAACGTCGAGGAAAAGCACCGCTGAGCGCTCGAGGCGCGTGGCACAGTAGCGCACGCCGTTTCGGTAAGAGAACGGGACCAACGCAAAACACAACCAAACCCAAGAGGGGTGACAAAAATGGAGAAGTCCGACTGAACCGGCACACGACTGTCCCCTGGCATGAACACACACGTAAAGAAATCAGTCTAAATAATGAGCGGTCACCATGGACAAAATAAAAGCAGAGTAACGGAGGGGGGTGGGGTGGGTGGGGTTGGGGAGGGTGGGTTATTATTGGCACCGATCTGCAGGGGGAATCATGGGAGATCTTACCAAGATAGAACTGCTAATGCTGGAGTGGCCGTTAGCGGGTGACTGGTTGGAGGTGGTGGGGGACTCTTTCTGAAATAGGACACAGAGTTCAGCCAGACGCAGCCCGCCCCCCCTCCCCCCCTCCCCTGCGCTCTTCGCACTGAAACACAGGACATGTGAGAGAGAGAGAAACAGCCACCGGAGTCCTACCCTGAGGACGCCCACACAGCTGTGGCAGGAACGGGGAGAACATCAACATCAACAACAACAACAACAACAGCAGCAGCAGCGGCGGCGGCGGCGACGAACAGTTCAGTAACGAGGGGGTGAGCCAGGCAGGGGAACTGTTCCCCGTCGTCCGGGGCGACGCGTCTACAAATAGGGCATGAATCACAGGTACACACACAGCGCCGAGCGCAGCGTCGGGACCGTCAGGGTTCCGTGGGGTCTCAAGCCGACGGTGACTAGGCGCTCGAGGGCTTTAAAGGGGGTTTGCAGCTCCTCCGTCCTGCAATTTCCTTTATCGCCACAAGGTGGGCTCTGGTCATGATGATCACTTGGTTTCCCATATTTTGGGCATTTGGGCACTAGAAATTATGGGGTTTTTAAAGTTTTTTTTTGCGTGAGTATTTTTTTTTTCCTCAGGGCTTTTCAGTACAATCAGCATATGAATAAAACGTTAATTTCCGGGAACAAACAATAACACAATCAAAATCCACCTGAACCTCATCCGACGAAAGAACCAAAATAGCTACACACAACCAATCCCCTGGGTGGAAAATCACTGGAGAGTTTTCCCCGTAAAACGAACCTGCTTCAACACTGGGCTTAATGGTACAAAACCACAGCGTGGTCTAAGGAAACAGAGCGTTATTTGGGGCACCCTCAGGCACACAGGGCTACCTGTAGCTACCTGCTGGTTACGTGGCCACGTTCTGACAGGGATAAGGGGTTAGAGAGCGAGAGATTCGGTTCGATGGATAACAAGCGAGTCTCCGAACGGGACGGTTTTCCTGTTCCGGTATCTTGGTTGTGAAATTGGTGTGCGGAGTCTGACCCGGGTCCGAGCAGGACGGAAACCCCCCCTCCCCCCCCAGGCAGGGGGTGGGGGACAAGCGTTATGACAGCCACCAGCAGGCAATTAGTCACAGGGCTACGGAGGGGGACAAAAGGACAACGCCCACCACAACAAGGAACTCCAAACGCAAGACTACGGAAAAGGAAGGGGAGGACCCTGACGGGGCGGGCGGGCGGGAGGGCCTGTTACCTCGCAGGACGAAGACTGCGTGCGGTAGCTGGGCACGATCTTGAAGGTGATGCTGCCCCTCATCTCCCTCTGTGGAAACATTTACATGCGCTCATTTGACATTCGGTCATTCACATTTCCGTTGGTGCTCATCACTGCATTCCCCTCAGAAAAGCACACGCTCTCCACTGAAATTGTGTGACTGCTTATTTTCACTCCGCGCTCCGTCGGTTAAGCCCGCACAGACGGTGAGTCGGAGGAGGACACTTCATGTGCAGCTTGTGCGGGCGGACTGCGGTCACCGGATTGGCCAGAAGGGGCCACTGGTGCTCGATGAGACACAGGCGTGTCTTCTGAGCAAGCAGTGTGTTCCCTACGGTATGCGTGCGTGCGTGTGTGTGTGTGTGTGCGCGCAACAGCTCACCAGCATCTTCTGCAGCTGTTCCACTGTTTGGTTAGCCACGCTGATCCCATTGATTTCCCGGATTTCGTCTCCGATGTGCAGCGTTCCTGCAGAGGGGGAGAGGAGTGCCCTGGGGTGAGAATCCTGAGAACAGGGGAGGCTTGGGTGGTGCCAGCTTGTTGGAACCAGTTGGGACACCCAACGTTGCCAAGGATCCTAGAATCATCCCACTGTCACATCACCCCCACTGTGACACTGCCACGCCTCTTTACAAATACTCACTTTCCTCCTGCGGGACTTCTAAACAAAACTGCTACGCTAGTTAGGTTTGAAAATTCTACAGTTCAGCTAGACACGCATGTACTATGGGTTGCTCACCTCTTGTATTGTACAGTCTATACCTATGTGTCACCTGCAAAGCAACCTGTGCTTCCACTACTCTGATTAGAGTCAGGGATGGGCAAAAATACACTAAAACATGTCTTGTTACAAAATAGAACATACAATCCCAAATAAAGGCATCTATGAACTGCAATCAAAATGGTGGTGGGGGTGAGAGTTTTGGTGCGGAGGTGTGAGAGTTTTGGGGTGGTGGGGGTGAGAGTTTCGGGGCGAGAGGAGGTCTGTGGGGGCTGGGTACCTTGTCTGTGGATCATGCCCCCGTGCATTATTCTGGCCACAATGCAGTGATTCAGGTCATTCATCTTCAGAGTGATGCCCTGGGCGAGAGCAGAGAAACCGCATTAAGGCCTTTAAATACACTGAGGACCAGGTCATCCTGAGGGGTCCGCAATCTGCAGCTGCACGTAAAGAACCAATTACAGAACAGCACAGCATCTCACAACATCGGCACAGCCACGGCAGCGTGAGTGGGCGTTTTGCGCGTATGCGCCTACGCCGGGGTTGGGTGTCAATTCCGTTTCTATTCAGTCAATTGAATTGAATAAAAAATCCTCATGGAACATGGGCATTTTTCAGTTCATGACCTGAATTTTCAACTGACTTTAATTTGAAATGGAATGGACCCGAACCCTGGTGTGTGTGTGCGTGCGTGAGTGTGTGCGTGCGTGTGTGTGCGCGTGTTTCAGAAAGCTGGCGGTACCATGGGCTCGTCCGTGTTCTTCTGGAACTGCACCAGGCGCACGCGGGTGACGTTCTCCAGGTCCATGTCTCCGTTGGCGCTCTCGGGCGAGTCTCCGTTCAGGTAGGGGGAGGTGGGCGGGGGAGTGACCCTCAGAGCCTCGTCGCTGTACACCTCGTGTGCCACTACATCATGAGTCTGCAGCAAGGCCTGAGGAAGCACAGAGACACACATCCTTATTGTACCCTCTCTCAATACAGCACAGAGACACACATCCTTATTCTACCCTGTCTCTCAATAAAGCACAGAGACACACATCCTTATTGTACTCTCTCTCACAATACAGCACAGAGACACACATCCTTATTCTACCCTCTCTCTCAATAAAGCAGACACACACATCCTTATTGTACTCTCTCACAATACAGCACAGAGACACACATCCTTATTGTACTCTCTCTCACAATACAGCACAGAGACACACATCCTTATTCTACCCTCTCTCAATAAAGCAGACACACACATCCTTATTGTACTCTCTCACAATACAGCACAGAGACACACATCCTTATTGTACTCTCTCTCACAATACAGCACAGACACACATCCTTATTCTACCCTGTCTCTCAATAAAGCACAGAGCCACTGTGCATATTGTTATTATTAGGCAGCAAAGCGTACGTTAGTTATAAACACGGGCTGCTGGGTGGCTCATCCTCTTATGGCACTATTCTAGCGAGTGGAGGAGCCCTACGGACTGGTATAGAATCAAGACTGCGCCAGTGCTGACTGCGGCCAGCAGCCCGACGGAGAGGGAGGGATCCGGTCAGCCGTGCAGCAGCGCCCCCTGCTGGTCAATCGGGTGCCCACGGTCTGCCGGTATAAAGCTGCGCATGAAGTGTCTTCCGACTCATGTCTGTGCAAGCTTAACTTGTAGACTGTGGCGTGAAAAGAAGTAGCGGCTGACATTGCGTATTTCAGAGAGCGCGCGCTTGTCTACACTCTCCCAAATTGACAGCGAGGGTTGCGGCGAGCGTGGCTTAGAATATGATTGGACATTCCAAATCGGGAGAAGGGGAAAAACATACAAAATGTAAATAAATAAAATTCAATTTTATTCACCTCACACTTCTTAGATCCCCATCGGATGCACCACACACACATCCAGACATCAGACAACATGTACGAACATCAAGACAGACAACTACACTCACACATACGCGCATTCCAACCCACAATCGCACAACCAGGCGCCAGATGCGCGCGCGCACGCACACGCACACGCACACGCAGACACAGACACACAAAGACGCCCACAGTGGAAAGTGCAGTTCCAGACTCTGTCTGGAGGCACAGGGAGCCGGCGGCAGGTTTTCCAGCGCGAGGACGGTCACATGAGTGACAGCGAGGCAAACATGAATCAGCAGAAGGATCCCAAAATAAAGACATGAGTGCAGACGGGAACCTCTGCGTGACATCCCAGAGCGCCGGGATCCCGCCCACGCGCTGTCACAGAGAGGGGAGGGATCAGAGGGGAGCGCACACGCACGCGCCCCGCTCCCGTCTGTCTGTCAGACACACAGGCAGGAAACTCTGCTCTCTACTCAGGGGGGGGCAGCCTCTACTGCAAGAGCGCGACGTCAAACAGGAAGAACAACTCGACGGCCTGTCTCGCGTACGCCGTGCTCTCTGCTAATTCACGGGGCTTCCTGCATCAACGCGGCGCAAGCGCCTGCAGACTGGCTGCGCACGGGAATCCGGCGCTCTTCGCTAATGAACGAGCTGCTGCGATGCCACAGTGCACGGCAATGTGAGGGGTTCAGACAGCAGCACAGACACCTTTCCTTGCGATGCAGCTGCTGTCAGACCTGGGTTGAATACCTACTTTAAATGGTGTAGATGCTAGTCAAATTTTGAAACACTCCTGAGAATGTTCAATGAAAAATGCACGTTTAACTGGGAGAATAATATAATATACGCCATTTAGCAGACGCTTTTATCCAAAGCGACTTACAGTAGTGAATGCATATATTTTCAGTACATGTGGCCCCAGTGGGGATTGAACCCACAACCTAAGCGTTGCCAACGCTGTGCTCTACCTACTGAGCCACACAGAACCACAGAGAAGAAACAGATAGTTTCTTTTTAAAAGTGGTCTCGTTGCAAATGATCTCACACATTGACAACTGTCAGTAATCTGCTTTGAGGTTTGGCTGCTGGACCATGCACATCCCCCACACTGCAAAGCATGGCTGCTGGACCAGCCAGGACACACACGGTTAACCAACCAGGTTAACCAGAGGCGTGCGAAATGTCACTGCACACGATCTGTGACATCCGCTCGCACAGAGATCTCAGGGCTAGAAAACTCCCAATGTCTGAGATCATTTGCGAAGAAAGTCAGTTGCTGACACTCACACAGGGGCTGTATGACCTGCAGCTATATTTAAAAAGCTGCCAAATTAGCCGCCAAAGTCGCGGAATTGCTGACACGGTAGATTTGGTCGATATGCGTGTGATTTTACGCGCTGGGCGTGCGAGTGTGAGAGTGACCCTTAATGCGTGAGGCTTAAGGCCTCCGCTTACATCAACCATCAATCAGTTCTATTTTTATATAGCGCCCGTCGGTCGAGGTGTCCCAGGGCCGAGCGAACTACAAAGCAGGTACAAAAATCAGTCACATGCATCCACAATACATAAAAGCACAATCACAGACAGACGTCTTCGGCTCGTTTTTAAGGCTTTGTTTAGGCATTTCTGACCTTAGCTGGAAGAGAATTCCACAAATCGGGGAGCACAGCAAGCAAAGGAACTCGGTCCGGGCAGTCTTAAGGTGGCACGTGGACTCGGCTGATTATGAAAGCACCTTCCAGCACAGACCAATCGAGTAAAGCAGCTTAGGGGGGTGTTCGGGAGGCGTGGCTGTCTATTGGCTGTTTGCCCCATTCAGTTTGCTGGTCGAGGACCATTTTAAATCTGACCTCATCGAAGGTCTCTCCTAAGCGCTCCGTTAGTGAACGGTCTGTTCAGCAGGGTAGTCAACGGACAGCGTCCTCGTCGCTACGGCTCAGGGCTCTGTCTACACACCGCTGTGACAAGAATCCAGTACCCTCAGAGTCACATACACAGTGCAGTCACACAGAGGCATTAAGAGACTAGGGCGGGAACTGAACACTGTCGTTGTATTGATTGGCTGTTTGATCACTGAGGAGACTACAACCAACAATTTAATTAAGTCAAGTCCTTATGGATGGATAAGCTAACATTTTTAGAGAAAAGGTGCATTATTTGATTGCAAGGAAAACAAGTATAGTATGTCGATACAGCGTGTACACCCAACATATCGAAAAGTTCAAAAAAATCTTCACACTGTCTGACAAGTTTCCACCGACATTCAATCAGTGAGACAACAAACGCAGTCCTGCATCCGTCTATTGATTCTGTCCAGTCTGTTCTTTCACACCTCACTGTCGAGACGCTCTGCGAGAACGTGAGCGATGACCGACCTGACTAAGCAAGTCTCACTCACGTGAAAGACTGCCGTCTCCACGCATTCCGCGAATCTCTGCCACCGAAGACCGGAAAAGCGCAAAAATTCGCTCTTTCAACTCACCATGAAATGAGGCTGCGTGAGGATCCGCCTCAGCTCTTTCGCGTCGGTGTTCTCCGGGTAACAGGAAATCTCTTCCAGCACCTGTGGCAGATAGAGAGAGAGGGATCAGAGATTCGACCGGGCCATCTCTCCCGAACCCCACCGCCCCCCTCCCTGACAGCCCCCCGGCGCGTGCAGTGGCACAGGCAGTGGCGTCCAAACACACAGCTCATGCTGCTGAGCAACCCTCCGCAATGGCCACATTCCACCATTGCCACGTCCCCTCTCTTCCTTCAGCCAATTACAATGCTCCTCAGGATGGCTTCTCCCTGGTGGTCTGATTTGCACACATATAACCTGCTTACTGATGGGGAACATCGAATCATAAGCTTATATCATTTCCTCTTCTCGGTACTTGTCGCGGATCATTCTGGAAGCCCGTCATGAATTTTCCCATTACTTGTTCACTGAGGCAACGTCTTCCCAACATTACAGAGAGAGCCTATTCATAACGGCATAAGACAACAAATGATATGATTATGAAACATACAACAACACCTGCCGATAACTACTGATAACTTCTCCTGTGACGCCTGCTACAATACCAAAATGCTTTAAAAACAAATGAATAAATAAAGAGAGAGAGAGAGAGAGACATTGACAAGTTAAAAGTTTTGAAAACGTCTTCGGCTTACATATTCCAGGTGTTTCAAAGCTGCGCTTGCTTCGTCTTCGGTGGAATTCTTCACAAGAAGACACACAGGAGAGTTACACAGCGTACTCTAAAGTCTCTACAAGAGGATTCACAGGGTCATACTACATATTACATCTCCCCAGGCTTCCAACCGCCATGTCAATCAAGGAGGATCAGTGTAGGGTGATTGGTTAGTCTTAGCCCTGCCCGCTTCCCGTTGGCCCAAGGCATTTAAAAAACTTTTAACTCAAGAGAGGTTTTAAAGCATTTCAGTATTGCTAGTAGTGATTGTCAGTGAAGCAGAGAGAAACAAAGGAGGTTATTCCGAGAGACAGACAGGCTTCCGATTGGCCGCCCAAGACCGGCTGGGTTTATGACTTCGTACCCGATGCACCAATCACGAGTGGGAAGAAGAAGACCACACAGGCATTGCTCTTTAATGAAATTGGGCTTCGCTTAGTGTTTTGTAGTGTAGAAAGTAGGCACACGATGCCAGTGTGAAGGTTCTACAGTGGCCGAAGGACTGGAGAGACAGGAACACGAGGCCACCTGACGAACACTGCCCTATGGATCAACACTGGGAGGGGGGGGGATAAGGAGCGCCACCTTGTGGCTGAGGTCACGCAGTGCGCGCTTTTCCGTCAGACCTGGGTCAAATGATTATTTTGAATGCTTTAACTCTTTTGATGCTGGTAGAATTTGAACATTTTTCAACGAAACCTGATATTAACCAAAACATTTTTAAAAGACACTTCTCAGGGATCCTGTCTTCAAATTTGACCAGGATCTAAATACTTAAATATTTCACATAGGGATGTTAACGATGAATCAATTATCGATTAATTAATCGATTAAAGAATTTGATCGATCAAGTATATCAAATTAACGATTATGTATCACACCACAGCAGAGTTATCCAATAGCACTCTCTAGCGAGTGTAATAATATTGCTTTGAAACAACAGTTAAAACCTTGTTGATTTTATAAAATATATCTGCCAATATTTAACGAAAGAAAAAAAGAAACGACAAAACATTTTTGTTATATTTTGTATAGCCTAACGTTACCTCAGCCAAAAATAGCATGGTCTCTTGAATTCGCTAAGCACGCCTAACATTACTTCCGCATTTCCCTAGACTGGCAAAGTTGGCATGACAGTATTTATGTTACCGGGACATCGGTTCCGTCGGAACGGGTGTTCTCAGCAGCTGGTCTTACTATGAACAGGCTGCGTGCACAGCTCATCCCTGAACACGTGGATATGCTTATATTCTTAAATAAAAATCAATAAGGGGGCGAGTTGGGACTCGAAGATTAGGAGATAAGCTTTTCTTTTTTTCCCAAGTTGCCATGCCTCCACTGCTGGGCTGCCCTTTTCATTTCAAAAGGAATATTGTTTTTGTTGTTAGGCCTACTGAATGGTGTTTCACTTCCTTCATAATTCTTATTGTTTTATGCTGTTAAAATAGGCCTCTGTCTCAAAAGGTTGGATAAAACTTTGATTGAGGAAACATTTTACTGTTTTTTTTTTTTTTTTTGATTGACTGAGTGATAGAGACCCGGTTACGTAGTGTAAAAATTATTCACCCCCTTTGCCATTTTTCTTACTTAATGGAATCAAAAATTTATATAATTGGTATTATAAATCTTGCCACTGATCAACAAAAAATACTCCATGATGTAAAATAAAAATAAGCTTTTAATTAAGAACAAATAAAAAATAGTTGATTCTTACTTAACTTAACACTTAAGTAACACTTAAGCAAGTGTTTTAGAAAAAGGGGTGAATACTTGGTATTCACCCCTTTTTCTAAAACACACCTAAATAAACTCTGGTGCAATCAATTGCTTCAGAGGTCACATCATTATTTGGAGTCCACCTGTGTACAATTAACGTGTTACAGATGATTTAAAATTAAATACACCTGTCTGTGAGAGGTCCCACAGTTGGTTAGTGCATTTCCAAACAAGAACTTCATCATGAAGACCGAAGAACATTCAAAGCAAATTTGAGAAAAGGTTCTTCAAAAGTTACCAATCAGGGGAAGGATATAAGATTTCAAAGAGTTTGAATATCCCCCCTGTTAATTTCATCTTAAAGGAATATGGCACAACTGTGAATTTGCCTAGAACAGGCCGTCCTCCAAAACTGAGCATCTGTGCAAGAAGCGGACTTGTTAGGGAGGCGACCTAGAGGCCTGTGGTAACTCTGACAGAGTTACAGTCTTCCATGGCAGCGATGGGAGAAACTGTCCATGGGACAACAATAGCCCAGGCACTTCACAAATGTGCGCTTTATAGGTAGTAAAATGTGAAAAAGAAACCAATTGTTGAAGAAAATTCACATGAAATCTTGCCTACAGTTTGCCAGAAGGCATGTGGGAGACTCTCAAACCAAGTGGAGGAAGTTTCTATGGTCTGATGAGACCAAGATTAAACTTCCTGGCATCAACCTTAGGAGCTATATTTGGTGCAAGCCTAACAATGCGGACCATCCCAAGAACACTATCCCTACTGTGAAACATAGTGGTGGGAGCCTAATGATATGGGGATGCTTCTCTGCTTCAGGGACTGGAAAATTTGTCAAAATAGATGGCAAAGGCCTTAATTTTTATTCCATGAAGTAAGAAAATAAAATGTGAAAAATGCCAAAGGGGGTGAATACTTTTTATACCCACTGTACGTGTGCTGGCACAGGGCCTAAACATTAGTCATGAACTTATCATAACTTACAACTAAATGCAAGTGTTAAGTTTCTACTTTCACCTACAAAGTTTGGTGAGCTCAGCAGCAACCTCGTCTAATTAGCCAAAATGGTGTTTGTGAAGGAAAAAAGTAGCAAGTTTACAGTTAAGGATAAATGTTGATTGAATCCAGGCCAGTGTGTGTTTGTGTGTGTCAGTGTGTGAGTGAGTGAGTGAAGTTGGTGTTGGTCAGCCAGGCTTATTCTTAGTGTTTTGGCTGAATAAGTTTATGGTTTTGTGAAAGAGAATCCTCTGAGCAATGTAGCATGCTGCGCTTCGACCGAGTGTGCGAGTATTGGGTGGGAAAGGGTTAGCGGGGTTTGTTAGTCTCAGCGGGCTGGTTAGTAGCAGTGGTAGGGACGACACAGGGTAAGACATTAGGCAAGGAGGGACGGACGCACTACAGAGACCAGTACTGTGAAAACGTCTCACACAACATTTCATACAACTGCCTCTGTTCGTTTCGTGCCTTTCCCCCGTTCCTCAGTCTGCTACAGGATGTGCTGAAAGCAGCAAAATCCGGAACCATAAATTCACCCTTTTCCATGCGTGTACATTATCTAACTCCTCCGGAGTTGCACATTAGGGAAGCAAAAGTGTTTTTCTGCATTTACGTAGGTACTTCTGCATTTCGCGGTTTGGTGTATCGAGGCCCTTTTACGCGGTTCTCGGATTGCGGTTCTTCAGGAATCACGCCTCCCCAGCTGGATCCCCCTCCGCCTGACCGCTCTTCTCCGGTAATGAACGCAAACACCCAAGGGGGACATCCTATCAAAGCGTCTTAATTCACCGTAAAGAGGACGCTTTCATCTCCACACTTTTAAGGGGGATTTCCCATTGCATAAAATGTGAAACACGCTGCCAGGGATCATAAACGCAGACCATAAATCCGTTAAATGAGAAAAGATCAGGTGTTGGAAAAGCTCATCAAAACCAAAACTCGTTACCGCACTGGGCGGTTTTCGTGGAATTCGCACGCTCGTTCACGGATGCCAGTAAATACGCGAAATGAATAAAGGAAAAGATGTGAAAATTCAGCTGGAGCCTTTAATATGTTGATGGCAAACGGAACCAAATTGCTTCTTGTGCAGGGGCAGATGGGGTGACTTATCAGGGGAATGAGCCATACAGCAGAGTCGCGTTGGATGTGTGAAAGATCTGAGAATGAGATTTCTCTAATGCTCAGCATGTGCGAGGGCGAGGAAGACACCGAGATTGAAGATAAGCTCAGAGCAAACCTGACCCGCAGCAGCAAGTTTCTCTTCCGCTATGTAAATTACGCACGGAACAAAAACATCCTTCCGCTTCTGTGCGAACACGCAGCCGCTCATCTTACAGCTCCTCAAACACATCTCATCTTCAATACTACGTCGCCGTTTGACTCACAGCTTTGCCTTCACAGGAGAAAACTTTGAAAGCACCTTCGCGTAACTTTAAACTTGTGTTCCCCCGAAAACAAATGTGACAGCACCGATTTGCTTCTCCAAAGAAGAATGCGGCGTTCCTCCAGACTGAGGTCTGAAACCGTATTAAACCCTCATGCCCACACTTTGCTCTCAATGTTGGTCAGTTGCACTTTTCCCCATTGCTAGCATTGCGCTGCTACCATAAGAGAGTTTGGCGTTTCGGCTACTGGAGGGGATCTGCTGCACGGATGGTCATGTGCCAAGGCTGCTGGTTGCATTGTTGTGCAGGACACATTCCGCTTTCAGGACAGAGAGAGAGAGAGAGAGAGAGAGAGAGAGCGAGCGAGCAGCATGCTAGGGTCATTCCAGTTGACATGATCGGCGCATGGTCAACATCGTCACCATGGCAACATGGGAGGGAACAACGGTGACATCACACGTACTAGACTGAAGAAAAGACAAGAGTGCAGACAGAGAAGAAAGAAGAAGGCAACTTTCAAACCTTTTCCACATGTTTTACGATGCATGCTTTGTGTGTTGTTGTTTTTAAAAAAAATCAAATCATTTCAGAATTTTAGGTATTAAAAGTATTAGGGTGTGAGTTCAAATCATTGTGAATGTTGTTTGAAGAAAATTGTTAGTAACTGTGCTGTCAGAGGAAAAGGTTGTAAGTAAGTCCTGTTAAACTGAAGATTCAGATCCCAGCTCAGTGCACAGTTCCCACGGTACCCTGACTCATTCAGAGGCACACAAAGACAATCGGATCATTCGAGGAGGACCGGATCAGGTTCCTTTTCCCTTCAAATGCACATTACGTTTCTCATCTCAGAAGTATTTCAGTGTAATGGGAATGAAAAATACCCACTTCAGTAACACGGGATATTCTGTGAGGTGGCTCGTTGTGGGTTTATAATACTGCCAAACTGATTTTTTTCAACTCGGCAGCAACTCCCAAATCTTTCCAAAACGAGCCATGTAATGTAGTTTGGGTACGAAATCACCTTTAAACAGAATGATTTGTAGATTTTTTGTGTTATACTAATCTAGTCTAGTTTAGCAGTGACTTGAATTGAACTGAATTGGAAAAACAATCCAGAGTTTTGGAAACGCTCGAATGCAAAAGCGGCGAGGCTCAGACTCCACTGTGAGGACAAGATGAAGACAGAGAGCTTCACGCCTCAACTCTCACTCTCACTATCTCACGGACCCATCCCTCACGGAAAGTTGTTCTGAAAACTTTAGAAATTTTGCCCTAAATATGATAACTGTAGACACCAGAATGTGATTTGTTTTCTCCGCATGGAGTTACTTGAGTTATGCCTTCGCCCAGAAATCAAATCAAAAAGCGTTTGAGAGACTTGGACTTTAAGAAAGGATGCCTGGGAAGCAGATTGATGAACGCGCTGTGACTGAGGGAGACTGGAGTGTGCGCTTTGTGTGCTCCGGGAGTCAGGCGCCCAACTGGGGAACTGTGCGACAGCGTGCATGCGAGATGGCACAGAGGGTCCCCGCTGGAGGGGGCTGTGCGGCGGGCGGGACGCACCTCTTTGGCTCTTTGGACGGCGTCGCTCGGCGGGTTCCGGATCTGCGGGGAGGACTTGGTGTTGATCTTGTCGTACAGCTGCAGAGAAACGCAGGGGACACGGGGACGGTTAGTGCTCACTTGACGGACACGGGGGACCTCTGTGGATGAGGTCTTGCTTTGCGTTGCACAACGCAGGTTGTGAAGTGTGAACGCAATCGCAGCGGCACGCGGCGCTTAAATGTATTTCTGGGTGTATTGGTAGCAAGTCGATTCGATGGCGAAAGATTAATTAACAAAATTAAAAAGATTTACAAAATTCTAAATACTGTATAGTAATTTGTACACTAATACTGGGGGGCAAATTAACTTTTTTTATTAACAATTAAAAAGATGAACAAAATTCTAAATACTGTACAGTAATTTGTACACTAATACTGGGGGCAAATTAACTAAATGAATGTGATATACTGCCCAGCACACCTGATAAGACCGTGTGAACTGAAGTGTGAAAAAAAACATTGAAAAGTCAATCCCACTTGCTTTGCCATAAAATTGGTAGCAATTCATAACAACAGGAAGTAAGTTAACGCCAATTTCCAGAGTGTGTGTACTAACATAATACTGATTGGGTCTGTGGGCCATCTGCTCAGCACACAAATCACAATGCAATGACAGTGGTCACGAGACCTGCCTGGTGCAGTGCTGGGATTGGCTCATGCTGGGAGTGGACAGACAGCCAGCTGACTGTGTCAGACTGTGTGCGACCCTCCTGGGGGGTCGAATTTTGTATGAGAATGGACCTGCGCTCAGGGGAGGGGGCGGAAGCGATCTTATTAGCATCTCACTCCCGGTGACATCATCCACCATTCTGGAGTTCTCAACAAACAGGAAGTAGGCTTTCAGAGTGCTCACACCGAGATAGGAGGGGCTGTCCTGCACTGCCACTGAACACAGTACTGCCCGAAGGTAAATGAGCCAAAATGGCCGCTACGTCACATAAATGACTGTCTGTGGCCCGGACAATCAGGTCTGTGAGTGCTTTTGACACCCCGGCTATTCTCTCGCACCACAGCAGTGAACAAATTTGGTACACACAGATCAAAAGCCAATCTCACATCTCTGGCTTCTGTCAGCAGGAGCTCCACTGTCATTTAATTCTGCCAAAGAGGAACAAAGCAACTGCGGTCAGTGTTAGATCAGTACAATCCGTTCAGTCTTTATACAACAGACTAGACTACACGGTGCCAAAACACACCTACGCAGTCTGATGAACAATGTTCCTGTGAAAATACAAATAATACTTCCATAAAAAACTGAAATAATGCTTTAATAAAAAATACAAATAATGCTTTAATCCCAAATGTTCTCCACTGCCCTTGAAATAATCCTTTTGCATCTGTATAAAAACACTTCTCATTTTGTTTTTCGCCTTTGGTTTTATGTGGAGATTTAAACCCGTTTTGGGGCTAGGTTAGGGTAGGGCTACTTGTGTAGAGAGACGTTTCCGCAGTCTCTCTGATGGCAGCTATGTAAAAAAATAATAATAATAAAGAAGTGAAAAAGCCAGCAGTGTTAACAGAGACGGCTGAACAAAGGGGACAGCCACTGAGCCACTGAGCCACTGAGCCTGGGGACGTTTGTTTGCTGTTGTCACCCCCGCGCTCCGGAGCCACTGGTGCTTTCAGTGTGGGGGGTGGAGGGGCGGGTGGGTGATCCTCCCGTTCCTGCACAGAACCGTGATAACGAGAGAACGCGCGCTCTCCTCCCAGCTACCCCGGAGCCAGTCAGGAGAGAGAGAGAGAGTCCTTCCTCATCTGTTCCTGACAACAAAGACGCCGGCCCCCTATAATTACGCCGTTGTCTCGGCGATAAGTGCCGCTGTCAACTCTCACAAACAATTGGTGGAGGGAAAAAAAATGAGGATCCTTCCTGAAATCCTTCCAACGCCGTAGCAATTCATAACCAAGAAACGAGCCAAAGCGACAAGAATAAAAACTGTGCGGTCCCTAGAGACGACGCAAAATAGGGAAGTGACAAAAACCTACCCCGGCACTACAAAGACTAAAACGAATCGAAAGATCTTCCCCCACGGTCGCACAATAACAAGCCCTCGTGCGTAAATCCTGGACTCTGTCACACGAAACGTTCAATCAACACATCCGCCACTGTCATAACATGACACTGCTGTAACAGACTGTGGCTCTTTAACAGCCAGCCGGTAAACGTAACGACGTTAAAGAGTAAGGGAGACTCACCAGACTGATCTCAGAGCTGTGAGCCGGCGGTCACCGCCAGTGAGCGCAGGCCTGTACTGTACCAGGGTGGAGCCTGAGCGCGCCCGTCTCCAGACACTTAGGAATGACGGACCGTCCCGTGCGTTACGGGCTCTGATGTCTCAACGTCTGCCGCCGCGCTGGAGAATGGAGCCGGCGCACACAAAAGCCAACATTGTTCTCCTCCCCTTGTCTGTGCGAGGGGCTGACTTTGAATGGGGAGACATCTGCACTCACAGTCCCCTACTGATAACCCTCCGCACAGAAAAAAAGTGCTGGCAAGAGCCGGGCCCCGGTCTCAGCTGCCTTTTAGCCCCTGAGCGACTGAATGAGCTCCCAGCCTCCCTTCTCCTCTCCTCTCCTCTGTGTGAATCACTTCCTCCATTCCCTGCTCCTGCTGCTCCTGCTCCTGCTCCCCAGAGACCCGCTAACCGCACAAAGGCCACAGCTGCAGCTCTTCACACACACACACACACACACACTCTCACGTCGCTCGCTCACACTCACATGCATACAACATATACACACACACACACACACACACACACACACACGTGCACGCACACTCAGCATATATACACTTGCGCTCACACGCACAAACACTCACATAGGAGCTTTGTGTGGTTGGCGGGTCTCTGGGGGACCATTCAATGGGGGGAGGGGGCACAATGAAAAATAAACCCAAAAATAGTTCTGTGAGGGTCTGTCAGGCATGATTACAGCACAACCACACACTGAATTAAGAGCTCTAACAGTGACCCACACTCCCAACACAGCCTGCAACCACACACTGAATTAAGAGCTCTAACAGTGACCCACACTCCCAACACAGCCTGCAACCACACACTGAATTAAGATCTCTAACAGTGACCCACACTCCAAACACAGCCTGCAACCACACACTGAATTAAGAGCTCTAACAGTGACCCACACTCTTAACGCGGCCTGATCAGTGTTAGCGCGACGCAGCCTCATGTGCGAGTGCACAGTGCGTTTGGACGGTGCAAAAGGCTTCCCGGGGTTCAGTGCTGGTTTACATATTTGGCAGGCTCCGGGCCCGAGCGGGAGCCATCTGCTGCAGGTCTGGAGGGGGGCCGGCAAGGTGAGAGCACGCTGCCTTTTCCACAGGACGGCCGGAGCGACCGCAGGAAGGACACCTCTCTCTCTCCCTCTCTCTCTGTGTAGGCCTCCCACCTCTCATTTCTCTGTCATGTTTTTGCCGTCCGCTGCCAAAGCCGGAGGCTAATTGGCAGAAGGCTCGGCTCGGGTTTACGGCCATCTGTCGCCTCGGACTCCAGCGTCACAAGGGCCCATCAGTTGTCTGTCATTGCGGAAAGCACATGGTCGGTTCAAACGGTTTGCCCTGCGTTTTCAGGAGCGGGCCAATCTCTCACTAACCGCTACGCTGGGAAACAAGGGCTTCAATCATCTCGGCGAGAGAAAATAATCATTGAAGTTAAATTATTGAAATATCGATGAAAGGAAACAGGGTGATATTGATATGGAGATTTGCTATGAATTGGTGGGCACAGTGTTTGACCTGTCTTTGACCCTGCAAGAGTGTCAATTGCGAGTCACAATTAGGGGAGACACCTTGGCGTGCTTATACAAAATGTGGCGCGTGCGAGCATTTTTATGCATGCCCATGTTTGTCAAATGCTCAGGTTTAGCAAAGCCAAGTTCCTCTCTCAGACAAAAAGGATTAAGGAAAATATCATTTACACCTCCAATTTATACTGTGAGGATGCAATTTTTGTTACGTAGAAGAAACACAAATTAATTGTTTGTTGAGTCGAGCCAGCGTGTTCCATGACCACTGGCCCACAACATCTGGCTGCTTAATTAAATATCCGATTGGCTACACAATCGCTTGCCCTCCCTACACTCTGATTCTCCAGGTTGCCAAGGCAAAAGAGAATGGAGTTTGTAGTTGACCAACCTGGTTAAAGTCAAATAAAATGTCAGTGTGGTAGCATGCATGAGAGTACATGTGTGTGTGTGCGCGATGAGTGTATGTATGTATGTATGTGTGTGTGTGTGTGTGTATGCATGCTTGTGTGAGCATACGTATGCATGTGTGTGTGTACCCGTGTGTACGCATGTATGCATGTGTGTATGTATGCTTGTGTGAGTGCATGTATGCATTGGCGTGTGTATGCTTCTGTGAGCGTGTGTGTATGCCTGTGTGTGCATATACAGTACCAGCCAAAAGTTTGAGTACACCTTCCATCTGGACTACGGCTAAGCGGGCACTCCTTCATTCTTGAGCAAGATAACGACCCGAAACACACCTTGAAGTTGTGCAAGAACTATCAAGGCAAAGCAACCCACAAGTGCCTCTGGGAATTGCTGCAGGAGAGCTGGGAAGACATATTGGGTGATTTCCTGCTGAAACGTATTAACTGAATGGCCCGTGTTTGTGAGGCTGTTATCACAGCAAAGGGTGGCTATTTTGAGGAATCCAAGATTCAATTTTCAATAAAATTTTATTGAACATTGCTTTGATGTTCCTTTCATTTATCGTTACATGTGTTTTTTGTAATTTTCAAGTATTTAAAACTTATATGGTGTAAAACATTGTCAATTATGAGATAAACCTAGTTTCCAGCAGGTGTACTCAAACCATTGACTGGTACTGTATGCTTGTGTGAGCATATCTATGCATGTGTGTATGAGTGCGTGTGCAAGTGTTTGCATATGAGTATGTATGCATGCATGTGTGAGCGCATGTATGCATGTGATGCATGCATGCATCTGTGAGCGCAAATGTAAATGTAAATGTGAGAGTATGCATGCCTGTGTGGCGTGTGGTGTGTGTGTACGGGCGTATGCGCGTGGCATGTCCACTCACGTCCAGCAGGGTGTGGAGGTGCTGATCCTGGAAGACGCTGTGCAGGAAGTCCAGGTCTTTCTCGCTGCAGTCGGTCAGCGCGTGGATCTCCTCCAGACTGTCCAAAACCTGCGATACAGCCCCTGCGCCCGCACACACACACACACACACACACACAAACAAATTCACTTTGCATTTAGCCATTCAGCAGATGCTCTTATCCAGAGCTACTAGCAAGTAAATGCACGTAACAAAGCTAGAATAACCGGGCTAGACCTATAAAATCAATCAGGTCACAGACAAGTCAACTCAACTGTAGAGATAAGTGCAAGAGCAAGTGCAAGATTCAAGAACAGGTAAGCACAACGGTGCAGAATGTTTCTTGTTTTTTTATTCCGCAAGAATGAGGCAAGGCAAAGGTAGTAGTTATGCTCTGCGTATAGCGTTTACTAGAGGAGCCAGGATGTTATGTGCAGAAGCGCGTTTTGAGTTCCCGCTGGAAGATGGCCGGAAGTGACTCAGCGGTGCGAATATCTGCTCGTAGCTCATCCCACCACTGGGGGGCGATGACCCAGAATGACTGACTGACGTGTGTTCCCTCTGGGAGGGGACCTCTTGGCAACCAGAGGCCGCAGATTGGACAGGTCACGCAGGGATGTAGGCCCGGGTCTTTCAGGGACTCCTGGGCCCAAGGGGGACTCACAGCCCACCCTCCTCGAGATTCAGGGGTCTATGCTGCCTGTGGAAGGCCCCTCAAATATAACAGACTTCCAGTGAAACAGGTTATTGGCCTGATTTGGCAGTGTTGGGGAAATATGGACCCTGTTTTGGAAGCCCGTGCTTGAACGGACGCCCGAGTTCGCACAGCGGGATGACGTGAGTGACGCACCTTGAGTTATTCAGGACATCCATGTGTTAGGTTAGACGTGGATACAGTGGCTGACATTACAGCCACCTCGGAAAGGTAAGGCACGGCAGGCTTATTTGGACAGGTCAGCACCACATCTCTTAGACGTCTCAGAGAGAAAATGTGAACGCTCCTCATCTATGAATTTCCCATACAAGTTCATCTTACATGTTCATTAAATATAGAAGTAAAATGCATGCATAATGTTGTAACATTAGCTCATAGATATTAGTGGTGGGGGTGAGAATGACATTACAGATAAGTGGAATTTAGCCGATTTAATACTGCCTTCCTGGTTTAATAATTAGCGCACTGCAGTAGGAATTACAAAAATAAGAATCATTCATCCACAAATGCACCGGCTTCCGCGATAAGGAGGGAAAACATTAAACAAAGTCAGGTTTTGAGTTTTGAGCTCCGCTGCGACGCATCGAATGCCACAGGTCCTTTTCGCGTGTGTGCAGTTTCTCACGCGGACAGCTGGACGGCTAGACGGACGGGCCTAAGGCCGCTCTGTGAGGAATGGCGACAAGAGGAACGAGGCTGCGGCTCTCTCCAGGAGAGCGGAACGTTCTGGGCCACGGGTCCATTAACTCCACTCTTAGTATTCCGTGTGACCGCATCTTCCCTGGGTGATGATGTAGGTTGCGTGCAACTGAGGCTATGATTCTATCCTGGAGGCCAAGGCAACATGGAGGTGACGCGAGGCCTGGGGCATCCTGATAGGTTGGCCTTCCCTGTCGTCTCACCTTTTTTCGAGCACATTAGCAGCATAAATGGCGCAGAACAAAATAACATGGGCGCCTACGCCGCATGCACTCATTGTTGAAAAAAAGAGGGAACCAAGACCAACACGCACTTCACACGTAGTATTTGTCTTGCTGGGAATGACACTTCTGGGCGTGGCGTTAAACACGGACACTGAGAAGATGTGTCCATAGTAGCTCCACAAGGCTTTATTGTATTTTCATGTATTTTAGGCACAGGTGGATACAGTGCTCTCACCAAGGGCATTTCTGTGCCACAGTGGTTCATGTGCCACTGCGTGTACTTTTTACACACTCCCTATTATGGAGCTGTTTACTATTGGAGTATGCTGCAGAAATGGGAGGGGCCTACGCACACAAGTGGACATTCAGAAATTGGCAGGAGAAAACAGGCCGATGAGATAAAAATATGTTTAACAAGATTGGAACGTACGAGATAGTACGGGTGCCAATTACATTGACATTTTTGGCATTTAGCAGACGCTCTTACCCAGAGCGACTTACAAAGTGCATTTATACATGGTAAGGTTAAACATGGTTAGTACAAGAGATCTTAGTAACACAATAGACACCATTGTTGGAAGATGTACAACGTACCAATTAAACAAAAGTGCAAGAATACATCTAACCAAACACTAGATATATACAAGGGACCATTTCATAAAACTGGCAGATTGATGCTTGTGTAGCATGAAATGTCCCTTTAGATTACAAGATGAAAGTAAGCGGAAACCAACATCCTGGGACTTGAATAAACGGGTTGCCAGTCAGGCAGGGAAAAGTATTTCTGCCATCCTGGAAATAGTGAATAAAATGTAAACTTCCAAGCCTGGTACAGATCTGTTCATTCAGCTGGCAGGTTTACAAAGGCAGACTATCTGACCATACTGGCCTGGCATCCCCAGTGTGTTTGAGTCCATTCCAAAACCTAATCCCTTTCTTTTTTTCTTGCTGTGACTCATTACCTTTTAGCTATGCACTCATGTCCTGTCCGGGACATTTTACAAAAACACCCCGGGCTAAAATCACAGCCCCTGGTACAATTCAAAGACCTTAAGACAGTGACTTCTGGGGCCTACGGACTAGGGTGGCAGTGTAGTATAATGAGTTAGGGGAACTGGGCTTGTAACTCAAAGGTTGCAGGTTCGGTTCCCAGGTGGGACACTTGCCAATGTGCCCCTGAGCAAGGTACGTAACCCGAATTGCTTCGCTAAATCCAGCTGTATAAATAGATTTTACGTAAAGAAATGTTAAACTGCGTAAGTCACTCTGGATAAGAGCGTCTGCTAAATGTCTACGATGTATAATGCACTTCTCACTTTGAGTTAACTGTTTGCATCGGTGGCAAGACAAAGGTGTCACACGGACCATGGACAAGCACACCTCCACTGCAAGGGGATCAGGGCACTACCCAGATCAGGCATGCTACCACGCTATTGGTTACAGCGGAGAATGATATCACAAGGCAGGACAAAGGCAGTATTAAAGGTGTGATGGAGATGGAAGGGGGAGGATTCAGAGGAGGAATGCTAATCCGCACAGTTAAACACAAAGCACAAACTCAGAAGCAACACAGGGATACCTACTTTCTGCGGCTAGCAGTCCTAGAAGGAGGGCAGCGTTTGGACAGACAACAGACATTAACGTGTTGAAAATAGAGAGTTAGCAGACTACAGCCACAGCCTATCCATTGAGAAAGAAAAAAAAAAACATGCTGAAAGCAACTACTCTAAACATGACATGACATTATATCCCACATTAGTAACCCTTAGTCACGCGGTAGGATGCTAGAAATGGCTTATTACAGCGAGATCTGCGATATCCTGTGTGGTTTCACAGTATGAGCAAAGTAAACCAGAGCTCGATTTGTCTGCAGAAACGGGATCAGCAAGGCTTAATCTCGAGAACTGCAGCAGGTTTGATTCAATTTGCATAACTTAATTCAAACGTGGTGCCGTACCACAAAAACAAAACAGCAAAGACAATAAAAGTCAGTCAGAAGTGTGCTGTATATTCACACCGCAAACAAATATAGCTCAAGAAAGAGGAACTTCATGAAGTGGTATTTATATATTTTTTAAAAGAATAATAATAATTTGTAAAAAAGGAGTACTGCAGGGTCTCTCAGTATGACGACCGGAAGTGCTGAGTGTTTATCTGCTCCTCTGGAGCGCCCTCTTACTCAGACACACCACTGATGATCTGCTCCATGTGCTTGGAGTCAGTTGTGGGTAATAGCCCCTGATTCCTCAAACTCCTGCCCTGATGGTGCAAACACGGGATAAGGCAAGTCGTGGAATTAGAAAGAGTGCCTGAAGGCTCAGCAATTTCACAACAATGGCATCTTTTATTCACCGGGGCCGAAGCTTTGAAAACACTGCGTCAGCAGGACTTGGCGATGACGACCCATCTATTTCTGGAAAAATCCATCTCCGGATTTCAGTAAGCAGAAGCCCAATCTGGAGAGCGATAACATTTCCAGTGTCTACAGCAGGGGTTTCAAATGCCAGTCCTGGAGGGCCGCAGTGTCTGCTGGTTTAACTCCAGTCCTGGAGGGCCGCAGTGTCTGCTGGTTTAACTCCAGTCCTGGAGGGCTGCAGTGTCTGCGGGTTTAACTCCAGTCCTGGAGGGCCGCAGTGTCTGCGGGTTTAACTCCAGTCCTGGAGGGCCGCAGTGTCTGCTGGTTTAACTCCAGTCCTGGAGGGCCGCAGTGTCTGCGGGTTTAACTCCAGGCCTGGAGGGCCGCAGTGTCTGCGGGTTTAACTCCAGTCCTGGAGGGCCGCAGTGTGTGTGTGTTTTCTGTTGTTGTTTCCTTTCAATCAGCAGCATCACCAAAAACCAGCACGCTCTCCAGATCCCTGGTCTACAGTTTCGTTGAAGGGTCAAGGGTGACATTAACAACCTCCCACAGAAAACAGGAAGTGGTGGCGTGTGCCTGAGGCTGGAAGGGCGTCTTGCTCAATACGTGAAGCGTAGATCTCAGGCCAAGAGTTGAGATCCACACACTGATGTGGACAGGAACCTGGAGGGTAACACTGGGGAGGACTTGCGTGTCGTTCAGCTCGCTGAAAATAAGCTCTCTGTGGGAACATCACACCGGAGCTCTGCATCTAGTCCGTCGCGCATCCTGAGCAAATGAACCGACATGCGCTGGCTTTTCAAAACCCAGCAGGACACACACCTGCCCTCTCCTCTTAACTGTTCCCATGGCGATGCCGCCTGTGCGGAAGGGCAGTCGGCGCAGGCGGGGCTAACTGTACCTGAGGAGGTGGGGTCTTCGGAGAAGTCGGGGAGCTCCTCTGGGGGGTCGCCATAAAAGGAGTTGAACTTGTGGCTGGAGACTGCAGCTAACACCGCCCCCTGAAATCAGCACGGTGACACATCACTTCCTGTTCAACATCCCCCCTCCCCCGCCAATCACCACAGACTCCGAAGTCAGACTATAACCCTGCAGTGCAAACAAATCGCATCTTTTCTGAGATGATTTTAACTGAATTGTGTAATTGGTGTATTGCCTTTAACGCAGGGTTGGGCAAAGAGGGCCGCATCGGTTTATGGGAAAGCGTACAGAGCGCTTTTTCACTTTCTGTTGACAAGAACTTTTGAAAAAAAAGAAGCAGCTAGGAGCCATTTCCCATTGAAAGCTAAGGCCAGGGCACTGAAATTATCCAACATCAGTGTTTCTAATTATCATCGTTAACATTTCCAGTAATCCACTTAATAATAATACAGCCAGAGCTCTTCTGTTCTTCTTTTACGGATTTATTGGCAATTTCTGCTCTTACTTATTTAGGTATCCAAGTCTTTTCCAAATCTGACATTTTACCTACATTTCTTGTCAAGCGCATGAATGACAGCTAAAGCCTGTTCTTGTGTCCCTTATGAAACACTCTTAGCTACAGTGTGTCCACTGCAGCAAGCCAATGCGATAATCCATATCTGTATCTTTCCAGTGCAGAAAGAACATAAATGCAAAGTCACACATGCAATTAGGAATTCTGCTGAACAATTACCTTGAAGGACTCAGGGAAAGACAAAGCCCTGGTATTAGATCATTTATGATACCTAGACAAACGGTGGTAACAGAGACTGTGGCCAATTGTTTTTGAATCAACCCTGGACTGGGAAATATACATTGTGCTTCTTTTGTTCTTGACGCAACACGCAAAGCAGGTCAACTTTAAACACGGCCTGAATTTAAGGTCTGAAGAGCTGCACTGTGATTGCACGCTTGATTTCAAATTTCTCTTAATGCCTTCAGAGCCTGACATAGGCTGATGTGTGATAGGCTAATGGTGGGTTGGAGGGGTGGGGGCAGGCCCAGAGTAATATGACAGGTTTAAGAAGGTGGAGGGTGATGTGATGTGATGCAATAGGCTGAGGGATGGGGGCGGAGTCACAGTCCTCCTGACCTTCAGCTTCCTCCTGGCGTTGAACTTCCTCAGCTGCTCCACGGTCTCTGGAAGGTGGATCTTGTAGGCATAGCGGTCCCTCTCCTGAGGGGCAGAAAGCACACCACGCGCTAGCTCATTCACACAGCATCACGTCCACCCTGGTCTCCACTCCAGACACGGTGTCTGGCACAAGAGTGGCCTGTATACTGTTCGTGTGGGGCACGGTGCTGGGAGAGATTAGTGTCTCTGTTTCTCCTCTAGTCTCAACTCCAGACTTCAATCTCTGATAGTGTCTGGAAAACTTTGTTAACTTTTCTGGCCTTGGTTTCCAGCAATCTGATTGGTTCCAGCAGATTCCTGATGGTGGATTTGGTTGGCTTAGGTGGTTTATAATTTCATACAGCCACTCTATTGTGGGATTCCTGAGAAGTAGTAACTGACAATCTGGCTTATGAGCAAAGCCAAAGCCCATCTCACATTGGAGAAAGAGAAACTAGTCAGGCTCAAAGTTTATGGTAAGTGAGGCTAATTGCTTCATAATTACAGTGATAAATAAGAACTTGCCTTTTGAAATAGCTGAGGACCAGCATATCAAATGTGCAACCTTCCAAAATTAAGTTTGGAATTCCTGAGGGAACTGTGGTCAACAAGAGTGTCAACAAGGTGTCGAGTGCACAGAGCACCTTTTCACTTTCTGTTGACAAGAACTTAAGAACTTCAAAACAAAACAAAACAAAGTTTTTCAAACAAAGTTTCCTGAGCAGCTCGGAGCCATTTCCCATATAAAGCTAAGGCCAGGGCACTGAAATGTGCAGCATCAGTGTTTCTAATTATCATCGTTAGCATTTCCAGTAATCCACTAAATAATAATACAGCCAGAGCTCTTCTGTTCTTTGTGTTTGCTACCCACTGCTCTGATCTGAGCTTGTGTGTGTGTGGATCTCTGGGGATCTGAGCTTGCGTGTGTGTGGATCTCTGGGGATCTGAGCTTGCGTGTGTGTGGATCTCTGCGGATCTGAGCTTGTGTGTTGGTGGATCTCTGGGGATCTGAGCTTGTGTGTTGGTGGATCTCTGGGGATCTGAGCTTGTGTGTTGGTGGATCTCTGGGGATCTGAGCTTGTGTGTGTGTGGATCTCTGCGGATCTGAGCTTGTGTGTGTGTGTGGATCTCTGGGGATCTGAGCTTGTGTGTGTGTGGATCTCTGGGGATCTGAGCTTGTGTGTGTGTGCGGATCTCTGGGGATCTGAGCTTGTGTGTGTGTGTGGATCTCTGCGGATCTGAGCTTGTGTGTGTGTGTGGATCTGTGGGGATCTGAGCTTGTGTGTGTGTGGATCTCTGGGGATCTGAGCTTGTGTGTGGATCTCTGGGGATCTGAGCTTGTGTGTGTGCGGATCTCTGGGGATCTGAGCTTGTGTGTGTGTGGATCTCTGGGGATCTGAGCTTGTGTGTGTGTGGATCTCTGGGGATCTGAGCTTGTGTGTGTGTGGATCTCTGGGGATCTGAGCTTGTGTGTGTGTGGATCTCCAGGGGATCTGAGCTTGTGTGTGTGCGGATCTCTGGGGATCTGAGCTTGTGTGTGTGTGGATCTCTGGGGATCTGAGCTTGTGTGTTGGTGGATCTCTGGGGATCTGAGCTTGTGTGTTGGTGGATCTCTGGGGATCTGAGCTTGTGTGTGTGTGGATCTCTGGGGATCTGAGCTTGTGTGTGTGGATCTCTGGGGATCTGAGCTTGTGTGTGTGTGGATCTCTGGGGATCTGAGCTTGTGTGTGTGGATCTCTGGGGATCTGAGCTTGCGTGTTGGTGGATCTCTGGGGATCTGAGCTTGTGTGTGTGTGGATCTCTGGGGATCTGAGCTTGTGTGTGTGTGGATCTCTGGGGATCTGAGCTTGCGTGTTGGTGGATCTCTGGGGATCTGAGCTTGTGTGTGTGTGGATCTCTGGGGATCTGAGCTTGTGTGTTGGTGGATCTCCAGGGGATCTGAGCAGCTCAGGCTAATCCTCGCCTCCTGACCCCTCTGACCCCTCTGGTCCTCGCACCTTCAGCCAGGGGTGGTTGAGAGCCTCATAGACGGTGATCCTCTCGGCGGGGTCCAGCATCAGCATGCGGCGCACCAGGTCTTTGGCGCTCTCTGAGATGTGGTTCCACTGGCGAGGGTTCATCTGATGAGAAGGGGACACACACGGTGCGGTCCCGCCGCGCTTTGAGAGGGGTGTACTGCCACCAGCACCCTGAGCTGCGTAGGGTCGCTGGGCGTGGCCTTTTCACTGTGCCGGGGGTGTCTAACTCCAGGCCTGGAGGGCCGCAGTGTCTGCAGGTTTAACTCCAGGCCTGGAGGGCTGCAGTGTCTGCAGGTTTACCTCCGATCCTGGAGGGCTGCAGTGTCTGCAGGTTTACCTCCGGTCCTGGAGGGCTGCAGTGTCTGCAGGTTTACCTCCGGTCCTGGAGGGCCGCAGTGTCTGCAGGTTCTTGTGGTTTCCATTCAATCGGCAGCTAATTTAGAAATGAGGTGTGGACTCTCAATAAGTGATTTAAGCACCTAAGAGTTGAAAGACACCAAAACCCAGCATGCATAGCTGCAACTACTGTGTCCTTTTGCTCTCTAGTGGAAAAAGGCGGTTACTGCCATTCACATGAGACGTGAGCGAGGGACACCTCTGGCTCTGTAGGGCTGTTCCGGCTGCAGCCAAAGCAGCTTAACGAATAACAGACTAACCATAATGAGCTAGGGAAGGAATGAACCACTGAACGTTCAGCCGTACACTTTTGCGGCATAAACGTTTTGTAGCAAGCGTATGGTAAATGGCCTGCTTTCCTGAGTGCACACAAAGGACCGGATGCCCGCAGTGAAAGGGCCACCACCAGCGAGAAATGAGCAGCGCGCATCAGCACGAAGAATGAGGTGACAAGCATTATGTAAATAAACTACTACCTTGTATTTCCCCTTAATAATAGCTTCAAACAGCCGCTCCTTGGTGCCGTAGAAGGGCAGGCAGCCGCTGAGCAGGATGAAGAGGATCACCCCACAGCCCCATACGTCCACCGGCTTCCCATACGGCTCCCTCTTCACCACCTCCGGAGCCATGAAGTGTGGAGTCCCCACCCGACCTGCAGGGGCAGCACCATCACGAACATCTGCACACCCAATCCTGCCACACCCACATGACCCGACACGACCCGATCCTACGCACGCACACGCACACGCTTGATCCCCGCCGCACCCGACACACACACACCGCAGCCTGCGGGTACGAGACTAATGCATCACAACAGTACATTTGAGACGAGTACACACAACATACAGTTTCACTTCTTGGGTTTTTGAAGAATAAAAAGGAAGCATTCCCTCCCTGTCCTTCTCAAAATCTATCTTTGAAGGGAAATGACATTTTAAGTGAACCTACAGCAGATGTTTTGGTTAGTATGGCAAAAAGAAACTGTGTTATATAGAAACCTCTTATAATGAATAGCAGTCATCATCATTATTATTATTATTGCTTTCATTATTTTTATTATTACAATCGTTGTACAACTACTCATTGAAAATTGATGATGTATTCATCACAAAACCTGCATAACTGCATCTAATTCCCTCATGCTAGATACAGTCTGTGGGGAAGAAATACACATTTTTACCTGAAATGAAATATATCAATTGGCATGCCTTTAATAAAGTACAGCAGGGCGCCATACACACGATGCTATTTCAGAGCGTCGCTATCATTCATTATCTGGACACTGGATGGCAGGTCCTGAAACCCATTTTGTGCACGAGATGGACCGCTGGTTAACGCACTCTTAATTCTGTCTATTTATCATGTGAGCGGCGAGCAGCTCTGGGAATGGCAGCAGAGAGAGGGGCTCCCATGATGCAGTGCGTACTGTACCTCCGGCCACCAGTCCTGACTCTCCCAGCTGTATGGCCACCCCAAAGCCGCCCAGCTTCACGGGGGCAGAGTTCTCCTTCGACGCCAGGAGCACACAGTGGGGCTGAGGGAGGGAGGGAGAATGAGATACAGAGGGATAGAGAATAAGATAGAGGGAGGGAAACAGAGAGAAAGGATGGGGGAACAGAGAGAGAGTGAATAAGACAGGGGCAGGGAGAGAGAAGGAGATACACAGACAGAGAGAGAGAGAGAGAGAGAGAGATAGTGAGACAGAGAGAAGATGGAGGGTAGAGAGAGAATGAGAGGTGCAGCGAGGAAGGGAGAGAGAAGGAGATACAGTAAAAGAAAGCGAGAGAAATGGAGGAAAGAGAAGAGAGGGGATAATGTTAGCGCATAGATCGTAACGTACACAAGGACTGCCCATATAATAACTCTAAACACATCATACATGCATACATACACCATCACACACATGGCAACAACCATTGAAGGGGAATGGTGTAATTGCTGCACGTGTACACGTGATTACACAACACCTTTTCTGCGGTAAATTGTGCTATGGGGGGGGCTCACTACTGAGCCAGATTCCAGATCAAGACGCAGGAACAAGATTAATTTCTCAGGGAGCGCATTCCGAGTAAGGGAAAGGGGACCGGGAACGCTCGCCTTATTATACGCAATTCCCCACCTTGCCCTCTGATCAACCCTCCCCCACCCAGCGTTTTAAATCCAACACACAGGGTGTGTAGTGACGGAGCGGACACACAAAAGCCAGACCTCGCCGGAATGTAAACTGTGGGTTAGAGTGCGCTCTTTCCTTCCTCTATTTCAAGCATCGGCTGCACTTTCCATCAGTGGGGGGGGTGTATGTGTGTAGAGTCAGGGAAGGGTTTCTGCACGCTTGCTGGAGTGAGTCTGCAGTGGCGTGGGGGGGTAATAAGCAGCTGGGCTCTGAAGGAAGGAAACGCACATTGCTCTAGACGCAGCACACGCTGGTCCCGGACCTGTCGGAGCCGAGCACATTCTGGACCTGTGGCAGAGACGGTGGAGGAGGAGAGCTTCTTGAGGGGAAACTCACGAGGGGTGAGTAATAATATAATATACGCCATTTAGCAGACGCTTTCATCCAAAGCGACTTACAGTAGTGAATGCATACTTTTTTCAGTATATGAGGTCTCTCAGTGGGGATTGAACTCACAACCTAAGCGTTGCCAACGCCACGCTCTACCTACTGAGCCACAGAGAACCATCGCACGAACGGTGTGTAATTTTACATTGTGCACCATTAAAGAGTCACTGGAGAAAGGACTAACACCTTACGTAAAAGGTATTATATATATACGCATGTATACATTTCCTTCTCCTTTTTTAAGTGGACTTCTAACACCACCACTAGTAGCCTTTCCTCAATTCGTATTGAGTTGGGGTGTTGGTCCAGGGGTAATGTCACATGAAGATGTGGGGTGGTCCGAAACTCCCAAGAAAAGGATATACTCCTTGTATGTTTTCAGTTCTTGTTTCTTCCTCAGAGCAATGCTCTGGCTACCCCACACCTTTATGGTTAAATGTGTGGTTAAAGGAGATTCCAAGGGAAAGCTAACTACTTGGATAAACTTGACTAATTTGGAAAAGTAACCAAAGTAGAACGAAAAGAACATTTTGCACATTGATTGCCTGAAGTATTCTGGTGAATTCTCTGCTTTTTCGGCATTATAAGAGAGTCCAGTTAGTAGGGTATTCCCCTGAGACCATTGGATTAGCCCAGATCCAGGGCTCAAGCATGTATTGGGTAAAATGCCCCAACCAACATCAGCATCTGCAAAATATTCCTATGCGAGAGATTGTTTCACTGAAGAGTATTTTCATGGAAGTTTGCCCATGTCATAAGTACAAAAAAATGATCCTTGACTTCTATTTTGAAGGATTGCTCCGTCTGAACAAAACTTCACCCAACAAGCACTATGACAAGCCTCCTCACGACGAGCTTGCCCAACGTTTCCTACGTCGCAGGCCTCCATCCACCAGGGGGCAACACCTGCAGGGTGGACGACATGGCCCTGAGCATCCCCCTGGCTTTCTGCTACTCCGTGTTCTTTGTGTTTGGTCTGGCGGGGAACCTTCTCGCTCTCTGGGTCTTCTTGTTTGTCCAGGGCAAGAAGAGCTCGGTGCGCGTCTTGCTGGTCAATGTGGCGGTCGCCGACCTCCTCCTGGTGGTCTGCCTGCCCTTCCGTGTGCTCTACCACAGCCGTGGCAACCGCTGGACACTGGGCCCCACCTTCTGCAAGGTTGTGGGCAACGTGTTCTACATGAACATGTACATCAGCATCACCATTCTGGGCCTCATCAGCGTGGACCGCTACTTCAAGGTCCACCGCACCGGTGTTGCCGGCTGCCGCAAGAGCTCCTGGAGCGTTGTGGCGTGTGCGATGATCTGGGCCTTGTCCGTCACCGTCACCATTCTCATGGTGATATCCTCTGATGGCAGTGAGGACGCCGGTAAGTGCTTCCACTACAAGAAGAAGCTGGGGGCGGAGTGGAAGGCCTACTTAAACTACTTCTTGGTGGCGGTCTTCTGGGTGGTGTTCCTGGCGTTGGTCGTCTCCTACGGCAAGATCGCTCTTAAGCTGCTGGGCACCTCCAGGGAGAAGCCGGGCTTCCCAAACGCCCACCGCTACAGCCGCACGGCTAAGAAGTCCTTCTTCGTCCTCTTCCTCTTCACGGTGTGCTTCGTCCCCTACCACTCCTTCCGCATCGTCTACATCCACTCACAGATCCACAAGACGACCTGCTCCTGGGCCAGCCTGCTGGACCGTATCAATGAGGTGGTGCTGCTCTTCTCCACCCTCAACAGCTGCCTGGACCCCATCATGTACTTCCTGCTGTCAGGCTCGGTCCGAAGGGCCACCCTGCGCATCCTCAACAACTTCTTTTGCCAGCAGGCCGACGGGGCCACCAGCTCCAGCGAGTCCCACATGCCCTCGGTGATCACCATCGGGTCCACCCCCCGGCCCAGCGCCGCTCTGATCACGCCCTTACGCTCCATCACTACAGACCAATCAAACCTTCTACAGGCTAAGCTGGCCGAGGGCACTTCCTGTCCACAGGCAACACACAGAAAGCAGTGATGGGAAATGAGACCGATTTCTGTTCTGAGGTTCCATGGAAACCGGGGCATGGTATGAGGCAACCGATCATCTGGTGTCGTTTCTGGAAGTCACGCCCAAGATAATTATTCCCGCTAATAAGATTAGAAGGCGACAAAGGACCTTGTGACTCTGGCCTAAGCTATTTAAGCAATACATAAAAGGGCATCATTCAGAGGAGGAGTTTGACATTCCTCACATGATGGAACATGTAAACGCACTGAACTTTGTTATAGATGAAATCACCCACATATCCAGAGGATATAAATGTGCATAAATGTACTATATTGGATGTGTGAATGAACATTTGTGTGTAAATGGGGAGCACAATACAATACACGTCTTCATGCCTTTCTACAGCGCCATTCAATTGGACATTCTAAGTGAGGTTAAGGTTCTCAACTAGAAATCCATTGATGTACGTGTTCTTTTTTTTCATCAAAAGCTATGTTGAAGTTTAGTGAAGTTAAACACTGTAGGCTGCTTAAAGATGCTTTCAATTTGTTATTTGTGGATTTAGCTTTCAGTGGAGGCAGAATGTTCAATGGTCCAGTGGAAATGTATTATTCACTCTGAATTCAAAGACAAACCACTAGCCTTACAATACAATTTTAAACTCAAAGGTTTCTTGTAAAAAGGAAATGTAGACATGGACACGCTATCTCTGTACAATTTATCTTTTAGTAATAATAGTCTATAATTTGGCTGTTTTAACACAAAATAAGGCAAAAGAAAACAATCATATAATATGTGGATGATTAAATCAGATTTGTTTTGAATACACAAAATAGTATTGAGTTTCAAGTTACAGGAGTGTCCGTCCGCAGTAATACACAAAGGAGATGGCACAAAAGAATCTCTGTTCTCTCGTCTGGAGGACTACATATCACAGGGGTCAAAGCAAACATGGCACAATGACAGGCGAGGATAAAGAAAAGACGAAAGAGGGAACAAGAGCCACTCCTACAGACAGCCTCAATACCCTGAGGAGGTGTCTTCCAGGAGAAACCATTAGAGCACCGTAAGGGGTCGGGAGGGGCTGACGGGAACAGACAAAATGCCATTCTGCTGTCAACGCTAACCATGCCGCACTGTCAAGGTTTAGCCCCGTTTCACACTGACCTGCCTTAGCTGTAGGCCTCGGCTAATTCTACAGCCAACTGACCCAGGCAAACAGTGTAGTACGGTATGTTCCAGGTAGAGTATCTGTTACCTCAGAGACCCTGGCATGAAAAGAGGAAGTGCCCATCCTTGGGGTTTCACAGAATAGTCGACTATTCAACTAGTCGACACTGTGCATCGTTGTAGACTAATGGTTCATCTGTGGTTTTAGCACGGTGCAGTAATAAAGCAGTGGCAATGCATCTACAAGCAGATATGCAGCTGGGGGTGCTGGGGGAAGTTGTTGACCAGTCATAGTTGACATGGAGGTCACTGTGCAGTGTGGGCGCTAAAGCAGCCGACATGCAAGAGCAAGAGGCAGAAAGAAACACGGATGTACGTCCCAATGCTCGACTACAATCAACAGTGTGGAAATGCTTTACCAGAGCAGATAAAACCATCAGCTGCAATATATGTAAGGCTACCCTAAAGTACCACAACAGTACCAGCGCTATGCATAACTATTTAAAGCTACACCCGCTTGGCTAGCGCTAGCAGCGGCAACGTTAGCGAGGACCAGCGCCAACAGAGTGAACAAAGTAACGTTAGGCAAACGACAATCGGAGAATTCTCCAAACGTCCGATCACCGACCACAGAAAAAGGAAAATAACAGGTCTGTTAGTACATTTCATTGTGAAGGATATTCGCAATGAGAAGCAGTTCCCCTGCCTGGCCAAGCTGGCCAAAAGCTACCTGGCTACAGCCGCCAGTACCCCAGGTGAGAGCTCACGCTGATGCCCTTATCTTTTTCAATGCTAACCAGGAGTGCAGGACGAGGATCATAAATGAGGAGGACTTTGGCGAGAGCAGGTAGCCTAGGCAGATAAATATTTTGATTTACTTTGCCAACTGTACAGCGTACACACAGTGGAATAACGTTTACCACCGTGCACTTTTGTTATGGCCTTTCATTATGGTGAGTAAGTTTTGCATTTCTGTTTACACTAGCCATTTGGGTAAAATGTATGTTAATAATCTGAATAGCGTTGTTACGACAGCTCATTCCGCTGTGTCAATGTGTCAGTCACTATTAATAATGTTTATTTCAATAAACCAATACATTCATAAACTTTATGCAACCTGTGGACATTCGTGTTTATTGGCAAGATTGCTACAGTAGTTTCACAAGTTATATCCGAAGTTGATCTTGTATTTCAAACTGTTTGAGCATGTAGGCTAATCATAATGCATCATAGTTATTCAGAGCTTTTGAGATGGCCTTCTAACGAGCGAAGGTGGACATAACTTTGGTTGTTGTTGAACATAGATTTGTTTGAACAATCATTCATAATGTCATGTTAAATAAACAGAATTTAAGGTATTTAGAGAAGGAAACACTTCCGCTATCCTTGCTGCAGGTTTAGTCCAATCAGATCGCGGCTCATTTGTAAATAGCCTCTCAGAGCCAATCGAGGACTCTGCTATTTCACCTACCCCCACGTTGGTCCCGCCTACATTAGTTAACCCTTTACTGGTTGTATTTGAGACCTTTTTGATGAGAACTGATCATTGTTATTGGGTGAAAAAAATATGATATCTCCCGCGATTAATTGACTACTCGACTACTTTTGGGAGTAGTTGATGACTACTAAAATGCAGCAGCCGTGAATGCCCTAGTCCATCCTGTGAAAAAGTAAATGTCTGACCTGCATGTCAGCTCTGCATACAATTGAAAACACCGGCCGACCTTCTTTTGTGGTCTCTCTCAGAAACAAGCACACACAGTACAGCAATCTTGTCCTAAAATAACCACCACATGCACAAATTTGGAGGGTGAGTCGACGTGCGTATTCATAAGCACGACAGCGGGTGGGTGTGAGAGGTAGCCAAAAAGTTGAGACTCTAAAGGACTACCAGCGCTCGAGCAGCAGATGAGACTCGGGTCAGTTGAAATGCATGTCGTGACACAGTTGTCAAATGACATTTCAGAAATGCAGCGGAAACGCCGCTTCCGATCCCCGAGCCTGCTCCTTCCCTCAGCTTTCAACGCCAACTGCTGCCGTTTTAACATCCCACAGGAACCTGTGGCTCTTTGGACTCGAGCGATCGTTTGAGGCAGGACGGGCCTCGCGCTCCGCCGGTGTGAGCCGCAGCGGGGTTCGGGTTTGGTGGGCTGCCGAGTGAGACGGTCGGCCGGCTCGGAGACGCAGCGAGGCGGGACAAGGCTTCTGGAGAAATAATGAATCCCTCTCTTACGAATTAAGCAAAACAAAAAAGCCAAGCCAATGCGCTACCGTTAATCCACAGAACAGGAGACTGCTTCCCCCCCCTTTCTCCGGGCAGTAACCTGTGAGGTGTGCTTTTAGCCCCGGGTTAAAACACGGGACCAGAAAACGATGCAAAACAGCACGTTTCTTAAGGCTCACACACTGGGAGACGGAGGAGAAGTGCTCCCAGCATCTGCGTGTGATCCCTGTGCACCCAGCCCAGCCAATGCATCAGGGCCAATCTGATCTCTGTGCACTGCCCAGCCGCACAGGCAGTGACACTTCACGTCAAAGGAGATGAGTGGCCGGTAATAGAGCGGTAACTCAAGGGTAAAACATTCTCCCTTTGGCTGCCTTGTGACCTTACCACATCCTGCTTTGAAGCCACTTCTGATATATACATCAGATAAATAATATATTTTTAAAACCCTTTCTGCACCAAATCACTATGGCAACATCATAGACACACGAGGCCATGTTCGGAGCACTGCATCCGAGCAGCAGTGTCTGTCTGAAACTTCTTGTGAGAAACTGACAAAGGGAGGGGGTTGCTGTCTGCAATGTGCCTATCTGACCACTAGAGGCTGTAAAGAGACCACTGAACATTTGGCTCCGTGTTCAGACCGCGCCGAGGCCAGCACTCATTGTCTGCGTCCTTGTTCCTGTTCTGAATGTATACAAACGATTGGCAACTGTTCTTAATCAGTAATCATGGCCCTTTCGTTAGTAAATTATGTACGAACTATACTAATTATAAACAAATGATCTATGAATGATTACTTAATCATTATCGACTGTGTTAGCAATCCACTAAGGATGTACAGCTGATTTTAACAAATTATTTATAAACGATTAGTTAACTCTTTATAAATAATGAATATAGCATTAGTTAATTGGTAAGCGATAATTATTAACTGATTTGTAAATGGTTAGTAATATATTTATACGCACTATATTCATTATTTATACACATTTTCTAGACCCCATTCTAAAGTTTCATTTATACATGTTTTTTTCTTCCATGAAACATATTCATAAATAATACATTGATCATTTATAATGCTTTTTGCAGACCCTAAAGTTGGAACAGCTCAGACTTGAACCCCACTGAGAATGTGTGGAGAGACTTGAAGATTGCAGTTCACAGACATTAGGCATCCAACCTGACTGAGCTTGAGCAAATCTGCAAGAAAGAATGGGCAAAAATCCCCAAATCCAGAGGCAGAGCAAAGCTGATACAAGCATACCCAAGAAAACTCAAAGCTATAATTGCTTCTACAAAGAATTGGCTGAGCGGGGTGAATACTTTAACCCCTTAATCGTCACCCCCATGCCTAAATGTGGTATAATTTGAAAGGAAATACATTATAGTTTATGGGGGTGTGGACACAACACAGCCTGAAGGAGGGCCAAAGAAATACCAAACAACTGTATACGGTACCAAGGCACTGTATAGTTTTCTTGTGTAGAAACTCATGTTTGAAAAGCAAAACCTATCCAAGGTGGCCAAATTGGCCCAATGATTCCTATTCAGTTCTGTGACACTGGAAAACATACTAAAACATCTTGATGACTATAAAACCTGTTTCTATCACCCAAACCCTTATGGATCGTTATTTTTCTCACAAAACCGATACTAATGTGATGGCTCAAAGTGTCTTCAAGTGTCTTCAAATTCACTTCTGTGACACTTAGAATCACACTACAACATGTTGTTGCCTATGAGACACACATCAAAGTCAAATCAAAGAATTGGATAGCAACAGAATTTTTTTTAATCAACTATTAAAAACGTATCAACTTATCAGCTGTCAACATTAGCTAAATAAATAAAATATACCAAAAATATTGCACCAATATAAATAATGATATATATATAAATAATATAACAAATGTTTTTTTGCCAGGACAAAATTGCACTTCTGGCAATTATCTGCCCTCATTGCACAACATCATTAACAGTGTCTGTTAGTGTTCTTTAGTCAGGCAACAGAGTAAAAGCTATAGGTCATTTTATTTTGGTTGCTAGTCCCTCTTTGCTACAAATCACAAGAGCACATCACAGGACATGAACTTGATAGGTGTCTTCTGGTGCTTCCGCCTACCAGCTGACCAGTAGGCTGTCGAACCGGGTCTTCTGTGGGGCTTTTTGGCATTATAAATCCAAATAATCAATCCAAATAAGCTATGAGAAAAGTATAAAGCGTTTTCCAGTTTGAGTGTGTGCACTCTTCAATCGCATGTGTCTTCAATAGCATCACGGTGCTACACGCAAAAAGTTCATTCGATATAGTACATGCAAACCAAAGGGAACCTTATATAATTGTAAAGGACATCCCATTGGCTAGAGCCCTACACCACTCTCAGCACATATGGAGGGAAGTAGTATCGATGGATAAGCTGAGAGCTAGCCCAGCTCAGAGAGCACGATTACCGCTACACTAAGGAGCAGAGGATCCTGGGAGAGAGACGGGCTGGAACGTGGCCATAATGACTCAGCGTGGCGTGATGACGGCTTTAGCGCGCTGCTAATAATGCAGCCGGTGTGCAGCTGGCCCCTTGCGTGCGCCTCTGCGTAGCTCCAAACGAGCAGCGTCGGGGTTTATCATTCACGGACATTTTTGATCCTCTGACAGCACCTGTACACGGAAAAAAAGACACAATCTGCCAGAAAAGCTGAATTTTATAATCCTCTCTAACTAAAGGAAATGGAAGATTAGCAGACCCCAGCACACCCAGCACGCCCACAGGCTTGGAGGTTATTCAGTCTTTAGCTAAAAAAAGAAAAAAGAAAAAAAGGAAAAGACAGACAATTATTTTTTTAAATCTGAGAATCATACCGTTTTTTGGGGTGTTTTTTTCCCTGAGTTGAAATGTTGACAAGGGACATTTTCAATTGAGGATGATGACCCGCAAAAGTGAATTCGTCACCCGGGTTGCTGATAGGGATGACAGACCGGCTTTATGGGCGAGGGGCTTGAACTTTGGACAGACGTTTAGAGTGGGCTTTGCGTCCAAGAATACGTGAAGATGTGCTCCCGAAAAACTTCAGTGTCTTCCACTCGATGCTTCGCATCGGCTGATTGCCGCTGTAAATGTGACCACTTTCTCAATTGTTCTGCCCCATTAAGTGTGCAGACGGAGCCATCAGAGAGATCGCCCCAGAGCCGGGTGGGGCTTGCTCCTCCCGACGCTGTGGCGCGTGCTGAAATACCACGGCGTCTGGCGCCAGGCGCCTGGGACAGGAATGTTAGCGCGTAATACGCCCGCGCGGTGCATCCGGTATTGCCAGAGAGAGCTCTGGCGTTAGAAGCCGCCGTTTCAGGGGGCCTCCCGGGTGGTCTAGTGGTTACAACGTTCGACGCTGGCCGCTTTGACCGCGGTTCGATTCCACCGGCTGCGCCAGTGTCGGCTCTGGCCGGGAGTGCCACTAGGGGGCGGCAATTGGAGGGGGGAGGGAAGCCGATATGACTTTGCTGCGTATAGGAGTGGCTCTGTGTTCCGGAGTTCTGGACTTGGCGAGTGCCGGCTCGGAGGAGGCGGTACATTGCCTTTGTCACTGCCGGTCTCAGGGCTACGGCAGTGAACTCACAATGCAAGGGGGCGATTGACAATAGAGGGTGTAATTGCCTACTAAATTGGGAGAAAATCATATTGAAAGAATCGGAAACAAAATCTTTAAAAAGAAGCCGTAGTTTCATACGGATATGAAGGATTCTTCAGAGAGGACAATGTCCCTAGCTGTTCTCGTCTCCAAGGACTCGCGTCTGAATCATCACCGTGGAGAGGTGGGGTGACCTCCGCTTTACCTGCAAACACACGGTGGTACGGACGCTGGCGCCAGCCTCAACCAGGGAAACATTTTGTATACTTTCAGAGCCGCAGCATTGTTGGTTTTATCTGCAGTTCCTGTGGGCGTATGTTTGCGTCTGTGGGCATTTATTTGCCCTTGACTACTCACCACCGCACAAAGCGCTTCTCATTTTGACTCCATTAGCTCCACAAAACAGAGAAAAGGTTTTTTTGCAATAATGCTTATTTGAAACATAAATAACATCCAATGCTGCAATAAAAACGGCCCAATATCTATGAAACAGGCCACGAGTTCTTGCCATATTACCCTTGATAATAGCACTATCACACTATCACAGCATAGCGTTCAATCCTTTCCCAAGGAGGCACGCTGAAACTAATGTGACCCACCCTTATTACAATTCAGAACAAAACATGGAATCAAAATGGGTTTTAAACGCATGTCAAAGACCTGTGTGCAACTAGTGCAGTGTATGTGACAAATACAGTGTAATTTGACTGGGGAGTATATATATATATATATATATATATATATACTATATTAACAGTTTTTTTTCCATGTGCTTCCCATGGTTCCCAGTTTGGAAACCCTTACACTACAATAGTACAGTTGTGGGTGGCAGTGTAGTGTAGCGGTTAGGGAACTGGGTTTGTAAAGCAGAGATCGTGGGTTCGTTTCCCAGGCGGGGTACTGCTGTTGCACCCAAAGGTGCTTAACCTGAATTGCATCAGTAAATATCCAGATGTATTAATGGATTGTACCTAAAAAACAACAACAAAAAAAGGTTGTTCCATCTCCATCAAACACTATTCGTTTGTTTGAACAGAAGAAAACATAATGATGAGAACAGGCCATTCGGTGTTAAATACGGCTGGTTCTCGCTCACACTCTGAAGTCTCAGATCTGGAACAAAGGGACGCCTTTTAGGCCACTCATCCTCCACATTTCTCCGTGACGTTATTCCACTGTTTTCTTTTCAAATGCAAAACTTCACATTTTCTTCTCATTCAGGCGTGACAAAGAGCACAGTCCTTCATACGATTTGGCGACGTAGACACGCAGGACAGTTTGTCGTCGTTCGTTAAAAAAAAAACCCCCCAAAAAACTGGAAGACGTTTCATTTCAGAACATTATTACATGACATTACAGGCATTTGGCAGACGCTCTTATCCAGAGCGACGTACAACAAAGTGTTAACCGTAGTCAAGAACACCGTTCCTGCCATTATTAGTATAACACTCAACTAACAGACCATGGCCACCTGAGAGCGGAAAGCAATACTGTGATATCAAGGTAAACACCTAATTATCATATTGTGCAGAAGAGAAACTACTGTATTTGAAAACATTCACAGGCTAAGATGAAGAAAATCTTGAAACAATCTGAAGCGGAAAACCTGGTGTGGGTCCCCAGGAAGGGCGTGAGCTTCCTGCTGCAGGCCAAAAAATAAAAAATATTTGTGTTCATGGGAGTTGTTTTTCTCGTAGTTACCACATTACTTATCCAGCCATAGATCTTCAAATGTGCCTCTGTGCATTTTCACAGCAGCGTGTACAAAGTGAAGAGTCCTTGTAGATCCTGGCACTTCATTCCCAAGAATACAGCATCGGTGCAGTGAAAGTCGACATCAGAAGGCATTACAGCGGGCACACGATGAACCTCCGTGCTTTTTTCCCACTCCTGCGATGAAGAGTCGCGAGTTGATGAGGAACATCGGTTTGTGCCTCTTTTCCAGGGCAACTTACGGAGCCGGTAGTCTTACTTTTGAAAACGTAATATCCCTTCATGTGACGCTCTGCCACCGTCTGGGCTCTGAGCTGTGCGCTGGCTGTCACTGCACATCTTATCTCCTGCTGCAGGGAGGCAGTCAGCCAGGCGACAGCAGACAGAGGCCCAGTGCTGCAAGATGGTCTTGACTCTGGAGGGGCTGGAGGGGAGACGGTGTCCTGGTAACATGGCGTGGCCGTGGATACGGAGACGGTGTCCCGGTAACATGGCGTGCCCGTGGATGAAGATGGTGTTCCGGTAACATGGCAAGGCCATGGGTAGGAAGATGTTGTCCTTGATAACATGGTGTGGTTGTGGATTTGAAGATGGTATCCCGGTAACAGTGTCCCGGTAACATGCTGTGGCCATGGGTACGCAATGCGCATATTGTCCTGGGTTCATGCCATCACCGTATATACAGAGATGTTGTCTTGGTAACATGGCCCAGTCGTGGAGACCTAGTCAAGGTTACACACAATGGGAAATGATATTCTGGTTACACGCCACCCTCCAGTGCTGCTGCCCTTGTGGAGGCTGATTGGTCCACAGCTAATCCCCATGACTACCTGCCTGACATGCGGTGAGATGAGAATGACATGTGCCCCAGGCACGGTGCTGGTTTGAGTAAAGCTGATTGGAGCTAATGGCACTGGAAGGGAGAGCACAGCACACAGTAGAGAAACACAAATCCAAAACAAATCCTTCCTCACACTGTCTCCCGGCTCAGACTGAAATACTATGCAATTAGGGCTATTACACACACATATATATATATACATACATATATATATATATATATATATAAACATTATATTGCCCCGCTCACCTACTTGCAACTAGGCACACAAGAGAAGAAATATCACGCAAAGCTCCTCTGACAGTTACTTGATTGGTCCTTGGGTTTATCAATTTGAAAATTCATTATTTTCATAGTGTAAAGATGAACCTCCCTCCTGTGAGAAATAAAAACGACAGTATGCCTCCCCCCTTCTATCTTCCTTTATTCAGCAGCGTGTTCAGCAAGGCGGTCTGTTTCCGTGCGGTGTAGCGTCTGTCTCCCGAACCGAAGTGTGCACGTGACAGGCCCAGCTATGACAGGCTGTGACTGTCGCATTGTGCTTCCGCATTGGAATGGTGCGGCCCATGAGACCGCGGGCCGGCTCCGCGGAAAAGGAAGGCGGAGAAGAGGAGAAAGGGAGGAGGCACCGCGGCGACAGCGGGGGCGGAGCACAAGACGCCATCGACTAAAGCGGAACGTGATTGGCTTTTTTTAAAAGCCTATAACAAACAAACAAAAAAACAAACAACAACAACGTGTGAAACCTAAAAGCACCACTTAGTGCCAGGCAAGAACCCTTTCTGATTTTCCGGGTACAAAATCAGGTGTTAAAAATTGGGCAGTCGAAAATATGTTTTCGCCACACGTCTGGGGATTCAAGATATCACTTTAAGCGACCTTAACTCTAGCTAATTGTCATCACCACTGCCTACTTGTTCAACACTATATAATCCCTCCTTACCTAAAAAAATGAAAATAAATAATAAAATAATTACTAACCTTTTCCTTCCCAGTGTTACAGTGGTACGCAGCTGCCTGCAATGATGTCTATCGCTGTTTTGCCGCACTGATCTCTTGCGCTAACTATGACTGTTCCCTACCATGTATTTATGCACATCTTGTAAGTCGCTCTGGATAAGAGCATCTGCTAAATGCTTAAAATGTAAATGTAATGTAATATGGGTTCTAAAAAGAGAAATCTGTGTTCTGAACTCAGAGAGATGGTGAAAGAGTGAACACAAGAACCAAAGCAAACCCCAAGCCACTGAAACGATACAGCTTTTCAGTACAGAAGCTGCTCGGCCTCCTAATTTTGCTGCATGAGGAACTGAATATTTCAAAATCTACATGCAGTTATATATCTGCCTATTCATGTAGTGTAGTGTAATGTAGTGTAATGGTTAGAGAACTGGACTTGCTGGTTCGATTCCCAGGTGGAGTACTGCTGTTGTACCCTTGAGCAAGGTACTTAACCTGAATTTCTTCAGTAAAAAATATCCAGCTGTATAAATGGACTGCATGCAAAGAAATGTAAAACTGTGTAAGTCGCTCTGGATAAGAGAGCGTCTGCCAAATGCCTAAAACGTTAATGTAAAATGTCACGTTCGTATGTTAAAATCTGCAATTGTGATCACGTGCTGTTCGTCGGAAATACCAACCAACCACGCAGCACGCTTCAGGGGAATAAAATAGAGCAATCACAGAAATGGAGCCAGCTTTCTATAGCCCGTAGGTCCTGCTAACAGGTCAGTGAAGCTGATATTTTATAAGGGGTTGCATTAGCCGTAAAGCTTGCAGCGTACACAAAAATACACCACATCAAACCCTCCTCCTGTCGTCTTCAGTCTGCTTAAGAGCGTCGGACGGGGGCTCCCGCGACAACGGCGGGATAAATGAAAGCTTTGCGCCGAACGCGCTTTGGGATTGAGATGAAACGCGACGGTGACTTTGGCTCTGACGCCGCCCAGGACGCGCGCTGTTAAATATTCACCAAGGACAGCGCTGTCACGTGACCTCAGTGAGACCTCAGTGGTGGAAATCAGCAGAAGACAGCCGCTGTCAGGTGTGCGTGTGAAGGTTTGCTCCGGACACCGCTGTCTAGGGAGGTGCAGCATTACCTGCCGCTTCTCCGGTCATGTTTCAAGAACGCCAGTGAAAACATGCCTTACGATATTCCTGATCTACGATCAAAGTCAAATGTCCCCCGACGAAGTCCAACACAAGCTGCATAACAATGTTATTACGCCTTACGCCTTACTATGTTTGCCTTAATGTTGTTGCTCATTGTTTAGTTTTTTTAGCAATTATTAGAATAAATGTTGAATGTTTTTTTGTTGCTAGTCTTCCTGTGGTGACACGCCCTTTTCACAGATAGATTCGCCTGCACTGTGCTAGGCTGACTCGATCATTCCAAACAAACACTTTGGGCTTTACATCCCACCGAATAATTCACAAAATAACGCTTCGACCCATCGACAACATCATGGCTAAGTCAAAAATCAATAATGTTAAAAATGCAGAAGGAATGGTCGTTTAATGTGATGCCAGTGGTGACGTGTAATTACCTGGTGAGCAGCTAGGGGGCGCTTAACCCGCATTAACCAGAGGATTTCTGCCTAACCTAAGCCCATCCTACCCAGTTGTGTCCCACCACTGCCACCACTTGGCCAAAATGAAGTGAGGCAGCGGATGAAGCAATAACTACTTCACCACAGTACGAAAAAAACTGAGTAATGAAAACAGGAACAGAGAGGGCAAAGGGGGCACGACGGAAGTGTCTGCACTTCCACAAAGTTCTCCGTCCTGCTGTTCACCCTGTCTGTACTTTCACATAGCGGGGGAACGCTGAAAAGAAAAAGAGGGAAGAGCTGTACGAAAGCACAGAGGGGGGGGCGAAGAGCAGAACAGAGGGGGAACTATGAAAGCACAGCCCTGGATATCAGCACAAAGGGGGAAACTATGAAAGCACAGCCCTGGATATCAGAAAGGAGGAGAACCGAAGAAACTATAGACCACTGACAGCAGAACGGAGGGGGGAAACCGTATGAGTGCGGAGAGGGTGGGCAGCAGAAAACAGTGGAGAGGATCGCTTCTCTGCCTTTTGGCTAAGATCTGCTGCTGCTCCTAGGTTTTGCTTTGTAGCCTATGAGGTTTATCCGAGGCTCAGCGGTAAGCGGGTTGCGGCGGTAGAAGCGTACGGGAGGTCGCTCCTGTGTGCTCCTGTGTGCTCCTGGTTCTCTGTGGCTCAGTTGGTAGAGCACAGCGTTGGCAACGCTTAGGTTGTGGGTTCAATCCCCACTGGGGCCACATATACTGAAAATGTATGCATTCACTACTGTAAGTCGCTTGGGATAAAAGCGTCTGCTAAATGGCGTATATTATATTATCGTACAGAATGCACAGGAGTGGCTGATGGTTGTCTGGAATGAAAGGGTCTGTCGCTTGTTGTGTGAACGTGTTTTGTACGAATGCTGCTTTCTTTGTTATTATTTCTTTACCCTTGAAATGAACGGTTATTTTTTTTAAAAGAAAGAAAACAGTGGAGAGCTGGAAGTAGGAGGGTGAACAGCAGAACCAAGGGCAGAGCTGTTTGAAAATGGGGAGGGTGCACGCCAGGGCAGAGCAGAGCAGAGCTCCTGTGTATTTGTGGATCTGAGACTTCCGCGAGGCTTTGAGCAGATCCTCTAGTAACAGGAACAAACGGTTCCTCCCAGAGCAATCCGTAGAGCGATGAAACATATTCTCCCCTTGTGCCCGGTAAGGGCACCCCCGATTGACATTGGGGTTTAAAACTGAAATAAGTGCACTGCCTGCCATAATCTCGTGTAAAACTCTCCACCGCAGGTCGCCAGCTTTTTCCGGCCGACGCTGGTTTGAGCAACGCTCTCCGCACAGCTGCACACATCCACACCCAGCCTGAGATGTGTGTTTTTTCCACGTGGTTTCCTCTCATTTAAAACCTTTACGAAAAACGCCTTTTCGCGACAACCTCGTCCAGATTAACGTCAGCCAAATCCCCGGCGTCTAGCGAAGGTGCTGGAGAACCTTGGGAAAGGGATCCTGCTCCTTAGGGCGAGCCCCACCACTGCAGTAGGCGGTCAGCGGTGCGCCCTCCTCCGCTGTTCCAGAGAGCCTGCCTCTCCTGTCCGAGCGCCTGGGCCACAAGGCGGGTGGGACCCCTGAACGAGAGGGGACTGTAGTGGCATTGTCCAAATCTGGCCCCGCCAACTCCACTCAGCGCTTCAGCGCAGCCAGGCTGTGGAGAGTGCGGGGCTCTCGCCCAACAGGCTGTGTCCATGCGCGCCCAGTGAGCCAGCGGCCTCTCCGGTCTCCAATACGAGGAGCCTGAGCGCTCCGCTCTCTCCACTTTGAGGACGCCCCGCATTTACGAATACATTTGATTTGTTTCAGATTCTTTCTCGTTTTTCCTCCCAGTTTAGTGCCCAATTGTACCCTCTGTTTATTTAGATTTGCCCTCCACACACGAGCTCGTCGCTGGTCTCTACGAGGCAAGCCAATTCTCAGAGGGCAGCGAACTCCGCTTCCTTCGAGACGGAATCACGCTCCCCCTTCCCCCTGGGGCGGACAGTCAAACGCCGATCCCCACCACGGCCGGTCTGATACAGTCCGGTCGTTTGAGTCCGGTGATAGGAACAGAGATCTGTCCAGCCCCCCACACTATGCAAAGATGGCGCTGGCCACTGGTCTTCACACCAAATCCTTCGGTCCAGTGTGAGGTCTCTGAATAAACGGAAGATGAAGCATTGCGCCTTTGCTGACCAGGTGTACCCTTCTCCTTTGGCAGGTGAAGTACACTGGGGAACCCAATGCAGCCCACGAGCGCTGCCTGGAGCTTCGCAAGCAAACTGGTGGGAGGATTGACACACAACAGATGCCACCAGATTATTAAAAGAGAGAGAGAGAGGGGGGGTGGGGCGGACAGAGAGAGATGGAGAAGAGAGGAAGAGAGAGAGAGTGTGTGTGAGTGAGAGAGAGAGAGAGAGAGAGAGAGAGAGAGAGAGCCCACCCAACACTAATTACAGACCCCCAGCCTCCCTCCATCACGCTACCGAGGGCCTTCAATTAGACACATCAATTAAGCCGGATGAAAAACAGAGAGACACAAAGACGAGGTGAGGAAGGGGCCCTGGGGTCCTGCACAGTACGGACGGACCGTTCTAATTAGCAGGGTGTTAACGCGCGTGACGGTCCCTCGCACAGAGCGCCCAGCGAACGCCAAGTCCCCAATACTGAGAAAGGGCCTCAGTTCAACTGAAAAAGCCCTTTTGGGGGGGGGTCAAGTCAGTGACGTGAATTTCAACTGATGTGCTGCATTCCGAGATTCTTCTCATGGATGTCTCGGGCTTTGGGCATGAGAAAATTGATTTAATCTGTTTTAATCAGGCCTTCAGTCAGAAGATAAGCGTGTCTGACTGCTGTGTGTCTGACTGCACAAGACAAGTGTCTGGCCGCAGGGGGGTGGGTGGGTGTCAGGGAAGGGCAGACACCATCGGCTGCCAGTTAGCGTGGCAAATTTGCAAACGTTCCCAAGGAGGCCTACCTTGACGTCGCGATGGATGACGTTGTTGTCATGGCAATAGCGCAGAGCCTCCAGGATCTGTCGCATGTAGTGGCTGGAAAACAGAAAGGGGGTTGTGGAGGCGTGAGAGACGGCATCGCTTTCAGACCCGACGGCCTTGTCTGAGGAGATCGCACGAGAACGACAGGAGACACAACGCACCCACAGGAAACGCGGAGGCAGGGAACAAGCACAACGGAGACTCTGTTGCCCTTTACTGACGCGGTCTTTCGCTCAGAGTTCCGTGCCGACGTCACCTTGGACAACCGTTGCTCATGAAACATCGACAGGTTGGCCACTTTCGGCCCGCCAAACACGGCCCAACAATCGCTCCTCTTTCAAAGTCCCTGAGGTCTCCTCTCGCAGGCCTGCTGTCCATGACTACAGGCAACCAAGCCTGTCCTAACGACACAGGACATACTAAGCACTCTCACAGGGGGGTTAAAACTCCTTATACCCCATATACCTGGATAAAGGAACGTGAGCTTGTTGAAGCAATGTTCTCCTGTTTTTGTCGTATCACAATGCATGTATATTCTCCCGACTGAAAATGTTCTCTAAGTGGTAGAATCAGTAAACGCACAAGGATATTGGCCGATTATAGATTACTCACTGTTATACAAAGAAAACAGAATCAGTGCTGTTTATGTGGCGTTTTTTTCCCTTTCCAATTTTGTCTAAGTATATTCCAGTGCAGAGTACAATATAATGACAAATACTTAACAATCAGTACCGATGGATTTGCTACCTAATTAAAATAAGCCTGTCGTTACACTAAACACTGAATGGCGTGATGCGCAATCAACTGCCATTTCCTCGGGCACTAAATGACTGAAAAAGCAGAGAAACAGCAATGCTAGCAGTCATAAAACGGACGGGATTAATGCTTCAACACAGCGTGAAGTAAGAGAATAAACATTTGCAATTTGTTATACTTCAGGGACTTGTATCTGCAATAAGGTCTTGGCCTTCACCTGTGTGATAACGGCATCATTACTTTTAATCAGATGAATATGCTCCCTGAACTGAGCCAAAATGTACTGAATTACAGCACAGAATATCTTGTTGCATTGTGGGAAATATTCAAAATCAAGAGGGGCCCATCTGAAGGGGAAAGACTTCACAAATAAAATGCATTTTTAGGAAGATGAATGTGAACACGTGAAGATGATGATCTAAAACATTCCCTTCCCGCCTTTAGCCTGTGTCTCAGTCTATTCATAATTTAAGCTCGGTTCAGATCAAAACTGGCAAATGTATACAATTACAGAAGAAGCTGGCAAATATATACAATTAATAATCTGCCAGAATACTTACAATTAATACAAAAATATCCTTAGGATACACAATTGTAGTGTAAAAAGGGTTCAAGTAAGTAGAGTTTTCAGAAGGAGTTCTCAGTTTTCTAAAATAACTGATAACCTGGCAATTAATATTAATTCATATTTTAATTGAGATGAGAGATGCATTGCCAGGTTAACTCCTTCTGAAATCTCTACTTACTTGATATTAATACAATTTAAATATTGCATTAAGTGATGCAAGGTCAAGATGCATTGGTTGGGACACAATGCGTTTGAAACAAATATATATCTAATAATATCTAATAATAGTCATAATAAACTGGGAGCAGGTTGGAAAAACCTGAACTAATCACAACTAACTGAAAATAGGTTTTCCCATCCGGCAGAGCTCATTTGCACAAAGTGCTTTCAAGTTGCGCGTTGCAACTTTTAGACCCGCTATCTTCAGGGACATGAGCATGCTGAACTAAACATCAAGCTGCCACTTTCGTTAAATATTCCATTTGAGCATTTGGCGAGAGTGACTCTTCTACTGCTGCAATTAGCCTGTTTGCACGGCAGTGCATTTCCCTCGTACTCCAGCAACTCAACACGTGTTCTTTTGGGGCACACTCCAGGAAACAAGTGTCATTGGCTAGGTAGTCAAGGCAAGAACCAATAGGGTACAACCCCAACCCTGATAGGCTTTTTATTGCCCACTTTAGAGTAAACAAGTTATTTCTGTTCTGCACATATTTTACACTTGTATTCATAATTTTGAAATGTGTCAGTTTTTAACAGACTGTAGCCTTACACATGTGCAACAACCTGTTCACGGTTTGAGTAACCATGCAAAAAAATTGTAAAATTATACTGTATATAACATTGTAACCGCAATACATGCTGTAGATTACATTTATCTCAAGTGGCCAATGCATAGCAACTTCCAATCAATCCCATTTCAGGTGCTTAAACGGTGACCCATGTGAAACATTAAGAAACGTGCATCTCAAGGTGTGAGTTCCCGTGAGTGCCGGTTTTTAAACAATCGGCATCAATTTGAAACGCGTTGTAAAACGACTGCCCCGCCATTTTGAACTCACCTCTTCCAAACAGCTCTAGAAAACGAGAAGAAGAAAAAGACGTGATCTCACCTGGCTACTGCTTCACTGTAGACGAAGCCAGCGTCCGCCCTCTTCACGATCTCGAAACAAAGATCCGCCCCGTCCATGCTGTGAGAGAGAGAGAGAGAGAGAGGGAGAGAGAGGAGAGAGTAGAGGGGGTGAGTGCAAACCGCAGAGCAATCGATCTTCGCGCGTTGTCAACACCACTCCCATCGTCTCTAGCGGAGTGAGTCGCAGGTCAGCGGCCACGCTGGGCGAGCGTGGGGGTGGTGGTCGGGGTTGGGGCGTTCACAGGGAGTGCCAGCGGATTGGGAAGCTCTCCAGCAGGACTGGAGGAGATCCAGGAAGAGGTGACTGCACTCCAGCGGACAGAAACTCCAAGCGAACCGCCGGAGTTCCGCGCGAAGGCTGCCAGGGCCGGATAAGGAAGGGGTCACGTGACCTCCCAGAATTAACGACATTAATAAAGCCCCTCCCATCGGCTGCAGTTAACCGTCAAGACGATGAGCCTTGCGCGCTTCGGGGTGACCCTTGGCGTTTGGGATGACTCTAACATGTTTTGTCATCTTAATTAGACTTCGCTAAGCTGTGCCGATCTGAGCCGCCAACTCCAGGCCCTGGGCCGCGCGCGGCTCTCCGCTCGCTCCTGTCACTCCCTCACGTCGTCGACACCCCGTCGGGATTAAGGGGATTTGTGAAAACGGCCTCTGTTCACAAACTCGTCGCTGATAACGGCTAATGGCTCGGCGGGGCCCCTCTCTTCCTGTGGCTGCGATATGTGGCTAGCGAGTGTAGCGCAGCGCCGTGCCTGCATGGTAATACTGATCCCAGACCTGCCAACCTTGGGAAATCCTTTTTGAGTACCACTCCGGGACCAGACTGCGTACGTGTTGGCAGGCCTGTCATTCTATACTGTACTTTATGAGGCTCTGTCCGTGCCCTGGGAAATGGTGCCTGCCAAATAAATAAATCAATAAACCATGAATATGATCCTGGTCTGTGCTGAAGTGGGATGGCTGCCGGGAGTGGGCACACTGTGTGAAAGCTGTAAAAACGTTCATTCGAGTGCAGCGTTTCGGTCGCACGCAGAGAAGGACCGAGAGGGCGGAATACAAAAGGTCATTAGAGTTTGTAATCCACACTCCCAGCCTAGCCCTTCATACACTACATGTGTCTTCACATAGCTATGCATGTCACTAAAACAACGGGCCGTGTTGTAACAGTTTTTTCTGATTGGTCATGTGACCTAGTATGTTCCATACCCTTGGTCCTTTGTGTGTGACGAAGGTCTATGCGCTGCACTGTAATTAATCCTCCTCTGGCCAGCTGCTCCACTGAAAGGAGACGTTCATTTTTAGGGTTCTCAAAAACGAACTCAATGACCTTATGAATCAATCGGAGAACATTTTCATTTTGAGCAATATCTAGGCGCCCTATCAGCAGTCTCAAAATGTGTATGCGCTCTTAAAGCCTGAAGGACCTCAAACAGGCACCCGAGCTGGAAACATGAAACCGGCAGAGCGTGGGTGCCCCGATTAACCGGTGGGGGTCGTTGGTGCGCAGAAAAGACACGGACGCCCCCAGCCAGCTGAGATCCCTCCCTCCCACGGCGGCATTACGACCAGCTATGCACCGCCCTGCGGGGCTGCAGGACACAGCTGGCCCTGGAACGACCGCTAACAAAGAGGATGATGGGGCAGGTGGCGGTTTACTGCAGTTTTCTGGTTGCCAGAAATGTGGGAGGTTTTACTCTCTCTTCAGATCAGCAGAAGGCCAAAGTATAAAAGGTGCCACGGGAGACAAGCAGCTGTGTGTGTGGGGGGGCTTGACCACACCCCCTCACAGTATTCATTACCAGTTTAACATGGCATCAGCTGGTGCGATCTGATTGGCCCCGAAGCTCCTCCACCAAAACAGCACCATGAACCCTTTAGAACAGGGATGGGGAGCCCCATTCCCAGAGGGAGGGAATTCATTTAAGGATCTTATACAGAAATGTAACTAAAATGTCAGCTCACATAAATGACTAATAGGCTAATTAAATAATTAAGAGGAGAAGTTGGCATGGAATACAGGGATGGACATCCAGGTAGGGGGTTTCACACCCCTGCTTCAGACTCTACACCTCTATAATGGGCCATGCTGCACTCTGCTCCGGTCAGAGCAGGAGAGGCCCTGGGGGAGGGGAGGGGGAGAAGAGCAGCGCGGCTGTAATTGAAGGAGAGAGAGTTCGTATGTACAATGCTTCAAAGCCTGTTATTTCCCTTCCCACGGGCCCTCGTGAGAAGCTGCACCTTTGACTTCAGTCACGAATTCCACCCTCCCTCCCTCCCCCTCTCTCTCTCTCTCCGCTCCCCCTCTTCTCTCTCACAACCCCTGGGGCTGAACAGGACAGGTGTGTGTGTGTGTGTGTGTGTGTGTGTGTGTGGGGAATCTCCTGGCCTGACTCAAATTTCGATCCTCCAGCCCTGTCAGAGCTGCCGGAATGCCCCTAATGTAGTTACCACGGCCACGGTCCTCCGATGGGGGGGTCGTGACCCCGCTACCGAGGCGTGTCCCGGGGCTGGAATTACGCCACTCGCCCCCTCGCCCCCACCCCCGTTCTCCTGCCATTTCAACACCCTCTGTAGCACAGCAGCACCGTCCGCACCAGACTCAGGGACAAAACCAAGGACGTCGCGATAAGGAGGAGGGGAAGGAGACTGAACTCTTGGCCAGGATGACAGGGCTCCCGTTATTCCGCTCGACTCGTTTTTGAGACGTGATGATGAAGGATAAGCATAATTTTCAAGCATCGGTTATGTGAAATTACGGATCATTTTGTGGGTGAGCAATGTCTCACCCAAAAATGGTATTAATTAGGTCTTATACTTAACATACGTCACATTACTATGGACACACACTTCATACACAGGCTATAGCAGCCGTAGGGCTTTAATGATGTACAAGGTGAGCTGAATATAACTTGGAATGACAAGGACATCCCACTAACACGCACGCACGCACGCACGCACGCACACGCACACACACAAACACAGAGAGACACAGAGACACAGAGAGAGACACACACACACACACACACACACACACACACACACACACACACAGAGAGAGAGAGAGAGAGAGAGACACAGAGACACAGAGACAGACAAGCACATGGAACATATACTCACTCTTACACGCACGCACATGCATGCACGCACGCACACACGCATGCAGACTCAGAGAGATGAGGTCTATTCCTTATCCACAGAATACTGTCAAGGATTTGAAACTTTATACTTAATCATTTTGTATTTACACATCAGTCTCAATCCTGTTCTTGTCTGACAAGCTTTTGCTTTCAGTTTCAATCAATCAACCTCATCATCAATCAATATGGTTCAGAATTCAGTATCATTTTTTATATTTGGTGTTTTACCTTTGAAGAAGCTTTCACAATCACATAGCCCTGCGGCACAATGACGACCACTCTAATGCTGCGATGTCTGTTGTGTGGTCAAAGTCAATCAAATAACAAAATTAGCTTTGGAGTAGTCCCAAATATATTTGTTCCAAAATAAAACCTTAAAACACAGAGCTGTAAGGGCAATCAATGTACAAATACATAGATCAACACATCCTTTTCTCCCATCTATGAATTGTATGTTTTAAGTATAGGCCTATATGATTTATATGTATGACAAATTATTTCTGCACTAATGATTTTTTACACTGTCAATGTAAACAAAATAAGTGTAAAACAAAAAACCTATCAATTAATTTTTTATGTCCTTTCAATGAATTTTTTAGGTTATGGAATATATAGTGTGTAAACACAACCGACTCCACTATTCTCTGGGTCCTTCCACCATGGCTGCGCAGACAGAGAGACTCAGGCCCCCAGCAGCTGCAGTTCAGCTGCGCAGATCAAGCTGTGGGGTCCTCACTATCACAGCTGTACAAGGTCTCCCATGCCAAAAAGCCATCCCAGCTGTGCAGACAAAACGTTCCAGTCAAAAAAATAATAATATCCCAGCAGCCCCTTCTTCTATCCCACCCCGCCCATCAACAGTGAGGTAAAACAGAAGAGACACTTACAACTCAAAGACCATGTAGAGCATTCCATCGGAGCTGTACGTCTCCAGCAGTTCCACAATGTGCGGGTGTTTGAGCATGTGACAGATGCTGGCTTCCCTCTTCAGATCTGTGGAGAGAGGGAAAGAGGGAAAGAGGGAGGGAGAGACAGAAGGAGCGTCAGCACTTCCATAACGAAGAAGGAGAAAAGGTGCCACAGGACTGGCGATATGGGAAACGAGAGCTCCAGCCAATGGCGGAAGAGGAAGCCGTCAGCTGACCTGCTGAATCGCCAGGTTAGGCACGCTACAGGGTTCAAGGATCTCAGCAGTAAAGCACACATACAGTGGAGCGACAATCAAAAACGCACCGCCATTATTAACAACGCACACACACATCTGCTGCTACTGCAATGTGTGCAGACCATTCGCATTTCTCAGTCACAATTTAAGAAACATTTACGGAAAGTGCAGAAATGTAACCTTGTGCATTTGTGGTGGTCATGTGCGCACACACAGCCCCCGCCTGCCCCCAAGCGCCAAGGGAAGGGAACGTTCAACCGTTACCACGGACATGAGATGTCACCCAGGGTGGGAGCAGTGGAGACAGGACTATACGATGTGAAATACACAGGAGCATTCCCAGAGATGAGATGTCCAGCCCTAGGTCAGACATACCTTTTTTGTGCGATTGAACAATCACAGGCAGCTCATGAGGCATTGGAGGTGGCGGGCTCTGAGCCGGCACTCAGACGACTGTAACTCCGGTTCAGAGAGCCACTCCTATACGCAGCGAACTCATGTCAGCTTCCCTCCCCCCTCCCTGCGGCGGACAGCCAGTGGCTCTCACGGCCAGAGCCGATACTCAACCCAACCCACCCCATAATGAATAAATACAGAGACCGCTGCACCCTGTCCTCCAACACAGCAGCATCAGCACACTGCCACGCACTAATCCCCACGCTCACGCACATCACTTAACCTCAATGTTTATACAGCACACAGAAAATGCACGCCGTCACCCATTTTGACGGAGCTGCCAGAAGGTGATTTGGTTGAACCCAGTCGTAGCATCTGTGCAAGCAAAACCTGCGTCTTCATTTTAATTGTGTTGTGCGCGAGTGATAACATAACATATGCCATTTAGCAGATGCTTTTATCCAAAGCGACTCACGGCAGTGGATGCATCCATTTCTCTGTATATGCGGTCCAAAAACGAATCAAAGCCACAACCTAAGCGTTGCCAGCGCCATGCTCCATCCACTGAGCCACACAGAACCACTGCGACATAAATGGCTCCTGCAATACAAAAAACGACAAATAATTTACCTTTCCAAAAATGACACGCTGAACAGCTGTACCTAGCTTTTGAGCTATTGCTCACCGATTTCAGCCAGTACTTTCAGCTAGCTGGTGATTGAGTTGCTATTCAACAAAGAGGGCTGTACAAAATGTTGCCTTTAATTAAGAAAATGAATGGCTAGTCAAGTTAGATGGCAAAATAGCTAGAAGCAATTACAAATAAAAAAGAAACATAGCTCGGTAGCTACAAGAATTAACCCAAAATATCTAGCTTAGCTAACATTACTTAGATGGCTTGTTGTGGTGATTTGCGGAGGAAGCTAACTAACGTTAGCTAGCTTAATCTTTAGCTTACCAACGACATTAGCTTGTACTAATGCACTGCTGCACGTGCATGTTGTTTTTCGATTGGATGACACGCAGTTCCTGAGACAGGGAACCATTGTTTATTCAGAAAATTAAAAGGTGTAGTTGAAAATGTACCTTTTTTCAGTTTTAAGCAACTCACAGATCAACATCAACTCGGATATCCATGATGCACTACGTTCGGACTACAGTGTGACATTGAGAGGGTACAGGCACCTGCAAACCGATGGCTGCTGCTGTTAGCCACAAAACAATCTCTAGCTATAGCTAGCCAGGGTGGGTGCCTCGGGCTTAAATCTTAAAAGGATAGATGTCAGCAGCTACCAGCTTCTGAGCGGCCTGATTAAAAAGTTGTCAGTCCATAAAATGATACTGATTCATCCTCCTATTTATTAATTTTTTTGGTCCACAGGGCACAAAATCGTACTGCAAATAGGCACTAAGATTGAACACTGCTTGTGATGCGTGTCTTACGGCCATACCTCACTTTACAGCGGCAAAATCCAGTCATGTTAACATGATTGCACAACTCAGAGCAGCCCAAAGGCACGAGTACCTGCAGAAGCTGCTTCTGTACACCTGCGCACGCACACGCACACACACACACGCACGCACACGGGCATGCGCGCACACACGCCCCCACACACACACACACACGCCCCCACACACACGCTGCATGCACGCACACACCAAACATGCATGCATGCACACCCACACACACACACACGCGTGCACACACAAACACACAGACGCAAACATGTATGCATGCAGACCCGCATACAAACACACACACACACACACACACACAAACATGTATGTATGCACACCTGCATACACACAAACACACACACACAAACGCATGTGTACGTTCATGCGTACACACACACACACACACACACACACACACACACACACACACACACACACACACAGGCACACACAGGCACACAGGTCAAGCCCATGTCTGACAAGCATGTTGTCAGTCTCACACACACACAGACACACAGACACACAGACACACTCCCATGACCGGCGCGCGCGCGCCATCAGGCAATTAGCATCATGTGACAGCGCGGCGGAGAGTAAATCACCCCGGCTGGCTCCTCAGCTGCCTTCCTCATGTGTAATTACCAGCGCTGGCATTCGGCAAGCACGCCGCTCTCCAAACTACACCAATCGACTCAAAAACAATTGATTAGTGGCAAAGCAGATGTGGCTTTGTGAATCCATTCAAATCAACCCTGGCACAAATAAAAATGGATAAATCTCGTTAGGCCGCGCGCGGTGTGAGAAGGCGCGCCGAATGCACAAACAAGATTATTCCCTCGCCGCTCGGCCGGCCAGCCCGGTGGAGAGAGAGACGGCCTTCTTAAGAGCGCTCAGACGATACGCGCTCTGCTCTGCGTGTTAACCCCCTTACTGTAAGAGAGATCCGCTCAAGCTATCCCTTACGCCTGATCAATATTAATGGCCTTCGGCTCTTTCTGCGTTCCCGAGCAAAGCCCCCCCTTCCTTGCACACGTACACACAGGATGAGGGGGGACTGCTTCAAACCGCAAATCTGTCCGTCTCACACAATTCATCTTTTACCGAATTCGGCAAGAAACAATGACAACAGCGAGAGGCGTCGGGGATCCGTGGTGCGCCGCTTCCGAGCCGAACGGCTAGCGGCTCCGAGTGACGGCAAACGGCCTGACTCGGGGCCAGGCTTAAGAAACGTTTTATGTAACAAAATTAGAAATCGGAATTTCTCTTTTTGGCGAAACATTTTTTTAAATTGCTTTCCCGAATAAATTGCTCAGCAGAGGACAAAAAGTTCAGAAAATGTTAAAGCATTTGGTTCTCTGTGGCTCAGGTGGTTGAGCACACGCTGGCAGGTTGTGGGTTCAATCCCCACTGGGGCCACATATACTAAAAGTGTATCCATTCACTACTGTAAGTCGCTTTGGATAAAAGCGTCTGCTAAATGGCGTATATTATAAATCAAGAGACGCGAGAGAAGCGTTCACCGCGTGGAGCGTGACCGGGCGCGGTCGAGCAGCCCCACGCATACGTGGTCTACGACTGACGAACGGGCCTGACGTGAGACGAATGAGAGAGACGGCTCTGACGAGGCGCCGATGTGTGAAAGGCGTGTTCGGCAGCTGCGCCGGCCACCGGCACGGCGAGGCGTCGTCACGCACGCACAAACCCTTCAGACCACTCATGCGCTCCATCCGAGCCCAGTTGTGCGATGCTGTGCACGATTATGCAGAAATGGCTGTTTTGTGCCCAGACCTGGGTAAAATAGGTCTTTAAAAATTGAACTCTTCAGATGCTGGTGAAAATTAAAAACCCTCCTGGAGATGTGTGGGCATTTTCCACGATGCACGTTCCTGACCAAAAATGCACGATCACGTAAAAGAAGAATCTGGACATTGGGGAAAATAGATATTTATTTTCAAATGAAAAAAACATGCAGGGATTTTACTGGGGTCTATAGGGTTTAAGTATTTAACGCTTCTAACTGTGTAGAAGATAGAAGATAAATGAGAGAATGCTGTAGAAAGTGATTTTTGGGTGAGGAAAAGCTTGGCGTGCCCTTGGACTAACAGCAAGGACAGTAACTACACACGTGGAGTTGAGAGAGAGGGAGAGGGAGAGGGAGAGAGAGAGAGAGAAAATATGCAGCAGGCCTTTCACAAGCACAGATCCCATAAACACAGTGAATGGAAGGGTGAGAGAGGCAGTTTACAGACTGGGCTGGGCTGTAAACTTTCTCATCATTGGCCCATAGCTCTGCACGCCGAAGGGCCAAGTCTGCGGGCTCACTGTATCTAAGGAAGGGACCTGGCATAGCGCCCTCTAGTGCTGACCATGCCCTGTACACCTGAGCCAAGAGCCTGATGTCAGCGCTGTTCCAGAGCCCGCCACTAGGGGGAGCAGTAGAGCGCAGCTGGTGGGCGTTCTGGCACCGGAGAGAGAGACAGGGTCGGCGGAGAGAACAAAAGCATCGTTTAAGTGCTACTTTGTGATGAAACCACGCCCCTGTATTCAAACTGGAGACCCCACCCTGTACAAAAAACAAACAAACATAAACCGCAGAAGTTTAACGGTAGAACACGAGCAGAAATATAAAAATGTGCAGTCTCTCGCTCTCTCTGGAGGAGGCGACGGACGAGCCTGTGTGCACGCTTCCCGCTTCATGCCCCGGCATTATCCGCCGTCGCCGTCCAAACCGAAGCTCAGCTTCCACCCCCGCCCCACCCCCACTGACCCTCTCAACAGCTGTGACCTAGTTGGCAGAGGGCTGGATGGATGTGAAGATTAGCGGGAATACCCCGGGCGTGTTGTTATATCAAAGGACATTATGGCGCGCGCGAGGAGGAGGAGGAGGAGTAGGAGGAGGAGGGGGGGACAATGACGGGGTTCCTCCGCGGGTCAGGGATCATAGCTGCCCTGGATTCCGTACGACGCACAGAGCAGAGCCTCGGCCTGCGGTCGGGGGTGGGGTGGGGGAGACGTCATCGCTGAAGCCGCTACGGCGTGACGGGTGCACAGCCAACCGCTCCCGTGTTTGGACTCAAATCCAACTCGACGGGCCTCCGGGACCCCCACTGCAGCAGTGCGACTGTGATTTACACCTCAAACATTCTGCGCTTCCAAGAAGGATCCTTTTTTTGAAATCGAAACCTATAAGCCAGGTTCAGGGATGCGATTGACTTTTTACTTGATTAAAATCTGGATTAAAAATGTCTTGAGGCCGCTAGTGTTTGGCTTTACAGCCGAACATTCACTCCTGCTATCGGATGTCACAAAGTGCATAAGCTGTTGATGTGTGCTTATGACATGCCCAAGCCTTGTAACTCCGTTTGAGACACTTAGGCTCTGAAAATCAGTATTTCCCGATTCATCTGTGAAAAATCCCATCCCTGCTTGGGCCTGGTCTGTACGGACAGTGAGGAGAGTTGAGTGGCCCCTTGGGGCGAAGGGGACCTGACCCGACCACTGTTAAACAATGTCTGTGCCTGGAACATTCTGGGACTTTCACGTTCTCTGTGGCTCAGTAGGTTGAGGGTTCAATTCCCACTGGGACCACATATACTGAAAAATGTATGCATTCACTACTGTAAGTCGCTTTGGATAAAAGCGTCTACTAAATAGCATACATTATATCATACTTCACCATGAACCAGTTTTCATTTGATCAGAAAACCAGTATTTCCAGATTAATCAGGGAAAATCAGGAAAAAGCCCATCCCTGCAGGTTTAAGATGTGTGGCAGACATTTAAAGGGAACGTGCTGGAGTGGATGGGTAGTGATCGCCATAGTGACATGGGTGGCTGCAACCATCGCCGAGGAAACCGAGGTCATGACCTCTGTAACCTTTCCTTTCACTGACGTTCTGGGCATTGCTTAAAATGAATACGTTTACAATGATAAAAATCTATAAAACCAGATAGGCTGAAAAATATCTGCTCCATGTGCAACTTCACTTAAAATACTGGATATCGGGTTTTTGGTAATCATGTCAGTGACCTGCGACCTGCGCCTCTGATGACCTCAGGCCACAGTCACATGGTACAGTCGCATGACTGATCCCAACACACTCCCTGACTCCTCTCCTGATATGAACCTCACAGGAAATGTATTCAGCTGTTCAATATTTATGCCGGCTTTGTTCTGCCGGCAGAAAATACTCTAGCTCGGTGATTTGGGTTACAAGATATGCAGACTCTACACGCCCAACTGATGTTCACACACAGAAGTAGCTTGATTCAAATGTGTTCTCTCGCAAATTTATCAAAAACCGGCATTTCGTGCTAATCGTGCCACCGCGAAGAAAGGAACAGAAGCTAAATTTACGAGACAACCTCCAGCTGTACACCCCCCGGCACACTGTCTACAAGAACAACTTTTAAGGACAAGCTGGCAGCTTTCTGCTCTGAAGCCTGGGCAACACCACTCAGACAAATAGGGAAAGCCTGTTTCTGATAGGCTGCTCCGCTACGTAACAATGAGCCTTGTTCTCCTTCCTGTACTAGACAGAGAAAATGTCCACAAAACAGCATTAACCAGAGCAGGGCTTCCCAAGGGCCCCCGGGTGGCGTAACGTAAAGGCACTGCACAGCTGCGCCACCCCCAAACTCGCTGGGAGCCGTGTTTTTGAGTGGCGATTGGCAGTCCACCCCAAAGGGGGTGGAGTCAGAAGGAGCTTGCCGCATGCAAAGTGGCTCTGCGTGTTTTGGAGTTACGGTCGACAGCTTGGCGAGTTCTCTCGGAGACGGTTTGGCGCCTTTGTCACTGCCGGTCCCAGGGTTGCAGTGGCGAGTCGTAGTACGAGGGAAGAGATCGCTGAATTACAAATAGGGCACAATTGGCTACCAAACTGGGAGAAAATTAAAATATATATATATATATATATATTTTTTTTTAAAGAACAGGGCTTCCCAACGCTGGTCCTGTAGGGGCTGCTGGGTCTGGCTGCTTTTGGTTTTCACCTTAAAATCAGCCACCAGTTCAATTTCAGCCACAACAGACTAGTTAAGTGCTGAGAAACAGGGGCTAACGCCCTGCAGCTCTCCAGGAGCAGGGTTGGGGAGTCGTGCATTAGAAGAACGCCGCTACGGCGGTGTTTGAGGATCTCTCGTCCCCAGTGCGTCGTGGGAAGAGCAGAGGTGGTGCCATCGGAGGGCCGGCTGTGCAGTCTCCTCACAAGCAGCTGCTTTGCTGATGGTTCACTTTTCGGGTTCGTCTCAATCTGCAGGCTAATGTATTCATTACCGAAAGCCCTGAATGCACGCAAGTTTAACAGCAGCACGGGATTAGCACCCAAACACTGGCCCGGACTCTTCCATTCCAATCACTGTTAGGCCAGGGACAGGACATCAATATTTAAAAAGGATGCCAAGATGCAGCAAATGTAAATGGACCCAATTGCAGAACTAGTATTCTCGTTTCTGCCATTTAATGTTTCAGTCACTTAAGAAAAAAAAAAAATACAGAGAGAATGAAACTTAAGCAGAATAAACAGATTATAGGAGACACTTAATGAACATTATGGGATGGTTGAGGATACACTGTTTGAGTTTCCTCAGTGTGTGTGTTTGCCTGAAGACACAGACAGCTGCTGGTGACATCTATTATTAGTCGAAGGAAAACACCATCGACTAATAATGGAATCTACCTTTTCTGTGTTTTACATCTGCTGCGCTCAAGTACCTCTGTCTGTCAGTGTACTTAAAGGTCATTGCGTATTCTCGTGTTCTTATTTGTGCACGTGCTGACAGTGTGCACTGTAGGCTGCGTGCTTGTATCCATCGGTCAGGGTGAGAGCCCGATCCACAGCGAGACCCCCTCTAGTCCCCATTTCACACTGAGCAGATCCACCGCATTCCACCCGGGCCGGTTACGGTAATGACTGAGATCCGAGTCCGTGTCAGATGCGCCATCGCCGTCGGTCCGACAGGAAAGCCGCGCCTGACGCTAACAAGAACGGCGCCAAGCGCGTCGCACTCGCCCAAAACACGACGCTCGGCGAGAAGTGCTAGTTGCCACGGTAACCAGCCTAAACATTTCAATCGTGAGCGATGCTGCAGCCTCAGAGTGGTGAAGGGTGAACGCGGGCTGGGTGCAGTATTACTTTCATGATCTGAGAGGAACAGCGAGCAGAGCATCTGATGTGGTATCGCATGCGGCGTTCTAAATGTGAAGAGGGGTACAGCGGTGTCTGGGAAAGAGGGCACAGACCGAAAGGAGCGTGTTTACAGGGCTGGGGTCGCACACTAGCGCCCCCCACAGGCCCTCCTGTACGAGTGAGCAGATATAGGACTGGAGCCTCTCGCTCCGCACACCCCGCAGATGACAAGCAGCCATCGCTGCTGCTTTCTACTGCCTGCCTGTGTGTGTGTGTGTGTGTGTATGTGAGCTCTGTGTGTGTGTGAGCAAATCGCATGTGAGCTCTGTGTGTGTGTGTGCGTGTGTGTGTGAGCGTTCTACTGCCTGTGTGTGTGTGTGTGTGTGTGTGCGTTCTAATGCCTGTGTGTGTGTGTGTGTGTGTGTGTGTGTTCTAATTCCTGTGTGCTGTGTGTGTGTGTGTGTGTGTGTGCTGTGTGTGTGTGTGAGCGTTCTAATGCCTGCGTGTGTGTGTGTGCGTTCTAATGCCTGTGTGTGTGTGTGTGTGTGCGTGCGTGTGTGTGCGTTCTAATGCCTGTGTGTGCCCAGACCCGCGAAGATGACCCGGTTCTGTAATGAGCAGAAGCCGGCTTCAGCCCCCCTGCCTCCTAAGATTACATACACAGCCCTGTCACCATACATACCAGTAGAGGTAAACAACAGAGGGAGGAAGGGAGGGAGGGGAAGGGGGAGAGGCAGAGAGAGAGGGAGAGAGAGAGGGAGAATGGGGGAGAGAGAGGGAGGGGGAGAGAGAGAGAGAGAGAAAGGGGGGCTCTAATCTTGCGCGAAAATAACAAGTCTCCCCTGGGGAAGCCAGCTCCTGTAGGAATCATCTTGCTCTTCTCATCCAGGGATTGTGGGTATATTTAACATATAAGAAGAGCACCATTTCTTACATTCATTCAACACACACGCCATCTCCAGGAGAGTGCATTTCACTTAAGCCTGTTAACTTCTAATATAATATTCCCTCCCTGCAGTAACCCACGCACGACAGAACCTCTGCTACCGCTACACAGGGCCAATAATGAGCCGGGGATATTCCACAATCATCCTGCCCAATTCTGATGGGAGTAAAGCCCCTTCATTGTGTCGAGTGGTGAAGCGGCCGCCGAAATCTCTATCCGCTCTCCTGGAGCGGTCCCGCGGGCCCGGATGATTGGCTGCCTCGGGCCCATGGATCGGGCCGCGCCAGGGCTTACGGCAGAGAGCCGCGGAGGGTTCTGGAATGATCCGGGTGAGCCGCGCTCCGGAAGGCTCCGCGAAGAGCGCTGTCGATCGGCGGAGATTACGCCGTCGGGATTAAAGAGCCGGCCGGGCCCACGGGGGCTCCCGTAATCGACGGGCTGACTCGGGGATGAGAGGAGAGAGGGACGGCTCGGTTTGAGCGCGAACGGGAGAGGGAGTGAGGGTGGAGGACGGGCGAGGCGCTTTGAGACGCGTGTGCTGCACACGGCCGGCGTTTAAGAACACCATGTCCCAGAATCCTGTGCGGCTCTCTCACTTCAGCACTTTCACGACCAAGAGGAAACACATTAATAATGGAGTACAGGCACTCACTCACTCACGCACACAAAAGCCATTTGCAGATCCACATTGCGTGTTGTGCAACTCTTGCCACATAAATGACTATTTCTCACATTATTACATTCAAATGAGTTTTTAATTTGGCTGGGTTTTAATGAGAAATGCTGGCTGCTTGCTTCCTGCTGAGAGAGCATTACTGTATGGGGAGACGCAACATGTAAGAGAAAAACACTTACTGCCAATTCTGTAACACAAGTCTGAAACTACAGACCATGTACTACACTGTAATAACAACAGTCCGATCCTACAGACCATCTACTACACTAATAATACCAGTCTGATCCTACAGACCATCTACTACACTAATAATACCAGTATAAGACAAAAGGTGTAGAAGCACTGTTCCTCCGCAGGTGGAACGTCCCCGTCACACCACTCATCTCTCCCTCTGTGATGTCATAGGGGATTTTTGTATTTTCCTTCCCAACATACAAAAATTCCCATCCTATTGCCAGAGGATGAGAAAACTATTAATCTGGCAGCTAAATATGTATCAACCTGCCATATCACGAGGGACAGTGGGTAGGCAAATAAAACTATGATTTAATTAATTGTGTGTGTAAGAATATATGTGCATGTATGCATATATATATATACATATATACACACACATGTATACATACACACACACACACACACACACACACACACACACACACACACACAAGTGTGTATGTATATGTAAGGTATATGTATGCATGTGTGTATGTATGGGAATACATGTATGCTTATGTTTATCAACATACAATATACGATTGTTTATTATTATTGTTTGCACAGTTTGTGAATGTGTACTATGCTTTGGCAACACAAATGTATTTGTCATGCCAATAAAATTCCATCTGAATTGAACTTCATTAAATTGAGAGAGAGAGAGAGAGAGAGAGAGAGAGAGAGAGAGAGAGAGAGAGAGAGAGAGAGAGAGAGAGAGAGAGAGAGAGAGAGAGAGAGGAAGAGAAGCAGAGGGTGAACTGAGAGGAGGAAAAAAAGAAACAGGAACACTGACAAGAGAATGAGAAGAGAATGAAAGAAAACCACAAAGGAAAAACAAAATAAAAATCTGAGAAAGAAAGAACAAGAGCGAGAGAGAGAGAGAGAGAGAGAGAGAGAGAGAGAATCGGGGCACAACGCAGGCTCGCTCTGCCAACCAGCGCAACGCTGCAGAGTTAGACAGTTGGGCCTAACAGCCAGTGTCTCTGATAAGCCCCAATGCTTCCATAATCTCCATCCAATAGTCATTAAACGGCATGACAAACTGGAGGAAAAGGGGAAAAAAAGAAAGAGAAGCCCTTAAGGTGAGCAGCGATCTGGCTTCGACAGAAGAGCTGCACTGGGGCGGCTGATTACAGGCAGCGCGATTAATTAAATGCCACTCCCCGCACGGGGAGGAGGGGGGGGGAACAAAGCTTCTCTGGCCTCGCCGTTTCACCATTTTTACCCATCGCCCCGGAACAATGGCCCAGGCAGGAGCGATGGCTTTTTAATAACCCCACCTTCTCTCGTCTCTGTGGAATGCTTGGGAGGGTTTATACCGTCGCCCGGATGAGCGGGGCATGCAGGGCTCCGGCGGTGACACCGAGCAGGGAGGAGAGGAGAGGAGAGGAGAGGAGAGGGAGACCACAGGGCCCGGCCTTCACCTGGGACACGGGAGTCAAACATCCACCTCCCTCCTGCTGTTACACACTGCTCCTCTATAACACACTCTGTAACACACATCTATAACACACTGCTCCTCTATAACACACTCTGTAACACACATCTATAACACACTGCACCTCTATAACACACTGCTCCTCTATAACACACTGCTCCTCTATAACACACTCTGTAACACACATCTATAACACACTGCTCCTCTATAACACACTCTGTAACACACATCTATAACACACATCTATAACACACTGCACCTCTATAACACACTGCTCCTCTATAACACACTGCTCCTCTATAACACACTCTGTAACACACATCTATAACACACTGCTCCACACTGCTCTGAACACACTGCACACACATCTATAACAACACACTCTATAACACACATCTATAACACACACACTGCACCTCTATAACACACTGCTCCTCTAACACACATCTATAACACACTCCTCTATAACACACTCTGTAACACACATCTATAACACACTCGGTAATGCACATTGTAACACACTGTATAACACACTGTCAGAGCCATAAGACACACTCTAACACACAGATATCTACAACACACTGCCCCTCTGCAACGCACCAACGCACAGCCTCATAGCATCCTGCCGGCTCGCAGGCGTTTCCTAGAGAGAGCACCTCAGGACAGTGTGCAGTAAGACAGATTCTTGTTCCCAGCGCTACTTCAGGCTAAACTCAGTCATCCCTCACAGAGATTAGACATTAAAGAAGAAAAGGGCACGTCTAACACAAGGGTTCACTGAGCCGAATACAATATTAAGCAATACATGCCATTTAGCAACAAAGCTCTCCCTTTTAATGAGTGTTAAGTACCAGTTAAGATGCACTGCTACATAAAAATATTGACTAAGACACAAAATACTCAAAGGCCATTCATTCACAGCTGTAAGACCAGCATTCGGTTGCTGTTCCCCGTTCCTTGACTACTTATTTAATAGAAGCAGGCCGCGTGCTTATTTAGACCTTAAACGCAGACGTGTGCGGACAAAAACGTCAGCGCATCGGTGAAATGCTGTTGTTCTGCAGCGAGCCTTCATCGGGGCTCCCACTCAAATCCCGCGTATATTTGCCACGACTTCTCAATGAGGGACTAATGTCGGACGCTTGCTTTGGAGCAATAGCCAGGGATACTTGGCTGCAGGGCTAGGCACGTCAATTAAAAAATATTTTGTCTTTCCAAACGGCGCGCTCTCCAATCTACAGCGATCAAGGCTTTTGATCATGAGATGATCCCGTTAGTGACATCAAGCTGGTTAGCAAGAAACATGGCTATTTTTAAATTTCACCAATTCTTCCTGACATTTAGTAGGACGCTTAACTGCTTCCCGTGATCTTCCAGGCGGCAAATATTTTCATTTCAGGGTCTGTGGAAGCCCTGCTTTGTAAGGCTGCCCAGCTCTGAAACGGCATTAACAGCAGAGGCAATGACGGCCAGCGGCAGAACCCCATTTCACCGATGAAGGCAGTATGCCGCAACACTAGCGCCTGTAGCCTCACCTTAATGTGAAAGTGTCGTGTGTGGGTCTTCTGTGAATGCGGTTTGTAAATGCCCCTGCATCTCAGGGATACATTTACATTACATTTACATTTGAGGCATTTAGCAGACGCCCTTATCCAGAGCGACTTACACAGTTTACATTTTCTTTTACATACAATCCATTTATACAGCTGGATATTTTACTGAAGCAATTCAGGTTAAGTACCTTGCTCAAGGGTACAACAGCAATACTCCACCTGGGAATCGAGTCCAGCTCCCTAACCATTACACTGCCAGCCTGGGATGGGAGACGCCCCCTGCAGGGCTGAATAGGAGCTGGGTGGTTTGGTTTGTACTGGGTTTTTGTACGGTTGCTGTACATGCTTTAGTAAAGATGTTTGAAAAATAAAATAGTGGTGAGGTTTGAGCACTGCAGATGTGCAGTTCCTCTGTGCTCCCGGGGCTGCAGTCACAGTGTGCGATCCGCTGGACCCCTGGTCCACCCAGCCAGAACATAATGGACCTCCCATGTTGCAGTGTCCCTCTCCCCATCGTCCTCAGAGTGTCATGGGGGCCCAACAACCCAGAAGGCAGGACCTAGGGCCCAAACCCAGAACCCAGGACTCAGAACCTAGAATCAAGGACACAAACCCAGAACCTAGGACATAGAACGCAGATGTTAAAACCCAGAATCCAGAGCTCAGGACCTAGAACCCAAATGCAAGAACCCAGAACCGGAGACTCGGAATCCAGGACGCGTCAAGACCCGCCGCGATGCATCCAGGCCCCCCCAGAGGCTGAACTGACCCCCTGCCCACTCAGGGCCGTGAAGAGGTTTTGGGCTTGCGCTCCTCCAAGGCCCTGACAGGGATAGATTATTGTTAATAGGGCTTAGCGGCACGCTCGAGTGTTATCTTTCCGTTCGAACGAGGAAGCGGGACATAACGAACAGCCTCGCTCTCCGCCTGGAAATCGATGCTGTGTGACGCTCGTCTCCTGGCTCCAGTGGGAGGCTGCGATGCAGTGAGCTGTAATGGCTTCTCTAGCGTAACCCCTACTGTTCGGATTTGGAGCACAATCAAGAAAAACAGGAGCAGCGCGCCGCCATGCATCACAACCTCTCATTCTGCCATCGCTCCACACTTCCTGCACGCCTTAATCCCCAGCCTAAAGCCCCAGCCCTAAAGCGGGGCCCGACACTCCGCCCCCTCCAGATGACCGCTGGGCCGATCTCACTGATTACACGGCTCCTCTACACACACATCCATCTGCTTTGCTTTAGATTTCTACACAGCTTTCACAGGGTTTTCCTCCCCGTTCGGAAGGACCGGTCGTGTTTGCAGGCCCGCCCCTGTGGTCGAGCGTCCTCCGACGGTTCCAGAGAGCGCAGACGAGCGCGTGTCTCTCCCGCGAAGCCTGTGGGCGGCCTTCTTTTCTCCGTCCTGGCGGCGGCGATGACGTCGCTCCGCCGCCGAGGATCCGGGACGATGAAAGAGCCGCCCACAGAAAGACCGAGAACCCCCCTCTTCAGACGGCACCTCGTCTCCCCCGCTCCCCTCCTTCCCCCCTCGCACGTCGTCAACGCGGATCACACAGGAACTTATCCTACCTCCTTTATATAAATAACTTCACCGCTCTCCCTTTTCCACCCCCTAGTAGTGCGCTCCTAGCAGCTATTTTCGTGAAGGAGTTTTGCTCGCTATTTATGTGATATGCCGCATCACCCCACTTAATGGAACGCGCTTGTTGTAAGTCGCTCTGGATAAGAGCGTCCGCTAAACGGCATCGTTGCGACAATTGCTCTTCGGCACACCGGCTGTCAATCACCGCGTCGGAGGACTTGATTCGCGTGCGGCCGGCGCCCACCCGACCGACCAGAGGGGGCGCTGTTACACTACGAGGCGGGGGAAACTCTGCCGACTGCAAGGCTCTCTCCCCGGGGGGCTCCATGGTTCCGAGTCCCAACGGCATCGCTGCGCCACGGAGCCGTGCTTCAGCCGGACAGCTCGCTCTGGAGACGCGCGTCGGCCTTCCTGCCCACCGCTTCCACGAGGGACCCAAACACTGTAGTCACAGGAGGGCCTTTCCCCAGGGAGCCGCGAAGCACGGCGGAGCTTCAGAGACGGGACGCCAGATGCGCCGCAGCTCTGGAGTAGAAGGCCGAATGTGGAAATCTGAATCTGTGAGCCGCGCGTGTGCGGTTTGTTTGCTGGGTCCCTACTATGCGTGAGATTATTACTGTTATTTCCGTTATCGCTGTTTGAAACGGCCACATCGCACCTCTTTTGTGCGTCGAAATTGTATGCGTCGAACTAGCCGTCGAAACACGAATGAACGTTTTGACAGCAGAATTCTGTGCTTTTTAAGCGCCTGCTGTGAAAACCTATGAGATGCATGCCTACATATTTGACAGAATCAAAGAAAAGCTGTATAATGAACATGGCGCTCATTGTGTAAATCTGTTATCGGAACTCCACTTGGGTAGTGACAGCCTATTCCCCGGCCCTGTCGAGTAGAGGAAGGCCTGTTTCTCCCCACGCTGTGAAAACTGTGACACTCGTACAAAGCAGGCGTTCAAAAGCACGGAGAGATCTAAAATGCTTCACGCTGTGTTGCCAGTGGTTTTCGCTGATGGACCTGGAGAGCGGGGGTCTGCATGAAAAGTGGGGAGGGGTAACTGGTGGAGCCATGGCTGGCAGTGTAGTGTAATGGTTAGGAAGCTGGGCTTGTAACTCAGAGATTGCAGGTTCAATTCCCAGGTGGGGCACTGCTGTTGTACCCTTGAGCAAGGTACTTAACCTGAATTGCTTCAGTAAAATATCCAGCTGTTAAATGGATTGTATGTAAAGAAATGTAAACTGTGTAAGTCGCTCTGGATAAGAGCATCTGCTAAATGCCTAAAATGTAAATGTACCTCCAAGCTCCCCCCCCCGCAAAAAAAAGGGTCCCTTTGTGGCCCGCCGTCCGACAGCCACAAACTCTCCGCACAGCTGCTACTACAAACAGCCCCAGTCGCCGACCGGTAGCATCTTGGCCACTGCGAGAATTCCGCTGGCGTGAGCATCGCAGGCAAGAGACGACAAGACCGCACGCTAGCTATGCGCTAGCCGGATGACAGATTAGAGAAGACTGAGCCGGTCGGGGCGGAAGATAGGAGCCCTACGGGGGAGCTACGCGAGGCCCGTGAGCGTGTCCCCTCGTGGGCGACGGCGTTCTCTCCATCACGGCGAGAGCGGGGGCGCCTCGCAGGCAGCCCGCTAATGGTCCGCGCTTCGCCCAGCTGGTCACCGGTGACCCTCGCGCTCAGGCCAGCATTAATCTTCGTAAGCGTGATGAAATCAATGGAAAATCTTCTCAGCCACGGGTCCTGCATCGCATCAAACGCCAACCATCGCAGGGGTCTGATCTCCCGAGCGCAATTCCAGCCAATTAACCTGACACGCTCTCTCAGAAAAAGCAGCCGTAGACCATCCGCATCCTTCTCTCCCCTTGCAGAGAAACTGCTGCAGCCCAGCCCGGCAGGAAACGAACGCCTCTCGATGAGCGACTTTGTCTAGACGTTTTTTAGAGGGGTCGTGCGCAGTGGCAATCTGCTTCCGGCTGCTATGCGATGGGCATACATATTTATCCAGTGGCCATTTCGCTAGGAGGACCCCTTAGGCTGCAGGGGTGTCAAACTCATTCCATCGAGGGCCGAGTGTGTGCAGGTTTCTGTTGTAACCAATGCACTACAGCAGGTGATTTCAATTAGGTTCCCAAGAAGTGAGCTAATTAGTGAAATCACCTGGTGTAGTGCATTGGCTGCAACAAAAACCTGCATACACTCGGCCCTCGATGGAATGAGTTTGACACCTGTGCCTTAGGGAAAAGGACACTTAACATCTGTCACGTGAGAAAATATAACATCATCAAACTACAACACACACAAAGAAGAAGAGAGGGAAAATATAAAATAGCACTGCAGTACAGTCAGGGTAAAGATAAAGCCAGGACACATAAGAGAAGGAAAAGCTGTGTGTTTCCTTCCTGGTGCTGTAGCATGCCAGCCATGTTGCATTCCATCAATGGCAGTCAATCAACTGTGACTTAAAAATCTGAAAGAAATCAATAGATTGGCCATTTCTTTTTTGTTATTTTGTTAAATATGTATTTTGCTTCCAAACGAATATAAAAAGTGCAATATACATTTGAAATATATGTATATATAAAATAAAAATGAAATATTATATTAAGGGGGTAGAGCATTGTGAGAATGCTCTATGTCAATTACCCCCACCCTCTCATACGAGGGTGGGGGTAATTGACATGAAAAAGAGAGGGTATAATTGGCAACTAAAAATATAGGGAGAAAAGTGGGGAATAAAAGCATAAACAGAAAATAAAATAAAAATGTAAATTATTATTATTATTATATATTTTTTTTTAAGGGGCTGCAATCAGCTACTAGCGAGAGGAATGTCAACGGCGCAGCCTTAATGATAAGCTGAAATTCACGAGCCGCGCAAACCAAAACCTTCGCTTGGCTCCCTGTAGGTTTGGTTTGTTAAGATCCCGAAAGGCCGAGTGCTCATCTCAACAGGCGCGGAGAGGGGCGACTGGACACATCGAGGCGGTAAGAGTACCCTTCGATCGTTGGAGGAGCTGCTTTTGGGAATCCTCCCAGCCCGATTCAATAAGCTAATAAAAGGGCTAATCTCCCCCCTCTGACTCATCTCTCCGCCCGCCTGATGGGAGCGGCTCCCTCCCTCACCTCAGCTCTGGCCTAGACGTCGACGCGTGCCCGACGGAGACGTCAATAATACCGCCGCGTTTCCCCCCGACCCAAACTGGACCGCTGACAGGGCGGAACTGACGGACACGGACGCGTGCGCCCCTCCCTCTCTCTCTCTCTCTCCCCCTACGCTAAACTCTCCACTGGCGTGAAGCGTGGCTCTAATGCGCTGAAAGCGGAGTGCACGCGCACGCGGCCGATCTGGCCTGGGGATAAGCGCTGCGGGATGTGAGAGAGGAGCGGATCCCTTTCTCGCCACCTTTAAATGAATAACGCGGTTTAGAATTTAATAACCTTTATGCAAGTTTAAAAACTCAACTCTGAATGTGAATAAACGGCCGACAATTGGAGGGTGTGAACAAATCACGCAGGCGCGCAGGCAGGCTCACGTGCACGTTGAAGGCCCACGCACGCACGCACGCACGCACGCACGCACGCACCCGCACACAGGATATGCATACAATAGCACACATGCGTGCACACACACACACACACACACAGTAATTACTGCCATCTGTGACTACTTACGCCCTATAGAAAGTGCAGGGCAATTAACCATGGCCCAACACAGCCAAAAAAAAAAAAAAAAAAAAAAACGTGCAACGGCCAGCACACAGTTAAAGCCCCTCTCTCTCTTCCTGTGCAGCTGTACGCAGGAGGATGAAAGCAGACCGGGCCTCACCAGCCCAATTTGTTTTTAAGTGTCGCGCTAATTAAAGCGCCCGTGATGTCTGCCCCTCGACGGAGCGCAATTAAGAGACGTGCCAGTGAGGCCGCGCTCTTCAGGAGGGCTCCTCCAATTCACCGTCTCCCGTCTCACAATTACAACGTCCGCAACCCGGATTAACCTCTCGGGCGAGCCACCGTCTAAACAAGACTGCTCCTTTTCCCCCACGTGCCGTAGATTGTTAAAGGTAAGAATAGTCATCTACGGGCGGGTGGTGGCCGTTGGTTTGGGGTAAAGGGGGTGTGCCCCAACTCCTCATTGGCTGTTCTCTTTACGGCACACCTCCCTCCCTCCCTCTCTCCTCCCTCGCGGCGTGTGCCAGAACGCCCAGGCGGGGGGCAGGAAGTGACGTCGCTGGAGGCGGCAGCTGGTCACCGCGGGACGGGCCTGGCTCATTGGTCAGCACCGAGCACATCCTTTCCAAAGAAGCAAGCCAGAGATCAGGAGATTTCATGAGAGGCTGCAAGGGGTGGGGGGAGGGGAGGGGAGGGAGGGGGCGTTCCAATTTCCCAGTTTTATTCAAGCATTCAATATTTCATTGCACTGAATGAGGGGAAAGAAATAAGAAAAATACATGTAAAAAAATATATTTTACATTTAAAAAGCAGACTCTAGGCCTCCCGCGTGGTCCAGTGGTTACAACCACTGGTCCGACGCTGGCCACGGAGACCGGGGTTCAATTCCCCGTCTCGCCAAGTGTCGGCTTTGGCCGGGAGTGCCACCAGGGGGCGGCGATTGGCTGTCCGCCCCAGGGAGGGGGGAGGGAAGCCGACGTGACGTTCGCTGCGTATAGTGGCCCTGTAAGTACCGGGTTCGGTCGACGGCTTGGCGAGTGACGTCTCGGAAGAGGCGGCACGCCGCCTTCGTCACTACCGGGTCGCAGGACTATGGCAGCGAACTCACATTACTAGGGGGATTGACGAAAAATAGCGGGTCTAATTGGCTACCAAATTGGGAGAAAATGGGATAAAATCAGAAACAAATTATTTAAAAAAATTAAAAATTAAATTTTTTTTTAAAAAAGCAGACTCTTCTGTAAAGGGCTTTGGGTCCCTGAAAGGCGCTATATAAACTCAATCAATTCATACGCATTGTTATTATTATTATTCGGAGCTATTCCGTCACCTCCGACACAGACGATCAGAGCAGAAGGGCTCTCTCTCCGGCTGCACTCTCACCGTAACACAGCACGGCGGGGAGACCAGCTCTCTAACGCTCTCTAACTCCCGGCCCTGATGCCCCGGCACGCTCCGCACCGCGCTCTCACAAAGATCTTAAATCCTTTTATCGCTTACAACAGGAAGTTAAAAAAATGACTGAGCCAGCGCTGTGGCCGGCCCCCGCCGGGACCCTTCACACTCGAGTACCCGGCGGCGAAATGGAACAACTACTCGGGGAGTCCGTGAAAAGAGGCACCGCTGCGTTCGTTTTCGGGGGGAACGGCTAAACGTTTCATTTCGTTACGCCCTCGAAGACTTCCAACGACCAGCTGAGGCCCGGCCCCTCTGGTTTAAGAGCCGCGGTCAGAGCCGCCATTTTCGACGAGAGAAAGATCGACTGCCGAAACCCAAGCCCCCTGCTACCGCCCTTCTCTCCGCTTCCCTGCCCGCCGTTTCAGCGAGTGTGACGAATCTCGGAGGAGTGTGGATTTGCTGACACGACCGCTGAAGGGGTGGTGGGGGGCGGCTTTGCGAGTGGGAACAGTGTCAGGCCCCGTTTCCATGGTGACGCCTGTGATGTCAGCAGCCGGTGTGAAACAGCAGCGTACCCGTTTCCCTGGCGTGCCGTGTTTCTCTGCCGCTTAAACCTGACGGGCGAGGGCGCGGGGGCCCGCTTCGGCCGGCCGCACTGTCCCGCGCGCACAAGGACGGGGCGCGGGGCACCAGGAGTCTCCGTGTCTGCTGCCCTTCCGTTCAGAATGAAGTATGGCACGAATAAATCACTAACAAAACACCCCTCCGCCTCTTTCGAAAGCTCCGAGCAGTATTGTTGCCGTCTAGGGGTTATTGTGTGGCAGTGCAGTAAAGAAAAAATATATATAATAATCGGAATTTATGAGTATGAGTGATTGATTTTGGCCTGTTGGCCTTGGTTCACGCGCGCCATGCCGCCAGCGAGAAGCGGCACAGTAATGAGAGCCATCGTCCACAGGACGGAGAGAGAGAGAGAGAGGACCCTGGGGGCCGGT